>CM070651.1:13015000-13657106 GCA_036346575.1 Dendrocalamus sinicus | reverse complement strand
TTTTGGAATTAAGCATAGTTCATCCATATAATCATATCCCAATGGAGCAATAGCAAATTTATCCAGCAAGGGTGAAGAGATTTGTGTGTTCTTCCATAATTCATAATCTTTATTCAGATTGTCCATACTAGATGATGCAAAAAGAGATGAACACATAGGCATTGGATGCATACTAAATTTTACTCCCCTCTCATATTGAACAAGATTCAACACACAAGAATTGTTGTCTAAAACAGCAAGCTTCAATTCATCCATGTGATCACAAGTTATGCATATTCGATATACAAAAATTGATTGTCTACACGTAATCTCCAATCAAATTAAACTTATACCAGGGGTGTAGGCACTAAACAAGAATTTCGAACATGCAAGTTCAGAAACTTTCTCTATAGCACAATCCAAACTAACGGCCTCATTAAGCATGATATAGCACAATGCATCAGCAGGAGATATTCTATCAAATACTTCCTTATGTGTAATTAATTCAACATGTGCAAAATTATGAGCATTTAGATCAGCACATGGTTCGTTCAAGTCAACACAAGGAATATCAAAAAATTGCACTACAGCAGGTATATACTCACAAGGTTGATCTATGTCTTGTTGTAGCACCAAATCAGTACCTTTGTCATTATCGTCCTCATCAGATACTGTAGGTACCTCAAACTTCTCCTCTAATGGCATCAGATGCACCAGATCATCCTTCACCTCTTCAAGTATCTCGTGGTATCTGTAGATGGAGTAGGAACCAAAACAATATCAACATTTTCAATTACCTCAGGTTCCACCTCGCTTGTGACCGTGGGTGCTGGAGGTACAAAACGATGTCGCAATTTCTTTTTCATCTCCTCCCATGTGTATATATAGTGGAACTCGAGATTTGACCACCAATGTTGAACATCACCGATCAGCGCCGTCCTTGCCAAGCTCATCTTCTCATAAGGATCAAGATCTTGTCTTTCAAAGTAGCTATCCATCATAGTAACCCACAAGAAGTAGTCCGACGACGTACTCTCAGCGGTGAGTGGCAAGATATATACCGGTAATTGT
Organism: Dendrocalamus sinicus; assembly: GCA_036346575.1. NCBI lineage: Eukaryota > Viridiplantae > Streptophyta > Magnoliopsida > Poales > Poaceae > Dendrocalamus > Dendrocalamus sinicus. The sequence continues at coordinate 13,656,056 of CM070651.1, read as the reverse complement.
TTCCCTTCAAGTTCAAATCTGCCCGCGATGACATCATAATCTACCAATTTTCTCAAGCCTGTCATTGTTAGTAGAAAACAAGGAAACAAATCACAAGTAAATGTTCCTATCAACTACTAGGTTATGGAGGCTCAAATCAAGTCACACATCTCTCAAGCTCTTACCAAATTCTTACAAGTTCTTACCAAAACAAACAGGTGGTGCAACCGGTGGCTGGTTCGTGATAAATCTAACTCAAGTGATGAGTAAAGTGATTGCAAGGCACAGCGAGACCTGTTCGGTTAGTAGAAAAGTGGAGCTTGGATAGGCTATGTATTTTGTAGCGAAGGAAAACAATCAATTAATTTCAGAAATTGCACAGAATTGAATTATAGTTCGTATCTAGCACTTAGCCTATGTTGCTGATCAACCAAGGATGGACGAAGGCTAAAATATGTGTATGGTAATGTATAGGAGTGGTTAAATACAAGATAATTCAACTGAATGCAATCTGGAATTGAAGGGCACAAGGATTGACCCAAAACTTGGAAACTGAAGATTTCTGTCCACTAGACAGCAAGTCGGTATTTCGGCCGTAACTTTTGTCAGTTGCCTTTTTCAATGATTCTTTTTTCTCCGTTTCCTGACGGCTTTTTCTACAACTTTTGTTTTGGGGCCAAGTTCTGAAACCGACCGAAAAATTCGCACAAAATTCACAAGTGCCGGCTGTTGCAGATTCAATCTGGATTTTTAGGTGAACTTGCACCGCAGATATCTCTTAACTGCCTTGCTGGAATGACGTGAAATTTTACAGATAGATGGATGATGAATTTTTGAATCTAATGGCGGTGGTCTCACTCAAAAATAATCTCGGAATCAAAAGATATGGCGTTTTTGGTGGCGGCTGCAGAGAAGGAAAAATCAGCCGAATTGGAATTAGGGTTTGGTGTGGGGATTTTTTTTTGTTTGGATTTTTTATGGAATCAAGGATATGACCAGCAACTAGACAAAGCTAAAACGGACACAAATTCAATTTAGCAAACCAAAACTAACAGATTGAAAGGCACAACGGGGTTTGGACAGCGGAAATTAACTCTTTTTGTGGGGCAATTTTTTCTGGACTATGGGAAATAAAAATCAATCTACTAACTAGGGATACAAAGAATTCCTACCGGTCAACTGAAGCTCTGATACCAACTTGATGAGGCGATGGGGTCCCGATCTTCCGATAGGATGAATAACTATCGATTTTGGCGGAGGTGACCCTTGCGATCCGACTACAACCGTCGACGGCGCTTGCGCTTAGCAATCGCTGAACCACACTCCAAGTTGTTATCAACGTGCCAAGAACGCGGTTGACCTGACCACGAAGGTCTATTCCTGCATGCAACCAAGAACACGCAAGAACAAGATAACAAGCAATCTGAAATTGCAAATATTGATATGAAGATCAAAGGTGGGATTCGAAGGCTGTCTTGACAGGTGGTCGTCCGACACAACTGAAGAACAGAAGTTTGCATAATAGCTAAACCTAAACTCAACAAAATCCAAGTCCTAGCAACGGAGGCGGCTCCTTTATAGGGAGAACAACCAGGAGGGCGTCCAAAGTGCATGCTCTAGGGTTACAAGGCCCATGGGCCCAATTGGTGGTGGCGCAGCACCTTTTGACTCGGACTCAAAACCAACGTGGATTGTTTTGATGATTGCAGCCGGCTCGGATGGAATTTGAAGATGAGGTTGGATCCGTTGGAAAGTAGACTTCATAAGCTTTCCATGAAGTACAAGAACGTCCCAAACGGAGTCCGTATGAGAAAGTTACGTTCGTTTCAACTTGCACCATTGCAGCAGTCCGAATCTGATTCCAGTACGTGACCAACACGGACTCTTTTGATGATTGCGGCTGTCTCGGATATAATTTGAAGATGGGGTTGAATCCTTTAGAAAGTAGACTTGATAAGCTTTCCATCAAGTCCAAGAACGTCTCAAACGGAGTCCGTATGAGAAAGTTACGTCCGTTTAAACTTGCACCATTGCAGCAGTCCGAGTCTGATTCCAAAACGTGTCCAACTCGAATTCGTGCTTGACTTGGTCTCAAAGTGACGTGGTGACCTCCATTATTCCTTCCATGCGTGTCCAGGACTCCATGTCCCTTTCCTTCATCCTTTCCCAAATTCCTAAGCACAATTAAATCACTTGCATTAGGTAGCGGTCTATTCTCAGTAACATATGAAGGCTGAAGAAACGAATTCACCTTTAGTTCAATCTTGATATTGGGCGCGATTGTCGTATGTGTTTGTGGCGTGGTCACATCATCCTCCCCTTCTTGATAGAAAACCGTCCTCGGTTTTAGCATATGTAGCCTCACGTATTGCATGATCTTCATCATAAATCTCGGTACATAATAACAAACGCAACAAACTCTCATTATGTAATATCATACGTTCTTTATCACACAAAGTAAAACCTTTTGAAACGAGCTCACCTTATAATTTAAGTGATGCGTAGGAGCTCTTGTAATTGGAACAACAAGCATAGCAAATATGGTTGTATCCATAGGGGTCGTGTCCTCATCAGCCTCCCCTTCTTGAAAACAAAGCCGTCCTCGGCTTTTGATAAACTGAAAGTATGGTAACAAAGAAGCCAAGGTGTATGCATGGTATATGTATATGTCATCCGTTTTAACAATTCTTCGTTGTTGCACAACTAATGTTATAACACAGCAGCAATCATAAAAGCTCATTGTATTATTAACCCAAAAGTAATCATATATGTTAATGAACAAATCAAAATTTCTCACACAGTAATTATCGCAACTTGTTTTGCAAATGTAAGTGAAGCATTTATGCAATTCAAATCTTTGAAGTTGTAAACTTGTTGTGGTGGCAAATATAGGCAAAGCTACAACTTTTGGAATCAAACAAAGTTTATCCATATAATCAGATTTCAATTGAGCAATAGCAAATTCATCTAGTAAGGGTGAAAATATTTGCAAGTTCTTCCATACATCAATTTCATTATTCAGATTGCCAATGTTAGATGGTTCAGTAAGAGAACACATAGGCATTGAATGGTCACTAAAATTTATTTTTCTTTCATAATGAACAAGATTGAGCATACAAGAGTTGTTGTTCAAAACAACAAGCTGCAATTCATCCATGTGGTCACAAGTTATGCATATTCGATATACAAGAAATTGATTTCCTACACCATAATCTCCAATCAAATTAAACTTATACCCAGGGGTGTAGGCACTAAACAAGAATTTTGAACATGTAAGTTCAGAAACTTTCTCCAAAGCATGTGACAATTTCATAGGAAGATCCAACATGATGTAACACAATGAATTGGCAGGAGAAATTCTAGTTAAAACTTCTTTATGTCTAACCAAAGCCACATGATCATTGTATGTGATTAATTCATCACATGAATCACTCAAAACAACAGGCAATTCAATTATTTTTTGACAAGGTGCACTAAACTCATTCTCAATACTCAAATCAATGCAGTGTGAATTCTCTACTTGAAATATGAGCGTGTCAGAATTGTTTTCCACTAAGTTTTGCTCTAAAATAGCATGAACAGTACATAATTGTTGTTCTTCACAAGCATACTCACCGTGAGTGATGATAGCACCATGATCTTTATCTTTTTGGCTCCCCTCAGATGATGTAGGTACATCCATCTCCTCATCTTCCTTCTCAAGTAATGGAGTTGGTAGCTCAAGTAACTCATTCTTCTCTTCAGCATGGTTTTCAACTTGCTGCAAGTTGTTAGTTATAGAAAAAGGCACAACCACAGGTTTGCTCTCATGTGTCCTATTATCAAGTATTCTCAATTCTTTCTCAATCTGACTTTCAACCTTACAAGCAAGTATAAACAAATCATAGAGAGAATTATATTCTTTGTGGACGAGAATGTTCTTAATTTCTTGATTAAGCCCACCTAAGAATCTATTCTCTATACCTTCTACATGTTCCTCTAAATCACAACGCAACAAAAGAGCTTTCAATTCTTCATAGTATTCACTTACAGTTTTCCTACCTTGTTCTAAACGTTGCAATCTTTTTAACAAGTCACGTGAATAATATGAAGGAACAAATGTAGATCTCATGATTCGTTTCAAAGCATTCCAAGTTTTAGGTACATGTGGTAGTCTACATTGTTTCCTCCACCAAAATAATGCGAAATCAGTGAATTCACTAGTAGCAGCCCTAACTCTTTTATCATCAGGAAAATCATAGCACAGAAAATTATGATCTAATTGTATTTCCCATTCAAGATAAGCTTCAGGGTCATATCTACCAGCAAATCGAGGAATTGTAAACTTGGCATCATCATCACATACCTCTCTTGTTAACCTACCTGTACCTTGTCGATTATGTCGAAGTCGACAACGGTCGCGATCATTGGAGCCCTCAATTCTGTTGTTGATGGTGGTGAGGGTCTTATTAATACGATCCAACAAGTTGTTGGTCTCACAAAAATTGCTACAATGTGATCTTGAACCTGTCATGGTTAGTAGAAAACAAGGAAATACACAAGAATTATGTAAGTCCCTATAAACTACTAGGAGGTGGAGCTTCACAAGTCACACATCTCTCAAACTCTTACCAAGCTCTTACAAGTTCTTACCAATGCAAAACAGGTGGTGTAACCGGTGGCTGGTTCGTGATAACTTAACTCAAGTGATGAGTATAGCGATTGCAAGGTACAGCGAGACCTGTTCGGTTGTAGAAAAGTGGAGCTTGGATAGGCTATGCATTTTGTAGCAAAGGAAAACAATCAATTAATTTCAGAAATTGCACAGAATTGAATTATAGTTCGTATCTAGCACTTAGCCTATGTTGCTGATCAACCAAAGATGGAAGAAGGCTAAAATAAGTGTATGGCAATGTATGGGAGTGGTAAATACAAGATAATTCGATCGAATGCAATCTGGAATTGAAGAACACAAGGATTGTTCCAAAACTTGAAACTGAAGATTTCTGTCCACTGGACAGCGCGTCGGTATTTCGGCCGTAACTTTTGTCAGTTGCCTTTTTCAATGATTCTTTTTCTCCGTTTTCTGACGGCTTTTTCTACAACTTTTGTTTTGGGCCAAGGTCTGAAACCGACCTAAAAATTCGCACAAAATTCACAAGTGCCGACTGTTGCAGATTCAATCTGGAATTTTGGGTCAACTTCCACCGCAGGTATCTCTTAACTGCCTTGCTGGAATGACGTGAAATTTTACAGATAGATGGATGATAAATTTTTGAATCTAATGGCGGTGGTCTCACTCAAAAATAATCTCGGAATCAAAAGATATGGCGTTTTTGGTGGCGGCTGCAGAGAAAGGACAGATCAGCCGAAATTGGAATTAGGGTTTGGGGTGGGAATTTTTTTATTTGGATTTTCTTGGAACAAAGATATGACCAGCAACTAGACAAAGCTAAAAACGGACACAAATTCAATTTAACAAACCAAAACTAACAGATTGAAAAGCACAACGGGGTTTGGACAGCGGAAATTAACTCTTTTTGTGGGGCAATTTTTCTGGACTATGGGAAATAAAAATCAATCTACTAACTAAGGATACAAGAAACTCCTACCGGTCAACTGAAGCTCTGATACCACTTGATGAGGCGATGGGTCCCGATCTTCCGATAGGATGAATAACTATCGATTTTGGCGGAGGTGACCCTTGCGATCCGACTACAACCGTACGACGACGCTTGCGCCTTAGCAATCGCTGAACCACACTCCAAGTTGTTATCAACCGTGCAAGAACGCGTTGACCTGACCACTGAAAGGTCTATTCCTGCATGCAACCGAAGAACACGCAAGAACAAGATAACAAGCAATCTGAAATTGCAAATATTGATATGAAGATCAAAAGGTGGGATTCCGAAGGCTGTCTTGACAGGTGGTCGTCCGACACAACTGAAGAACAGAAGTTTGCATAATAGCTAAACCTAAACTCAACAAAATCCAAGTCCTAGCAACGGAGGCGGCGGCTCCTTTATAGGGAGAACAACCAGGAGGGGCGTCCAAAGTGCATGCTCTAGGGTTACAAGGCCCATGGGCCCAATTGGTGGTGGCGCAGCACCCTTTTGACTCGGACTCAAAAACCAACGTGGATTGTTTTGATGATTGCAGCCGGCTCGGATGGAATTTGAAGATGAGGTTGGATCCGTTGGAAAGTAGACTTCATAAGCTTTCCATGAAGTACAAGAACGTCCCAAACGGAGTCCGTATGAGAAAGTTACGTTCGTTTCAACTTGCACCATTGCAGCAGTCCGAATCTGATTCCAGTACGTGACCAACACGGACTCTTTTGATGATTGCGGCTGTCTCGGATATAATTTGAAGATGGGGTTGAATCCTTTAGAAAGTAGACTTGATAAGCTTTCCATCAAGTCCAAGAACGTCTCAAACGGAGTCCGTATGAGAAAGTTACGTCCGTTTAAACTTGCACCATTGCAGCAGTCCGAGTCTGATTCCAAAACGTGTCCAACTCGAATTCGTGCTTGACTTGGTCTCAAAGTGACGTGGTGACCTCCATTATTCCTTCCATGCGTGTCCAGGACTCCATGTCCCTTTCCTTCATCCTTTCCCAAATTCCTAAGCACAATTAAATCACTTGCATTAGGTAGCGGTCTATTCTCAGTAACATATGAAGGCTGAAGAAACGAATTCACCTTTAGTTCAATCTTGATATTGGGCGCGATTGTCGTATGTGTTTGTGGCGTGGTCACATCACAACTGATGAGGCGATGGGGTCCCGATCTTCCGATAGGATGATAACTATCGATTTCGGTGGAGATGACTCTTGCGATCCGACTACAACCGTACGAGACGTCACTTGCGCCTTAGCAATCGCTGAACCAACCCCAAGATGTTATCAACCGTGCCAAGAACACGGTTGACCTGACCACGAAGGTCTATTCCTGCATGCAACCGAAGAACACGCAAGAACAAGGATAGTGAGCAACCTGAAACTTGCTAGATATAAAAGTCGCACAAGGATAGTTGAGGTTCTGTAACACGAATCTGTTGGTCTAGCCGACACAAGAGAACGTGGAGTTTGCACAAGGGCTAAACTGATCTAAACAAAACCTAAGTCCTAGAAACGGAGGCGGCTCCTATATAGTGAAAACAACCAGGAGGCGTCCCAAAGGGTACACCCTAGGGTTACAAGGCCCATGGGCCCAAGTGGAGGTGGCGCAGCACCCTTTGACTCGGACTCAGAAACCTACGTGAATTATTTTGATGATTCCGGCCGACTCGGATGGAATTTGAAGATGAGGTTGGATCCATTGGAAAGTAGACTTGATAAGCTTTCCATGAAGTACAAGAACGTCCCAAACGGAGTCCGTATGAGGAAGTTATGTCCGTTTAAACTTGCACCATTGCAGCAGTCCGAATCCGATTCCAGTACGTGACCAACGTGGACTCTTTTGACGATTGCGGCCGGCTCGGATAGAATTTGAAGATGATGTTGGATCCGTTGGAAAGTAGACTTCATAAGCTTTCCATGAAGTACAAGAACGTCCCAAACGGAGTCCGTATGAGGAAGTTATGCCTGTTTGAACTTGGTACCATCGCAGCAGTCCGAGTCTGATTCCAAAACGTGTCCAACTCGAATTCGTGCTTGACTTGGTCCCAAAGTGACGTGGTGACCTCCATTATTCCTTCCATGCATGTCCAGGACTCCATGTCCCTTTCCTTCATCCTTTCCCAAGTTCCTAAGCACAATTAAATCACTTGCATTAGGTAGCGGTCTATTCTTAGTAACATATGAAGGCTGAAGAAACGAATTCACCTTTAGTTCAATCTTGATATTGGGCGCTATTGTCGTATGTGTTTGTGGCGTGGTCACATCATCCTCCCCTTCTTGATAGAAAACCGTCCTCGGTTTTAGCATATGTGTAGCTTCACGTATTGCATGATCTTCATCATAAATGTCGGTACATAATAACAAACGCAACAAACTCTCACTATGTAATATCATAAGTTCTTTGTCAAACAAAGTGAAACCTCTTTGAAACGAGCTCACCTTATAATTTAAGCGATGCGTAGGAACTCTTATAACTAGGACAACAAGCATAGCAAATATGGTTGTATCCATAGGGGTCATGTCCTCATCAGAAGATGATAGAAGCAAAGGAGAAGTTACAAGCAGCTGTTGCTGCGCGATCTGCAGCGGCACAAGGGCAAGAGTAATGGTGGCCGTGCTATGACAACGGCGCTGCTACTGCTGCTCCTTCATCCGACATGGGTAGAGGTGCGTCTTCAAGTGACGCCAGCGTGACATCTTCCAAGGTGGACAGATCGGCTACAAAATACACCCCGTGACCATAACGACACTACTTAGAGAGGCGGCTTGGCTATCTTGGCCCCCTTCCCTACCCCAGTGGCGATGGCGGTAAGGCCTTCTCCCTCTTCGACACCGATGGCTACAGTCGCATGGCGCCCTCCAAGCTTGTCATCCTCATGCGCTCCCGGGGGCAACCTCCACGACCTCGCCACGCAAGAGAAGCTCATCGCGTCCTTTGACTTCCCGCGCTTCCTCGAACTCATGCATGCCCACCTCCACCTGGAGACCTTCGATCACCTACTCCGCGATGCATTCCATGTCCTCGACAAGGACACCTCTGAGACCATCTTTGTCACCGACCTCCTCCACGTCCTCACCTCCATCGGCACGAAGCTCAAGCTGCATGAGTTCGACGAGTGGATCCGCAAGGTCGACGTCTTCCCCAACGGCACTATCCGCTATGACGACTTCATCCGCCGCCAGGCGTTGCTCAGAGGCGGCCCATCCGCCGCCGATGAGGAGGAAGGGGTCTTCCTCCTGAACCGCAACCACATCATCTTCCACCACCAGATCCTGACGACCTTGCCGCATATTTAATATTTATTGCCCACAGTGACGACAATACACCACAGCGCAACTGGTCTTCGTCCTAAAAATATAATTTTGTCCTACTTTTTTCCAAAAATGATCCAAATGATGATCTGGACCTGGCAGTAGTCCTGGTTTCTTCCAGTTGACCCGTCCGTCAGGTCCAGTTGTTTACACTGTGGTTCAGGGTCGATTACCCGGTTTTGTAATGGGTTGAAATTCTTCATAATAATTAAGGGGTCAAATGGATATTTTTCAAAAAATGAACTTTTTGTACTCCAAATTAGGTAAGTCCTCAAGAAAATCCATTTTCCTTGATCCTTACTCCAAAATTGTAGAACTGAATAACTTTTACAGCACTTTATCATTTTGTTCTTTCAACACAATGTGTTTAACTATTTTTTTGAGCAGAAAATACAGCAGGGGAGGCCCCCACTGTAAAATAACTTATATTAAAGAAAGGAAAAAAACTGAACAGAAGGACCACAAAGAAACACCATAGAGCAACCCGAGGAGGGTTACAAGACGTAGACTAGGCTAGAGTATCTATACAAGCTAGGAAGACAGGGCGTTTTTCCTCACTAAATCTGTGAGCCTGAAGACTAGCCTCTTTACAGAAGAAACTTTTCCAAGAAACAAAGGACGGGCGACCTCTATCAAAGATGAAATTGTTTCTTTGCTTCCAAATTTGCCAGGCAGCTATGGAGAATATCTCCATAAAGAAGGGGCTTTGAAATTGGAGCTTAGCATGGAGCATCATTTGAAAGAAGTCTTTCGTGAAATCCCAACTAATACCAAGATGTTGCCAACAAACTTGACTGAAAGGGCATATGAAGAACAAATGAAACGCGGACTCCTCAATGCTGCCGTTGCAGAGGACACAATTATAATTGTTTCCTTGAAGCTTTTGATTTTTCCTTCTTAGAATATTTCTTGTGTTAAGTCTGTCCATAAGGAGGAGCCAAGTGAAGACCCGAAGTTTATTACAGCATTTGGAGTTCCAAATCCAGAGAAAAGGTGCAGGAGGTTGTATGTTTTTATAGGACAGATTATAGCACTTAGAGGAGGAGTAGTTCTTGCTTCCCCAAATGTATTCCCAGGAGTCTTTTGAATTTGAATCAACCTGTAAGTCTTGGATGAGGTCTTGTAAACTTTGAAATTCTTGAAAGGCTTGTTTTGATAAAGGCAGATGAAATTGGGCTTCAAGAGTGTTATTTGATAGTATACTGGCTACAGAAATATTCTTGTTTTTGGCAAAGGAAAAAAGCCTTGGAAACTTAGACTCCAAAATGTTGTTGTTCCAAAGGTCAGACCAGAAAAGCACTGAAGAGCCATCCCCAATACTGCATTTAGCAATTGCTCTAAAAAATTCACATAATTTTAGAACATCTCGCCACCAAAAAGAGCCCTTATCAGCAGAAGCATGAGGAACCTGACCAAGAGGATAGTATGCATTCCAAATCAAATTCACCCAAGGAATATCTTTTTTGTTATAGAATTTATCTAGGTGTTTCAAAAGAAGGGCCCTATTTTGGCTTCTGAGATTGATGATTCCCAGCCCTCCTTTTCTTTTTGGCTTTGTACAATTCTTCCAAGCAACCAGTGGTTTCGTCTTAGCATTAGAATCAGAACCCCTCCAGAGACAATGACGTCTAGCTCTATCAATGTATTCAATGACTGCAACAGGAACTTCCAAAGTGCACATAGCATAGGTAGGTAAGGAGGAAAGGACAGAATTAACAATCTGAAGTCTCCCAGCATGAGTAAGGAGATTTGAAGTTGCAGTGAGCTTCCTCTCAATTTTACTCATAATAGAACCATAATGCTCAACCCGAGGTTTTGTAGTTCCCAATGGCAAACCAAGATAGGTGAAGGGTAAAGATTCAAGTTTGCATCCAAAAACACCAGCAAGAATCTGAGCTCTGTCAAGGGAGAGGTTCAAGGGAACAAGGCAAGATTTTTTGTAGTTGACTCTCAGCCCTGTGGATTGAGAAAATGATTCCAGCAAGCCTTTCAGGTGAATAATTCCTTTGTGAAGCTCTCATTATAAGAATTGTGTCATCGGAATATTGAACAATGGGAAATTGATCCAACTCATAAGAACGGATAGGCAAATCAAAAAGGCTCTGATGATAGGCCTTGTTGACAATGCATTGAAGCAGGTCAGCAGCAAGCACAAAGAGAAGAGGTGACAAAGGTCACCCTGTCTAACCCCACGACGACAATGGAAGTGTTTACCAGGCACACCATTTAAAAGGATTGAAGATGAAACAGAAGCAAGAATCCTCTCCACCCAATCAATCCAGGTTTCAGAAAACCCCAAGCTTCTCATCATTAGCAAAATAGCACTATGTTCAATTGTATCAAAGGCTTTTGTAAAGTCTAGTTTCAGAATGATAAGCTCTCTCTTGGAGTGTTGACACTGATAGATGTATTCATAAGCCCATGCTAAACAGTCTTGTATCGTTCTGCTTTTAATGAAGCCATATTGATTGATGTGAATCAGGGGAATGATTTTAGCCTGAAGCCGATTGGCCAGAAGCTTTGTAATGATTTTAAAGACACCATTAAGAAGAGAGATGGGTCTGAAGTCATTAACACTTGTGGGATTGTGCACCTTGGGGATCAAAGTGATGTATGAGCTGTTGATGGCTTCAAGGTTCAAGGATCCATTAAAGAAATCTGCACATAAGGTATATATATCTTCCTTAATAATGTCCCAGCATGTTTTCAGAAAAAGATTATTAAAGCCATCAGGACCAGGGGCTTTATCCAAAGGCATGTGCTTGATGACTTCATCAATGTCAAAAGTGGACACATGTTGTCCGATGCCCTACCCTTATATTCTACAATTATCTAGGGCTCAGTTTGGAATTGCAGTCTGGCTTTTAATCTGTAAAGTTCTGATTTATTAGTAATGGACATATTATCTAATTGATGGCACCTTTTACCGAGCTATAAATAGAACACATGAAAGCACTGCAGCGGCAAACTAACCCTAAGCTACTTTCTAGCATTCCATCACAAGAATGACATACAAATCTGTAACTAATGTTAGTCTTAGAAAAAACTAATGTTAAAATCAATAACATCATTAGAAGTCTCTTAATTCGTATAATGTACAAGGAAGTGCTTCAATAGTAAAGTGCTATGCACATTTTCTACGTTGCGTGTGTGATGTGCAAACCCTCCACTCATCTGTTGCTAACAATACTTAAGTTTGCACAATTTTGCTTTTAAAGAGAATATACGAACAATGCAATACCGAATCCAATATGTTTTTATTATTTACAAGCTATAGTAAAAATGTTGATACTAGCCATCGTGTTCGTGGGCCACTTGTCTAGTTTTAACCAGCCAAGAAGTTTTACATCCTCGAGCAACAATTTGCATCTTTCCAACAAATGGTGGCATGACAAAAGTCAAAACAGATGAAAGGAGCGGCAACTAACAAACACCCATTGATTACGACTTTGTTAACTTATTCGTCGTAAAATTAATTACCAACCAACCGTGTATAATTAAGTATTTAGATCAGAAAGAAAAATTATAAGCGGCATGCATTTTTCCCAATATTGCCATGAACCCATCACGGGCATGATAGAACCAACAACAATCTTGGTAATGGTATGCATCCAAAAGGATCGAGTGATGTCCCTAACAAAGACAGTCAATTTCCATTGCTAATCTGTTCCTTTTCTCGACCAAATTAACACCGCAGAATGAACAGCAAGAACAAAGGCACATCCATATCGCGCTAGACACTTACCTCCTCAGGATATGGTGATCATCAAACTTGGACGGCAGCAGATCGCGCGGCCAACGCCTGCCGGAAATCCTCCACGACCGTGGCCTCCTCCGCCGTGTCTCTTCCCTCCATCCTGCCCTCTACTCCCCTCTCTAACTCTTTCTTCTGCGCGCAAATCAGCCAAGAAAACTTGAACAAGAATCGGAAGGGCGAAACAGAATCTTGGAAAGCGTATTGCAGAAAAAAAGAAAATGAAGGCAAGAACCGTCGCAGGGCAAGAAAGAGTCGAGAGGGGGCTGGGTTTCTTGGAAACGAATACTACGGGAGGCCCTCCTGATGAATTTTCTTCCGGGTTTCTTTCCGTAGTCGGTGGTGGCTTCTGGATGGATTCGGAAGGAGACGGGTTCAGAATAAGAACCGGATGCCGAAAAAAAGGATAGACGAGGGCAGGTGGTGGTGCCCAAAAAGGGTCCCCAAAAGTGAGTTTGGAACGCTTGGCGAAAGTTTTAAATTTTCTGAGGCTATAGTACATATAACTTTTAAAAACTTTTACTTGTAAGATGATTAGTGGATAATAGAAAAATACATGTAAAGTGCATAATTTATATATACATGTACAACCATAGTTTCTCTTTGCCGTCAATTATTCAATCGGATTACCGACAAGCTGTTGTCAGCGTGCTCATCTGTGCAATGGACATCCCACACACTCCAACGAACTGGGTTGTCCATATTAGCTTATGTTTTTATTTCTGCTTTTAAAAACAAGAACCAGTATAAGCACCTCAGTTTTTATAAATCGTTTCTATCAACCATTATTTTCTCTTTCACATATTGTAACATACTTTGCATTTTATTATATTACAATTTCGTAAGTTGCATGGCGATCCGAATGTTGTAGTTTCTTCGTTATACCGTCTTTCTTACATAATGCATACTATTCATCAACCGCAGTCAAAAATCATCAGCAAAAGCCAATATAAACATGTCCTATGCTCTTTTATAGCCCATCTCGTGTCTAAGCAGTTATGTTTAGTTGCACTATTGTCCTCTTGTTGTGCTGCTCATGGCTAATTTGACCCTATCAATCAAGGAGAGGACCCGAGGACATATGTAATGCTTCCCACCCTTCCGTTGCTTCCAAATTTCTAAAGCTCATCAACCGGAACTCGCTTAGACATCTCACCTTGTAGCAAGTATATGATAATCGGCTTTATACTCATCCTTGTAATCAATTTTTCTATTTAATTTTGATCATGAAAATTTATATCTCCATGATATGATTGTAGAAATTTAATTTTTATTTTGCTTTTGATTTGCAAAATTGGTGAATGAATATAAATTGAGTGTAGGATGACACCAACAGTACATGTAGGATCCATTATGGTAGTTAGAGTGGGTTGAATGACTCCAACAGGTTTCTCCTCGAGGTATTTATGATCTTTTCACTCCAATAGCTACAAGAAACTAAGTGATGTGGTCAAGAGTGCAATTACCACTTTGCTTTGTGTTATACCATGGCAATCTGAAGCTACCAAGCCATGTGATGCTGAATTGACCCATGAAGAGGTGAAAGCAAGCTTGGTCAAGAGGGAAGCCAGCTAAGAGAGAGTGATCCTAGCACATGGGCAACAAAGCTTCGGCCAAGGAAAGCAAGAGGAGCAAGAGCAAAGCTTCTGCCAGGGAAGAAAGAAGGCAATCGCATGGGAGCATATGAGGCAACTACATGAGAGGCAAGCATTTGATCCAAGAACGTATGCCTTCAGCCAAGAGAGCACTTGGGCGCATGGCTTCAGCCAAGAAAGTACTTGGGCCCATGAGAGAAGCATTCAAGAGAGAAAGGATTAGGTGAAGGGTGTAGGTGCATGGAGACGAAGGCACGTGATCCTAGGTAGGTGCTGTAGCATGGGGACATGGCCATGTGTGAGGAACCACGAGAGAAGCTAAGGCCTGATTATTTCTTGAAAAGGAAGAAAGAGCCAGGTGTCCAAGCCAGCTAAGCTAAGAAATGTGGCTCAAGCTACGAATCCAAGCCACATTCCAGCCAAGCTAAGCCAAAAGGATTATTTCTTGAGAATCAAGAAAGAGGAATGATGTGACCACGTCACAAACACACACGACCATAGCGCCCAATATCAAGATTAAACTAAAGGTGAATTTGTTTCTTCAGCTTCAACATATTTTAAATGAGAATATGATGCTACCTCATGTTCATTCTCAGTTTTGACAAATGGAATATTTTCGAACCAAGAGGGAGGCCGGCACCAAAGCAATGGAGAAAAACAAGCAAGAAGCCCAAGGAGAAGCCATGCAGTGGGAGGGCAAAAGGGGAGAGGTCCAAGAACTTAAAAGCCCGTGTTTTGTATGAGGTTTCCATGCCCAATTCGGAATTTCTTCAAGCCCAACTGAAATCAAACTCAGAATCAACTCAGAACTCAATTCGGATTCAGTTCGGGACAGCCAGACAGGCCTGTAATAAAACGGCCATAACTTTCACAAACGGAGTCCGATTTTGGTGTTCTTGTGCTTGTTGGAAAGCTTATTGCAAGGACCATCCAATGGGTAGGGCCTCAGCTTCAGAAACCTTGTGGTTGTGTCGCAATCGCCAAAACAATCTGACACTGATTCAGCCTGACAGGACCGACTTCCAACATGCATAGATTTCGTATCCGGAGTCCGTTTGGGATGGATGAGTACTTGATGGAAAGTTTATCTTATCGTCTTTCCAAGGGATCTGGCCTCACATCAAAATTCCTTTTGTGCGAAAAGATATCACCAAAACAAGTCAGGACTATTTCTAAATCCGAGTCTAATGGTGCTGCGCTCCTCCAATTGGGCCCAAAGGCTTTGTAATTTTCTTAGGATGGGTGTCCAACCCTCTCTCTTCTCCAACTCATATATTCACCCTCTACCCTTTGCACTCTTTGGATTCCGTTGAATTTAGGTTTAGCTCTTGTGCAAACTTCTGTTTTTCAGTTGTGTCGGACCACCACCTGTCAAGACAGCCTTCAGAATCCCACCTTTTGAACTCAATACACATATTTGCAATTTTAGATTGATTGTTATCTTGTTCTTGCATGTTCTTCAATTGCATGCAGGAATAGACCTTCGTGGTCAGGTCAACCGCGTTCTTGCACGGTTGATAACATCTTGGGGTTGGTTCAGTGATTGCTAAGGCGCAAGCGACGTTGTATGGTTGTAGTCGGATCGCAAGAGTCACCTCCACAAAAATCGAAGTTATCATCCTACCGGAAGATCGGGACCCCATTGCCTTATCAAGGAGAACACTCCATTCAGCCATGCGCAATGGGGTAGGAATTACTGTATGGAGCATTCCATTTGGAGTTAAGGAGCCAAGCCAAAGAGTTCATCTCAAGCCCAAGCCATGACAAGGAGGTGAGCCAAGAACACAAGATGAGTCTGAGCTAGAGTCAAGACATGAGGAACCAAGCCAAGATGAAGGATTCTATGTGGGCATGGTTTGGGTCTGAGCCAACCATTGAAACAGACACTTTTAGCTGAGTTGATTCTATTTTGCAATAGTCTGAGTCTTAGTTTTATTTGAGTTAGTTGTTTCCTTTAAGTCCAAGATAGCTACAAATAAATTGAGTAGAGACCGAGTCAGCTTAAGGTTTATGTGCGTGATAGAGTCAAATTAGGCCATAGGTCATGCGTGAGATGTGTTGTTTGGCCATGCCCCTAGGCACCAATGCCACCAATATAAGGCCAAGGGCATGGTCCATTGTAACTTAGATCAAATTGAATAAAGAGGAAAAACTAGAAAAGCCATGGCGCAATTATGTGTGTGTTTCTTGATATGTCCCCGAGTAGGGTTTAAGAGGATTTTGCATATCAAGAGCTAAAGTTCTTGAGTTCTAAAATCGAATCTACATGATTCAACCTTCTAAAATTCATGATCAATCTTGCTCATGGTTTGGGAGGGCTGGTTGAGTGCTTCTTTTTGGCAAAACTTGCTGATTGGTGCGTTGTAACCCTATCTTAGTTTGGTGTAAGAAGAAGATCAGGAGTTGCTACGCAAGGAAACAAGGTAAAACCAAAGCCCTAGTTTTCTCTTGATGGCTGGAATCAAGAAGAAGACCACCTGAAGCATTGTTGCAAGAAGGAAGGCCAAACCCTAGGGTTCCCTTCTGTTGGCGCAAGGAATCAAGAAGATGACCCTCAATTTGCATTATAACCGCATGGAGCAAAGGAGGAAACACCCACTGATTAGACCGTGATGATTGGGCCACCTACGCATCAACTAGTTTACTAGTTGGTCTGTATCATCGTATTATCAGAGCGTGGTTGATCATAGTACCTGCTTGTTGATTTCAATAATTTGGGGATGGATAAATCAGAGTGAGTGTTCAAAGAGATGTTCATAAAGATGCTGTACTTAAGGAGGATGAAGCGCCAAAATACGGAGGAGATTTACCACCAGAAGTGCATTTTCACTTTGAAACCACCCGTGACTACTTCAAGTATCAGCATGAGAAGCTAAGGGAGCAAGTTGACAATACATTGAATGAGCGCTTTACAGTGTTACAATGTGGGCAATATTTTAATTCCAAATTTTATGAGGAGACAAATACAATAAACTAGTGATGCAAAACTTACTACTAACGACAGGCTACTCATCATACTTCAGAATATACTCAAGAAAAATGTAGTAACTAAGTCGTACGTGCGTGTGAATGACTTACTTGTTAGCCTGATGAAGAACAGGAAGCGCGCAGCTTGGCGCAGTGCAGAACGTAGATGTCGCAGTGCAGTGAGCGGTCATACAGATGCGCTGCCTAGAAACCTTATTGCCGCCCCGTGCAGGTACTCTTTGCGGCAATGGTTTGGAGATAACCGCTCTCCCTCCTTCCAGGTGCACGCCGGGAAGAAAGGTTGACGAGGTTCAGACAACACAGCACAACAGCAGGGCAAAAAGTAGAGGAAGAATGGAGGTGCAAAATTATCTCATTTTTCCTGGACGTCTCCAGGCCCTTTTAAGGGTGCTGCAGTTATTCACTAGTAACTGCTGCGTTTTAAACAGAATTATGCACTGGTAACTGCCTCCTCAAATCACAAATTAAGCAGTATAAATTCACTTGTAACTGCCTAATTCAAATGTTTAAATCTCATTCAAACAGAGAGAGTGAGGTGCATGGTTCAGCAAAAATAAAGATGAACTTGGTCTGCCTAGTGGCGCACCACGTCACGGCACGGTCGCGCGTCGCAAGTCACAAGTCACGGGATTTTCACGCGAAAATACGCAAATCGCAGCGCGCATGCGCGTGTGTGTGACTAGACAGAACCGTCCTCATCGATCTCTATCCATATTCAAGGAGTGGTGAGGACTCCACCTTATAAATCGGTCTTCCTCACCTTGCCTTAGCTGGTACTAAACCATGCATGCTTTGAAATTAAGGAAATAGGCTATAATTAAATAGGCCAATTTCTAACATACAGTGCATGAACGACTACATATGAATGAGCTGATGGACAATTTGAACACCACCTTATGATGTATGGAGGCACAATACCGCCTCAAGGGGGAGTTGGTGCATGTGTACCACCTCAGCTCATGGCCAATCAACACGTTGTGCATCACTGCGGTGCTAAATTCTATGGTGTTGACATAGATGAGGGAGGAGTCATCCGACGTCAAGGTGTTGGATAGGCGTGGCACCAAGGAGGGGGTGCAGGACATGACGACGATGGTATTGGTAAGCTTAAACTAACCATACTGACATTCAATGGCAACACTGATCATGCCGCTTCAATTGAGTTCACCCTGTTAGACCCCAGAGCAACAACTTCGGAACCCTCTTGTTAATCGTACTAGTCCAGGATCAACTAGTGCACACAGTGATAATGGAATGCATATCATTCACAATGACAAATTTTATTAATTAAAAAAGTATAGCCTTATGGCCAAAGTTGACATCCACGACCCATAAGTCAAATTTAAATATAAGCATCAAAAAATAAAACCAAAATAGAAGAAGCCCAACAAACCTGCCCACAGGCATACGACAGTAAGACGCGGCCTATACGTCTTGATCCTCATCGGAGTTGAAGGCATCCTCCTCTGAGCAACAAAATTAAGTAAGGGTGAGTACATAAAATGTACTCTACAAGTTACACAGGAAAATGCAATAATAATGCAAAGCTAACAAGTGAAGACATATAGGATTATTTGAGCATAAAACATTATTTAAAGAAATACAATCAATAGATTAAAAATTACTGAATTTAATACAACAAGTAAAGATAGTAATTTACAAAGTTAATACCGTTAGCGCAGGCACTGACCAGACATTAACCTAACCACGAGTATCCCACCCAGACCATTTTTCTAAAAAAGATCTCATATGGATTCCATCCATCCATAAGCATTTTTTAAACTATTTTGAAAAACAAAGTCTAATCAGTGAAAACTTCACTTAGCATTCCCATGATCATGGCACGGTTATCCAGGATAGATTATACACTCTACAGAGGTTGTATAAATTTACCCACAAGATATAATTATCTCATAATGTTGGCCATTACACGCTCCCGTATGCATCGACGAGAAAATCATAACAATGCTTTTACAATGCAAAGCCGTCAACCTAGTCACGCTCCACTTTGGTTTTCACCACAACATGAATCCACAAGTTGGGGCCCTCTTGTGCCGTGTGAGACTTCTCACAACTTACGCCACGCTCACATTCAATATATAGCGAGACTCAGGTTGGGACCCACAGATTAGTCAGCCAAGACTATCCCATACTAGCCTTATGGTAGTATGTTAGGGCTTTGTAACAATAGCTCACACACCAGTCCTTAATTGACTTAGGCACTTTCACATACCCTTGTGTCTGGCATCATTATTGTGACATCGAACAACAATGTGTGCCAGAAACACCTACCACCAAACCATTTGCCTAAGTCTAAACCAAGGTTTATATTTTGTTTTGAAATATTCCATAGTCTTTCTTGACTCACCGAAGTCAAGAATAAAATTTCAAAATCATCATTTTATGTGAAAGGTTATCCCAAACCTAGAATTATTTTTAAGCATATCTAAGCAGTTCTACAAAAATATTCCAGCTAATACTAGTGTACTAACCAAAGTTTTATTTTAGAATGACAAGGTATATGGGAATCAATATCAAAGGAGGTATTAACAAATAGGCAATAACTATGTTTAAAACTGAATTGAATTATGTTGAATAAAAATATGCACGCAGGATAATTTAAAATATCATAATTTTATTTACAAATTGGGATAAACATAATCAAGGTGTGTAACTTGTCTTGCTCTGCAAATTGGTGAGAATTGTTCTCAAAGAATTCCTCGGAATCATCGCAGTCTACGTGAAAGTAACCCACCAAACTTAAATAAAAATTCAAATAGATTCAAATAAACTCCAAAATTTGAAAACAAGGAATATTTGGATAGGTCTTGATTTTAGATGAATTTAAAATTTTGAAGGGGTCCAACCAAAGTTAGATGAAAAAATAGGGCTTTTGGAAGTGTGTTTGCCATTGTCGTCGATCGTAGTAGTTAGTCGAGCTAGGTGTGGTCGGCTACATGATGGCGATCGAAAGTTATGTGTGGTGAAAGTTACAGTGATTAGTCGAAGGCTATGTGTGGTCAAAGCTATAATTACCAATCAAAAGCTATGTGTGGTTGATGCTACAGAACCAGGTCGAAAGTTATACAAGGTCGAGTGACAGAATGGTGGCGAAAGCTATATGAGGTCGGGCTACAGTAACCGGTCAAAAGCTATGTGAGGTTGGAGCGGCAGAATTGGTCAAAAGCTATATGAGGTTAGAGCTACAGTACCCCAATAAAAAAACTATATGAGGTCGAGCTGCAGTAATTGTGGAAAGCTATATGAGATCGAAAGTGGCACTGGTCCTAAGCAGCAGCGGTCAAAAGCAGCACTAGTCTTAAGTGGCAACATCGAAAAGACTATGTGGAGGTCGAAAGTTGGTCAACAGCGAGGAAGAAACAGCGGTGCGGCATCATTGACGGGATTCCGGCAGTGGATTAGCTCAACGAATGGTAGGTGGACAATCGTGCGGGCTCAGTGAAGATGGAGGCGGTGGCGGCGAAGCGTGAAGAGTCCCATGCTCTCTGGAAATGCTCACAGGAGCTCAACTTAAGGCCGATAAAGGAGGAACTCGGTGCGGCAAGTCTCAAGCACATGAAAGAGAGAATTGAGGGGTGGGAGAAGAGCGGTGTGAGTAGGAGATGCTCGAGGAGGTATTTATAGGGCTTAGGGTGGAGGAATGTCCGAGAGGCGGCTCACTGGATTTATGGCTAGTGTAGTGGCACATGAACGGGGTTGATGATGGGGTTTAAAGCTAGGAAAACCATCATAGGAAGTGGGGAATGATGAGGGCCTTCGTTGGTAGCATTTGTTTTAGCTAACGGAGAGTAATGGTCAGCCATTATGAGCTCGGAGGGCATCAATGGCGAGGTGGAGGTGGAAGAAGGAGGAAGGAGATGATAGGAGGGCCCCACCGATCGGTGAAAGAGGAGAGAAAAGAGAGAGTGGTGAACGAATAACGCCACATAGCATGAAGAAGACATACCGGTCATCGGCGTGGATAAGTGAAGATGGACGCACGGGATGAAGCTGTGCGGAGGTGGAGTCAATGCAGCCATACATGTGTTGGCCCGAGGAGGGTTGAGTTTTAGATTTATTTTTTAAAATTTCCAAAAAATCTAGGGAACATAAAAACACTTAGAAAATAGCAAATAAATCCCAAAAAATTCACAAAAGACTATAAATCTTGGAGAACTAAGGAAAAAAATAAAACCAACTATTTTTGGCTTATAGAAAATAAACAAATTAAGTTTTCTTGCTCTAAGCTTTGGAAATAAAATCTAGAAAAACCAAATAAATTCCAATAAAATGCAAATAAAATTTTGGGATGTTACAACCGAATATGCTTTGATTTGGTAGGACTAGTTGAACCGAAGTGGTGGACGACCTCATACTTGGGAGGACATAAAGCAAATCATGATGAGGAGGTTTGTACCAACCTACTACACCAGGATATCACCAAGGTACATATAATGTTGATGAGTATTTTAAAGAGATGGAAATACTTATGATACATACTGGTGTAAATGGGTCTGAGGAGGCTACTATGGCTCGCTTCTTTGAGGGTTTGAATGAAGATGTCAAAGACCACGTTCATATGATGCAATATGGCAATGTGCAAGAATTAGTTCATCAAGCAGTGTGTGCTGAATAGCAGGTCAAGGTGAAGCAACTAGGGTGTCCGAACCAATTCTATGGTTGGAAGCACACGCACACATAAGAAGATAAATGGTGAAATGTTGTCCCAATCTTTCGATGAGAAGGATAATTTGATTGGGTGATGATCATCTCTCATGATCCAGGCTACGAACGCATTACGTACAAACCAAGTAATCACTGAACTAATCACCAAGTCATTATCAACCGTGCCAAAGACCTGATTGGCCTGATCACAAGGATCAATTCCTGCAAGAAATCAAAGAATAAGCAAGAAAAAAGTAACAAACAATCTGAATTACAAATACAAATATATGATTGAGTTCAAAAGGTGGGATTCCGTAGATATTTTTTATGGTTGGTCTAGTCGACACAAGCGAAGAACAAGAGTTTTCACAATCAAGAAACTAAGCAAACAAAATCTAAACCCTAAAGTGTAGCATACATGAGGCTATATAAGGATAATAGCTAGAGGTGTCGGCCAGGGGTTGGGCACACGCCCAGGGTTACAAGGCCCATGGGCCCAAGTGGAGGTGGCGCAACACTAGCCTATTTTAGGATCAGAGGCAACATTAGACTATTTTGTAGATTGCAGTGTGCTCAGAAGGAGTTGGAGGTAGGGTTAGATCTGTTGAAAGAGGATGAGATAAGCTTTCAATCAAGTACTGGGGATCAAATGGAACCTATATGTGAAAGTTATGCTCATTTAAAGTCGGTGCTGTCTCCAGAGGCCAAATTGAGTTACACATGTTTTTCTTCATTATCAGCTCGTAAGTTCCTGATTAAAAGAACATCACATGCATAGATAGTAGTATATTCTTATTAAAAACAAAATACACTCCTGGAAATGAAGTTACCTGATAGTTCAATTAACGTACGCGAGCTCTTGTGATTGGACCTTGCAAGTGCTGACGATAACTTTTTATAATCTATTGGCCAGAATCTTTGTAAGGAGTTTTAGGACACAGTTCAGCAAAGATATTGGTTTGAATTCATTCAGGGTTCCTGGGTTCAATTTTTTCGGGACTAGAGTGATAAAAGAACTATTGATACTTCCAATATTAACCCTTTCATTGAAGAAATCCTAACATAGTAAGTAAAAATCATGTCTAATGATATTCCAACACTTGTGGATGAAGAGGCCATTAAACCCATTCAGCCTAGGGCTTTGTCCTTGGAAGCCTATTGACAATGTCATCATTCTCTATCTGGGAATAGACCTTCACCAGTGGTAAGAAGCTAGCATTAGTTCACTCAGATCAAAGAACATTATGGGTTGGGTAGTTGTTCCCATTCTTTGTTTGAAAGAGTGCCAGATTGCCACTACCTTGTCCTGATGAGAGTCCACTATCATTCCATTCTCCAGGGTTAGGGAATGAATCGAGTTCCTTCTGTACCTCTCAGTTGCAAGGGCATGGAAGTATTTGATATTCTCATCTCCTAGTTTAGCCCAACAAGGAGTGCATCACTTTTGTAGTACAAGTGCAGGTAGTTCAGTAGCCTTTAGAAGTGGTTTTTAATTATGTTTCTAAACTTTCTCTCAAGTATAAGCATCTTTGTTCTTCCAAAGCATCCATGAATAGAATGATCGTTCTACAATCTTGGATTAAAAAACTTAGGTGGGAGATGGATTTGCTCCAGTTCTTGAGACCCCGACATAGGTTTTTGAATTTTGCCAAGATTCTAGATGTGTTGTTTGATTGTTGAATTGGCAAATTCCAATAAAGGGAAACAACCTCATTGAATCCTGGGTGCTCTGTCCAATAAGATTCAAACCAGAAAAGGTTGGATTTGGGTATAACCATATCAATGTGAACTACACAGGGAGCATGGTCGGAAGTGTCTTTATGAAGCACATGAATTTCAGAGTAGGGAAAGGAAGTGGTCCAGTAAATTGAAGTGAAAAACCAGTCCAACTATTCTAGAAGAGGGTCCTTGATGAGGCGATGGGTCCCGATCTTCCGATAGGATTGATAACTATCGATTTTGGTGGAGGTGACCCTTGCGATCCGACTACAACCGAACGACGTCGCTTGCGCCTTAGCAATCGCTGAACCAACCCCAAGATGTTATCAACCGTGCAAGAACGCGTTGACCTGACCAATGAAGGTCTATTCCTGCATGCAATCGAAGAACACGCAAGAACAAGATAACAAGCAATCTGAAATTGCAAATATTGATATTGAGTTCAAAAGGTGGGATTCCGACGGCTGTCTTGACAGGTGGTCGTCCGACACAATTGAAGAACAGAAGTTTGCATAATAGCTAAACCTAAACTCAACGAAATCCTAGTCCTAGCAACGGAGGCGGCGGCTCTTATATAGGGAGAACGACCCCCTAGGGTTACAAGGCACATGGGCCCAAGTGGTGGTGGCGCAGCACCTTCTTTTGACTCAGACTTAGAAACCAACGTGGACTCTTTTCATGATTGCGGCCAGCTCAGACGGAATTTGAAGATGAGGCTGGATCCATTGGAAAGTAGACTTGATAAGCTTTCCATGAAGTACAAGAACGTCCCAAACAGAGTCCGTATGAAGAAGTTATGCCCGTTTGAACTTGATACCATCGCAGCAGTCCGAGTCTGATTCCAAAACGTGTCCAACTCGAATTCGTGCTTGGCTTGGTCCCAAAGTGACGTGGTGACCTCCATTATTCCTTCCATGCATGTCCAGGACTCCATGTCCCTTTCCTTCATCCTTTCCCAAGTTCCTAAGCACAATTAAATCACTTGCATTAGGTAGCGGTCTATTCTCAGTAACATATGAAGGCTGAAGAAACGAATTCACCTTTAGTTCAATCTTGATATTGGGCGCTATTGTCGTATGTGTTTGTGGCGTGGTCACATCATCCTCCCTTCTTGATAGAAAACCGTCCTCGATTTTAGCATATGTGTAGCCTCTCGTATTGCATGATCTTCATCATAAATCTCAATACATAATAACAAACGCAACAAACTCTCATTATGTAATATCATACGTTCTTTATCACACAAAGTAAAACCTTTTGAAACGAGCTCACCTTATAATTTAAGTGATGTGAGGAGCTCTTGTAATTGGAACAACAAGCATAACAAATATGGTTGTATCCATAGGGTACATGTTCTCATCATCCTCCCCTTCTTGCAAACAAAGCCGTCCTCGGCTTTTGATAAGTTGAAAATAGGGTAACAAAGAAGCCAAGGTGTATGCATGGTATATGTATATGTCATCCGTTTTGGTAGTTCTTCGTTGTTGCACCATTAATGTTATAAAACGACAGCGATCATAAAAGCTCGTTGTATTATTAACCCAAGAGTAATCATATATGTTAATAAGCAAATCAAAATTTCTCACACAGCAATTATTGCAACTAGTTTTGCAAATGTAAGTGAAGCATTTATGCAATTCAAATATCTGAAGTTGTAAACTTGCAGTGGTGGCACATATGGACAAAGCTACAACTTTTGGAATCAAGCAAAGTTCATCTATATAATCACATCTCAATTGAGCAATAGCAAATTTATCTAGCCAGGGTGAAAAGATTTTTAAGTTCTTCCATAATCCATCTTCTTTATTCGGATTGTCCATACTAGATGGTGCAAAAAGAGATGAACAAATAGGCATTGGATGAGTACGAAATTTTACTTCCCTCTCATATTGAACAAGATTCAGCACACAAGAATTGTTGTCCAAAACAGTAAGCTTCAATTCATCCATGTGATCACAAGTTATGCATATTCGATATACAAGAAATTGATTTCCTACACCATAATCTCCAATCAAATTAAACTTATACCCAGGGGTGTAGGCACTAAACAAGAATTTTGAACATGTAAGTTCAGAAACTTTCTCCAAAGCATGTGACAATTTCATAGGAAGATCCAACATGATGTAACACAATGAATTGGCAGGAGAAATTCTAGTTAAAACATCTTTATATCTAACCAAAGCCACATGATCATTGTATGTGATTAATTCATCACATGAATCACTCAAAACAGTAGGCAATTCAATTATTTTTTGACAAGGTGCACTCAACTCATTCTCAACACTCAAATTAATGCAGTGTGAATTCTCTACTTGAAATATGGGGGTGTCAGAATTGTTTTCCACTAAGTTTTGCTCTAAAATAGCATGAATAGTGCATAATTGTTGTTCTTCACAAGCATACTCACCGTGAGTGATGATAGCACCATGATCTTTACCTTTTTGGCTCCCCTCAGATGATGTAGGTACATCCATCTCCTCATCTTCGTTCTCAACCAATGGAATCGATGGTTCAATCAGCTCATGCTCCTCTTCAACATGGTTCTCAACTGCCTGCAAGTTGTTAGTTACAGAAAAAGGCACAAACATGGGTTTGTTCTCACATTTCTTATCATCAAGCACTCTCAATTTCTCCTCAATCTGACGTTCAACATTACAAGCAAGTATAAACAAATGAGGGAGAGAATTATATTCTTTGTGAATGAGAAGGTCCTGAATTTCTTTATTAAGCCCACGCAAGAATCTATTCTCTGTAGCTTTAGCATGTTCCTCTAAACCACAACGCAATAAACGAGTTTGTAATTCACGATAATATTCCCTTACAGTTCTACTTTCTTGTATTAAATGTTGCAGTTTATTTAACAAATCACGAGCATAATATGAGGGAACAAATCGATGGCGCATAAGCAATTTTAAAGCCTCCCAAGTGTTAGGTATGTTATTGGGATGTTGACGGCAATGTTCTTTCCACCAAATAGAAGCAAAATCGGTAAATTCACTAGTAGCAGCCCTAACTCGTCTATTCTCAGGAAAATCATGGCAAGTAAATTTTTGATCAACAGCTAGTTCCCAATCAAGGTAACCATCAGGATCATATTTACCATTAAAGGATGGAAAAGTGATTTTAGCTTTATCAGACGTACTATCATGATCGTGTACCTCCCGTGGTGAAGAAGCTTGTCTCAAGCGTGCATGTTTCTCACGAATTTTTTGATCTCCCAGCCAATTTCTCAAGAAGATGTGGATCTATCTTGTAATCATTCCGTGAACCTACCATGGTTAGTAGAAAACAAGGAAACAAATCACAAGTATATGTTCCTATCAACTAGTAGGATATGGAGGCTCAAATCAAGTCACGTGATGTGACCACGCCACAAACACATACGACAATAGCGCCCAATATCAAGATTGAACTAAAGGTGAATTCGCTTCTTCAGCCTTCAGATGTTAGTAAGAATAGACCGCTACCTAATGCAAGTGATTTAATTGTGCTTAGGAACTTGGGAAAGGATGAAGGAAAGGGACATGGAGTCCTGGACATGCATGGAAGGAATAACGGAGGTCACCACGTCACTTTGGGACCAAGTCAAGCACGAATTCGAGTTGGACATGTTTTGGAATCAGACTCGGACTGCTGTGATGGTACCAAGTTCAAACGGGGATAACTTCCTCATACAGACTCCGTTTGGGACGTTCTTGTACTTCATGGAAAGCTTATTAAGTCTACTTTCCAACGGATTCAACCTCATCTTCAAATTCTATCCGAGCCGGTCGCAATGGTCAAAAGAGTCCACGTTGGTCACGTACTGGAATCGGATTCGGACTGCTGCAATGGTGCAAGTTTAAACGGACATAACTTCCTCATACGGACTCCGTTTGGGACGTTCTTGTACTTCATGGAAAGCTTATCAAGTCTACTTTCCAATGGATCCAATCTCATCTTCAAATTCCATCCGAGCCGGCCGTAATCATCAAAATAATTCACATAGGTTTCTGAGTCCGAGTCAAAAGGGTGCTGCGCCACCTCCACTTGGGCCCATGGGCCTTGTAACCCTAGGGTGTACCCTTTGGGACGCCTCCCCTGGTTGTTTTCACTATATAGGAGCCGCCTCTCCGTTTCTAGGACTTAGGTTTTGTTTAGATCAGTTTAGCCCCTTGTGCAAACTCCACGTTCTCTTGTGTCGGCTAGACCAACAGATTCGTGTTACAGAACCTCAACTATCCTTGTGCGACTTTTATATCTAGCAAGTTTCAGGTTGCTCACTATCCTTGTTCTTGCGTGTTCTTCGGTTACATGCAGGAATAGACCTTCGTGGTCAGGTCAACCGTGTTCTGGCACGGTTGATAACATCTTGGGGTTGGTTCAGCGATTGCTAAGGCGCGCGTGACGCCTCGTGACGGTTGTAGTCGGATCGCAAGAGTCATCTCCACCAAATCGATAGTTATCATCCTATCGGAAGATCGACCCCATCGCCTCATCATCACGCATCTCTCAAGCTCTTACCAAATTCTTACAAGTTCTTACCAAAGCAAACAGGTGGTGCAACCGGTGGCTGGTTCGTGATAAATCTAACTCAAGTGATGAGTAAAGCGATTGCAAGGTACAGCGAGACCTGTTCGGTTAGTAGAAAAGTGGAGCTTGGATAGGCTATGTATTTTGTAGCAAAGGAAAACAACCAATTAATTTCAGAAATTGCACAGAATTGAATTATAGTTCAGATCTAGCACTTAGCCTATGTTGCTGATCAACCAAAGATGGAAGAAGGCTAAACTAAGTGTATGGCAATGTATGGGAGTGGTAAATACAAGATAATTCAATTGAATGCAATCTGGAATTGAAGAGCACAAGGATTGACCCAAAACTTGAAATCTGGAAATTTCTGTCCACTGGACAGCACGTCGGTATTTTGGCCGTAACTTTTTGTCAGTTGCCTTTTCTTCAATGATTCTTTTTTTCTCAGTTTCCTGACAGCTTTTTCTACAACTTTTGTTTTGGGGCCAAGTTCTGGAAACCGACTGAAAAATTCGCACAAAAATTCACAAGTGCCAACTGTTGCAGATTCAATCTGTAATTTTAAGTCAACTTTCACCGCAGATATCTTTTTACTGCCGTACTGGATTGAAGCGAAATTTTACAGGCAGATAGATAAGGAAGTATGAACCTGTTTCACTCAAAAATAATCTCGGAATCAAAAGTTATGGCTTTTTTGGTGGCGGCTGCAGAGAAAGGACAAATCAGCCGAATTGGAATTAGGGTTTGGGGTAGGGGAATTTTTTTTTGTTTGGATTTTTGTGGAATCAAGGGTATGACCAGCAACTAGACAAAGCTAAAACGGACACAAATTCAATTTAGCAAACCAAAACTAATAGATTGAAAGGCACAACGGGGTTTGGACAGCGGAATTAACTTTTTGTGGGCCAATTTTTCTGGACTATAGGAAATAAAACCAATCTACTAACTAGGGATACAAGAAATTCTACCGGTCAACTAAAGCTCTGATACCAACTGATGAGGCGATGGGTCCCGATCTTCCGATAGGATTGATAACTATCGATTTTGTTGAGGTGACCTTGCGATCCGACTACAACCGAACGACGCCGCTTGCGCCTTAGCAATCGCTGAACCAACCCCAAGATGTTATCAACCGTGCAAGAACGCGTTGACCTGACTAATAAGGTCTATTCCTGCATGCAATCGAAGAACACGCAAGAACAAGATAACAAGCAATCTGAAATTGCAAATATTGATATTGAGTTCAAAAGGTGGGATTCCGACGGCTGTCTTGACAGGTGGTCGTCCGACACAACTGAAGAACAGAAGTTTGCATAATAGCTAAACCTAAACTCAACGAAATCCTAGTCCTAACAACGGAGGCGGCGGCTCTTATATAGGGAGAACGACCCCCTAGGGTTACAAGGCACATGGGCCCAAGTGGTGGTGGCGCAGCACCTTTTTTTGACTCGGACTTAGAAACCAATGTGGACTCTTTTCATGATTGCGGCCAGCTCAGATGGAATTTGAAGATAAGGCTAGATCCATTGGAAAGTAGACTTGATAAGCTTTCCATGAAGTACAAGAACGTCCCAAACGGAGTCCGTATGAAGAAGTTATGCCCGTTTGAACTTGGTACCATCGCAGCAGTCCGAGTCTGATTCCAAAACGTGTCCAACTCGAATTGTGCTTGGCTTGGTCCCAAAGTGACGTGGTGACCTCCATTATTCCTTCCATGCATGTCCAGGACTCCATGTCCCTTTCCTTCATCCTTTCCCAAGTTCCTAAGCACAATTAAATCACTTGCATTAGGTAGCTGTCTATTCTCAGTAACATATGAAGGCTGAAGAAACGAATTCACCTTTAGTTCAATCTTGATATTGGGCCTATTGTCGATGTGTTTGTGGCGTGGTCACATCAGTCCTGCATGTTACTCCAGTGTGTAGGACATACCCTTGAGAGGTAACTTAGTGAGGCTGAGGTTGCTGATGATAGAGTTAAAGGTGAGAATGTCATTCAGATTCCCCTGGTTTGTTGTGGTTCTGAACCGATCGAATGAAGTTGAAATCCTCCATTAGAATCCAGTTTTGTTGTGCAGGGATATTTAGATTAAGAAGCCAGTTGACAAACTCTCCTTCTCTGCCCCTACACGGCCTGTAAATGTTGAGAAGGGTCCACTTTTTTAGCTATGAACTAAGGAGAATTCTATTATCTAAGCAAAGTAAGTGTTGAATAAAGGCATTCCAATAAATAATGAGCTATTCCAAAGAACAAGAAGGCCCCCAGAAGCAGCGACGGAAGGAGAGAAAGCAAATTTGTCAAGGTTTTTGGGAGCAAAGTTGCAAATGAAAGAGTGCTCAAAATTCTCCTTTTTAGTTTCCTGAAGTCAGACAACTAGGCAAGCACTATCTAAGATCTTATCTCAGATGGACCTCCATTTTCAGGGAGTTTAGACTCTAATGTTCCAGCAAAGAATCTTCCAACTTCTAAAGGAAACCGATAGCTTGCATGGCAAAACTATCCAGAACAGAAGCTTGAACACCAAAAAGAACATTGTAGCAGGTTCAACAAAACAATGACTGAATAGTAATGTAGCAGTACAACAAAATAAAGACCTACCTATACAAAACAAGAAATACCAGACCTTGGACTCTTCATTTTTCCTCTTCATTCTGCTATATCATCATGAAGCTTTCATCCGCCAACTCCCAGAGGGAATCTTGGCCATAGCGTTGTCCCCAGCCTCTCATGAGAGGGACCAAAAGTATGGGCATCTTCGAGGAGCCTGTCCTAAAATATGAAGAGTCGCGCTATGCTGACTATGAAGTTGGTCCATTGAAATCACTTCTAGGTTGGTGGCTGCTGACAATGAGGACCGAGTATGGTCCAAAACCTACATAGGACTTGGGAGATGTTGGACTTGCACCGCTTGGAGAGTGAGAGTGCAAGGAGTTGGGTGGCTGTAGCTTGCTTATTCAACCTCGGGCTCCTGTAAGTTGTGGACCGAGAGGGGGTGGATTGCTTACGCACTGCTTTGGACTTGACAACCGGGAGGTTCTAGGCGTGGCCATCCAATTTTTCTGGAATTTCCTCAATGTGGACTGAGGAAGGGCATTGACAACTTGACTCTATTGAGAGAACCGCAGTAAATAAGTCTCCTATTGCAGAACCCTTTGTTGGCAATTGTAGAATGAAATTATCGAGGAGTTTTTTAGGAAATTCCAAGGCAGCTGAGCTTCTGGGTTGGAAGCAAGAATCCAAGATCTTTTCAAATTAAGGTCTTAGGACACCATGATTTGCTGATGGAGGAAAAGCGGCCAACCCCAGTAGGGAGGGTGTAGCACCCCACATATAGCCAAAGTGGAATACTACTATGGAACGTCATCGCCAAGAATTAAAAGTAATAATAAAAGACAATAACAAAATACATCGACCAATTAAAAGCATTAAAGTACTTTATTAAATAGTCAACGGAAGCTGCAATAGTGTTTGAAATATGGAACCGGTCCACTTCTAATCAAATAACAAATAAGTAAAACTTGTGGCAAGCCACGCAGAAATTCGAGTGTTTCAACCTATGCATGCTGCTATCAATCCATGGGCCTTTACCTGAGACAGAAAGAGCAAGCGTGAGATTTGGCAATCTCAGCAGTACCCAACAATGGTCGCAACATGAGAGTAAACAGGTAATGCAACCATATGAAATAAAGAGTAAGCATGACAAGTAAGTAATAGACATATGGCAAGCAATGGATAACTGATATCGGAAATACTGTCATAAGTGGAAGATGGATATAATGAGAAGTTAGGTGACAAGTTATAGCAAGCAGGCCGGCGACTCTCCTACATACATACCGGTTATACGAGAATAGCCAGGCACAACCTTGTCCTCGACTGATAAAATCGCAGAGACGGGTGTAATATCTTGTGTAACGAGAATGTACGGCCCCCTGTACGTTACCAGGTTGGGTGGAAATGACCCCTATATGTGGGTAGCCCCGACGTGATAACCCTTAGTTTGTTATTAGCGAATTATCCATGATATAATTAGGGAGTTGTGATTGAATTAAGGTAAAGTTATAAGAGTAAAGGTTTGATACGATGTGGCTAAAGATAGGATTGATGTTACATGATGAGGGAAACAAAGTCTGTCGATAAGGAGGTTCCTAACCAGAGTCATACAAGGGTTGTCAAACAAACCATTTTATTAGGTGATAATTGGTCATTAGTCAAGTTAATGTGTAATAACCAAATCAACCACAGTTCACAAATAATAATCAACAATTAAAGATCACAGTTGCAAGACATATCCATAACCTCCAATGTTAAAGATTACTAGTGGTTAACCTTAAATTTGAGCATGATTCGATGCAACCCTAATTACCATTTAACGCATGTTACAATCCTAACCACATATGAATTCTACGGTTAACAGCATACCAATTACAAGCATTTATTACTATCTACCTCAACATATGAACATCTACTAAACTACAACGACTTACGATAGGCAACAATATAATGTAACGATCGTAATCGCGCTAAGGCAACAGGTAAATATGAGATACAGAGTGAAAAGAAACATGTTACGCGCGAGGTACTTGCCTTGAGCACGCCGACGGACACGCCGCACGATGGATCCGAACTGCAACTGTCGTCGCTTCCTCGACAGATGCGTGAGAACCTACGAGCATTCGGAGGATAACCGATCAGATATGATGAATTTAATAAAGAACGACAGGTGATAAATGACTGGAAGAAAATAGCCGCTCGGTTGAGCGAACGCCATTCGCCACGTAAACGACGGTCGCCACAGAAATGATATGGGGTCGCCCGATCTTCTCGGCGAGGATGGATACTCACGGAGTCTTGATGAATCGTAATGATCCTCCAATGCCAGTGCAAGGGACGAACACTCTTTAATCCGCCAAAACACACTCGTGTTGATTTCGCGAACACTGCGAAGATTAATCGTGCACCCAATTCCCAGCGGAAGACTGAACGATCTTGATTGAAGAAAACACTCCTTCAACAGCAATGCTAAACTCGAAAACTTTAGTAGATTGATTTTTCTCAAACGTGGTCTGAGCAAAACAAAGGGGATACAAGGGTTTTATAGTGCCTCCCGAACTCACGCAAGGAAAGTCTTGGCCGAATCAATCCCTTATTTGGTCAAGGTGTCCTATTCCAATTCCTAAAACTTAGCAATCTGTTTCCTTTATTTTTAGGCTAAGCCCCTATCCTATTACAAAACCGAGATTGAGTTGGACTCGGTCCCTTGGCACGCAGGTCACATCTTGTGCATGCCATGAGATATATGATCACGTGGCCTTCCGTTGATTAGCTCCTGCCCGCATGGACTCTTCTTCTCATAACTCGTGGCCACTTGGTCCTTCTCAACTTGATCTTCTGTTGCTTCAAATCTGAGAACACATAACATATTTGCATTAGGTAGTATACTATTCTCATCTAACATAATAGAAGACTCTAAGAAACAAAAGCACCTGTTGTTGAAGTAGCTTAGCTTTGCTCTTGTCATAGGACCTTTGGAGCCTCATCACTAGCTTTGTCATGCACACTTGGAGTGGATGAAGAATGTAATAGAGATGTCCTCATCAGAAATGCATTCGCCGCCTATCGCCGCCACTTGCCAGCGCCGCCACCACGCGGCCGTCTGCGGACTAGCTGTGTGCGTCAGCAGGCGTAGGTGGCATTGCCGCGCGTGCCGACGCCGCCGCTGTGCGCCTCGCACCGCCACACCTAACCGGCCGCCGCCACCCACCGCCGGGCCTGTTATTGATATGCCCTAGAGGCAACATGAAGATGTTATATATATCACATATTATGTTTATGATGCATTACTTTGTTCCTTGAAATAGACATTATTATTATTGATCAATGAGTATGTGACTTATTCATGAGACTCTTAATGCTAAAATGTTGCTATTTCTAAATGATCCCTGATCATATATCATATGAGGAACAAATATAATTCAAAGATCAGCATATGTATTGATTGATGATCATGTCTCATGGATCATGGTATGGTGATACCAAATCAATAATGTGGACATGTGTTAGTGAACATATGTTGGATAGACCCGCCATGAGACACTGCAGAGATTCCATGTGTCATCAGTTGGTCTCAAGTAGTGTTTATGTAGAATCCTTAGACTTGAGGTCATCATGGTTCCCAACATGAGTAGCTTATTTTGGGACTACTAAACACTACTCCGTAATGGGTAGTCATAAAAGTAGTCTTGGGTTTGCCATGAAACATGTAGTGGGATGTGAATGATCAAGATAGAATTTGCCCCTCCTTATGGGAGAGATATCTCTGGGCCTCGATGTAATGGATTATGAAAGTGCATGGCCATGCCAAGGTGATTGAGGAGTCAATCACAAGTTCATAATCCACCACGGAATCGAGAGAGTGTTTGAGCTATTAAGAGGATGACACAGTCTCGCCTTGAGCTCAATCTATATCGTGAGGCAAAGGGATTCGTACATGAGAACATTACAGGTTCAGCCGATATGATCTTTACGTATACTTTGGGGTTAATATGTCTTACTAGGGGCCTATTAACAGGGTGACCGAAAAGGCATTTCCGGTCGCGACCAAGTATACGTGAACCTACAGTGGTCGCACGCTTAACGGGTTGGAACACTAATTCGAATATGATTCGGATGTGGGCTCTTTTCGATAGAGATCCGAATAGACTCCTATGGGCCTCGGTCCACAAGGCCCAAGTGAGGAGGTCTATATATACGGTGGCAAGGGGCTGAGGGTTTACGTGCTTCGTTAACCTCTAGAAAACCCTAGCCGCCACCTCCCGAGCCAAACCCTAGCCGCTCACGAGTGCTAGTACACTCGATCAGCGTTCTAGCCCGGGACGTGTGGATACCGGTGGCGCGCTGCTCGTTGCGGCGTTGATCAGCTTCAACAACCTACAGATTGGATCTGCTCGTGGCGTGGTTGATCGCGTGGAGAGACGATCTGTTCGGGACGATCGGCTAATTCCACTACTACCTCAACGCGCGTGGCTGCGCGGCGCCTAGTGGTAACGATCCATGATCCCTCCTTAAGCATGATGTCCTTATGTGCACGGTAGAAAAGTTTTTGTTTTCGCTTCCGTAGCCCACGCGCATTCCTTTAGGGCCGCCGTCACCGAGCCGGCTGCGCGCCAGACGCACTCAGCGTGCAAAACAAGTCATGGTTACCGCCGCCTCTGCCGGTCAAATCGCCGCCGCGGCTGACGGCCAGCCGCTGCTGCACCGAGCTGCCATGGCCATTGCCAGCCGAGCGCCACGCATGACAGCTGCCACAACCGAGTGCACGCACGGCTGCTGCCGCCGCCACCTCGTAGCCGCCTGCGTCGGCGCCCCCGAGCAGCCATGCAGCCCCATGCACCCATGCGGAAGAGAGGAAGATAGAGGAGAGAAGTATAGGAGAGAGAGGATGGAGATTGCACTGGGAGGAAGAACGGTGATCGGCAAAAAGTGCAATCCACTATTTGTTTTTATTTGAGTGTTACAGCTCTCCCCTCCTTAGAAAAGATTCGCCTCGAATCGACTACTCTCGAGATTAACTTGAGAAATTAAGAGTAACAGATGAAGGGGAAAAAGGAATCAAACCTGGAGAAAAGAGATCGGGGTACTTTGCGCGCATTTGGGACTCCAACTCCCAAGTAGCTTCACGCTCAGTCTGATTGGACCACAATACTTTGACATAAGTGAGAGTTCGGCGCGCAGCTGACGATCTGAGCGCTCCAAGATACGGACCGCCGTGCCACATGCACAGCAGGTCCTCAGACACCTCCAAGGTGGGCAACTCCAGAATCTGACCTGCTGAGGTCCCATCAACTCTTTCTCTCCAAGCTCATCCCAGTGAAGGGAGAGCGACAAATTCGGCCATAAAGTGCCTCAAAAGGAGCCATCCCGATACTAGAGTGGAAACTGTTATTGTAGGAGAACTCTGCTAGAGGTAAGTGATTTTCCCAACTGCCCTTCCATACCAGTATGCAAGAGCGCAACATGTCCTCCAAGCTACGAATGATCCTTTCAGATTGTCCGTCTGTCCGAGGATGAAAGGCAGTGCTAAAATTGAGTTTAGTGCCCAGATTCTGGTGCAAGCTCTTCCAGAAATGGAAACGAACTTGGCGTCGCGATAAAAACAATGGTCTTAGGAACACCATGAAGGCGGACAATCTCCTTGACGAAGATGGTAGCAAGATCACTGGCAGAATAAGTAGTCTTGACTGGGAGAAAATGAGCCGTCTTGGAAAGACGATCAACGATGACCCAAATGGAATCCATTCGCGAGGCGACTTAGGAAGTCCAACCACAAAGTCCATAGCAATGTCCTCCCATTTCCATTGGGAATTTCCAGAGGTTGCAGAAGACCAACAGGACTACGGTGCTCTGCATTTACTTGCTGGCACACCGCACATTGAGACACAAACTTGGCTATATCTTTCTTCATCCCTAGCCACCAAAACTGACGTTGGAGATCCTTGAACATTTTAGTCTCACTAGAGTGAATGGAATAAGGTGTTTTATGAGCCTCACAAAGGATGTCCCCTTCAAGGATGAATCAGAAGGCACCCAAATGCGGTTTCGAATCGCAAAGTCCTCTATCATCCGTGGTAAAGTCTGGCCATGAGGTTTTGCTTGAGTCACCTCCCCGCGGACATGTCAGATCTCCGACCCTGCGGCCTGGGCCTCAAGCACAGCATCAAACAAAGGAGATGAGCTCACAGACATGGCTGAAAAGGCCAAGCAAAGTGTGGTCTGAAGGTCCTCCAACTCCTCCTGAACTGAAGTAGGAATGGTACACCATCATTTCGCTTTCTGCTAAGAGCATCCGCCACCACATTTGCCTTGCCCGGATGATAATGAATGGTGAGGTCATAATCCTTGATCAATTCCAGCCAACGACGCTGCCTTGATGAGGCGATGGGGTCCCGATCTTCCGATAGGATGATAACTATCGATTTTGGTGGAGATGACTCTTGCGATCCGACTACAACCGTACGAGACGTCACTTGCGCCTTAGCAATCGCTGAACCACATCCAAGTCGTTATCAACCGTGCCAAGAACGCGGTTGACCTGACCACGAAGGTCTATTCCTGCATGCAATCGAAGAACAAGCAAGAACAAGGATAGTGAGCAACCTGAATTTGCTAGATATAAAAGTCGCACAAGGGTAGTTGAGGTTCTGTAACACGAATCTGTTGGTCTAGCCGACACAAGAGAACGTGGAGTTTGCACAAGGGGCTAAACTGATCTAAACAAAACCTAACCCTAAAAGCTATGAATAACAGGCTTATATAACCCCTTGGGGCGTCCACAAGGTCCCCAAACTGAGTACAACTCAACCCAACATTGTATTAGACTCAAACTCATACAAAAAGGAAACCTGATTTTTCCACCGTCACATTATTTTGGATATTGCGGCGCGACCAGAAGGGTTCTGAAGCTGGGGCCTTACCCATTGGATGGGCCTTGGAATAAGCTTTCCAACAAGCACAAGAACGCCTAAATCGGACTCCGTTTGTGAAAGTTATGGCGTTTATTAAAGGCCTGTCTGGCTGTCCCGAACCGAGTCCGAATTGAGTTCTGAGTTGATTCCGAGTTTGATTTCGGTTGGGCTTGTGGAAATTCCGAATTGGGCTTGGAAACCTCATCCAAAACATGGGCTTTTAAGTTCTTGGACCTCTCCCCTTTTGCTCTCCCACTGTATGGCTTCTCCTTGGCTTTATTCTTCCTTGTTTTTCTCCATTGCTTTGACGCCGGCCTCCTTCGTCCTCTCGGTTCAAAAGTCTTCCATTTGTCAAACCTAAGAATGTACAAAGTAGTGACATGAGGTAGTACCTCATTCTCATGAATAACATTAGTAGGAATAGATAGAAACGAATTCACCTTTTGTTCAATCTTGATATTAGGTGCTATGGCCGTATACGTTTGTGACATGGTTACATCATCCTCCCCTTCTTGACAGAAAACCGTCCTCGGTTTTAACATATGTGTAGGCTCACGTATTGCATGATCTTGATCATAAATCTCGGTACATGATAATAAACGCAACAAACTCTCATTATGTAATATCATAAGTTCTTTATCAAACAAAGTGAAACCTGTTTGAAACGAACTCACCTGAAAATTTAAGTGATGCATTCTTGTAATTGAAACAACAAGCATAGCAAATGTGGTTGTATCCATAGGGTACATGTTCTCATCATTCTCCCCTTCTTGAAAATAAAGCCGTCCTCGGCTTTTGATAAGCTGAAAGTATGGTAACAAAGAAGCCAAGGTGTATGCATGGTATATGTATATGTCATCCGTTTTAACGGTTCTTCGTTGTTGCACAATTAATGCTATAACACAGCAGCAATCATAAAAGCTCATTGTATTATTAACCCAAAAGTAATCATATATGTTAATGAGCAAATCAAAATTTCTCACATAGCAATTATTGCAACTAGTTTTGCAAATGTAAGTGAAGCATTTATGCAATTCAAATCTCTGAAGTTGTAAACTTGTAGTGGTGGCACATATGGGCAAAGCTACAACTTTTGGAATCAAGCAAAGTTTATCCATATAATCAGATTTGAATTGAGCAATAGCAAATTCATCTAGTAAGGGAGAAAAGATTTGCAAGTTCTTCCATACATCAATTTCATTATTCAGATTGTCAATGTTAGATGGTTCAACAAGAGAAGAACACATAGGCATTGAATGATCACTAAATTTTATTTTTCTTTCATAATGAACAAGATTGAGCATACAAGAGTTGTTGTTCAAAACAACAAGCTTCAATTCATCCATGTGATCACAAGTTATGCATATTCGATATACAAGAAATTGATTTCCTACACCATAATCTCCAATCAAATTAAACTTATACCCAGGGGTGTAGGCACTAAACAAGAATTTCGAACATGCAAGTTCAGAAACTTTCTCCATAGCACAATCCAAACTAACGGCCTCATTAAGCTTGATATAGCACAATGCATCAGCAGGGGATATTCTATCAAATACTTCCTTATGTGTAATTAATTCGACATGTACAAAATTATGAGAATTTAGATCAGCACATGGTTCATTCAAGTCAACACAAGGAATATCAAAAGATTGCACTACAGCAGGTATATACTCACAAGGTTGCTCTATGTATTGTTGTAGCACCAAATTAGTACCTTTGTCATTATCGTCCTCATCAGATACTGTAGGTACCTCAAACTTCTCCACTAATGGCACAAGATGCACCAGATCATCCTTCTCTTCTTCAAGTTTCTCGGTGGTATCTGTAGATGGAGTAGGAACCAAAATAATATCAACATTTTCAGTTACCTCATGTTGCACCTCGCTTGTGACCGTGGGTGCTGGAGGTACAAAACGATGTCGCAATTTCTTTTTCATCTGCTCCCATGTGTATATATAGTGGTACTCGAGATTTGACCACCAATGTTGAACATCACCAATCAGCGCCGTCCTTGCCATGCTCATCTTCTCATAAGGATCAAGATCTTGTCTTTCAAAATAGCTATCCATCATAGTAACCCACAAGAAGTAGTCCGACGACGTACTCTCAGCGATGAGTGGCAAGATATATACGTAATTGTTTCCCTTGAGTTCAAATCTGCCCGCGATGACATCATAATCTACCAATTTTCTCAAGCCTGTCATTGTTAGTAGAAAACAAGGAAACAAATCACAAGTAAATGTTCCTATCAACTACTAGGATATGGAGGCTCAAATCAAGTCACGCATCTCTCAAGCTCTTACCAAATTCTTACAAGTTCTTACCAAAGCAAACAGGTGGTGCAACCGGTGGCTGGTTCGTGATAAATCTAACTCAAGTGATGAGTAAAGCGATTGCAAGGTACAGCGAGACCTGTTTGGTTAGTAGAAAAGTGGAGCTTGGATAGGCTATGTATTTTGTAGCAAAGGAAAACAATCAATTAATTTCAGAAATTGCACAGAATTGAATTATAGTTCGTATCTAGCACTTAGCCTATGTTGCTGATCAACCAAGGATGAAAGAAGGCTAAAATATGTGTATGGTAATGTATGGGAGTGGTAAATGCAAGATAATTCAATTGAATGCAATCTGGAATTGAAGAGCACAAGGATTGACCCAAAACATGAAATCTGGAGATTTCTGTCCACTGGACAGCACGTCGGTATTTCGGCCGTAACTTTTTGTCAGTTGCCTTTTTTTCAATGATTCTTTTTTTCTCCGTTTCCTGACGGATTTTTATACAACGTTTGTTTTGGGGCCAAGTTCTGGAAACCGACCGAAAAATTCTCACAAAATTCACAAGTGCCGGCTGTTGCAGATTCAATCTGGATTTTTAGGTGAACTTGCACCGCAGATATCTCTTAACTGCCCTGCTGGAATGACGTGAAATTTTACAGATAGATGGATGATGAATTTTTGAATCTAATGGCGGTGGTCTCACTCAAAAATAATCTCGGAATCAAAAGATATGGCGTTTTTCGTGGCGGCTGCAGAGGAAGGAAAAATCAGCCGAATTGGAATTAGGGTTTGGGGTGGGGATTTTTTTTTGTTTGGATTTTTTTATGGAATCAAGGATATGACCAGCAACTAGACAAAGCTAAAACGGACACAAATTCAATTTAGCAAACCAAAACTAACAGATTGAAAGGCACAACGGGTTTGGACAGCGAAATTAACTCTTTTTGTGGGGCAATTTTTCTGGACTATGGGAAATAAAAATCAATCTACTAACTAGGGATACAAAGAATTCCTACCGGTCAACTGAAGCTCTGATACCAACTGATGAGGCGATGGGGTCCCGATCTTCCGATAGGATGATAACTATCGATTTTGGTGGAGATGACTCTTGCGATCCGACTACAACCGTGACGAGGCGTCACTTGCGCCTTAGCAATCGCTGAACCACATCCAAGTCGTTATCAACCGTGCCAAGAACGCGGTTGACCTGACCACGAAGGTCTATTCCTGCATGCAATCGAAGAACAAGCAAGAACAAGGATAGTGAGCAACCTGAATTTGCTAGATATAAAAGTCGCACAAGGGTAGTTGAGGTTCTGTAACACGAATCTGTTGGTCTAGCCGACACAAGAGAACGTGGAGTTTGCACAAGGGGCTAAACTGATCTAAACAAAACCTAACCCTAAAAGCTATGAATAACAGGCTTATATAACCCCTTGGGACGTCCACAAGGTCCCCAAACTGAGTACAACTCAACCCAACATTGTATTAGACTCAAACTCATACAAAAAGGAAACCCTGATTTTTCCACCGTCACATTATTTTGGATATTGCGGCGCGACCAGAAGGGTTCTGAAGCTGGGGCCTTACCCATTGGATGGGCCTTGGAATAAGCTTTCCAACAAGCACAAGAACGCCTAAATCGGACTCCGTTTGTGAAAGTTATGGCCGTTTATTAAAGGCCTGTCTGGCTGTCCCGAACCGAGTCCGAATTGAGTTCTGAGTTGATTCCGAGTTTGATTTCAGTTGGGCTTGTGGAAATTCCAATTGGGCTTGAAACCTCATCCAAAACATGGGCTTTTAAGTTCTTGGACCTCTCCTTTTGCTCTCCCACTGTATGGCTTCTCCTTGGCTTTATTCTTCCTTGTTTTTCTCCATTGCTTTGACGCGGCCTCCTTCGTCCTCTCGGTTCAAAAGTCTTCCATTTGTCAAACCTAAGAATGTACAAAGTAGTGACATGAGGTAGTACCTCATTCTCATGAATAACATTAGTAGGAATAGATAGAAACGAATTCACCTTTTGTTCAATCTTGATATTAGGTGCTATGGCCGTATACGTTTGTGACATGGTTACATCATCCTCCCCTTCTTGACAGAAAACCGTCCTCGGTTTTAACATATGTGTAGGCTCACGTATTGCATGATCTTGATCATAAATCTCGGTACATGATAATAAACGCAACAAACTCTCATTATGTAATATCATAAGTTCTTTATCAAACAAAGTGAAACCTGTTTGAAACGAACTCACCTGAAAATTTAAGTGATGCATTCTTGTAATTGAAACAACAAGCATAGCAAATGTGGTTGTATCCATAGGGTACATGTTCTCATCATTCTCCCCTTCTTGAAAATAAAGCCGTCCTCGGCTTTTGATAAGCTGAAAGTATGGTAACAAAGAAGCCAAGGTGTATGCATGGTATATGTATATGTCATCCGTTTTAACGGTTCTTCGTTGTTGCACAATTAATGCTATAACACAGCAGCAATCATAAAAGCTCATTGTATTATTAACCCAAAAGTAATCATATATGTTAATGAGCAAATCAAAATTTCTCACATAGCAATTATTGCAACTAGTTTTGCAAATGTAAGTGAAGCATTTATGCAATTCAAATCTCTGAAGTTGTAAACTTGTAGTGGTGGCACATATGGGCAAAGCTACAACTTTTGGAATCAAGCAAAGTTTATCCATATAATCAGATTTGAATTGAGCAATAGCAAATTCATCTAGTAAGGGAGAAAAGATTTGCAAGTTCTTCCATACATCAATTTCATTATTCAGATTGTCAATGTTAGATGGTTCAACAAGAGAAGAACACATAGGCATTGAATGATCACTAAATTTTATTTTTCTTTCATAATGAACAAGATTGAGCATACAAGAGTTGTTGTTCAAAACAACAAGCTTCAATTCATCCATGTGATCACAAGTTATGCATATTCGATATACAAGAAATTGATTTCCTACACCATAATCTCCAATCAAATTAAACTTATACCCAGGGTGTAGGCACTAAACAAGAATTTCGAACATGCAAGTTCAGAAACTTTCTCCATAGCACAATCCAAACTAACGGCCTCATTAAGCTTGATATAGCACAATGCATCAGCAGGATATTCTATCAAATACTTCCTTATGTGTAATTAATTCGACATGTACAAAATTATGAGAATTTAGATCAGCACATGGTTCATTCAAGTCAACACAAGGAATATCAAAAGATTGCACTACAGCAGGTATATACTCACAAGGTTGCTCTATGTATTGTTGTAGCACCAAATTAGTACCTTTGTCATTATCGTCCTCATCAGATACTGTAGGTACCTCAAACTTCTCCACTAATGGCACAAGATGCACCAGATCATCCTTCTCTTCTTCAAGTTTCTCGGTGGTATCTGTAGATGGAGTAGGAACCAAAATAATATCAACATTTTCAGTTACCTCATGTTGCACCTCGCTTGTGACCGTGGGTGCTGGAGGTACAAAACGATGTCGCAATTTCTTTTTCATCTGCTCCCATGTGTATATATAGTGGTACTCGAGATTTGACCACCAATGTTGAACATCACCAATCAGCGCCGTCCTTGCCATGCTCATCTTCTCATAAGGATCAAGATCTTGTCTTTCAAAATAGCTATCCATCATAGTAACCCACAAGAAGTAGTCCGACGACGTACTCTCAGCGATGAGTGGCAAGATATATACCGGTAATTGTTTCCCTTCGAGTTCAAATCTGCCCGCGATGACATCATAATCTACCAATTTTCTCAAGCCTGTCATTGTTAGTAGAAAACAAGGAAACAAATCACAAGTAAATGTTCCTATCAACTACTAGGATATGGAGGCTCAAATCAAGTCACGCATCTCTCAAGCTCTTACCAAATTCTTACAAGTTCTTACCAAAGCAAACAGGTGGTGCAACCGGTGGCTGGTTCGTGATAAATCTAACTCAAGTGATGAGTAAAGCGATTGCAAGGTACAGCGAGACCTGTTTGGTTAGTAGAAAAGTGGAGCTTGGATAGGCTATGTATTTTGTAGCAAAGGAAAACAATCAATTAATTTCAGAAATTGCACAGAATTGAATTATAGTTCGTATCTAGCACTTAGCCTATGTTGCTGATCAACCAAGGATGAAAGAAGGCTAAAATATGTGTATGGTAATGTATGGGAGTGGTAAATGCAAGATAATTCAATTGAATGCAATCTGGAATTGAAGAGCACAAGGATTGACCCAAAACATGAAATCTGGAGATTTCTGTCCACTGGACAGCACGTCGGTATTTCGGCCGTAACTTTTGTCAGTTGCCTTTTTTCAATGATTCTTTTTCTCCGTTTCTGACGGATTTTTATACAACGTTTGTTTTGGGGCCAAGTTCTGAAACCGACCGAAAAATTCTCACAAAATTCACAAGTGCCGGCTGTTGCAGACTCAATCTGGATTTTTAGGTGAACTTGCACCGCAGATATCTCTTAACTGCCCTGCTGGAATGACGTGAAATTTTACAGATAGATGGATGATGAATTTTT
The DNA here is from genome assembly GCA_036346575.1 of Dendrocalamus sinicus. Classification (NCBI taxonomy): domain Eukaryota; kingdom Viridiplantae; phylum Streptophyta; class Magnoliopsida; order Poales; family Poaceae; genus Dendrocalamus; species Dendrocalamus sinicus. The sequence continues at coordinate 13,611,661 of CM070651.1, read as the reverse complement.
GAATCTAATGGCGGTGGTCTCACTCAAAAATAATCTCGGAATCAAAAGATATGGCGTTTTTGGTGGCGGCTGCAGAGGAAGGAAAAATCAGCCGAATTGGAATTAGGGTTTGGGGTGGGGATTTTTTTTTGTTTGGATTTTTTTATGGAATCAAGGATATGACCAGCAACTAGACAAAGCTAAAACGGACACAAATTCAATTTAGCAAACCAAAACTAACAGATTGAAAGGCACAACGGGGTTTGGACAGCGGAAATTAACTCTTTTTGTGGGGCAATTTTTCTGGACTATGGGAAATAAAAATCAATCTACTAACTAGGGATACAAAGAATTCCTACCGGTCAACTGAAGCTCTGATACCAACTGATGAGGCGATGGGGTCCCGATCTTCCGATAGGATGATAACTATCGATTTTGGTGGAGATGACTCTTGCGATCCGACTACAACCGTACGAGACGTCACTTGCGCCTTAGCAATCGCTGAACCACATCCAAGTCGTTATCAACCGTGCCAAGAACGCGGTTGACCTGACCACGAAGGTCTATTCCTGCATGCAATCGAAGAACAAGCAAGAACAAGGATAGTGAGCAACCTGAATTTGCTAGATATAAAAGTCGCACAAGGGTAGTTGAGGTTCTGTAACACGAATCTGTTGGTCTAGCCGACACAAGAGAACGTGGAGTTTGCACAAGGGGCTAAACTGATCTAAACAAAACCTAACCCTAAAAGCTATGAATAACAGGCTTATATAACCCCTTGGGACGTCCACAAGGTCCCCAAACTGAGTACAACTCAACCCAACATTGTATTAGACTCAAACTCATACAAAAAGGAAACCTGATTTTTCCACCGTCACATTATTTTGGATATTGCGGCGCGACCAGAAGGGTTCTGAAGCTGGGGCCTTACCCATTGGATGGGCCTTGGAATAAGCTTTCCAACAAGCACAAGAACGCCTAAATCGGACTCCGTTTGTGAAAGTTATGGCCGTTTATTAAAGGCCTGTCTGGCTGTCCCGAACCGAGTCCGAATTGAGTTCTGAGTTGATTCCGAGTTTGATTTCGGTTGGGCTTGTGGAAATTCCGAATTGGGCTTGGAAACCTCATCCAAAACATGGGCTTTTAAGTTCTTGGACCTCTCCCCTTTTGCTCTCCCACTGTATGGCTTCTCCTTGGCTTTATTCTTCCTTGTTTTTCTCCATTGCTTTGACGCTTGGCCTCCTTCGTCCTCTCGGTTCAAAAGTCTTCCATTTGTCAAACCTAAGAATGTACAAAGTAGTGACATGAGGTAGTACCTCATTCTCATGAATAACATTAGTAGGAATAGATAGAAACGAATTCACCTTTTGTTCAATCTTGATATTAGGTGCTATGGCCGTATACGTTTGTGACATGGTTACATCAGCTATGCATTTCGAATCCGTCTAAGCTGGTGCGTATGTTCCCCCACGACAGGTTTCAAAGGCATCGTAAGGTCCGTGCGCATGAAATGGAGGCACGAAATGAAACTGAGTTCCAACAGGGCAAATGGACTTGCCCTAACTCATTTTGGCCAGCGTATTGAATCCATCTGAAACGGTGTGAAACTTTGAATCACGTTGAGATCTGGTGGCAGCACAAGATCCATCTGTGTGAATTTGATGCACGAAAAAAAACTGAGAGCCAAACACGTCGAACGGCCTTCACATGCGCCAAGCACATTTCGGTATGTTTTTTGATTCCGTTGGAGTCAGTGTGATACTTTGCTCGACGACTTGTTCTAACGACATCCAAACATCTGTTCGTACGGAATCGAGGCACAAAATGAAACTGAGTGCCAACGCCGGATGTCTCGTGTCGTCCCACCTCACTTCAGCATGAATTTTGGATTCGTTCGAGTCGATGTGAAACTTGGCACAACGACGGGTTCCAAAGGGATCATAATATCCTTGCAAATGAAATCGAGGCATGGAATGAAAATGAGTGCCAAACAACCTGAATGGACTTAGTGTGTGCCCTTCCTCATTCTAGAATGCATTTGCAATTCGTCCGAGTCGATAAGTAACTTTCATCCACAATTGTTGGAGCAGTACGACACATTGGTGCATCCGAAATCGAGGCACGAATTGAAACTTAGTTCCAATGCATCGAATGGACTTCATATGCAGCCATGCTCACTTTGGCACACACACTGCGTCCTTGTTAGTGTGGATCTTTCCTCCACGACGTGATCGAGACGTCATAAGATCCATGCGTAAGAAATCAAGTCACGAAATGAAACTGAGTGCCAAACAACAAGAATGGACTTCACATGTGACTAGCTCATTCCGGCATGCTGTTCGAATCCGTCCATGTCAGCGTGAAACTTTCCTCCAAGATGGGTTCCAACGCGTACTATACATCAATGCATAAGAAATCGCCGCACGAAAAGAAACTTAGCGCCAAACACCTCGAATGGACTTTATATGCGCCCGAGATCATTTCGGCAAGCATTTCGAATCCGTCCGAGTCAGTGCGAAACTTTTCTTCATTACGGGTTTCGATAGCAATCCAAGCGTACGAAGTCAAGGCACAATATGGAACTGAGCGGCATGCTTTTCGAATCCGTTCGAGTCAGTGCGAAACTTTCCTTGACATGTGCCGATGGCGTCACGCGATCCATGCCTGCGAAATCGAATCGCAAAATGGAACTAAGAGGCAAACACCCCGAATGTACTTCCTAAGCGCCCTAGCTCATTAAAGTGTGCATTCCAAATTCATTTGAGTTGGTGCGAAAGCTTCCCCAATACTGTGTTTCGTTAGATACTGTACATCCACGAGTAAGAAATCGACGCACGAAACGAAACCCAATAGCAAACGACCTGAATTGACTACAATGTGCTCTAGCGCATTTCAGCGTGCATTTCAATCCATCCGAGTTGGTGTGAAATTGACGACGTCGTACGATCTATGCGTGAGAAATCGATGCATGAAATGAAACCTAGTGCCAACACTACAGATGGACTTTGTATTCACCGTGGCACATTTTGCTATGCATTTCGAATCCGTCTAAGCTGGTGCGTATGTTCCCCCACGACAGGTTTCAAAGGCATCGTAAGGTCCGTGCGCATGAAATGGAGGCACGAAATGAAACTGAGTTCCAACAGGGCAAATGGACTTGCCCTAACTCATTTTGGCCAGCGTATTGAATCCATCTGAAACGGTGTGAAACTTTGAATCACGTTGAGATCTGGTGGCAGCACAAGATCCATCTGTGTGAATTTGATGCATGAAAAAACTGAGAGCCAAACACGTCGAGCGGACTTCATGTGCGCCAAGCACATTTCTGTATGTTTTTGATTCCGTTGGAGTCGGTGTGATACTTTGCTCGACGACTTGTTCTAACGGCATCCAAACATCTGTTAAATGCGGAATCGAGGCACAAATGAAACTGAGTGCCAACGCCTGGATGTCTCTCGTGTCGTCCTACCTCACTTCAGCATGAATTTTGGATTCGTTCGAGTGGATGTGAAACTTTGCACAACGACGGGTTCCAAAGGGATCATAATATCCTTGCAAATGAAATCGAGGCATGGAATGAAAATGAGTGCCAAACAACCTGAATGGACTTAGTGTGTGCCCTTCCTCATTCTAGAATGCATTTGCAATTCGTCCGAGTCGGTAAGTAACTTTCATCCACAATTGTTGGAACGGGTACGACACATTGGTGCATCCGAAATCGAGGCACGAATTGAAACTTAGTTCCAATGCATCGAATGGACTTCATATGCAGCCATGCTCACTTTGGCACACACACTGTGTCCGTCCTTGTTAGTGTGGATCTTTCCTCCACGACGTGATCGAGACGTCATAAGATCCATACGTAAGAAATCGAGTCACGAAATGAAACTGAGTGCCAAACAACAAGAATGGACTTCACATGTGACTAGCTCATTCCGGCATGCTGTTCGAATCCGTCCAAGTCAGCGTGAAACTTTCCTCCAAGATGGGTTCCAACGCGTACTATACATCAATGCATAAGAAATCGCCGCACGAAAAGAAACTTAGTGCCAAACACCTCGAATGGACTTTATATGCGCCCAAGATCATTTCGGCAAGCATTTCGAATCCGTCCGAGTCAATGCGAAACTTTTCTTCATTACGGGTTTCGATAGCAATCCAAGCGTACGAAGTCAAGGCACAATATGGAACTGAGTGCCAACACCCTGGATGGACATCATATGCACCTAGGACCCGTCGGCATGCTTTTCGAATCCGTTCGAGTCAGTGCGAAACTGTCCTTGACATGTGCCGATGGCGTCACGCGATCCATGCCTGCGAAATCGAATCGCAAAATGGAACTAAGAGGCAAACACCCCGAATGTACTTCCTAAGCGCCCTAGCTCATTAAAGTGTGCATTCCAAATTCATTTGAGTTGGTGCGAAAGCTTCCCCGATACTGTGTTTCGTTAGATACTGTACATCCAAGAGTAAGAAATCGACGCACGAAACGAAACCCAATAGCAAACGACCTGAATTGACTACAATGTGCTCTAGCGCATTTCAGCGTGCATTTCAATCCATCCGAGTTGGTGTGAAATCGACGACATCGTACGATCTATGCGTGAGAAATCGATGCATGAAATGAAACCTAGTGCCAACACTACAGATGGACTTTGTATTCACCGTGGCACATTTTTCTATGCATTTCGAATCCGTCTAAGCTGGTGCGTATGTTCCCCCACGACAGGTTTCAAAGGCATCGTAAGGTCCGTGCGCATGAAATGGAGGCACGAAATGAAACTGAGTTCCAACAGGGCAAATGGACTTGCCTAACTCATTTTGGCCAGCGTATTGAATCCGTCTGAAGCGGTGTGAAACTTTGAATCACGTTGAGATCTGGTGGCAGCACAAGATCCATCTGTGTGAATTTGATGCATGAAAAAAAACTGACAGCCAAACACGTCGAACGGACTTCATGTGCGCCAAGCACATTTCTGTATGTTTTTTGATTCCGTTGGAGTCAGTGTGATACTTTGCTCGACGACTTGTTCTAACGGCATCCAAACATCTGTTCGTACGGAATCGAGGCACAAAATGAAACTGAGTGCCAACGCCCTGGATGTCTCTCGTATGCGTCCCACCTCACTTCAGCATGAATTTTGGGTTCGTTCTAGTCGATGTGAAACTTTGCGCAACGACGGGTTCCAAAGGGATCATAATATCCTTGCAAATGAAATCGAGGCATGGAATGAAAATGAGTGCCAAACAACCTGAATGGACTTAGTGTGTGCCCTTCCTCATTCTAGAATGCATTTGCAATTCGTCCGAGTCGGTAAGTAACTTTCATCCACAATTGTTGGAACGGGTACGACACATTGGTGCATCCGAAATCGAGGCACGAATTGAAACTTAGTTCCAATGCATCGAATGGACTTCATAAGCAGCCATGCTCACTTTGGCACACACACTGTGTCCGTCCTTGTTAGTGTGGATCTTTCCTCCACGACGTGATCGAGACGTCATAAGATCCATACGTAAGAAATCAAGTCACGAAATGAAACTGAGTGCCAAACAACAAGAATGGACTTCACATGTGACTAGCTCATTCCGGCATGCTGTTCGAATCCGTCCAAGTCAGCGTGAAACTTTCCTCCAAGATGGGTTCCAACGCGTACTATACATCAATGCATAAGAAATCGCCGCACGAAAAGAAACTTAGTGCCAAACACCTCGAATGGACTTTATATGCGCCCAAGATCATTTCGGCAAGCATTTCGAATCCGTCCGAGTCAATGCGAAACTTTTCTTCATTACGGGTTTCGATAGCAATCCAAGCGTACGAAGTCAAGGCACAATATGGAACTGAGTGCCAACACCCTGGATGGACATCATATGCACCTAGGACCCGTCGGCATGCTTTTCGAATCCGTTCGAGTCAGTGCGAAACTTTCCTTGACATGAACGACCTGAATTGACTACAATGTGCTCTAGCGCATTTCAGCGTGCATTTCAATCCATCCGAGTTGGTGTGAAATCGACGACATCGTACGATCTATGCGTGAGAAATCGATGCATGAAATGAAACCTAGTGCCAACACTACAGATGGACTTTGTATTCACCGTGGCACATTTTGCTATGCATTTCGAATCCGTCTAAGCTGGTGCGTATGTTTCCCCCACGACAGGTTTCAAAGGCATCGTAAGGTCCGTGCGCATGAAATGGAGGCACGAAATGAAACTGAGTTCCAACAGGGCAAATGGACTTGCCCTAACACATTTTGGCCAGCGTATTGAATCCGTCTGAAACGGTGTGAAACTTTGAATCACGTTGAGATCTGGTGGCAGCACAAGATCCATCTGTGTGCATTTGATGCACGAAAAAAAACTGAGAGCCAAACACGTCGAACGGCCTTCACATGCGCCAAGCACATTTCGGTATGTTTTTTGATTCCGTTGGAGCCAGTGTGATACTTTGCTCGACGACTTGTTCTAACGGCATCCAAACATCTGTTCGTACGGAGTCGAGGCACAAAACGAAACTGAGTGCCAACGCCCTGGATGTCTCTCGTATGCGTCCCACCTCACTTCAGCATGAATTTTGGATTCGTTCGAGTCGATGTGAAACTTTGCGCAACGACGGGTTCCAAAGGGATCATAATATCCTTGCAAATGAAATCGAGGCATTGAATGAAAATGAGTGCCAAACAACCTGAATGGACTTAGTGTGTGCCCTTCCTCATTCTAGAATGCATTTGCAATTCGTCTGAGTCGGTAAGTAACTTTCATCCACAATTGTTGGAGCAGTGCGACACATTGGTGAATCCGAAATCGAGGCACGAATTGAAACTTAGTTCCAATGCATCGAATGGACTTCATATGCAGCCATGCTCACTTTGGCACACACACTGTGTCCGTCCTTGTTAGTGTGGATCTTTCCTCCACGACGTGATCGAGACGTCATAAGATCCATGCGTAAGAAATCAAGTCACGAAATGAAACTGAGTGCCAAACAACAAGAATGGACTTCACATGTGACTAGCTCATTCCGGCATGCTGTTCGAATCCGTCCAAGTCAGCGTGAAACTTTCCTCCAAGATGGGTTCCAACGCGTACTATACATCAGTGCATAAGAAATCGCCGCACGAAAAGAAACTTAGTGCCAAACACCTCGAATGGACTTTATATGCGCCCAAGATCATTTCGCAAGCATTTGAATCCGTCGAGTCAGTGCGAAACTTTTCTTCATTACGGGTTTCGATAGCAATCCAAGCTTACGAAGTCAAGGCACAATATGGAACTGAGTGCCAACACCCTGGATGGACATCATATGCACCTAGGACCCGTCGGCATGCCTTTCGAATCCGTTCGAGTCAGTGCGAAACTTTACTTGACATGTGCCGATGGCGTCACGCGATCCATGCCTGCGAAATCGAATCGCAAAATGGAACTAAGAGGCAAACACCCCGAATGTACTTCCTAAGCGCCCTAGCTCATTAAAGTGTGCATTCCAAATTCATTTGAGTTGGTGCGAAAGCTTCCCCGATACTGTGTTTCGTTAGATACTGCACATACACAAGTAAGAAATCGACGCACGAAACGAAACCCAATAGCAAACGACCTGAATTGACTACAATGTGCTCTAGCGCATTTCAGCGTGCATTTCAATCCATCCGAGTTGGTGTGAAATCGACGACATCGTACGATCTATGCGTGAGAAATCGATGCATGAAATGAAACCTAGTGCCAACACTACAGATGGACTTTGTATTCACCGTGGCACATTTTGCTATGCATTTGAATCCGTCTAAGCTGGTGCGTATGTTCCCCACGACAGGTTTCAAAGGCATCGTAAGGTCCGTGCGCATGAAATGGAGGCACGAAATGAAACTGAGTTCCAACAGGGCAAATGGACTTGCCTAACTCATTTTGGCCAGCGTATTGAATCCGTCTGAAGCGGTGTGAAACTTTGAATCACGTTGAGATCTGGTGGCAGCACAAGATCCAGCTGTGTGAATTTGATGCACGAAAAAACTGAGAGCCAAACACGTCGAGCGGCCTTCACATGCGCCAAGCACATTTCGGTATGTTTTGATTCCGTTGGAGTCGGTGTGATACTTTGCTCGACGACTTGTTCTAACGGCATCCAAACATCTGTTAAATGCGGAATCGAGGCACAAAATGAAACTGAGTGCCAACGCCCTGGATGTCTCTCGTATGCGTCCCACCTCACTTCAGCATGAATTTTGGATTCGTTCAAGTCGATGTGAAACTTGGCACAACGACGGGTTCCAAAGGGATCATAATATCCTTGCATATGAAATCGAGGCATGGAATGAAAATGAGTGCCAAACAACCTGAATGGACTTAGTGTGTGCCCTTCCTCAATCTAGAATGCATTTGCAATTCGTCCGAGTCGGTAAGTAACTTTCATCCACAATTGTTGGAACGGGTACGACACATTGGTGCATCCGAAATCGAGGCACGAATTGAAACTTAGTTCCAATGCATCGAATGGACTTCATATGCAGCCATGCTCACTTTGGCACACACACTGTGTCCGTCCTTGTTAGTGTGGATCTTTCCTCCACGACGTGATCGAGACGTCATAAGATCCATGCGTAAGAAATCAAGTCACGAAATGAAACTGAGTGCCAAACAACAAGAATGGACTTCACATGTGACTAGCTCATTCCGGCATGCTGTTCGAATCCGTCCAAGTCAGCGTGAAACTTTCCTCCAAGATGGGTTCCAACGCGTACTATACATCAGTGCATAAGAAATCGCCGCACGAAAAGAAACTTAGTGCCAAACACCTCGAATGGACTTTATATGCGCCCAAGATCATTTCGGCAAGCATTTCGAATCCGTCCGAGTCAGTGCGAAACTTTTCTTCATTACGGGTTTCGATAGCAATCCAAGCTTACGAAGTCAAGGCACAATATGGAACTGAGTGCCAACACCCTGGATGGACATCATATGCACCTAGGACCCGTCGGCATGCCTTTCGAATCCGTTCGAGTCAGTGCGAAACTTTCCTTGACATGTGCCGATGGCGTCACGCGATCCATGCCTGCGAAATCGAATCGCAAAATGGAACTAAGAGGCAAACACCCCGAATGTACTTCCTAAGCGCCCTAGCTCATTAAAGTGTGCATTCCAAATTCATTTGAGTTGGTGCGAAAGCTTCCCCGATACTGTGTTTCGTTAGATACTGCACATCCACGAGTAAGAAATCGACGCACGAAACGAAACCCAATAGCAAACGACCTGAATTGACTACAATGTGCTCTAGCGCATTTCAGCGTGCATTTCAATCCATCCGAGTTGGTGTGAAATCGACGACATCGATTTATCTATGCGTGAGAAATCGATGCATGAAATGAAACCTAGTGCCAACACTACAGATGGACTTTGTATTCACCGTGGCACATTTTGCTATGCATTCGAATCCGTCTAAGCTGGTGCGTATGTTCCCCCACGACAGGTTTCGAAGGCATCGTAAGGTCCGTGCGCATGAAATGGAGGCACGAAATGAAACTGAGTTCCAACAGGGCAAATGGACTTGCCCTAACTCATTTTGGCCAGCGTATTGAATCCGTCTGAAACGGTGTGAAACTTTGAATCACGTTGAGATCTGGTGGCAGCACAAGATCCATCTGTGTGAATTTGATGCACGAAAAAAAACTGAGAGCCAAACACGTCGAACGGCCTTCACATGCGCCAAGCACATTTCGGTATGTTTTTTGATTCCGTTGGAGTCAGTGTGATACTTTGCTCGACGACTTGTTCTAACGGCATCCAAACATCTGTTCGTACGGAATCGAGGCACAAAATGAAACTGAGTGCCAACGCCCTGGATGTCTCTCGTATGCGTCCCACCTCACTTCAGCATGAATTTTGGATTCGTTCGAGTCGATGTGAAACTTGGCACAACGACGGGTTCCAAAGGGATCATAATATCCTTGCATGTGAAATCGAGGCATGGAATGAAAATGAGTGCCAAACAATCTGAATGGACTTAGTGTGTGCCCTTCCTCATTCTAGAATGCATTTGCAATTCGTCCGAGTCGGTAAGTAACTTTCATCCACAATTGTTGGAACGGGTACGACACATTGGTGCATCGGAAATCGAGGCACGAATTGAAACTTAGTTCCAATGCATCGAATGGACTTCATATGCAGCCATGCTCACTTTGGTACACACACTGTGTCCGTCCTTGTTAGTGTGGATCTTTCCTCCACGACGTGATCGAGACGTCATCAGATCCATGCGTAAGAAATCTAGTCTCGAAATGAAACTGAGTGCCAAACAACAAGAATGGACTTCACATGTGACTAGCTCATTCCGGCATGCTGTTCGAATCCGTCCAAGTCAGCGTGAAACTTTCCTCCAAGATGGGTTCCAACACGTACTATACATCACTGCATAAGAAATGGCCGCACGAAAAGAAACTTAGTGCCAAACACCTCGAATGGACTTTATATGCGCCCAAGATCATTTCGGCAAGCATTTCAAATCCGTCCGAGTCAGTGCGAAAGTTTTCTTCATTACGGGTTTCGATAGCAATCCAAGCGTACCAAGTCAAGGCACAATATGGAACTGAGTGCCAACACCCTGGACGGACATCATATGCACCTAGGACCCGTCGGCATGCTTTTCGAATCCGTTCGAGTCAGTGCGAAACTTTCCTTGACATGTGCCGATGGCGTCACGCGATCCATGCCTGCGAAATCGAATCGCAAAATGGAACTAAGAGGCAAACACCCCGAATGTACTTCCTAAGCGCCCTAGCTCATTAAAGTGTGCATTCCAAATTCATTTGAGTTGGTGCAAAGCTTCCCGATCTGTGTTTCGTTAGATACTGTACATCCACGAGTAAGAAATCGACGCACGAAACGAAACCCAATAGCAAACGACCTGAATTGACTACAATGTGCTCTAGCGCATTTCAGCGTGCATTTCAATCCATCCGAGTTGGTGTGAAATCGACGACATCGTACGATCTATGCGTGAGAAATCGATGCATGAAATGAAACCTAGTGCCAACACTACAGATGGACTTTGTATTCACCGTGGCACATTTTGCTATGCATTTTGAATCCGTCTAAGCTGGTGCGTATGTTTCCCCCACGACAGGTTTCAAAGGCATCGTAAGGTCCGTGCGCATGAAATGGAGGCACGAAATGAAACTGAGTTCCAACAGGGCAAATGGACTTGCCCTAACTCATTTTGGCCAGCGTATTGAATCCGTCTCAAATGGTGTGAAACTTTGAATCACGTTGAGATCTGGTGGCAGCACAAGATCCATCTGTGTGAATTTGATGCACGAAAAAAAACTGAGAGCCAAACACGTCGAACGGACTTCACATGCGCCAAGCACATTTCGGTATGTTTTTTGATTCCGTTGGAGTCAGTGTGATACTTTGCTCGACGACTTGTTCTAACGGCATCCAAACATCTGTTAAATGCGGAATCGAGGCACAAATGAAACTGAGTGCCAACGCCTGGATGTCTCTCGTATCGTCCCACCTCACTTCAGCATGAATTTTGGATTCGTTAAGTCGATGTGAAACTTTGCACAACGACGGGTTCCAAAGGATCATAATATCCTTGCAAATGAAATCGAGGCATGGAATGAAAATGAGTGCCAAACAACCTGAATGGACTTAGTGTGTGCCCTTCCTCATTCTAGAATGCATTTGCAATTCGTCCGAGTCGGTAAGTAACTTTCATCCACAATTGTTGGAACGGGTACGACACATTGGTGCATCCGAAATCGAGGCACGAATTGAAACTTAGTTCCAATGCACCGAATGGACTTCATATGCAGCCATGCTCACTTTGGCACACACACTGTGTCCGTCCTTGTTAGTGTGGATCTTTCCTCCACGACGTGATCGAGGCATCATAAGATCCATGCGTAAGAAATCAAGTCACGAAATGAAACTGAGTGCCAAACAACAAGAATGGACCTCACATGTGACTAGCTCATTCCGGCATGCTGTTCGAATCCGTCCAAGTCAGCGTGAAACTTTCCTCCAAGATGGGTTCCAACGCGTACTATACATCAATGCATAAGAAATCGCCGCACGAAAAGAAACTTAGTGCCAAACACCTCGAATGGACTTTATATGCGCCCAAGATCATTTCGGCAAGCATTTCGAATCCGTCCGAGTCAGTGCGAAACTTTTCTCCATTACGGGTTTCGATAGCAATCCAAGCGTACCAAGTCAAGGCACAATATGGAACTGAGTGCCAACACCCTGGACGGACATCATATGCTCCTAGTGATGAGGACATCCTTTCCATGCATACAACCATGCCGACTCCATATCAAACTGAAACTATGATACAAGGACCAATGACTAGAGCGTGAGCACGTCAACCTAACCATCAGGTGAATGCGTTCCTAAGTTTGCATATAAATGTTTCAAAGAATGGAATACTACTTAATTCTTGTGATGATTTAATTGTCCTTAGGAACCATGGGGAAGAACCACATGAGCTCAAGTATAGAAGTGGAACCGTCAAGCGCAAACCAAGTCCTGTTCACGAGTTTGACTCGGATTCGGCCTTGTTGACAGCGCCAACTTCAAACGGCCGTAACTTTTGATCCAGAAGGTTTCTTGGGGCCCGTGAGTACTCGTTGGAAAGCTCTTGAAGTCTACTTTCAGATGAATCTGGCCTCACCTCCAAATTCCATTCGAGTAGACCAGAAACTGCAAAACAATTCACGTTACTTTTCCAGTCCGAGTCAAAGTGGGCCTTGGGCCTTGTAATTCGAGTCCTATTTGGCTTCCTTGTGTTTTGGCCGAACCTCCACCTTCCGTGACCCTTAATGATGAGGACATGACCCCTATGGATACAACCATATTTGCTATGCTTGTTGTCCTAATTACAAGAGTTCCTACGCATCGCTTAAATTATAAGGTGAGCTCGTTTCAAAGAGGTTTCACTTTGTTTGACAAAGAACTTATGATATTGCATAATGAGACTTTGTTGCGTTTGTTATTATGTACCGACATTTATGATGAAGATCATGCAATACGTGAGGCTACACATATGCTAAAACCGAGGACGGTTTTCTATCAAGAAGGGGAGGATGATGTGAACACGCCACAAACACATACGACAATAGCGCCCAATATCACGATTGAACTAAAGGTGAATTCGTTTCTTCAGCCTTCGTATGTTAGTAAGAATAGACCGCTACCTAATGCAAGTGATTTAATTGTGCTTAGGAACTTGGGAAAGGATGAAGGAAAGGGACATGGAGTCCTGGACATGCATGGAAGGAATAATGGAGGTCACCACGTCACTTTGGGACCAAGTCAAGCACGAATTCGAGTTGGACAAGTTTTGGAATCAGACTCGGACTGCTGTGATGGTACCAAGTTCAAACGGGGATAACTTCCTCATACAGACTCCGTTTGGGACGTTCTTGTACTTCATGGAAAGCTTATTAAGTCTACTTTCCAACGGATTCAACCTCATCTTCAAATTCTATCCGAGCCGGCCGCAATCGTCAAAAGAGTCCACGTTGGTCACGTACTGGAATCGGATTCGGACTGCTGCAATGGTGCAAGTTTAAACGGACATAACTTCCTCATACGAACTCCGTTTGGGACGTTCTTGTACTTCATGGAAAGCTTATCAAGTCTACTTTCCAATGGATCCAACCTCATCTTCAAATTCCATCCGAGCCGGCCGTAATCATCAAAATAATTTACGTAGGTTCCTGAGTCCGAGTCAAAAGGGTGCTGCGCCACCTCCACTTGGGCCCATGGGCCTTGTAACCCTAGGGTGTACCCTTTGGGACGCCTCCCCTGGTTGTTTTCACTATATAGGAGCCGCCGCCTCCGTTTCTAGCACTTAGGTTTTGTTTAGATCAGTTTAGCCCCTTGTGCAAACTCCACGTTCTCTTGTGTCAGCTAGACCAACAGATTCGTGTTACAGAACCTCAACTATCCTTGTGCGACTTTTATATCTAGCAAGTTTCAGGTTGCTCACTATCCTTGTTCTTGCGTGTTCTTCGGTTGCATGCAGGAATAGACCTTCGTGGTCAGGTCAACCGTGTTCTTGGCACGGTTGATAACATCTTGGGGTTGGTTCAGCGATTGCTAAGGCGCACGTGGCGCCTCGTGCGGTTGTAGTCGGATCGCAAGAGTCATCTCCACCGAAATCGATAGTTATCATCCTATCGGAAGATCGGGACCCCATCGCCTCATCAGTTGGTATCAGAGCTTCAGTTGACCGGTAGGAATTCTTTGTATCCCTAGTTAGTAGATTGATTTTTATTTCCCATAGTCCAGAAAAATTGCCCCACAAAAAGAGTTAATTTCCGCAGTCCAAACCCCGTTGTGCCTTTCAATCTATTAGTTTTGGTTTGCTAAATTGAATTTGTGTCCGTTTTAGCTTTGTTTAGTTGCTGGTCATATCTTTGTTCCTATAAAAATCCAAACAAAAAAAATTCCCCCACCCCAAACCCTAATTCCAATTTCGGCTGATTTTTCCTTTCTCTGCAGCCGCCACCAAAAAAGCCATAACTTTTGATTCCGAGATTATTTTTGAGTGAGACAACCGCCATTAGATTCAAAACTTCATCGTCCATCTATCTGTAAAATTTCACGTTATTCCAGCAAGGCAGTTAAGAGATATCTGCGGTGCAAGTTCACCTAAAAATTCAGATTGAATCTGCAACAGCCGGCACTTGTGAATTTTGTGCGAATTTGTCGGTCGGTTTCCAGAACTTGGCCCCAAAACAAAAGTTGTAGAAAAAGCCGTCAGGAAACGGAGAAAAAAAGAATCATTGAAAAAAAGGCAACTGACAAAAAGTTACGGCCGAAATATCAACTTGCTGTCTAGTGGACAGAAATCTTCAGTTTCCAAGTTTTGGGTCAATCCTTGTGCCCTTCAATTCCAGATTGCATTCAATTGAATTATCTTGTATTTACCACTCCTATACATTACCATACACATATTTTAGCCTTCTTCCATCCTTGGTTGATCAGCAACATAGGCTAAGTGCTAGATACGAACTATAATTCAATTCTGTGCAATTTCTGAAATTAATTGATTGTTTTCCTTTGCTACAAAATACATAGCCTATCCAAGCTCCACTTTTCTACTAACCGAACAGGTCTCGCTGTGCCTTGCAATCGCTTTACTCATCACTTGAGTTAGATTTATCACGAACCCGCCACCGGTTGCACCACCTGTTTGTTTTGGTAAGAACTTGTAAGAATTTGGTAAGAGCTTGAGAGATGCGTGACTTGATTTGAGCCTCCATAACCTAGTAGTTGATAGGAACATTTACTTGTGATTTGTTTCCTTGTTTTCTACTAACAATGACAGGCTTGAGAAAATTGGTAGATTATGATGTCATCGCGGGCAGATTTGAACTTGAAGGGAAACAATTACCGGTATATATCTTGCCACTCACCGCTGAGAGTACGTCGTCGGACTACTTCTTGTGGGTTACTATGATGGATAGCTACTTTGAAAGACAAGATCTTGATCCTTATGAGAAGATGAGCTTGGCAAGGACGGCGCTGATTGGTGATGTTCAACATTGGTGGTCAAATCTCGAGTTCCACTATATATACACATGGGAGGAGATGAAAAAGAAATTGCGACATCGTTTTGTACCTCCAGCACCCACGGTCACAAGCGAGGTGGAACCTGAGGTAATTGAAAATGTTGATATTGTTTTGGTTCCTACTCCATCTACAGATACCACCGAGATACTTGAAGAGGTGAAGGATGATCTGGTGCATCTTATGCCATTAGAGGAGAAGTTTGAGGTACCTACACTATCTGATGAGGACGATAATGACAAAGGTACTGATTTGGTGCTACAACAAGACATAGATCAACCTTGTGAGTATATACCTGCTGTAGTGCAATCTTTTGATATTCCTTGTGTTGACTTGAGCGAACCATGTGCTGATCTAAATGCTCATAATTTTGCACATGTCGAATTAATTACACATAAGGAAGTATTTGATAGAATATCTCCTGCTGATGCATTGTGCTATATCATGCTTAATGAGTCCGTTAGTTTGGATTGTGCTATGGAGAAAGTTTCTGAACTTGCATGTTCGAAATTCTTGTTTAGCGCCTACACCCTGGGTATAAGTTTAATTTGATTGGAGATTATGGTGTAGACAATCAATTTTTGTGTATCGAATATGCATAACTTGTGATCACATGGATGAATTGAAGCTTGCTGTTTTAGACAACAATTCTTGTGTGTTGAATCTTGTTCAATATGAGAGGAAGTAAAATTTAGTATGCATCCAATGCCTATGTGTTCATCTCTTTTTGCATCATCTAGTATGGACAATCTGAATAAAGATGATAAATTATGGAAGAACACACAAATCTCTTCACCCTTGCTGGATAAATTTGCTATTGCTCCATTGGGATATGATTATATGGATGAACTATGCTTAATTCCAAAAGTTGTAGCTTTGCCCATATGTGCCACCACTTCAAGTTTACAACTTCAGATATTTCAATTGCATAAATGCTTCACTTACATTTGCAAATCTAGTTGCAATAATTGCTGTGTGAGAAATTTTAATTTGGTCATTGACATATATGATTACTTTTGGGTTAATAATACAATGAGCTTTTATGATTCCTGCTGTGTTATAGCATTAATTGTGCAACAACGAAGAACCGTTAAAACGGATGACATATACATATACCATGCATACACCTTGGCTTCTTTGTTACCATACTTTCAATTTATCAAAAGCCGAGGACGGCTTTGTTTTCAAGAAGGGGAGGATGATGAGGACATGACCCCTATGGATACAACCATATTTGCTATGCTTGTTGTCCTAATTACAAGAGTTCCTACGCATCGCTTAAATTATAAGGTGAGCTCGTTTCAAAGAGGTTTCACTTTGTTTGACAAAGAACTTATGATATTGCATAATGAGACTTTGTTGCGTTTGTTATTATGTGCCGACATTTATGATGAAGATCATGCAATACGTGAGGCTACACATATGCTAAAACCGAGGACGGTTTTCTATCAAGAAGGGGAGGATGATGTGACCACGCCACAAACACATACGACAATAGCGCCCAATATCACGATTGAACTAAAGGTGAATTCGTTTCTTCAGCCTTCGTATGTTAGTAAGAATAGACCGCTACCTAATGCAAGTGATTTAATTGTGCTTAGGAACTTGGGAAAGGATGAAGGAAAGGGACATGGAGTCCTGGACATGCATGGAAGGAATAATGGAGGTCACCACGTCACTTTGGGACCAAGTCAAGCACGAATTCGAGTTGGACACGTTTTGGAATCAGACTCGGACTGCTGTGATGGTACCAAGTTCAAACGGGGATAACTTCCTCATACAGACTCCGTTTGGGACGTTCTTGTACTTCATGGAAAGCTTATTAAGTCTACTTTCCAACGGATTCAACCTCATCTTCAAATTATATCCGAGCCGGCCGCAATCGTCAAAAGAGTCCACGTTGGTCACGTACTGGAATCGGATTCGGACTGCTGCAATGGTGCAAGTTTAAACGGACATAACTTCCTCATACGGACTCCGTTTGGGACGTTCTTGTACTTCATGGAAAGCTTATCAAGTCTACTTTCCAATGGATCCAACCTCATCTTCAAATTCCATCCGAGCCGGCCGTAATCATCAAAATAATTCACGTAGGTTTCTGAGTCCGAGTCAAAGGGTGCTGCGCCACCTCCACTTGGGCCCATGGGCCTTGTAACCCTAGGGTGTACCCTTTGGGACGCCTCCCCTGGTTGTTTTCACTATATAGGAGCCGCCGCCTCCGTTTCTAGGACTTAGGTTTTGTTTAGATCAGTTTAGCCCCTTGTGCAAACTCCACGTTCTCTTGTGTCGGCTAGACCAACAGATTCGTGTTACAGAACCTCAACTATCCTTGTGCGACTTTTATATCTAGCAAGTTTCAGGTTGCTCACTATCCTTGTTCTTGCGTGTTCTTCGGTTGCATGCAGGAATAGACCTTCGTGGTCAGGTCAACCGTGTTCTTGGCACGGTTGATAACATCTTGGGGTTGGTTCAGCGATTGCTAAGGCGCATGTGACGTCTCGTACGGTTGTAGTCGGATCACAAGAGTCATCTCCACCGAAATCGATAGTTATCATCCTATCGGAAGATCGGACCCCATCGCCTCATCACTTAAATAGGTAGCCGCACCCTCTTCTAGGGTTTGGGTTTTGTTTAGACTAAGTTAGCTTTTTTTGCTGCTTTGCCTTGTACTCGTGCGTGTCGGCTAGACCGCCCGAATACTTGTCTTCGGAACCCCACCGTTTTTTGTTTTCGATTGAAACTTACTTCGTTATTTGCAAATTGAGTTGCTGTTCATCTTGTTCTTGCTTGTTCTTCGATTGCTTGCAGGAACAAGAACCCTCGTGGTTAGGTTGATCGTGCGCCGACAAGGTCACGAACAATCTCTAGAGTTGGTGTATCGATCGCTAAGGCGCAACGTCCTTGGATGGTTGTAGTCGGGTCGTCAACGTCATCTCCTTCCCCAATCGAATCTACCACTCTCATCGAAAGATCGGGACCCCTAGTCCTATCACCTAGGACCCGTCGGCATGCTTTTCGAATCCGTTCGAGTCAGTGCGAAACTTTCCTTGACATGTGCCGATGGCGTCACGCGATCCATGCCTGCGAAATCGAATCGCAAAATGGAACTACGAGGCAAACACCCCGAATGTACTTCCTAAGCGCCCTAGCTCATTAATGTGTGCATTCCAAATTCATTTGAGTTGGTGCGAAAGCTTCCCCGATACTGTGTTTCGATAGATACTGTACATCCACGAGTAAGAAATCGACGCACGAAACGAAACCCAGTGCATCGATTTCGTATGCACCAATGTGTCGTACCCGTTCCAACCCGTTGTGGATGAAAGTTTCTTACCGACTCGGATGAATTGCAAATGCATTCTAGAATGAGGAAGGGCACACTCGAAGTCCATTCAGGTTGTTTGGCACTCATTTTCATTCCATGCCTCGATTTCGTATGCCAGGATATTATGATCCCTTTGGATCCCGTCGTTGTGCAAAGTTTCACATCGACTCGAACGAATCCAAAATTCTTGCTGAAGTGAGGTAGGACGCATACCAGAGACATCCAGGGCGTTGGCACTCAGTTTCACTTTGTGCCTCGATTCCGTTTAAACAGATGTTTGGATGCCGTTAGAACAAGTCGTCGAGCAAAGTATCACACTGACTCCAACGGAATCAAAAACATACAGAAATGTGCTTGGCGCATATGAAGTCCGTTCGGCGTGTTTGGCTCTCAGTTTTTTTTCGTGCATCAAATTCACACAGATGGATCTTGTGCTGCCACCAGATCTCAACGTGATTCAAAGTTTCACACCGTTTCAGACGGATTCAATACGCTGGCCAAAATGAGTTAGGGCAAGTCCATTTGCCCTGTTGGAACTCAGTTTCATTTCGTGCCTCCATTTCATGCGCACGGACCTTACGATGCCTTCGAAACCTGTCGTGGGGGAACATACGCACCAGCTTAGACGGATTCGAATGCATAGCAAAATGTGCCACGGTGAATACAAAGTCCATCTGTAGTGTTGGCACTAGGTTTCATTTCATGCATCGATTTCTCACGCATAGATCGTACGATGTCGTCGATTTCACACCAACTCGGATGGATTGAAATGCACGCTGAAATGCGCTAGAGCACATTGTAGTCAATTCAGGTCGTTTGCTATTGGGTTTCGTTTCGTGCGTCGATTTCTTACTCATGGATGTACAGTATCTAACGAAACACAATATCGGGAAGCTTTGCACCAACTCAAATGAATTTGGAATGCACACTTTAATGAGCTAGGCGCTTAGGAAGTACATTCGGGGTGTTTGCCTCTTAGTTTCATTTTGCGATTCGATTTCGCAGGCATGGATCGTGTGACGCCATCGGCACATGTCAAGGAAAGTTTCGCACTGACTCGAACGGATTCGAAAAGCATGCCGACGGGTCCTAGGTGCATATGATGTCCATCCAGGGTGTTGGCACTCAGTTCCATATTGTGCCTTGACTTCGTACGCCTGGATTGCTATCGAAACCCGTAATGAAGAAAAGTTTCGCACTGACTCGGACGGATTCGAAATGCTTGCTGAAATGATCCTGGGCGCATATAAAGTCCATTCGAGGTGTTTGGCACTAAGTTTTGTTTCGTGCGGCGATTTCTTATGCATTGATGTATAGTACGCATTGGAGCCCATCTTGGAGGAAAGTTTCACGCTGACTTGGACGGATTCGAACAGCATGCGGGAATGAGCTAGTCACATGTGAAGTCCATTCTTGTTGTTTGGCACTCAGTTTCATTTCGTGACTTGATTTCTTACGCATGGATCTTATGATGTCTCGATCACGTCGTGGAGGAAAGATGTGGCTAACAAGGACGAACACAGTGTGTGTGCCAAAGTGAGCATGGCTGCATATGAAGTCCATTCGATGCATTGGAACTAAGTTTCAATTCGTGCCTCGATTTCGTATGCACCAACGTGTCGTACTCGTTCCAACCAGTTGTGGATGAAAGTTTCTTACCGACTCGGATGAATTGCAAATGCATTCTAGAACGAGGAAGGGCACACACTAAGTCCATTCAGGTTGTTTGGCACTCATTTTCATTCCATGCCTCGATTTCATTTGCAAGGATATTATGATCCCTTTGGAACCCGTCGTTGTGCAAAGTTTCACATCGACTCGAACGAATCCAAAATTCATGCTGAAGTGAGGTAGGACGCATACGAGAGACATCCAGGGCGTTGGCACTCAGTTTCATTTGTGCCTCGATTCCGCATTTAACAGATGTTTGGATGCCGTTAGAACAAGTCGTCGAGCAAAGTATCACAACTGACTCCAACGGAATCAAAAACATACAGAAATGTGCTTGGCGCATATGAAGTCCGTTCGACGTGTTTGGCTCTCAGTTTTTTTCATGCATCAAATTCACACAGATGGATCTTGTGCTGCCACCAGATCTCAACGTGATTCAAAGTTTCACACCGTTTCAGACGGATTCAATACGCTGGCCAAAATGAGTTAGGGCAAGTCCATTTGCCCTGTTGGAACTCAGTTTCATTTCGTGCCTCCATTTCATGCGCACGGACCTTACGATGCCTTCGAAACCTGTCGTGGGGGAACATACGCACCAGCTTAGACGGATTCGAATGGATAGCAAAATGTGCCACGGTGAATACAAAGTCCATCTGTAGTGTTGGCACTAGGTTTCATTTCATGCATCGATTTCTCACGCATAGATCGTACGATGTCGTCGATTTCACACCAACTCGGATGGATTGAAATGCACGCTGAAATGCGCTAGAGCACATTGTAGTCAATTCAGGTCGTTTGCTATTGGGTTTCGTTTCGTGCGTCGATTTCTTACTCTTGGATGTACAGTATCTAACGAAACACAGTATCGGGGAAGCTTTCGCACCAACTCAAATGAATTTGGAATGCACACTTTAATGAGCTAGGGCGCTTAGGAAGTACATTCGGGGTGTTTGCCTCTTAGTTCCATTTTGCGATTCGATTTCGCAGGCATGGATCGCGTGACGCCATCGGCACATGTCAAGTAAAGTTTCGCACTGACTCGAACGGATTCGAAAAGCATGCCGACGGGTCCTAGGTGCATATGATGTCCATCCAGGGTGTTGGCACTCAGTTCCATATTGTGCCTTGACTTCAGTGCGCTTGGATTGCTATCGAAACCCGTAATGAAGAAAAGTTTCACACTGACTCGGACGGATTCAAATGCTTGCTGAAATGATCTTGGCGCATATAAAGTCCATTCGAGGTGTTTGGCGCTAAGTTTCTTTTCGTGCGGCGATTTCTTATGCATTGATGTATAGTACGCGTTGGAACCCATCTTGGAGGAAAGTTTCACGCTGACATGGACGGATTCGAACAGCATGCCGGAATGAGCTAGTCACATGTGAAGTCCATTCTTGTTGTTTGGCACTCAGTTTCATTTCGTGACTTGATTTCTTACGCATGGATCTTATGATGTCTCGATCACGTCGTGGAGGAAAGATCCACACTAACAAGGACGGACACAGTGTGTGTGCCAAAGTGAGCATGGCTGCATATGAAGTCCATTCGATGCATTGGAACTAAGTTTCAATTCGTGCCTCGATTTCGGATGCACCAATGTGTCGTACCCGTTCCAACAATTGTGGATGAAAGTTACTTACCGACTCGGACGAATTGCAAATGCATTCTAGAATGAGGAAGGGCACACACTAAGTCCATTCAGGTTGTTTGGCACTCATTTTCATTCCATGCCTCGATTTCATTTGCAAGGATATTATGATCCCTTTGGAACCGTCGTTGTGCAAAGTTTCACATCGACTCGACGAATCAAAATTCATGCTGAAGTGAGGTGGGGCGCATACGAGAGACATCCAGGCGTTGGCACTCAGTTTCATTTGTGCCTCGATTCCGTTTAACAGATGTTTGGATGCCGTTAGAACAAGTCGTCGAGCAAAGTATCACACTGACTCCAACGGAATCAAAAACATACAGAAATGTGCTTGGCGCATATGAAGTCCGTTCGGCGTGTTTGGCTCTCAGTTTTTTTCATGCATCAAATTCACACAGATGGATCTTGTGCTGCCACCAGATCTCAACGTGATTCAAAGTTTCACACCGTTTCAGACGGATTCAATACGCTGGCCAAAATGAGTTAGGGCAAGTCCATTTGCCCTGTTGGAACTCAGTTTCATTTCGTGCCTCCATTTCATGCGCACGGACCTTACGATGCCTTTGAAACCTGTCGTGGGGGAACATACGCACCAGCTTAGACGGATTCGAAATGCATAGCAAAATGTGCCACGGTGAATACAAAGTCCATCTGTAGTGTTGGCACTAGGTTTCATTTCATGCATCGATTTCTCACGCATAGATCGTACGATGTCGTCGATTTCACACCAACTCGGATGGATTGAAATGCACGCTGAAATGCGCTAGAGCACATTGTAGTCAATTCAGGTCGTTTGCTATTGGGTTTCGTTTCGTGCGTCGATTTCTTACTCTTGGATGTACAGTATCTAACGAAACACAGTATCGGGAAGCTTTGCACCAACTCAAATGAATTTGGAATGCACACTTTAATGAGCTAGGCGCTTAGGAAGTACATTCGGGTGTTTGCCTCTTAGTTCCATTTTGCGATTCGATTTGCAGGCATGGATCGCGTGGCGCCATCGGCACATGTCAAGGAAAGTTTCGCGCTGACTCGAACGGATTCGAAAAGCATGCCGACGGGTCCTAGGTGCATATGATGTCCATCCAGGTGTTGGCACTCAGTTCCATATTGTGCCTTGACTTCGTACGCTTGGATTGCTATCGAAACCCGTAATGAAGAAAAGTTTCGCACTGACTCGGACGGATTGAAATGCTTGCGAAATGATCTTGGCGCATATAAAGTCCATTCGAGGTGTTTGGCGCTAAGTTTCTTTTCGTGCGGCGATTTCTTATGCATTGATGTATAGTACGCGTTGGAACCCATCTTGGAGGAAAGTTTCACGCTGACATGGACGGATTCGAACAGCATGCCGGAATGAGCTAGTCACATGTGAAGTCCATTCTTGTTGTTTGGCACTCAGTTTCATTTCGTGACTTGATTTCTTACGCATGGATCTTATGACGTCTCGATCACGTCGTGGAGGAAAGATCCACACTAACAAGGACGGACACAGTGTGTGTGCCAAAGTGAGCATGGCTGCATATGAAGTCCATTCGATGCATTGGAACTAAGTTTCAATTCGTGCCTCGATTTCGGATGCACCAATGTGTCGTACCCGTTCCAACAATTGTGGATGAAAGTTACTTACCGACTCGGACGAATTGCAAATGCATTCTAGAATGAGGAAGGGCACACACTAAGTCCATTCAGGTTGTTTGGCACTCATTTTCATTCCATGCCTCGATTTCATTTGCAAGGATATTATGATCCCTTTGGAACCCGTCGTTGTGCAAAGTTTCACATCGACTCGAGCGAATCAAAATTCATGCTGAAGTGAGGTGGGGCGCATACGAGAGACATCCAGGCGTTGGCACTCAGTTTCATTTTGTGCCTCGATTCCGCATGCGAACAGATGTTTGGATGCCGTTAGAACAAGTCGTCGAGCAAAGTATCACACTGACTCCAACGGAATCAAAAAACATACAGAAATGTGCTTGGCGCATATGAAGTCCGTTCGGCGTGTTTGGCTCTCAGTTTTTTTCATGCATCAAATTCACACAGATGGATCTTGTGCTGCCACCAGATCTCAACGTGATTCAAAGTTTCACACCGTTTCAGACGGATTCAATACGCTGGCCAAAATGAGTTAGGGCAAGTCCATTTGCCCTGTTGGAACTCAGTTTCATTTCGTGCCTCCATTTCATGCGCACGGACCTTACGATGCCTTTGAAACCTGTCGTGGGGGAACATACGCACCAGCTTAGACGGATTCGAAATGCATAGCAAAATGTGCCACGGTGAATACAAAGTCCATCTGTAGTGTTGGCACTAGGTTTCATTTCATGCATCGATTTCTCACGCATAGATCGTACGATGTCGTCGATTTCACACCAACTCGGATGGATTGAAATGCACGCTGAAATGCGCTAGAGCACATTGTAGTCAATTCAGGTCGTTTGCTATTGGGTTTCGTTTGATGCGTCGATTTCTTACTCTTGGATGTACAGTATCTAACGAAACACAGTATCGGGGAAGCTTTCGCACCAACTCAAATGAATTTGGAATGCACACTTTAATGAGCTAGGGCGCTTAGGAAGTACATTCGGGGTGTTTGCCTCTTAGTTCCATTTTGCGATTCGATTTGCGCAGGCATGGATCGCGTGGCGCCATCGGCACATGTCAAGGAAAGTTTCGCACTGACTCGAACGGATTCGAAAAGCATGCCGACGGGTCCTAGGTGCATATGATGTCCATCCAGGGTGTTGGCGCTCAGTTCCATATTGTGCCTTGACTTCGTACGCTTGGATTGCTATCGAAACCCGTAATGAAGAAAAGTTTCGCACTGACTCGGACGGATTCGAAATGCTTGCCGAAATGATCTTGGGCGCATATAAAGTCCATTCGAGGTGTTTGGCGCTAAGTTTCTTTTAGTGCGGCGATTTCTTATGCATTGATGTATAGTACGCGTTGGAACCCATCTTGGAGGAAAGTTTCACGCTGACATGGACGGATTCGAACAGCATGCGGAATGAGCTAGTCACATGTGAAGTCCATTCTTGTTGTTTGGCACTCAGTTTCATTTCGTGACTTGATTTCTTACGCATGGATCTTATGACGTCTCGATCACGTCGTGGAGGAAAGATCCACACTAACAAGGACGGACACAGTGTGTGTGCCAAAGTGAGCATGGCTGCATATGAAGTCCATTCGATGCATTGGAACTAAGTTTCAATTCGTGCCTCGATTTCGGATGCACCAATGTGTCGTACCCGTTCCAACAATTGTGGATGAAAGTTACTTACCGACTCGGACGAATTGCAAATGCATTCTAGAATGAGGAAGGGCACACACTAAGTCCATTCAGGTTGTTTGGCACTCATTTTCATTCCATGCCTCGATTTCATTTGCAAGGATATTATGATCCCTTTGGAACCCGTCGTTGTGCAAAGTTTCACATCGACTCGAACGAATCCAAAATTCATGCTGAAGTGAGGTAGGACGCATACGAGAGACATCCAGGGCGTTGGCACTCAGTTTCATTTTGTGCCTCGATTCCGTACGAACAGATGTTTGGATGCCGTTAGAACAAGTCGTCGAGCAAAGTATCACACTGACTCCAACGGAATCAAAAAACATACAGAAATGTGCTTGGCGCACATGAAGTCCGTTCGACGTGTTTGGCTCTCAGTTTTTTTCATGCATCAAATTCACACAGATGGATCTTGTGCTGCCACCAGATCTCAACGTGATTCAAAGTTTCACACCGTTTCAGACGGATTCAATACGCTGGCCAAAATGAGTTAGGGCAAGTCCATTTGCCCTGTTGGAACTCAGTTTCATTTCGTGCCTCCATTTCATGCGCACGGACCTTACGATGCCTTTGAAACCTGTCGTGGGGGAACATACGCACCAGCTTAGACGGATTCGAAATGCATAGCAAAATGTGCCACGGTGAATACAAAGTCCATCTGTAGTGTTGGCACTAGGTTTCATTTCATGCATCGATTTCTCACGCATAGATCGTACGATGTCGTCGATTTCACACCAACTCGGATGGATTGAAATGCACGCTGAAATGCGCTAGAGCACATTGTAGTCAATTCAGGTCGTTTGCTATTGGGTTTCGTTTCGTGCGTCGATTTCTTACTCGTGGATGTACAGTATCTAACGAAACACAGTATCGGGAAGCTTTCGCACCAACTCAAATGAATTTGGAATGCACACTTTAATGAGCTAGGCGCTTAGGAAGTACATTCGGGTGTTTGCCTCTTAGTTCCATTTTGCGATTCGATTTCGCAGGCATGGATCGCGTGGCGCCATCGGCACATGTCAAGGAAAGTTTCGCGCTGACTCGAACGGATTCGAAAAGCATGCCGACGGGTCCTAGGTGCATATGATGTCCATCCAGGTGTTGGCGCTCAGTTCCATATTGTGCCTTGACTTCAGCGCTTGGATTGCTATCGAAACCCGTAATGAAGAAAAGTTTCGCACTGACTCGACGGATTCAAATGCTTGCTGAAATGATCTTGGCGCATATAAAGTCCATTCGAGGTGTTTGGCACTAAGTTTCTTTTAGTGCGGCGATTTCTTATGCATTGATGTATAGTGCGCGTTGGAACCCATCTTGGAGGAAAGTTTCACGCTGACTTGGACGGATTCGAACAGCATGCCGGAATGAGCTAGTCACATGTGAAGTCCATTCTTGTTGTTTGGCACTCAGTTTCATTTCGTGACTTGATTTCTTACGCATGGATCTTATGACGTCTCGATCACGTCGTGGAGGAAAGATCCACACTAACAAGGACGGACACAGTGTGTGTGCCAAAGTGAGCATGGCTGCATATGAAGTCCATTCGATGCATTGGAACTAAGTTTCAATTCGTGCCTCGATTTCGGATGCACCAATGTGTCGTACCCGTTCCAACAATTGTGGATGAAAGTTACTTACCGACTCGGACGAATTGCAAATGCATTCTAGAATGAGGAAGGGCACACACTAAGTCCATTCAGGTT
This sequence comes from Dendrocalamus sinicus, assembly GCA_036346575.1. Lineage (NCBI taxonomy): Eukaryota > Viridiplantae > Streptophyta > Magnoliopsida > Poales > Poaceae > Dendrocalamus > Dendrocalamus sinicus. Next base: position 13,584,464 of record CM070651.1, on the reverse strand, counting down.
GTTTGGCACTCATTTTCATTCCATGCCTCGATTTCATTTGCAAGGATATTATGATCCCTTTGGAACCCGTCGTTGTGCAAAGTTTCACATCGACTCGAACGAATCCAAAATTCATGCTGAAGTGAGGTAGGACGCATACGAGAGACATCCAGGGCGTTGGCACTCAGTTTCATTTTGTGCCTCGATTCCGTACGAACAGATGTTTGGATGCCGTTAGAACAAGTCGTCGAGCAAAGTATCACACTGACTCCAACGGAATCAAAAAACATACAGAAATGTGCTTGGCGCACATGAAGTCCGTTCGACGTGTTTGGCTCTCAGTTTTTTTTCATGCATCAAATTCACACAGATGGATCTTGTGCTGCCACCAGATCTCAACGTGATTCAAAGTTTCACACCGTTTCAGACGGATTCAATACGCTGGCCAAAATGAGTTAGGGCAAGTCCATTTGCCCTGTTGGAACTCAGTTTCATTTCGTGCCTCCATTTCATGCGCACGGACCTTACGATGCCTTTGAAACCTGTCGTGGGGGAACATACGCACCAGCTTAGACGGATTCGAAATGCATAGCAAAATGTGCCACGGTGAATACAAAGTCCATCTGTAGTGTTGGCACTAGGTTTCATTTCATGCATCGATTTCTCACGCATAGATCGTACGATGTCGTCGATTTCACACCAACTCGGATGGATTGAAATGCACGCTGAAATGCGCTAGAGCACATTGTAGTCAATTCAGGTCGTTTGCTATTGGGTTTCGTTTCGTGCGTCGATTTCTTACTCTTGGATGTACAGTATCTAACGAAACACAGTATCGGGGAAGCTTTCGCACCAACTCAAATGAATTTGGAATGCACACTTTAATGAGCTAGGGCGCTTAGGAAGTACATTCGGGGTGTTTGCCTCTTAGTTCCATTTTGCGATTCGATTTCGCAGGCATGGATCGCGTGACGCCATCGGCACATGTCAAGGAAAGTTTCGCACTGACTCGAACGGATTCGAAAAGCATGCCGACGGGTCCTAGGTGCATATGATGTCCATCCAGGGTGTTGGCACTCAGTTCCATATTGTGCCTTGACTTCGTACGCTTGGATTGCTATCGAAACCCGTAATGAAGAAAAGTTTCGCACTGACTCGGACGGATTCAAATGCTTGCTGAAATGATCTTGGCGCATATAAAGTCCATTCGAGGTGTTTGGCACTAAGTTTCTTTTCGTGCGGCGATTTCTTATGCATTGATGTATAGTACGCGTTGGAACCCATCTTGGAGGAAAGTTTCACGCTGACATGGACGGATTCGAACAGCATGCCGGAATGAGCTAGTCACATGTGAAGTCCATTCTTGTTGTTTGGCACTCAGTTTCATTTCGTGACTTGATTTCTTACGCATGGATCTTATGACGTCTCGATCACGTCGTGGAGGAAAGATCCACACTAACAAGGACGGACACGCAGTGTGTGCCAAAGTGAGCATGGCTGCATATGAAGTCCATTCGATGCATTGGAACTAAGTTTCAATTCGTGCCTCGATTTCGGATGCACCAATGTGTCGTACCCGTTCCAACAATTGTGGATGAAAGTTACTTACCGACTCGGACGAATTGCAAATGCATTCTAGAATGAGGAAGGGCACACACTAAGTCCATTCAGGTTGTTTGGCACTCATTTTCATTCCATGCCTCGATTTCATTTGCAAGGATATTATGATCCCTTTGGAACCCGTCGTTGTGCAAAGTTTCACATCGACTCGAACGAATCCAAAATTCATGCTGAAGTGAGGTGGGACGCATACGAGAGACATCCAGGCGTTGGCACTCAGTTTCATTTGTGCCTCGATTCCGTACGAACAGATGTTTGGATGCCGTTAGAACAAGTCGTCGAGCAAAGTATCACACTGACTCCAACGGAATCAAAAAACATACCGAAATGTGCTTGGCGCATGTGAAGTCCGTTCGGCGTGTTTGGCTCTCAGTTTTTTTTCGTGCATCAAATTCACACAGATGGATCTTGTGCTGCCACCAGATCTCAACGTGATTCAAAGTTTCACACCGTTTCAGACGGATTCAATACGCTGGCCAAAATGAGTTAGGGCAAGTCCATTTGCCCTGTTGGAACTCAGTTTCATTTCGTGCCTCCATTTCATGCGCACGGACCTTACGATGCCTTTGAAACCTGTCGTGGGGGAACATACGCACCAGCTTAGACGGATTCGAAATGCATAGCAAAATGTGCCACGGTGAATACAAAGTCCATCTGTAGTGTTGGCACTAGGTTTCATTTCATGCATCGATTTCTCACGCATAGATCGTGCGATGTCGCCGATTTCACACCAACTCGGATGGATTGAAATGCACGCTGAAATGCGCTAGAGCACATTGTAGTCAATTCAGGTCGTTTGCTATTGGGTTTCGTTTCGTGCGTCGATTTCTTACTCTTGGATGTACAGTATCTAACGAAACACAGTATCGGGGAAGCTTTCGCACCAACTCAAATGAATTTGGAATGCACACTTTAATGAGCTAGGGCGCTTAGGAAGTACATTCGGGTGTTTGCCTCTTAGTTCCATTTTGCGATTCGATTTGCAGGCATGGATCGCGTGACGCCATCGGCACATGTCAAGGAAAGTTTCGCACTGACTCGAACGGATTCGAAAAGCATGCCGACGGGTCCTAGGTGCATATGATGTCCATCCAGGGTGTTGGCGCTCAGTTCCATATTGTGCCTTGACTTCGTACGCTTGGATTGCTATCGAAACCCGTAATGAAGAAAAGTTTCGCACTGACTCGGACGGATTCGAAATGCTTGCCGAAATGATCTTGGGCGCATATAAAGTCCATTCGAGGTGTTTGGCACTAAGTTTCTTTTCGTGCGGCGATTTCTTATGCATTGATGTATAGTACGCGTTGGAACCCATCTTGGAGGAAAGTTTCACGCTGACATGGACGGATTCGAACAGCATGCCGGAATGAGCTAGTCACATGTGAAGTCCATTCTTGTTGTTTGGCACTTAGTTTCATTTCGTGACTTGATTTCTTACGCATGGATCTTATGATGTCTCGATCACGTCGTGGAGGAAAGATCCACACTAACAAGGACGGACACAGGTGTGTGTGCCAAAGTGAGCATGGCTGCATATGAAGTCCATTCGATGCATTGGAACTAAGTTTCAATTCGTGCCTCGATTTCGATGCACCAATGTGTCGTATCTGCTCCAACAATTGTGGATGAAAGTTACTTACCGACTCGGACGAATTGCAAATGCATTCTAGAATGAGGAAGGGCACACACTAAGTCCATTCAGGTTGTTTGGCACTCATTTTCATTCCATGCCTCGATTTCATTTGCAAGGATATTATGATCCCTTTGGAACCCGTCGTTGTGCAAAGTTTCACATCGACTCGAACGAATCCAAAATTCATGCTGAAGTGAGGTAGGGCGCATACGAGACATCCAGGCGTTGGCACTCAGTTTCATTTGTGCCTCGATTCCGTGCATTTAACAGATGTTTGGATGCCGTTAGAACAAGTCGTCGAGCAAAGTATCACACTGACTCCAACGGAATCAAAAAACATACAGAAATGTGCTTGGCGCATATGAAGTCCGTTCGACGTGTTTGGCTCTCAGTTTTTTTCATGCATCAAATTCACACAGATGGATCTTGTGCTGCCACCAGATCTCAACGTGATTCAAAGTTTCACACCGTTTCAGACGGATTCAATACGCTGGCCAAAATGAGTTAGGGCAAGTCCATTTGCCCTGTTGGAACTCAGTTTCATTTCGTGCCTCCATTTCATGCGCACGGACCTTACGATGCCTTTGAAACCTGTCGTGGGGGAACATACGCACCAGCTTAGACGGATTCGAAATGCATAGCAAAATGTGCCACGGTGAATACAAAGTCCATCTGTAGTGTTGGCACTAGGTTTCATTTCATGCATCGATTTCTCACGCATAGATCGTACGATGTCGTCGATTTCACACCAACTCGGATGGATTGAAATGCACGCTGAAATGCGCTAGAGCACATTGTAGTCAATTCAGGTCGTTTGCTATTGGGTTTCGTTTCGTGCGTCGATTTCTACTTCTTGGATGTACAGTATCTAACGAAACACAGTATCGGGGAAGCTTTCGCACCAACTCAAATGAATTTGGAATGCACACTTTAATGAGCTAGGGCGCTTAGGAAGTACATTCGGGGTGTTTGCCTCTTAGTTCCATTTTGCGATTCGATTTCGCAGGCATGGATCGCGTGACGCCATCGGCACATGTCAAGGAAAGTTTCGCACTGACTCGAACGGATTCGAAAAGCATGCCGACGGGTCCTAGGTGCATATGATGTCCATCCAGGGTGTTGGCACTCAGTTCCATATTGTGCCTTGACTTCGTACGCTTGGATTGCTATCGAAACCCGTAATGAAGAAAAGTTTCGCACTGACTCGGACGGATTCGAAATGCTTGCCGAAATGATCTTGGGCGCATATAAAGTCCATTCGAGGTGTTTGGCGCTAAGTTTCTTTTCGTGCGGCGATTTCTTATGCATTGATGTATAGTACGCGTTGGAACCCATCTTGGAGGAAAGTTTCACGCTGACATGGACGGATTCGAACAGCATGCCGGAATGAGCTAGTCACATGTGAAGTCCATTCTTGTTGTTTGGCACTCAGTTTCATTTCGTGACTTGATTTCTTACGCATGGATCTTATGACGTCTCGATCACGTCGTGGAGGAAAGATCCACACTAACAAGGACGGACACAGTGTGTGTGCCAAAGTGAGCATGGCTGCATATGAAGTCCATTCGATGCATTGGAACTAAGTTTCAATTCGTGCCTCGATTTCGGATGCACCAATGTGTCGTACCCGTTCCAACAATTGTGGATGAAAGTTACTTACCGACTCGGACGAATTGCAAATGCATTCTAGAATGAGGAAGGGCACACACTAAGTCCATTCAGGTTGTTTGGCACTCATTTTCATTCCATGCCTCGATTTCATTTGCAAGGATATTATGATCCCTTTGGAACCCGTCGTTGTGCAAAGTTTCACATCGACTCGAACGAATCCAAAATTCATGCTGAAGTGAGGTAGGACGCATACGAGAGACATCCAGGGCGTTGGCACTCAGTTTCATTTTGTGCCTCGATTCCGTACGAACAGATGTTTGGATGCCGTTAGAACAAGTCGTCGAGCAAAGTATCACACTGACTCCAACGGAATCAAAAAACATACCGAAATGTGCTTGGCGCATATGAAGTCCGTTCGACGTGTTTGGCTCTCAGTTTTTTTCATGCATCAAATTCACACAGATGGATCTTGTGCTGCCACCAGATCTCAACGTGATTCAAAGTTTCACACCGTTTCAGACGGATTCAATACGCTGGCCAAAATGAGTTAGGGCAAGTCCATTTGCCCTGTTGGAACTCAGTTTCATTTCGTGCCTCCATTTCATGCGCACGGACCTTACGATGCCTTTGAAACCTGTCGTGGGGGAAACATACGCACCAGCTTAGACGGATTCAAAATGCATAGCAAAATGTGCCACGGTGAATACAAAGTCCATCTGTAGTGTTGGCACTAGGTTTCATTTCATGCATCGATTTCTCACGCATAGATCGTACGATGTCGTCGATTTCACACCAACTCGGATGGATTGAAATGCACGCTGAAATGCGCTAGAGCACATTGTAGTCAATTCAGGTCGTTTGCTATTGGGTTTCGTTTCGTGCGTCGATTTCTTACTCTTGGATGTACAGTATCTAACGAAACACAGTATCGGGGAAGCTTTCGCACCAACTCAAATGAATTTGGAATGCACACTTTAATGAGCTAGGGCGCTTAGGAAGTACATTCGGGGTGTTTGCCTCTTAGTTCCATTTTGCGATTCGATTTCGCAGGCATGGATCGCGTGACGCCATCGGCACATGTCAAGGAAAGTTTCGCACTGACTCGAACGGATTCGAAAAGCATGCCGACGGGTCCTAGGTGCATATGATGTCCATCCAGGGTGTTGGCGCTCAGTTCCATATTGTGCCTTGACTTCGTACGCTTGGATTGCTATCGAAACCCGTAATGAAGAAAAGTTTCGCACTGACTCGGACGGATTCGAAATGCTTGCCGAAATGATCTTGGGCGCATATAAAGTCCATTCGAGGTGTTTGGCACTAAGTTTCTTTTCGTGCGGCGATTTCTTATGCATTGATGTATAGTACGCGTTGGAACCCATCTTGGAGGAAAGTTTCACGCTGACTTGGACGGATTCGAACAGCATGCCGGAATGAGCTAGTCACATGTGAAGTCCATTCTTGTTGTTTGGCACTCAGTTTCATTTCGTGACTTGATTTCTTACGCATGGATCTTATGATGTCTCGATCACGTCGTGGAGGAAAGATCCACACTAACAAGGACGGACACAGTGTGTGTGCCAAAGTGAGCATGGCTGCATATGAAGTCCATTCGATGCATTGGAACTAAGTTTCAATTGTGCCTCGATTTCGGATGCACCAATGTGTCGTATCTGCTCCAACAATTGTGGATGAAAGTTACTTACCGACTCGGACGAATTGCAAATGCATTCTAGAATGAGGAAGGGCACACACTAAGTCCATTCAGGTTGTTTGGCACTCATTTTCATTCCATGCCTCGATTTCATTTGCAAGGATATTATGATCCTTTGGAACCCGTCGTTGTGCAAAGTTTCACATCGACTCGAACGAATCCAAAATTCATGCTGAAGTGAGGTAGGACGCGTACGAGAGACATCCAGGCGTTGGCACTCAGTTTCATTTGTGCCTCGATTCCGCATTTAACAGATGTTTGGATGCCGTTAGAACAAGTCGTCGAGCAAAGTATCACACTGACTCCAACGGAATCAAAAACATACAGAAATGTGCTTGGCGCATATGAAGTCCGTTCGACGTGTTTGGCTCTCAGTTTTTTCATGCATCAAATTCACACAGATGGATCTTGTGCTGCCACCAGATCTCAACGTGATTCAAAGTTTCACACCGCTTCAGACGGATTCAATACGCTGGCCAAAATGAGTTAGGGCAAGTCCATTTGCCCTGTTGGAACTCAGTTTCATTTCGTGCCTCCATTTCATGCGCACGGACCTTACGATGCCTTTGAAACCTGTCGTGGGGAACATACGCACCAGCTTAGACGGATTCAAATGCATAGCAAAATGTGCCACGGTGAATACAAAGTCCATCTGTAGTGTTGGCACTAGGTTTCATTTCATGCATCGATTTCTCACGCATAGATCGCATGCGATGTCGCCGATTTCACACCAACTCGGATGGATTGAAATGCACGCTGAAATGCGCTAGAGCACATTGTAGTCAATTCAGGTCGTTTGCTATTGGGTTTCGTTTAGCGCGCCGATTTCTTACTCTTGGATGTACAGTATCTAACGAAACACAGTATCGGGAAGCTTTCGCACCAACTCAAATGAATTTGGAATGCACACTTTAATGAGCTAGGGCGCTTAGGAAGTACATTCGGGGTGTTTGCCTCTTAGTTCCATTTTGCGATTCGATTTCGCAGGCATGGATCGCGTGACGCCATCGGCACATGTCAAGGAAAGTTTCGCACTGACTCGAACGGATTCGAAAAGCATGCCGACGGGTCCTAGGTGCATATGATGTCCATCCAGGGTGTTGGCGCTCAGTTCCATATTGTGCCCTGACTTCGTACGCTTGGATTGCTATCGAAACCCGTAATGAAGAAAAGTTTCGCACTGACTCGGACGGATTCGAAATGCTTGCCGAAATGATCTTGGGCGCATATAAAGTCCATTCGAGGTGTTTGGCACTAAGTTTCTTTTGGTGCGGCGATTTCTTATGCATTGATGTATAGTACGCGTTGGAACCCACCTTGGAGGAAAGTTTCACGCTGACATGGACGGATTCGAACAGCATGCCGGAATGAGCTAGTCACATGTGAAGTCCATTCTTGTTGTTTGGCACTCAGTTTCATTTCGTGACTTGATTTCTTACGCATGGATCTTATGACGTCTCGATCACGTCGTGGAGGAAAGATCCACACTAACAAGGACGGACACGAGTGTGTGTGCCAAAGTGAGCATGGCTGCATATGAAGTCCATTCGATGCATTGGAACTAAGTTTCAATTCGTGCCTCGATTTCGATGCACCAATGTGTCGCATCTGCTCCAACAATTGTGGATGAAAGTTACTTACCGACTCGGACGAATTGCAAATGCATTCTAGAATGAGGAAGGGCACACACTAAGTCCATTCAGGTTGTTTGGCACTCATTTTCATTCCATGCCTCGATTTCATTTGCAAGGATATTATGATCCTTTGGAACCCGTCGTTGTGCAAAGTTTCACATCGACTCGAACGAATCCAAAATTCATGCTGAAGTGAGGTAGGGCGCGTACGAGAGACATCCAGGCGTTGGCACTCAGTTTCATTTTGTGCCTCGATTCCGCATTTAACAGATGTTTGGATGCCGTTAGAACAAGTCGTCGAGCAAAGTATCACACTGACTCCAACGGAATCAAAAACATACAGAAATGTGCTTGGCGCATATGAAGTCCGCTCGACGTGTTTGGCTCTCGTTTTTTTCATGCATCAAATTCACACAGATGGATCTTGTGCTGCCACCAGATCTCAACGTGATTCAAAGTTTCACACCGCTTCAGACGGATTCAATACGCTGGCCAAAATGAGTTAGGGCAAGTCCATTTGCCCTGTTGGAACTCAGTTTCATTTCGTGCCTCCATTTCATGCGCACGGACCTTACGATGCCTTTGAAACCTGTCGTGGGGAACATACGCACCAGCTTAGACGGATTCAAATGCATAGCAAAATGTGCCACGGTGAATACAAAGTCCATCTGTAGTGTTGGCACTAGGTTTCATTTCATGCATCGATTTCTCACGCATAGATCGTGCGATGTCGCCGATTTCACACCAACTCGGATGGATTGAAATGCACGCTGAAATGCGCTAGAGCACATTGTAGTCAATTCAGGTCGCTTGCTATTGGGTTTCGTTTAGATGCGTCGATTTCTTACTCTTGGATGTACAGTATCTAACGAAACACAATATCGGGAAGCTTTGCACCAACTCAAATGAATTTGGAATGCACACTTTAATGAGCTAGGCGCTTAGGAAGTACATTCGGGTGTTTGCCTCTTAGTTCCATTTTGCGATTCGATTTCGCAGGCATGGATCGCGTGGCGCCATCGGCACATGTCAAGGAAAGTTTCGCACTGACTCGAACGGATTCGAAAAGCATGCCGACGGGTCCTAGGTGCATATGATGTCCATCCAGGGTGTTGGCGCTCAGTTCCATATTGTGCCCTGACTTCGTACGCTTGGATTGCTATCGAAACCCGTAATGAAGAAAAGTTTCGCACTGACTCGGACGGATTCGAAATGCTTGCTGAAATGATCTTGGCGCATATAAAGTCCATTCGAGGTGTTTGGCGCTAAGTTTCTTTTCGTGCGGCGATTTCTTATGCATTGATGTATAGTACGCGTTGGAACCCATCTTGGAGGAAAGTTTCACGCTGACATGGACGGATTCGAACAGCATGCCGGAATGAGCTAGTCACATGTGAAGTCCATTCTTGTTGTTTGGCACTCAGTTTCATTTCGTGACTTGATTTCTTACGCATGGATCTTATGACGTCTCGATCACGTCGTGGAGGAAAGATCCACACTAACAAGGACGGACACAGTGTGTGTGCCAAAGTGAGCATGGCTGCATATGAAGTCCATTCGATGCATTGGAACTAAGTTTCAATTCGTGCCTCGATTTCGGATGCACCAATGTGTCGCATCTGCTCCAACAATTGTGGATGAAAGTTACTTACCGACTCGGACGAATTGCAAATGCATTCTAGAATGAGGAAGGGCACACACTAAGTCCATTCAGGTTGTTTGGCACTCATTTTCATTCCATGCCTCGATTTCATTTGCAAGGATATTATGATCCCTTTGGAACCCGTCGTTGTGCAAAGTTTCACATCGACTCGAACGAATCCAAAATTCATGCTGAAGTGAGGTAGGACGCGTACGAGACATCCAGGCGTTGGCACTCAGTTTCATTTTGTGCCTCGATTCCGCATTTAACAGATGTTTGGATGCCGTTAGAACAAGTCGTCGAGCAAAGTATCACACTGACTCCAACGGAATCAAAAACATACAGAAATGTGCTTGGCGCATATGAAGTCCGCTCGACGTGTTTGGCTCTCAGTTTTTTCATGCATCAAATTCACACAGATGGATCTTGTGCTGCCACCAGATCTCAACGTGATTCAAAGTTTCACACCGCTTCAGACGGATTCAATACGCTGGCCAAAATGAGTTAGGCAAGTCCATTTGCCCTGTTGGAACTCAGTTTCATTTCGTGCCTCCATTTCATGCGCACGGACCTTACGATGCCTTTGAAACCTGTCGGGGGAAACATACGCACCAGCTTAGACGGATTCAAATGCATAGCAAAATGTGCCACGGTGAATACAAAGTCCATCTGTAGTGTTGGCACTAGGTTTCATTTCATGCATCGATTTCTCACGCATAGATCGTGCGATGTCGCCGATTTCACACCAACTCGGATGGATTGAAATGCACGCTGAAATGCGCTAGAGCACATTGTAGTCAATTCAGGTCGCTTTGCTATTGGGTTTCGTTTAGCGCGTCGATTTCTTACTCATGGATGTACAGTATCTAACGAAACACAGTATCGGGAAGCTTTGCACCAACTCAAATGAATTTGGAATGCACACTTTAATGAGCTAGGGCGCTTAGGAAGTACATTCGGGGTGTTTGCCTCTTAGTTCCATTTTGCGATTCGATTTCGCAGGCATGGATCGCGTGACGCCATCGGCACATGTCAAGGAAAGTTTCGCACTGACTCGAACGGATTCGAAAAGCATGCCGACGGGTCCTAGGTGCATATGATGTCCATCCAGGGTGTTGGCGCTCAGTTCCATATTGTGCCCTGACTTCGTACGCTTGGATTGCTATCGAAACCCGTAATGAAGAAAAGTTTCGCACTGACTCGGACGGATTCGAAATGCTTGCCGAAATGATCTTGGGCGCATATAAAGTCCATTCGAGGTGTTTGGCGCTAAGTTTCTTTTCGTGCGGCGATTTCTTATGCATTGATGTATAGTACGCGTTGGAACCCATCTTGGAGGAAAGTTTCACGCTGACATGGACGGATTCGAACAGCATGCCGGAATGAGCTAGTCACATGTGAAGTCCATTCTTGTTGTTTGGCACTCAGTTTCATTTCGTGACTTGATTTCTTACGCATGGATCTTATGACGTCTCGATCACGTCGTGGAGGAAAGATCCACACTAACAAGGACGGACACAGTGTGTGTGCCAAAGTGAGCATGGCTGCATATGAAGTCCATTCGATGCATTGGAACTAAGTTTCAATTCGTGCCTCGATTTCGGATGCACCAATGTGTCGCATCTGCTCCAACAATTGTGGATGAAAGTTACTTATCGACTCGGACGAATTGCAAATGCATTCTAGAATGAGGAAGGGCACACACTAAGTCCATTCAGGTTGTTTGGCACTCATTTTCATTCCATGCCTCGATTTCATTTGCAAGGATATTATGATCCCTTTGGAACCGTCGTTGTGCAAAGTTTCACATCGACTCGACGAATCCAAAATTCATGCTGAAGTGAGGTAGGACGCGCACGAGAGACATCCAGGCGTTGGCACTCAGTTTCATTTTGTGCCTCGATTCCGCATTTAAACAGATGTTTGGATGCCGTTAGAACAAGTCGTCGAGCAAAGTATCACACTGACTCCAACGGAATCAAAAACATACAGAAATGTGCTTGGCGCATATGAAGTCCGCTCGACGTGTTTGGCTCTCAGTTTTTTCATGCATCAAATTCACACAGATGGATCTTGTGCTGCCACCAGATCTCAACGTGATTCAAAGTTTCACACCGTTTCAGACGGATTCAATACGCTGGCCAAAATGAGTTAGGCAAGTCCATTTGCCCTGTTGGAACTCAGTTTCATTTCGTGCCTCCATTTCATGCGCACGGACCTTACGATGCCTTTGAAACCTGTCGTGGGGAACATACGCACCAGCTTAGACGGATTCGAAATGCATAGCAAAATGTGCCACGGTGAATACAAAGTCCATCTGTAGTGTTGGCACTAGGTTTCATTTCATGCATCGATTTCTCACGCATAGATCGTGCGATGTCGCCGATTTCACACCAACTCGGATGGATTGAAATGCACGCTGAAATGCGCTAGAGCACATTGTAGTCAATTCAGGTCGCTTGCTATTGGGTTTCGTTTAGCGCGTCGATTTCTTACTCTTGGATGTACAGTATCTAACGAAACACAGTATCGGGAAGCTTTCGCACCAACTCAAATGAATTTGGAATGCACACTTTAATGAGCTAGGCGCTTAGGAAGTACATTCGGGTGTTTGCCTCTTAGTTCCATTTGCGATTCGATTTGCAGGCATGGATCGCGTGGCGCCATCGGCACATGTCAAGGAAAGTTTCGCACTGACTCGAACGGATTCGAAAAGCATGCCGACGGGTCCTAGGTGCATATGATGTCCATCCAGGGTGTTGGCGCTCAGTTCCATATTGTGCCCTGACTTCGTACGCTTGGATTGCTATCGAAACCCGTAATGAAGAAAAGTTTCGCACTGACTCGGACGGATTCAAATGCTTGCTGAAATGATCTTGGCGCATATAAAGTCCATTCGAGGTGTTTGGCGCTAAGTTTCTTTTCGCGGCGATTTCTTATGCATTGATGTATAGTACGCGTTGGAACCCATCTTGGAGGAAAGTTTCACGCTGACATGGACGGATTCGAACAGCATGCCGGAATGAGCTAGTCACATGTGAAGTCCATTCTTGTTGTTTGGCACTCAGTTTCATTTCGTGACTTGATTTCTTACGCATGGATCTTATGATGTCTCGATCACGTCGTGGAGGAAAGATCCACACTAACAAGGACGGACACAGTGTGTGTGCCAAAGTGAGCATGGCTGCATATGAAGTCCATTCGATGCATTGGAACTAAGTTTCAATTGTGCCTCGATTTCGGATGCACCAATGTGTCGCATCTGCTCCAACAATTGTGGATGAAAGTTACTTACCGACTCGGACGAATTGCAAATGCATTCTAGAATGAGGAAGGGCACACACTAAGTCCATTCAGGTTGTTTGGCACTCATTTTCATTCCATGCCTCGATTTCATTTGCAAGGATATTATGATCCTTTGGAACCCGTCGTTGTGCAAAGTTTCACATCGACTCGAACGAATCCAAAATTCATGCTGAAGTGAGGTAGGACGCGTACGAGAGACATCCAGGCGTTGGCACTCAGTTTCATTTTGTGCCTCGATTCCGCATTTAACAGATGTTTGGATGCCGTTAGAACAAGTCGTCGAGCAAAGTATCACACTGACTCCAACGGAATCAAAAACATACAGAAATGTGCTTGGCGCATATGAAGTCCGTTCGACGTGTTTGGCTCTCAGTTTTTTCATGCATCAAATTCACACAGATGGATCTTGTGCTGCCACCAGATCTCAACGTGATTCAAAGTTTCACACCGCTTCAGACGGATTCAATACGCTGGCCAAAATGAGTTAGGGCAAGTCCATTTGCCCTGTTGGAACTCAGTTTCATTTCGTGCCTCCATTTCATGCGCACGGACCTTACGATGCCTTTGAAACCTGTCGGGGGAAACATACGCACCAGCTTAGACGGATTCAAATGCATAGCAAAATGTGCCACGGTGAATACAAAGTCCATCTGTAGTGTTGGCACTAGGTTTCATTTCATGCATCGATTTCTCACGCATAGATCGTGCGATGTCGCCGATTTCACACCAACTCGGATGGATTGAAATGCACGCTGAAATGCGCTAGAGCACATTGTAGTCAATTCAGGTCGTTTGCTATTGGGTTTCGTTTAGATGCGTCGATTTCTTACTCATGGATGTACAGTATCTAACGAAACACAATATCGGGAAGCTTTCGCACCAACTCAAATGAATTTGGAATGCACACTTTAATGAGCTAGGCGCTTAGGAAGTACATTCGGGTGTTTGCCTCTTAGTTCCATTTGCGATTCGATTTCGCAGGCATGGATCGCGTGGCGCCATCGGCACATGTCAAGGAAAGTTTCGCACTGACTCGAACGGATTCGAAAAGCATGCCGACGGGTCCTAGGTGCATATGATGTCCATCCAGGTGTTGGCGCTCAGTTCCATATTGTGCCTTGACTTCGTGACGCTTGGATTGCTATCGAAACCCGTAATGAAGAAAAGTTTCGCACTGACTCGGACGGATTCAAATGCTTGCTGAAATGATCTTGGCGCATATAAAGTCCATTCGAGGTGTTTGGCGCTAAGTTTCTTTTCGTGCGGCGATTTCTTATGCATTGATGTATAGTACGCGTTGGAACCCATCTTGGAGGAAAGTTTCACGCTGACATGGACGGATTCGAACAGCATGCCGGAATGAGCTAGTCACATGTGAAGTCCATTCTTGTTGTTTGGCACTCAGTTTCATTTCGTGACTTGATTTCTTACGCATGGATCTTATGATGTCTCGATCACGTCGTGGAGGAAAGATCCACACGAACAAGTAAGGACATAGTGTGTGTTCCATAGTGAGCATGGCCGCATATGAAGTCCATTCGATGCATTGGAACTAAGTTTCAATTCGTGCATCGATTTCGTATGCACCAATGTGTCGTACCCGTTCCAACCCGTCGTGGAAGAAAGTTTCTTACCGACTCGGATGAATTGCAAATGCATTCTAGAATGAGGAAGGGCACACACTAAGTCCATTCAGGTTGTTTGGCACTCATTTTCATTCCATGCCTCGATTTCATTTGCAAGGATATTATGATCCCTTTGGAACCCGTCGTTGTGCAAAGTTTCACATCGACTCGAGCGAATCCAAAATTCATGCTGAAGTGAGGTAGGGCGCGTACGAGAGACATCCAGGCGTTGGCACTCAGTTTCACTTTGTGCCTCGATTCCGTGCGAACAGATGTTTGGATGCCGTTAGAACAAGTCGTCGAGCAAAGTATCACGCTGACTCCAACGGAATCAAAAACATACAGAAATGTGCTTGGCGCATGTGAAGTCCGTTCGGCGTGTTTGGCTCTCAGTTTTTTTCGTGCATCAAATTCACACAGATGGATCTTGTGCTGCCACCAGATCTCAACGTGATTCAAAGTTTCACACCGTTTCAGACGGATTCAATACGCTGGCCAAAATGAGTTAGGGCAAGTCCATTTGCCCTGTTGGAACTCAGTTTCATTTCGTGCCTCCATTTCATGCGCACGGACCTTACGATGCCTTTGAAACCTGTCGTGCGGGAAACATACGCACCAGCTCAGACGGATTCGAAATGCATAGCAAAATGTGCCACGGTGAATACAAAGTCCATCTGTAGTGTTGGCACTAGGTTTCATTTCATGCATCGATTTCTCACGCATAGATCGTACGATGTCGTCGATTTCACACCAACTCGGATGGATTGAAATGCACGCTGAAATGCGCTAGAGCACATTGTAGTCAATTCAGGTCGTTTGCTATTGGGTTTCGTTTCGTGCGTCGATTTCTTACTCATGGATGTACAGTATCTATCGAAACACAATATCGGGGAAGCTTTCGCACCAACTCAAATGAATTTGGAATGCACACTTTAATGAGCTAGGCGCTTAGGAAGTACATTCGGGTGTTTGCCTCTTAGTTCCATTTTGCGATTCGATTTCGCAGGCATGGATCGCGTGGCGCCATCGGCCATGTCAAGGAAAGTTTCGCACTGACTCGAACGGATTCGAAAAGCATGCCGACGGGTCCTAGGTGCATATGATGTCCATCCAGGTGTTGGCGCTCAGTTCCATATTGTGCCTTGACTTCGTGCGCTTGGATTGCTATCGAAACCCGTAATGAAGAAAAGTTTCGCACTGACTCGGACGGATTCAAATGCTTGCTGAAATGATCTTGGCGCATATAAAGTCCATTCGAGGTGTTTGGCGCTAAGTTTCGTTTCGTGCGGCGATTTCTTATGCATTGATGTATAGTACGCGTTGGAACCCATCTTGGAGGAAAGTTTCACGCTGACATGGACGGATTCGAACAGCATGCGGAATGAGCTAGTCACATGTGAAGTCCATTCTTGTTGTTTGGCACTCAGTTTCATTTCGTGACTTGATTTCTTACGCATGGATCTTATGATGTCTCGATCACGTCGTGGAGGAAAGATCCACACTAACAAGGAAGGACATAGTGTGTGTTCCAAAGTGAGCATGGCTGCATATGAAGTCCATTCGATGCATTGGAACTAAGTTTCAATTCGTGCATCGATTTCGGATGCACCAATGTGTCGTACCGTTCCAACAATTGTGGATGAAAGTTACTTACCGACTCGGATGAATTGCAAATGCATTCTAGAATGAGGAAGGGCACACACTAAGTCCATTCAGGTTGTTTGGCACTCATTTTCATTCCATGCCTCGATTTCATTTGCAAGGATATTATGATCCCTTTGGAACCCGTCGTTGTGCAAAGTTTCACATCGACTCGAGCGAATCAAAATTCATGCTGAAGTGAGGTAGGACGCGTACCAGAGACATCCAGGGCGTTGGCACTCAGTTTCACTTTGTGCCTCAATTCCGTACGAATAGATGTTTCGATGCCGTTAGAACAAGTCGTCGAGCAAAGTATCACGCTGACTCCAACGGAATCAAAAAACATACCGAAATGTGCTTGGCGCATATGAAGTCCGTTCGACGTGTTTGGCTCTCAGTTTTTTTCATGCATCAAATTCACACAGATGGATCTTGTGCTGCCACCAGATCTCAACGTGATTCAAAGTTTCACACCGTTTCAGACGGATTCAATACGCTGGCCAAAATGAGTTAGGGCAAGTCCATTTGCCCTGTTGGAACTCAGTTTCATTTCGTGCCTCCATTTCATGCGCACGGACCTTACGATGCCTTTGAAACCTGTCGTGGGGGAACATACGCACCAGCTTAGACGGATTCGAAATGCATAGCAAAATGTGCCACGGTGAATACAAAGTCCATCTGTAGTGTTGGCACTAGGTTTCATTTCATGCATCGATTTCTCACGCATAGATCGTACGATGTCGTCGATTTCACACCAACTCGGATGGATTGAAATGCACGCTGAAATGCGCTAGAGCACATTGTAGTCAATTCAGGTCGTTTGCTATTGGGTTTCGTTTCGTGCGTCGATTTCTTACTCGTGGATGTACAGTATCTACCGAAACACATTATCGGGAAGCTTTCGCACCAACTCAAATGAATTTGGAATGCACACTTTAATGAGCTAGGGCGCTTAGGAAGTACATTCGGGGTGTTTGCCTCTTAGTTCCATTTTGCGATTCGATTTCGCAGGCATGGATCGCGTGACGCCATCGGCACATGTCAAGGAAAGTTTCGCACTGACTCGAACGGATTCGAAAAGCATGCCGACGGGTCCTAGGTGCATATGATGTCCATCCAGGGTGTTGGCGCTCAGTTCCATATTGTGCCCTGACTTCGTACGCTTGGATTGCTATCGAAACCCGTAATGAAGAAAAGTTTCGCACTGACTCGGACGGATTCGAAATGCTTGCCGAAATGATCTTGGCGCATATAAAGTCCATTCGAGGTGTTTGGCGCTAAGTTTCGTTTCGTGCGGCGATTTCTTATGCATTGATGTATAGTACGCGTTGGAACCCATCTTGGAGGAAAGTTTCACGCTGACATGGACGGATTCGAACAGCATGCGGAATGAGCTAGTCACATGTGAAGTCCATTCTTGTTGTTTGGCACTCAGTTTCATTTCGTGACTTGATTTCTTACGCATGGATCTTATGATGTCTCGATCACGTCGTGGAGGAAAGATCCACACTAACAAGTAAGGACATAGTGTGTGTGCCAAAGTGAGCATGGCTGCATATGAAGTCCATTCGATGCATTGGAACTAAGTTTCAATTGTGCATCGATTTCGGATGCACCAATGTGTCGTACCCGTTCCAACAATTGTGGATGAAAGTTACTTACCGACTCGGACGAATTGCAAATGCATTCTAGAATGAGGAAGGGCACACACTAAGTCCATTCAGGTTGTTTGGCACTCATTTTCATTCCATGCCTCGATTTCATTTGCAAGGATATTATGATCCCTTTGGAACCCGTCGTTGTGCAAAGTTTCACATCGACTCGAACGAATCCAAAATTCATGCTGAAGTGAGGTAGGGCGCTGACTCAGAGACATCCATATGAAGTCCGCGTTGGCACTCAGTTTCATTTGTGCCTCGATTCCGTGGATGAAACAGATGTTTGGATGCCGTTAGAACAAGTCGTCGAGCAAAGTATCACACCAAGACTCCAACGGAATCAAAAAACATACAGAAATGTGCTTGGCGCACAAGGATAGTTGATGAAGTCCGTTCGACACAAGAGAGCGTGGAGTTTGCACGTGTTTGGCTCTCAGTTTTTTACATGCATCAAATTCACACAGATGGATCTTTAAACTTGCACCATTGCAGCAGTCCGAATCCGATTCCAGTACGTGACCAACGTGGACTCTTTTAACGATTGCGGCCGGCTCGGATAGAATTTGAAGATGAGGTTGGATCCGTTCGAAAGTGGACTTCATAAGCTTTCCATGAAGTACAAGAACGTCCCAAACGGAGTCTGTATGAGGAAGTTATGCCCGTTTGAACTTGGTACCATCGCAGCAGTCCGAGTCTGATTCCAAAACGTGTCCAACTCGAATTCGTGCTTGACTTGGTCCCAAAGTGACGTGGTGACCTCCCTTATTCCTTCCATGCATGTCCAGGACTCCATGTCTCTTTCCTTCATCCTTTCCCAAGTTCCTAAGCACAATTAAATCACTTGCATTAGGTAGCGGTCTATTCTTAGTAACATATGAACGCTGAAGAAACGAATTCACCTTTAGTTCAATCTTGATATTGGGCGCTATTATCGTATGTGTTTGTGGCGTGGTCACATTATCCTCCCCTTCTTGATAGAAAACCGTCCTCGGTTTTAGCATATGTGCAGCCTCACGTATTGCATGATCTTCATCATAAATGTCGGTACATAATAACAAACGCAACAAACTCTCATTATGTAATATCATAAGTTCTTTGTCAAACAAAGTGAAACCTGTTTGAAACGAACTCACCTGATAATTTAAGTGGTGCGTAGGAGCTCTTGTAATTCGAACAACAAGTATAGCAAATATGATTATATCCATAGGGTACATGTTCTTATCATTCTCCCTTCTTGAAAGTAAAGCCGTCCTCGGCTTTTGATAAGCTGAAAGTATGGTAACAGAGAAGCCAAGGTGTATGCATGGTATATGTATATGTCATCCGTTTTAACAGTTCTTCGTTGTTGCACAATTAATGTTATAAAACAACAGTGATCATAAAAGCTCATTATATTATTAACCCAAAAGTAATCATATATGTTAATGAGCAAATCAAAATTTCTCACACAGCAATTATTGCAACTTGTTTTGCAAATGTAAGTGAAGCATCTATGCAATTCAAATCTTTGAAGTTGTATACTTGTAGTGGTGGCACATATGGGTAAAGCTACAACTTTTGGAATCAAGCAAAGTTCTTTGATATAATCAGATTTCAATTGAGCAATAGCAAATTCATCTATTATGGGTGAAAAGATTTGCAAGTTTTTCCATACATCAATTTCATTATTCAGATTGTCAATGTTAGATGGTTCAACAAGTGAAGAACACATAGGCATTGAATGATTACTAAATTTTATTTTTCTTTCATAATGAACAAGATTGAGCATACAAGAGTTGTTGTTGAAAACAACAAGCTTCAATTCATCCATGTGATCATAAGTTATGCATATTCGATATACAAGAAATTGATTTGCTACACCATAATCTCCAATCAAATTAAACTTATATCCAGGGGTGTAGGCACTAAACAAGAATTTCGAACATGCAAGTTCAGAAACTTTCTCCATAGCACAATCCAAACTAACGGCCTCATTAAGCATGATATAGCACAATGCATCAGCAGGGGATATTCTATCAAATACTTCCTTATGTGTAATTAATTTGACATGTGCAAAATTATGAGAATTTAGATCAGCACATGGTTTGTCCAAGTCAACACAAGGAATATCAAAAGATTGCACTACAGCAGGCATATACTCACAAGGTTGCCCTATGTCTTGTTGTAGCACCAAATCAGTACCTTTGCTTTTATCGTCCTCATCAGATACTGTAGGTACCTCAAACTTCTCCTCTAATGGCATAGGATGCACTAGATCATCCTTCACCTCTTCAAGTATCTGGACGGAAGGTTGCCCTATGTCTTGTTGTAGCACCAAATCAGTACCTTTGCTTTTATCGTCCTCATCAGATACTGTAGGTACCTCAAACTTCTCCTCTAATGGCATAGGATGCACTAGATCATCCTTCACCTCTTCAAGTATCTCGGTGGTATCTGTAGATGGAGTAGGAACCAAAACAATATCAACATTTTCAGTTACCTCAGGTTGCACCTCGCTTGTGACCTTGGGTGCTGGAGGTACAAAACGATATCGCAATTTCTTTTTCATCTCCTCCCATGTGTATATATAATGGAACTCGAGATTTGACCACCAATGTTGAACATCACCAATCAGCGCCGTCCTTGCCATGCTCATCTTCTCATAAGGATCAAGATCTTGTCTTTCAAAGTAGCTATCCATCATAGTAACCCACAAGAAGTAGTCCGACGACGTACTCTCAGCGGTGAGTGGCAAGATATATACCGGTAATTGTTTCCCTTGAGTTCAAATCTGCCCGCGATGACATCATAATCTACCAATTTTCTCAAGCCTGTCATTGTTAGTAGAAAACAAGGAAACAAATCACAAGTAAATGTTCCTATCAACTACTAGGATATGGAGGCTCATATCAAGTCACACATCTCTCAAGCTCTTACCAAATTCTTACGAGTTCTTACCAAAGCAAACAGGTGGTGCAACCGGTGGCTGGTTCGTGATAAATCTAACTCAAGTGATGAGTAAAGCGATTGCAAGGTACAGCGAGACCTGTTCGGTTAGTAGAAAAGTGGAGCTTGGATAGGCTATGTATTTTGTAGCAAACGAAAACAATCAATTAATTTCAGAAATTGCACAGAATTGAATTATAGTTCGTATCTAGCACTTAGCCTATGTTGCTGATCAACCAAGGATGGAAGAAGGCTAAAATATGTGTATGGTAATGTATAGGAGTGGTAAATACAAGATAATTCAATTGAATGCAATCTGGAATTGAAGGGCACAAGGATTGACCCAAAACTTGGAAACTTTCAGATTTCTGTCCACTAGACAGCAAGTCGGTATTTCAGCCGTAACTTTTTGTCAGTTGCCTTTTTTTCAATGATTCTTTTTTTCTCCGTTTCCTGACGGCTTTTTCTACAACTTTTGTTTTGGGGCCAAGTTCTGGAAACCGACCGAAAATTTCGCACAAAATTCACAAGTGCCGGCTGTTGCAGATTCAATCTGGATTTTTAGGTGAACTTGCACCGCAGATATCTCTTAACTGCCTTGCTGGAATGACGTGAAATTTTACAGATAGATGGACAATGAAGTTTTGAATCTAATGGCGGTGGTCTCACTCAAAAATAATCTCGGAATCAAAAGATATGGCGTTTTTGGTGGCGGCTGCAGAGGAAGGAAAAATCAGCCGAATTGGAATTAGGGTTTGGGGTGGGGATTTTTTTGTTTGGATTTTTTTATGGAATCAAGGATATGACCAGCAACTAGACAAAGCTAAAACGGACACAAATTCAATTTAGCAAACCAAAACTAACAGATTGAAAGGCACAACGGGGTTTGGACAGCGGAAATTAACTCTTTTTGTGGGGCAATTTTTCTGGACTATGGGAAATAAAAATCAATCTACTAACTAGGGATACAAAGAATTCCTACCGGTCAACTGAAGCTCTGATACCAACTGATGAGGCGATGGGGTCCCGATCTTCCGATAGGATGATAACTATCGATTTCGTGGAGATGACTCTTGCGATCCGACTACAACCGTGCGAGACGTCCACGTGCGCCTTAGCAATCGCTGAACCAACCCCAAGATGTTATCAACCGTGCCAAGAACACGTTGACCTGACCACGAAGGTCTATTCCTGCATGCAACCGAAGAACACGCAAGAACAAGGATAGTGAGCAACCTGAAACTTGCTAGATATAAAAGTCGCACAAGGATAGTTGAGGTTCTGTAACACGAATCTGTTGGTCTAGCCGACACAAGAGAACGTGGAGTTTGCACAAGGGGCTAAACTGATCTAAACAAAACCTAAGTCCTAGAAACGGAGGCGGCGGCTCCTATATAGTGAAAACAACCAGGGGAGGCGTCCCAAAGGGTACACCCTAGGGTTACAAGGCCCATGGGCCCAAGTGGAGGTGGCGCAGCACCCTTTTGACTCGGACTCAGAAACCTACGTGGATTGTTTTGATGATTCCGGCCGGCTCGGATGGAATTTGAAGAGGAGGTTGGATCCATTGGAAAGTAGACTTGATAAGCTTTCCATGAAGTACAAGAACGTCCCAAACGGAGTCCGTATGAAGAAGTTATGTCCGTTTAAACTTGCACCATTGCAGCAGTCCGAATCCGATTCCAGTACGTGACCAACGTGGACTCTTTTAACGATTGCGGCCGGCTCGGATAGAATTTGAAGATGAGGTTGGATCCGTTCGAAAGTGGACTTCATAAGCTTTCCATGAAGTACAAGAACGTCCCAAACGGAGTCTGTATGAGGAAGTTATGCCCGTTTGAACTTGGTACCATCGCAGCAGTCCGAGTCTGATTCCAAAACGTGTCCAACTCGAATTCGTGCTTGACTTGGTCCCAAAGTGACGTGGTGACCTCCCTTATTCCTTCCATGCATGTCCAGGACTCCATGTCTCTTTCCTTCATCCTTTCCCAAGTTCCTAAGCACAATTAAATCACTTGCATTAGGTAGCGGTCTATTCTTAGTAACATATGAACGCTGAAGAAACGAATTCACCTTTAGTTCAATCTTGATATTGGGCGCTATTATCGTATGTGTTTGTGGCGTGGTCACATTATCCTCCCCTTCTTGATAGAAAACCGTCCTCGGTTTTAGCATATGTGCAGCCTCACGTATTGCATGATCTTCATCATAAATGTCGGTACATAATAACAAACGCAACAAACTCTCATTATGTAATATCATAAGTTCTTTGTCAAACAAAGTGAAACCTGTTTGAAACGAACTCACCTGATAATTTAAGTGGTGCGTAGGAGCTCTTGTAATTCGAACAACAAGTATAGCAAATATGATTATATCCATAGGGTACATGTTCTTATCATTCTCCCCTTCTTGAAAGTAAAGCCGTCCTCGGCTTTTGATAAGCTGAAAGTATGGTAACAGAGAAGCCAAGGTGTATGCATGGTATATGTATATGTCATCCGTTTTAACAGTTCTTCGTTGTTGCACAATTAATGTTATAAAACAACAGTGATCATAAAAGCTCATTATATTATTAACCCAAAAGTAATCATATATGTTAATGAGCAAATCAAAATTTCTCACACAGCAATTATTGCAACTTGTTTTGCAAATGTAAGTGAAGCATCTATGCAATTCAAATCTTTGAAGTTGTATACTTGTAGTGGTGGCACATATGGGTAAAGCTACAACTTTTGGAATCAAGCAAAGTTCTTTGATATAATCAGATTTCAATTGAGCAATAGCAAATTCATCTATTATGGGTGAAAAGATTTGCAAGTTTTTCCATACATCAATTTCATTATTCAGATTGTCAATGTTAGATGGTTCAACAAGTGAAGAACACATAGGCATTGAATGATTACTAAATTTTATTTTTCTTTCATAATGAACAAGATTGAGCATACAAGAGTTGTTGTTGAAAACAACAAGCTTCAATTCATCCATGTGATCATAAGTTATGCATATTCGATATACAAGAAATTGATTTGCTACACCATAATCTCCAATCAAATTAAACTTATATCCAGGGGTGTAGGCACTAAACAAGAATTTCGAACATGCAAGTTCAGAAACTTTCTCCATAGCACAATCCAAACTAACGGCCTCATTAAGCATGATATAGCACAATGCATCAGCAGGGATATTCTATCAAATACTTCCTTATGTGTAATTAATTTGACATGTGCAAAATTATGAGAATTTAGATCAGCACATGGTTTGTCCAAGTCAACACAAGGAATATCAAAAGATTGCACTACAGCAGGCATATACTCACAAGGTTGCCCTATGTCTTGTTGTAGCACCAAATCAGTACCTTTGCTTTTATCGTCCTCATCAGATACTGTAGGTACCTCAAACTTCTCCTCTAATGGCATAGGATGCACTAGATCATCCTTCACCTCTTCAAGTATCTGGACGGAAGGTTGCCCTATGTCTTGTTGTAGCACCAAATCAGTACCTTTGCTTTTATCGTCCTCATCAGATACTGTAGGTACCTCAAACTTCTCCTCTAATGGCATAGGATGCACTAGATCATCCTTCACCTCTTCAAGTATCTCGGTGGTATCTGTAGATGGAGTAGGAACCAAAACAATATCAACATTTTCAGTTACCTCAGGTTGCACCTCGCTTGTGACCTTGGGTGCTGGAGGTACAAAACGATATCGCAATTTCTTTTTCATCTCCTCCCATGTGTATATATAATGGAACTCGAGATTTGACCACCAATGTTGAACATCACCAATCAGCGCCGTCCTTGCCATGCTCATCTTCTCATAAGGATCAAGATCTTGTCTTTCAAAGTAGCTATCCATCATAGTAACCCACAAGAAGTAGTCCGACGACGTACTCTCAGCGGTGAGTGGCAAGATATATACCGTAATTGTTTCCCTTCGAGTTCAAATCTGCCCGCGATGACATCATAATCTACCAATTTTCTCAAGCCTGTCATTGTTAGTAGAAAACAAGGAAACAAATCACAAGTAAATGTTCCTATCAACTACTAGGATATGGAGGCTCATATCAAGTCACACATCTCTCAAGCTCTTACCAAATTCTTACGAGTTCTTACCAAAGCAAACAGGTGGTGCAACCGGTGGCTGGTTCGTGATAAATCTAACTCAAGTGATGAGTAAAGCGATTGCAAGGTACAGCGAGACCTGTTCGGTTAGTAGAAAAGTGGAGCTTGGATAGGCTATGTATTTTGTAGCAAACGAAAACAATCAATTAATTTCAGAAATTGCACAGAATTGAATTATAGTTCGTATCTAGCACTTAGCCTATGTTGCTGATCAACCAAGGATGGAAGAAGGCTAAAATATGTGTATGGTAATGTATAGGAGTGGTAAATACAAGATAATTC
The DNA here is from genome assembly GCA_036346575.1 of Dendrocalamus sinicus. NCBI lineage: Eukaryota > Viridiplantae > Streptophyta > Magnoliopsida > Poales > Poaceae > Dendrocalamus > Dendrocalamus sinicus. Next base: position 13,559,077 of record CM070651.1, on the reverse strand, counting down.
AATTGAATGCAATCTGGAATTGAAGGGCACAAGGATTGACCCAAAACTTGAAACTTTCAGATTTCTGTCCACTAGACAGCAAGTCGGTATTTCAGCCGTAACTTTTGTCAGTTGCCTTTTTTCAATGATTCTTTTTCTCCGTTTCCTGACGGCTTTTTCTACAACTTTTGTTTTGGGGCCAAGTTCTGAAACCGACCGAAAATTTCGCACAAAATTCACAAGTGCCGGCTGTTGCAGATTCAATCTGGATTTTTAGGTGAACTTGCACCGCAGATATCTCTTAACTGCCTTGCTGGAATGACGTGAAATTTTACAGATAGATGGACAATGAAGTTTTGAATCTAATGGCGGTGGTCTCACTCAAAAATAATCTCGGAATCAAAAGTTATGGCGTTTTTGGTGGCGGCTGCAAAGGAAGGAAAAATCAGCCGAATTGGAATTAGGGTTTGGGGTGGGGATTTTTTTGTTTGGATTTTTTTTATGGAATCAAGGATATGACCAGCAACTAGACAAAGCTAAAACGGGCACAAATTCAATTTAGCAAACCAAAACTAACAGATTGAAAGGCACAACGGGGTTTGGACAGCGGAAATTAACTCTTTTTGTGGGGCAATTTTTCTGAACTATGGGAATTAAAAATCAATCTACTAACTAGGGATACAAAGAATTCCTACCGGTCAACTGAAGCTCTGATACCAACTGATGAGGCGATGGGGTCCCGATCTTCCGATAGGATGATAACTATCGATTTCGTGGAGATGACTCTTGCGATCCGACTACAACCGTACGAGACGTCACGTGCGCCTTAGCAATCGCTGAACCAACCCCAAGATGTTATCAACCGTGCCAAGAACACGGTTGACCTGACCACGAAGGTCTATTCCTGCATGCAACCGAAGAACACGCAAGAACAAGGATAGTGAGCAACCTGAAACTTGCTAGATATAAAAGTCGCACAAGGATAGTTGAGGTTCTGTAACACGAATCTGTTGGTCTAGCCGACACAAGAGAACGTGGAGTTTGCACAAGGGCTAAACTGATCTAAACAAAACCTAAGTCCTAGAAACGGAGGCGGCGGCTCCTATATAGTGAAAACAACCAGGAGGCGTCCCAAAGGGTACACCCTAGGGTTACAAGGCCCATGGGCCCAAGTGGAGGTGGCGCAGCACCCTTTGACTCGGACTCAGAAACCTACGTGGATTGTTTTGATGATTCCGGCCGGCTCGGATGGAATTTGAAGAGGAGGTTGGATCCATTGGAAAGTAGACTTGATAAGCTTTCCATGAAGTACAAGAACGTCCCAAACGGAGTCCGTATGAAGAAGTTATGTCCGTTTAAACTTGCACCATTGCAGCAGTCCGAATCCGATTCCAGTACGTGACCAACGTGGACTCTTTTAACGATTGCGGCCGGCTCGGATAGAATTTGAAGATGAGGTTGGATCCGTTCGAAAGTGGACTTCATAAGCTTTCCATGAAGTACAAGAACGTCCCAAACGGAGTCTGTATGAGGAAGTTATGCCCGTTTGAACTTGGTACCATCGCAGCAGTCCGAGTCTGATTCCAAAACGTGTCCAACTCGAATTCGTGCTTGACTTGGTCCCAAAGTGACGTGGTGACCTCCCTTATTCCATCCATGCATGTCCAGGACTCCATGTCTCTTTCCTTCATCCTTTCCCAAGTTCCTAAGCACAATTAAATCACTTGCATTAGGTAGCGGTCTATTCTTAGTAACATATGAAGGCTGAAGAAACGAATTCACCTTTAGTTCAATCTTGATATTGGGCGCTATTATCGTATGTGTTTGTGGCGTGGTCACATTAGATCTTATGCTGCCACCGGATCTCAACGTGATTCAAAGTTTCACACCGTTTCAGACGGATTCAATACGCAGGCCAAAATGAGTTAGGGCAAGTCCATTTGCCCTGTTGGGACACAGTTTCGTTTCGTGCCGCCATTTCATGCGCACGGACCTTACGATGCCTTTGAAACCTGTCGTGGGGGAAACATACACACCAACTTAGACGGATTCGAAAAGCATAGCAAAATGTGCCACGGTGAATACAAAGTCCATCTGTAGTGTTGGCACTAGGTTTCATTTCATGCATCGATTTCTCACGCATAGATCGTACGATGTCGTCGATTTCACACCAACTCGGATGGATTGAAATGCACGCTGAAATGCGCTAGAGCACATTGTAGTCAATTCAGGTCGTTTGCTATTGGGTTTCGTTTCGTGCGTCGATTTCTTACTCATGGGTGTACAGTATCTATCGAAACACAATATCGGGGAAGCTTTCGCACCAACTCAAATGAATTTGGAATGCACACTTTAATGAGCCAGGGCGCTTAGGAAGTACATTCGGGGTGTTTGCCTCTTAGTTTCATCTTGCGATTCGATTTCGCAGGCATGGATCGCGTGACGCCATCTGCCATGTCAAGGAAAGTTTCGCACTGACTCGAACGGATTCGAAAAGCATGCCGACGGGTCCTAGGTGCATATGATGTCCATCCAGGGTGTTGGCACTCAGTTCCATATTGTGCCTTGACTTCGTACGCCTGGATTGCTATCGAAACCCGTAATGAAGAAAAGTTTCGCACTGACTCGGACGGATTCGAAATGCTTGCTGAAATGATCTTGGGCGCATATAAAGTCCATTCGAGGTGTTTGGCACTAAGTTTCGTTTCGTGCGGCGATTTCTTATGCATTGATGTATAGTACGCATTGGAGCCCATCTTGGAGGAAAGTTTCACGCTGACTTAGACGGATTCGAACAGCATGCCGGAATGAGCTAGTCACATGTGAAGTCCATTCTTGTTGTTCGACACTCAGTTTCATTTCGTGACTTGATTTCTTACGCACCGATCTTATGATGTCTCGATCACGTCGTGGAGGAAAGATCCACACGAACAAGTAAGGACATAGTGTGTGTTCCATAGTGAGCATGGCCGCATATGAAGTCCATTCGATGCATTGGAACTAAGTTTCAATTCGTGCATCGATTTCGTATGCACCAATGTGTCGTACCCGTTCCAACCCGTTGTGGAAGAAAGTTTCTTACCGACTCGGATGAATTGCAAATGCATTCTAGAATGAGGAAGGGCACACACGGAGTCCATTCAGGTTGTTTGGCACTCATTTTCATTCCATGCCTCGATTTCTTATGCCAGGATATTATGATCCCTTTGGATCCCGTCGTTGTGCAGAGTTTCACATCGACTCGAACGAATCCAAAATTCATGCTGAAGTGAGGTAGGACGCGTACCAGAGACATCCAGGGCGTTGGCACTCAGTTTCACTTTGTGCCTCAATTCCGTACGAATAGATGTTTCGATGCCGTTAGAACAAGTCGTCGAGCAAAGTATCACGCTGACTCCAACGGAATCAAAAAACATACCGAAGTGTGCTTGGCGCATATGAAGTCCGTTCGACGTGTTTGGCTCTCAGTTTTTTTTCATGCATCAAATTCACACAGATGGATCTTATGCTGCCACCGGATCTCAACGTGATTCAAAGTTTCACACCGTTTCAGACGGATTCAATACGCAGGCCAAAATGAGTTAGGGCAAGTCCATTTGCCCTGTTGGGACACAGTTTCGTTTCGTGCCGCCATTTCATGCGCACGGACCTTACGATGCCTTTGAAACCTGTCGTGGGGGAAACATACACACCAACTTAGACGGATTCGAAAAGCATAGCAAAATGTGCCACGGTGAATACAAAGTCCATCTGTAGTGTTGGCACTAGGTTTCATTTCATGCATCGATTTCTCACGCATAGATCGTACGATGTCGTCGATTTCACACCAACTCGGATGGATTGAAATGCACGCTGAAATGCGCTAGAGCACATTGTAGTCAATTCAGGTCGTTTGCTATTGGGTTTCGTTTAGCGCCGATTTCTTACTCATGGGTGTACAGTATCTATCGAAACACAATATCGGGGAAGCTTTCGCACCAACTCAAATGAATTTGGAATGCACACTTTAATGAGCCAGGGCGCTTAGGAAGTACATTCGGGGTGTTTGCCTCTTAGTTTCATTTTGCGATTCGATTTCGCAGGCATGGATCGCGTGACGCCATCTTCACATGTCAAGGAAAGTTTCACGCTGACTCGAACGGATTCGAAAAGCATGCCGACGGGTCCTAGGTGCATATGATGTCCATCCAGGGTGTTGGCACTCAGTTCCATATTGTGCCTTGACTTCGTACGCCTGGATTGCTATCGAAACCCGTAATGAAGAAAAGTTTCGCACTGACTCGGACGGATTTGAAATGCTTGCTGAAATGATCTTGGGCGCATATGAAGTGCATTCGAGGTGTTTGGCACTAAGTTTCGTTTCGTGCGACGATTTCTTATGCATTGATGTATGGTACGCATTGGAGCCCATCTTGGAGGAAAGTTTCACGCTGACTTGGACGGATTCGAACAGCATGCCGGAATGAGCTAGTCACATGTGAAGTCCATTCTTGTTGTTTGGCACTCAGTTTCATTTCGTGACTTGATTTCTTACGCATGGATCTTATGATATCTCGATCACGTCGTGGAGGAAAGATCCACACTAACAAGGACGGACACAGTGTGTGTGCCAAAGTGAGCATGGCCGCATATGAAGTCCATTCGATGCATTGGAACTGAGTTTCAATTCGTGCCTCGATTTCGTATGCACCAATGTGTCGTACCCGTTCCAACCCGTTGTGGATGAAAGTTTCTTACCGACTCGGATGAATTGCAAATGCATTCTAGAATGAGGAGGGGCACACACGAAGTCCATTCAGGTTGTTTGGCACTCATTTTCATTCCATGCCTCGATTTCATATGCCAGGATATTATGATCCCTTTGGATCCCGTCGTTGTGCAGAGTTTCACATCGACTCGAACGAATCCAAAATTCATGCTGAAGTGAGGTAGGACGTATACCAGAGACATCCAGGGCGTTGGCACTAAATTTCATTTTGTGCCTCGATTCCGTACGAACAGATGTTTGGATGCCGTTAGAACAAGTCGTCGAGCAAAGTATCACGCTGACTCCAACGGAATCAAAAAACATACCGAAATGTGCTTGGCGCATATGAAGTCCGTTCGACGTGCTTGGCTCTCAGTTTTTTTTCATGCATCAAATTCACACAGATGGATCTTATGCTGCCACCAGATCTCAACGTGATTCAAAGTTTCACACCGTTTGAGACGGATTCAATACGCAGGCCAAAATGAGCTAGGGCAAGTCCATTTGCCCTGTTGGAACTCAGTTTCGTTTCGTGCCTCCGTTTCATGCGCACGGACCTTACGATGCCTTTGAAACCTGTCGTGGGGGAAACATACACACCAACTTAGACGGATTCGAAATGCATAGCAAAATATGCCACGGTGAATACAAAGTCCATCTGTAGTGTTGGCACTAGGTCTCATTCCATGCATCGATATCTCACGCATAGATCGTACGATGTCGTCGATTTCACACCAACTCGGATGGATTGAAATGCACGCTGAAATGCGCTAGAGCACATTGTAGTCAATTTAGGTCGTTTGCTATTGGGTTTCGTTTCGTGCGTCGATTTCTTACTCATGGATGTACAGTATCTATCGAAACACAATATCGGGGAAGCTTTCGCACCAACTCAAATGAATTTGGAATGCACACTTTAATGAGCTAGGGTGCTTAGGAAGTACATTCGGGGTGTTTGCCTCTTAATGTACAATCATGTACAAATAATCAGAGTAGCGCAGTTGAAGCATGGAAGGAACTAAAAATTTTCTCCCCCATATTTAAACAACTTAATTTAGTTTGGCCCATTAATGACTTGTCCATGTGCTTAGCAAAGTCGAGGACGACTTTTTCTCATGGGAGGGAGAATGATATGAAAGACAACATTGCAATGTATGCATTTGATAGCTGTTGTAGTATCAATTGGTTTGTGCAAAACAGTGAGAATGAGAATGACACAATAATTGATTCATACATATACCACGCATATGTGTTGTTCTTTTTGCTTACTACACCTCCAGGAAATAATAATGTGAAAGACGGAAGGGGTGTAACTGACCAATACATATACCATGCATACACATTGTATTCTTTGTTTAGTACAATTTCAGGCTATCAAAAGCCGAGGACGGCTTTTCTTGAAGAAGGGGAGGATGATGCGGATACGCATATGATTAGTACTTTTCAATCAAATACATTATTTCACTGGAAAGAAGTATTGAGCCGCATTAAATATTGTCAGGTGAATTTGTTTCTTAATGAATTTCCTTCTATTCGTAGGAACAATATACTACCTTATGTCAAATTCTTGTTTATTATTAGGTTTGAATATTATGATGATTCCGGGCCAAAGCAATGGAGAAGCACAAGGAGGGTGATCATATTTGCTACCAAAACGAAAAGCTCAAAGCCTATGGGAATGGAAAGGAGGAAACCAAGCAGCCCATGTAGCTCATCAAGGAGGAAAGAAGCCCATGCAGTGGGAGAGCAAAAGGGAGGAGCCCAAGGACTTAAACCACAAGTTTTGGATAAGCTTTTCAAGCCAAATTCAGACTTCCCACGTGCTCAAACCAATTCAAACTCGGATTCAACTCAGGATTCAACTCGGATTCGGTTCGGGACAGCCTGACAGGCAGTTACTAAAAAGGTCATAACTTTCACAAACGGAGTCCGATTCAGGTGTTCTTGTACTCATTGGAAAGATAATTTCAAGCGCTACGCAATGGATCTAGTCCCACCTTCAAATTCGTCACGGATAAAAAGTTATGACCGAAACAATATGACGGGTGAAAACTGTAGTTTCCTTTTTGTGAGAGTTCGTATCTAAAACCATATAGGGTTGAGTTGTAATTGGTTTGGGGACCATATGGACGTCCCAAGGGGCTATATAAGCCTTGTAATGGCAGCCTTTAGGGCACAGACCACGTTTGAGAAAAATCAATCTACTAAAGTTTGTTCGAGTTTAGCATGGCTGCCGATGTTCCATAGGGAATTAGGAGCGTTCTCTTCAATCAAGATCGTTCAGCCTTTCCGCTGGGAATTGGGTGAACGATAGATCTTCGCTTGGTGGTCGGCGAAATCAACACGAGTGTGTTTTGGCGGATTAAAGAGTGTTCGTCCCTTGCATTGGCATTGGAGGATCATTACGATTCATCAAGACTCCCGTGAGTATCCATCCTACGTCGAGAAGATCGGGCGACCCCGTATCAGTGGCACTCAGTTTCACTTTGTGCCTCGATTCCGTACGAATAGATGTTTGGATGCCGTTAGAACAAGTCGTCGAGCAAAGTATTACGCTGACTCCAACGGAATCAAAAAACATACCGAAATGTGCTTGGCGCATATGAAGTCCGTTCGACGTGTTTGGCTCTCAGTTTTTTTTCATGCGTCAAATTCACACAGATGGATCTTATGCTGCCACCAGATCTCAACGTGATTCAAAGTTTCACACCGTTTCAGACGGATTCAACACGCAGGCCAAAATGAGTTAGGGCAAGTCCATTTGCCCTGTTGGAACTCAGTTTCGTTTCGTGCCTACATTTCATGCGCACGGACCTTACGATGCCTTTGAAACCTGTCGTGGGGGAAACATACACACCAACTTAGACGGATTCGAAATGCATAGCAAAATGTGCCACGGTGAATACAAAGTCCATCTGTAGTGTTGGCACTAGGTATCATTTTATGCATCGATTTCTCACGCATAGATCGTACGATGTCGTCGATTTCACGCCAACTCGGATGGATTGAAACGCACGCTGAAATGCGCGAGAGCACATTGTAGTCAATTCAGGTCGTATGCTATTGGGTTTCGATTCGTGCGTCGATTTCTTACTCATGGATGTACAGTATCTATCGAAACACAATATCGGGGAAGCTTTTGCACCAACTCCAATGAATTTGGAATGCACACTTTAATGAGCTAGGGCGCTTAGGAAGTACATTCGGGGTGTTTGCCTCCTAGTTTCATTTTGCGATTCGATTTCGCAGGCATGGATCGCGTGACGCCATCAGCACATGTCAAGGAAAGTTTCGCACTGACTCGAACGGATTCGAAAAGCATGCCGACGGGTCCTAGGTGCATATGATGTCCATCCAGGGTGTTGGCACTCAGTTCCATATTGTGCCTTGACTTCGTACGCCTGGATTGCTATCGAAACCCGTAATGAAGAAAAGTTTCGCACCGACTCGGACGGATTCGAAATGCTTGCTGAAATGATCTTGGGCGCATATAAAGTCCATTCGAGGTGTTTGGCACTAAGTTTCATTTCGTGCGGCGATTTCTTATGCATTGATGTATAGTATGCATTGGAGCCCATCTTGAAGGAAAAGTTTCACGCTGGCTTGGACGGATTCGAACAGCATGCCGGAATGAGCTAGTCACATGTGAAGTCCATTCTTGTTGTTTGGCACTCAGTTTCATTTCGTGACTTGATTTCTTACGCATGGATCTTATGATGTCTCGATCACGTCGTGGAGGAAAGATCCATACTAACAAGGACGGACACAGTGTGTGTGCCAAAGTGAGCATGGCTGCATATGAAGTCCATTCGATGCATGGAACTAAGTTTCAATTGGTGTCTCGATTTCGTATGCACCAATGTGTCGTACTCGTTCCAACCCATTGTGGATGAAAGTTTCTTACCGACTCGGATGAATTGCAAATGCATTCTAGAAATGAGGAAGGGCACACACGAAGTCCATTCAGGTTGTTTGGCACTCATTTTCATTCCATGCCTCGATTTCATATGCCAGGATATTATGATCCCTTTGGATCCCGTCGTTGTGCAAAGTTTCACATCGACTCGAACGAATCCAAAATTCATGCTGAAGTGAGGTATGACGCATACCAGAGACATCCAGGGCGTTGGCACTCAGTTTCACTTTGTGCCTCGATTCCGTACGAATAGATGTTTGGATGCCGTTAGAACAAGTCGTCGAGCAAAATATCACGCTGACTCCAACGGAATCAAAAAACATACCGAAATGTGCTTGGCGCATATGAAGTCCGTTCGACGTGTTTGGCTCTCAGTTTTTTTTTCATGCATCAAATTCACACGGATGGATCTTATGCTGCCACCAGATCTCAACGTGATTCAAAGTTTCACACCGTTTCAGACGGATTCAATACGCAGGCCAAAATAAGTTATGGCAAGTCCATTTGCCCTGTTGGAACTCAGTTTCGTTTCGTGCCTCCATTTCATGCGCACAGACCTTACGATGCCTTTCAAACCTGTCGTGGGGGAAACATACACACCAACTTAGACGGATTCGAAATGCATAGCAAAATGTGCCACGGTGAATACAAAGTCCATCTGTAGTTAGGGCTGTAAAAAAAGCTCGAGACTCGTGAGCTACTCGGGTTCGGTTCGTCTTAGACTTGACTCGAGTTCGGCTCGAATTATAAACGAGCCAAGCTCAAGCTTGAGCTGAAGCTCGCAAGCTTATCAAGCTCGAGCTCGAAAAGTTCATGTAGGCTCGTTCTTTATTGCTAAGCATGACTCTTTAAAGTGTATACACATGTATTTCAATTTTTTTATCAATTGTATTGTCTAAATCACACCGGGCTTATAAATAAGATAATGGTTTAAGCCTAAGAACAAGATAGACTGCAGTTGGCTAAGCTTATGGTACATAAAAAGCTAAAGACTCGTGAATTGCTCGTGTTTCGCTCGTCTCAAGTTCGACTCGAGATCGGCTCGAAAGATAAATGAGCCAAGCTTGAGCCTAACTCTAGGCTCGGGTGATTCTGAGGCTCGGTTCGAGTTCGGTTCGATTCTCTAACAAACTCAAGCTTGAGGCAGTGAGCTCGCTCGAGCTCGCCTCATTTACAGCCCTATCTGTAGTGTTGGCACTAGGTTTCATTTCATGCATCGATTTCTCATGCATAGATCGTACGATGTCGTCGATTTCACGCCAACTCGGATGGATTCAAATGCGCTAGAGCACATTGTAGTCAATTCAGGTCGTTTGCTATTGGGTTTCGATTCGTGCGTCGATTTCTTACTCCTGGATGTACAGTATCTATCGAAACACAATATCGGGGAAGCTTTTGCACCAACTCAAATGAATTTGGAATGCACACTTTAATGAGCTAGGGCGCTTAGGAAGTACATTCGGGGTGTTTGCCTCTTAGTTTCATTTTGCGATTCGATTTCGCAGGCATGGATCGCGTGACGCCATCGGCACATGTCAAGGAAAGTTTCGCACTGACTCGAACGGATTCGAAAAGCATGCCGACGGGTCCTAGGTGCATATGATGTCCATGCAGGGTGTTGGCACTCAGTTCCATATTGTGCCTTGACTTCGTACGCCTGGATTGCTATCGAAACCCGTAATGAAGAAAAGTTTCGCACTGACTCGGACGGATTCGAAATGCTTGCTGAAATGATCTTGGGCGCATATAAAGTCCATTCGAGGTGTTTGGCACTAAGTTTCGTTTCGTGCGGCGATTTCTTATGCATTGATGTATAGTACGCATTGGAGCCCATCTTGGAGGAAAGTTTCACGCTGACTTGGATGGATTCGAACAGCATGCCGGAATGAGCTAGTCACATGTGAAGTCCATTCTTGTTGTTTGGCACTCAGTTTCATTTCGTGACTTGATTTCTTACGCATGGATCTTATGATGTCTCGATCACGTCGTGGAGGAAAGATCCACACTAACAAGGACGGACACAGTGTGTGTGCCAAAGTGAGCATGGCTGCATATGAAGTCCATTCGATGCATTGGAACTAAGTTTCAATTCGTGCCTCGATTTCGTATGCACCAATGTGTCGTACCCGTTCCAACCCATTGTGGATGAAAGTTTCTTACCGACTCGGATGAATTGCAAATGCATTCTAGAATGAGGAAGGGCACACGCGAAGTCCATTCAGGTTGTTTGGCACTCATTTTCATTCCATGCCTCGATTTCATATGCCAGGATATTATGATCCCTTTGGATCCCGTCGTTGTGCAAAGTTTCACATCGACTCGAACGAATCCAAAATTCATGCTGAAGTGAGGTAGGACGCATACCAGAGACATCCAGGGCGTTGGCACTCTGTTTCACTTTGTGCCTCGATTCCGTACGAATAGATGTTTGGATGCCGTTAGGACAAGTCGTCGAGCAAAGTATCACGCTGACTCCAACGGAATCAAAAAACATACCGAAATGTGCTTGGCGCATATGAAGTCCGTTCGACGTGTTTGGCTCTCAGTTTTTTTTCATGCATCAAATTCACACAGATGGATCTTATGCTGCCACCAGATCTCAACGTGATTCAAAGTTTCACACCGTTTCAGACGGATTCAATACGCAGGCCAAAATGAGTTAGGGCAAGTCCATTTGCCCTGTTGGAACTCAGTTTCGTTTCGTGCCTCCATTTCATGCGCACGGACCTTACGATGCCTTTCAAACCTGTCGTGGGGGAAACATACACACCAACTTAGACGGATCGTGTTTGCCTCTTAGTTTCATCTTGCGATTCGATTTCGCAGGCATGGATCGCGTGACGCCATCTGCCATGTCAAGGAAAGTTTCGCACTGACTCGAACGGATTCGAAAAGCATGCCGACGGGTCCTAGGTGCATATGATGTCCATCCAGGGTGTTGGCACTCAGTTCCATATTGTGCCTTGACTTCGTACGCCTGGATTGCTATCGAAACCCGTAATGAAGAAAAGTTTCGCACTGACTCGGACGGATTCGAAATGCTTGCTGAAATGATCTTGGGCGCATATAAAGTCCATTCGAGGTGTTTGGCACTAAGTTTCGTTTCGTGCGGCGATTTCTTATGCATTGATGTATAGTATGCATTGGGATTTCTACTAACTAGGGATACAAGAAATTCCTACCGGTCAACTGAAGCTCTGATACCAACTGATGAGGCGATGGAGTCCCGATCTTCCGATAGGATGATAACTATCGATTTTGGCGGAGGCGACCCTTGCGATCCGACTACAACCGAACGACGTCGCTTGCGCCTTAGCAATCGCTGAACCACACTCCAAGTTGTTATCAACCGTGCCAAGAACGCGGTTGACCTGACCACGAAGGTCTATTCCTGCATGCAACCGAAGAACACGCAAGAACAAGATAACAAGCAATCTGAAATTGCAAATATTGATATGAAGATCAAAAGGTGGGATTCCGAAGGCTGTCTTGACAGGTGGTCGTCCGACACAACTGAAGAACAGAAGTTTGCATAATAGCTAAACCTAAACTCAACAAAATCCAAGTCCTAACAAGGGAGGCGGTGGCTCATTTATAGGGAGAACAACCAGGAGGGGCGTCCAAAGTGCATGCTCTAGGGTTACACGGCCCATGGGCCCAATTGGTGGTGGCGCAGCACCCTTTGACTCGGACTCAAAACCAACGTGGATTGTTTTGATGATTGCAGCCGGCTCGGATGGAATTTGAAGATGAGGTTGGATCCGTTGGAAAGTAGACTTCATAAGCTTTCCATGAAGTGCAAGAACGTCCCAAACGGAGTCCGTATGAGAAAGTTACGTTCGTTTCAACTTGCACCATTGCAGCAGTCCGAATCTGATTCCAGTACGTGACCAACACGGACTCTTTTGATGATTGCGGCTGTCTCGGATAGAATTTGAAGATGGGGTTGAATCCTTTAGAAAGTAGACTTGATAAGCTTTCCATCAAGTCCAAGAACGTCTCAAACGGAGTCCGTATGAGAAAGTTACGTCCGTTTAAACTTGCACCATTGCAGCAGTCCGAGTCTGATTCCAAATCGTGTCCAACTCGAATTCGTGCTTGACTTGGTCTCAAAGTGACGTGGTGACCTCCATTATTCCTTCCATGCATGTCCAGAACTCCATGTCCCTTTCCTTCATCCTTTCCCAAATTCCTAAGCACAATTAAATCACTTGCATTAGGTAGCGGTCTATTCTCAGTAACATATGAAGGCTGAAGAAACGAATTCACCTTTAGTTCAATCTTGATATTGGGCGCGATTGTCGTATGTGTTTGTGGCGTGGTCACATCATCCTCCCTTCTTGATAGAAAACCGCCTCGGTTTTAGCATATGTGTAGCCTCACGTATTGCATGATCTTCATCATAAATCTCGGTACATAATAACAAACGCAACAAACTCTCATTATGTAATATCATACGTTCTTTATCACACAAAGTAAAATCTTTTGAAACGAGCTCACCTTATAATTTAAGTGATGCGTAGGAGCTCTTGTAATTGGAACAACAAGCATAGCAAATATGGTTGTATCCATAGGGTCGTGTCCTCATCATCCTCCCTTCTTGAAAACAAAGCCGTCCTCGGCTTTTGATAAACTGAAAGTATGGTAACAAAGAAGCCAAGGTATATGCATGGTATATGTATATGTCATCCGTTTAACAGTTCTTCGTTGTTGCACAACTAATGTTATAACACAGCAGCAATCATAAAAGTTCATTGTATTATTAACCCAAAAGTAATCATATATGTTAATGAACAAATCAAAATTTCTCACACAGTAATTATCGCAACTTGTTTTGCAAATGTAAGTGAAGCATTTATGCAATTCAAATCTTTGAAGTTGTAAACTTGTTGTGGTGGCACATATAGGCAAAGCTACAACTTTTGGAATCAAACAAAGTTTATCCATATAATCAGATTTCAATTGAGCAAGAGCAAATTCATCTAGTAAGGGTGCAAATATTTGCAAGTTCTTCCATACATCAATTTCGTTATTCAGATTGCCAATGTTAGATGGTTCAATAAGAGAAGAACACATAGGCATTGAATGATCACTAAAATTTATTTTTCTTTCATAATGAACAAGATTGAGCATACAAGAGTTGTTGTTCAAAACAACAAGCTGCAATTCATCCATGTGGTCACAAGTTATGCATATTCGATATACAAGAAATTGATTTCCTACACCATAATCTCCAATCAAATTAAACTTATACCCAGGGGTGTAGGCACTAAACAAGAATTTTGAACATGTAAGTTCAGAAACTTTCTCCAAAGCATGTGACAATTTCATAGGAAGATCCAACATGATGTAACACAATGAATTGGCAGGAGAAATTCTAGTTAAAACTTCTTTATGTCTAACCAAAGCCACATGATCATTGTATGTGATTAATTCATCACATGAATCACTCAAAACAGTAGGCAATTCAATTATTTTTTGACAAGGTGCACTCAACGTATTCTCAACACTCAAATCAATGCAGTGTGAATTCTCTACTTGAAATATGGGCATGTCAGAATTGTTTTCCACTAAGTTTTGCTCTAAAATAGCATGAACGGTGCATAATTGTTGTTCTTCACAAGCATACTCACCGTGAGTGATGATAGCACCATGATCTTTACCTTTTGGCTCCTCAGATGATGTAGGTGCATCCATCTCCTCATCTTCGTTCTCAACGAATGGAATCGATGGTTCAATCAACTCATGCTCCTTTTGACATGGTTCTCAACTGCCTGCAAGTTGTTAGTCACAGAAAAAGGCACAAACATGGGTTTGCTCTATGTTTCTTATCATCAAGCACTCTCAATTTCTTCTCAATCTGACGTTCAACATTACATGCAAGTATAAACAAATGAGGAGAGAATTATATTCTTTGTGAATGAGAAGGTCCTGAATTTCTTTATTAAGGCCACGTAAGAATCTATTCTCTGTAGCTTCAGCATGTTCCTCTAAGCCACAACGCAACAAAAGAGCTTTCAATTCTTCATAGTATTCACTTACAGTTCTCCTACCTTGTTCTAAACGTTGCAATCTGTTTAACAAGTCACGTGAATAATATGAAGGAACAAATGTAGATCTCATCACTCGTTTCAAAACATTCCAAGTTTTAGGTACATGTGGTAGTCTACATTGTTTCCTCCACCAAAATAATGCGAAATCAGTGAATTCACTAGTAGCAGCCCTAACTCTTTCATCATCAGGAAAATCATAGCATGCAAAATTTCCATCTAATTGTATTTCCCAATCAAGATAAGCTTCAGGGTCATATCTACCAGCAAATGGCGGAATTGTAAACTTGGCATCATCATCACATACCTCTCTTGTTAACCTACCTGTGCCTTGTTGATTTTGTCGAAGTCGACAACGGTCGTGATCATTGGATCCCTCAATTCTGTTGTTGATGGTGGTGAGGGTCTTATTAATACGATCCAACAAGTTGTTGGTCTCACAAAAATTGCTACAATGTGATCTTGAACCTGTCATGGTTAGTAGAAAACAAGGAAATACACTAGAATTATGTAAGTCCCTATAAACTACTAGGAGGTGGAGCTTACAAGTCACACATCTCTCGAACTCTTACCAAGCTCTTACAAGTTCTTACCAATGCAAAACAGGTGGTGCAACTGGTGGCTGGTTCGTGATAACTTAACTCAAGTGATGAGTATAGCGATTGCAAGGTACAGCGAGACCTGTTCGGTTGTAGAAAAGTGGAGCTTGGATAGGCTATGTATTTTGTAGCAAAGGAAAACAATCAATTAATTTCAGAAATTGCACAGAATTGAATTATAGTTCGTATCTAGCACTTAGCCTATGTTGCTGATCAACCAAAGATGGAAGAAGGCTAAAATAAGTGTATGGCAATGTATGGGAGTGGTAAATACAAGATAATTCGATCGAATGCAATCTGGAATTGAAGAACACAAGGATTGTTCCAAAATTTGAAACTGAAGATTTCTGTCCACTGGACAGCGCGTCGGTATTTCGGCCGTAACTTTTGTCAGTTGCCTTTTTTCAATGATTCTTTTTCTCCGTTTTCTGACGGCTATTTCTACAACTTTTGTTTTTGGGCCAAGGTCTGGAAACCGACCTAAAAATTCGCACAAAATTCACAAGTGCCGACTGTTGCAGATTCAATCTGGAATTTTGGGTCAACTTCCACCGCAGATATCTCTTAACTGCCTTGCTGGAATGACGTGAAATTTTACAGATAGATGGATGATAAATTTTTGAATCTAAAGGAGGTGGTCTCACTCAAAAATAATCTCGGAATCAAAAGATATGGCGTTTTTGGTGGCGGCTGCAGAGAAAGGACAGATCAGCCGAAATTGGAATTAGGGTTTGGGGTGGGGGAATTTTTTTTTTATTTGGATTTTTCTTGGAACAAAGATATGACCAGCAACTAGACAAAGCTAAAACGGACACAAATTCAATTTAGCAAACCAAAACTAACAGATTGAAAGGCACAACGGGGTTTGGACAGCGGAAATTAACTCTTTTTGTGCGGCAACTTTTCTGGACTATAGGAAATAAAAATCAATCTACTAACTAGAGATACAAGAAATTCCTACCGGTCAACTGAAGCTCTGATACCAACTGATGAGGCGATGGAGTCCCGATCTTCCGATAGGATGATAACTATCGATTTTGGCGGAGGCGACCCTTGCGATCCGACTACAACCGAACGACGTCGCTTGCGCCTTAGCAATCGCTGAACCACACTCCAAGTTGTTATCAACCGTGCCAAGAACGCGGTTGACCTGACCACGAAGGTCTATTCCTGCATGCAACCGAAGAACACGCAAGAACAAGATAACAAGCAATCTGAAATTGCAAATATTGATATGAAGATCAAAAGGTGGGATTCCGAAGGCTGTCTTGACAGGTGGTCGTCCGACACAACTGAAGAACAGAAGTTTGCATAATAGCTAAACCTAAACTCAACAAAATCCAAGTCCTAACAAGGGAGGCGGTGGCTCATTTATAGGGAGAACAACCAGGAGGGGCGTCCAAAGTGCATGCTCTAGGGTTACACGGCCCATGGGCCCAATTGGTGGTGGCGCAGCACCCTTTGACTCGGACTCAAAACCAACGTGGATTGTTTTGATGATTGCAGCCGGCTCGGATGGAATTTGAAGATGAGGTTGGATCCGTTGGAAAGTAGACTTCATAAGCTTTCCATGAAGTGCAAGAACGTCCCAAACGGAGTCCGTATGAGAAAGTTACGTTCGTTTCAACTTGCACCATTGCAGCAGTCCGAATCTGATTCCAGTACGTGACCAACACGGACTCTTTTGATGATTGCGGCTGTCTCGGATAGAATTTGAAGATGGGGTTGAATCCTTTAGAAAGTAGACTTGATAAGCTTTCCATCAAGTCCAAGAACGTCTCAAACGGAGTCCGTATGAGAAAGTTACGTCCGTTTAAACTTGCACCATTGCAGCAGTCCGAGTCTGATTCCAAATCGTGTCCAACTCGAATTCGTGCTTGACTTGGTCTCAAAGTGACGTGGTGACCTCCATTATTCCTTCCATGCATGTCCAGAACTCCATGTCCCTTTCCTTCATCCTTTCCCAAATTCCTAAGCACAATTAAATCACTTGCATTAGGTAGCGGTCTATTCTCAGTAACATATGAAGGCTGAAGAAACGAATTCACCTTTAGTTCAATCTTGATATTGGGCGCGATTGTCGTATGTGTTTGTGGCGTGGTCACATCATCCTCCCCTTCTTGATAGAAAACCGCCCTCGGTTTTAGCATATGTGTAGCCTCACGTATTGCATGATCTTCATCATAAATCTCGGTACATAATAACAAACGCAACAAACTCTCATTATGTAATATCATACGTTCTTTATCACACAAAGTAAAATCTTTTTGAAACGAGCTCACCTTATAATTTAAGTGATGCGTAGGAGCTCTTGTAATTGGAACAACAAGCATAGCAAATATGGTTGTATCCATAGGGGTCGTGTCCTCATCATCCTCCCCTTCTTGAAAACAAAGCCATCCTCGGCTTTTGATAAACTGAAAGTATGGTAACAAAGAAGCCAAGGTGTATGCATGGTATATGTATATGTCATCCGTTTTAACAGTTCTTCGTTGTTGCACAACTAATGTTATAACACAGCAGCAATCATAAAAGTTCATTGTATTATTAACCCAAAAGTAATCATATATGTTAATGAACAAATCAAAATTTCTCACACAGTAATTATCGCAACTTGTTTTGCAAATGTAAGTGAAGCATTTATGCAATTCAAATCTTTGAAGTTGTAAACTTGTTGTGGTGGCACATATAGGCAAAGCTACAACTTTTGGAATCAAACAAAGTTTATCCATATAATCAGATTTCAATTGAGCAAGAGCAAATTCATCTAGTAAGGGTGCAAATATTTGCAAGTTCTTCCATACATCAATTTCGTTATTCAGATTGCCAATGTTAGATGGTTCAATAAGAGAAGAACACATAGGCATTGAATGATCACTAAAATTTATTTTTCTTTCATAATGAACAAGATTGAGCATACAAGAGTTGTTGTTCAAAACAACAAGCTGCAATTCATCCATGTGGTCACAAGTTATGCATATTCGATATACAAGAAATTGATTTCCTACACCATAATCTCCAATCAAATTAAACTTATACCCAGGGGTGTAGGCACTAAACAAGAATTTTGAACATGTAAGTTCAGAAACTTTCTCCAAAGCATGTGACAATTTCATAGGAAGATCCAACATGATGTAACACAATGAATTGGCAGGAGAAATTCTAGTTAAAACTTCTTTATGTCTAACCAAAGCCACATGATCATTGTATGTGATTAATTCATCACATGAATCACTCAAAACAGTAGGCAATTCAATTATTTTTTGACAAGGTGCACTCAACGTATTCTCAACACTCAAATCAATGCAGTGTGAATTCTCTACTTGAAATATGGGCATGTCAGAATTGTTTTCCACTAAGTTTTGCTCTAAAATAGCATGAACGGTGCATAATTGTTGTTCTTCACAAGCATACTCACCGTGAGTGATGATAGCACCATGATCTTTACCTTTTGGCTCCCTCAGATGATGTAGGTGCATCCATCTCCTCATCTTCGTTCTCAACGAATGGAATCGATGGTTCAATCAACTCATGCTCCTTTTTGACATGGTTCTCAACTGCCTGCAAGTTGTTAGTCACAGAAAAAGGCACAAACATGGGTTTGCTCTATGTTTCTTATCATCAAGCACTCTCAATTTCTTCTCAATCTGACGTTCAACATTACATGCAAGTATAAACAAATGAGGGAGAGAATTATATTCTTTGTGAATGAGAAGGTCCTGAATTTCTTTATTAAGGCCACGTAAGAATCTATTCTCTGTAGCTTCAGCATGTTCCTCTAAGCCACAACGCAACAAAAGAGCTTTCAATTCTTCATAGTATTCACTTACAGTTCTCCTACCTTGTTCTAAACGTTGCAATCTGTTTAACAAGTCACGTGAATAATATGAAGGAACAAATGTAGATCTCATCACTCGTTTCAAAACATTCCAAGTTTTAGGTACATGTGGTAGTCTACATTGTTTCCTCCACCAAAATAATGCGAAATCAGTGAATTCACTAGTAGCAGCCCTAACTCTTTCATCATCAGGAAAATCATAGCATGCAAAATTTCCATCTAATTGTATTTCCCAATCAAGATAAGCTTCAGGGTCATATCTACCAGCAAATGGCGGAATTGTAAACTTGGCATCATCATCACATACCTCTCTTGTTAACCTACCTGTGCCTTGTTGATTTTGTCGAAGTCGACAACGGTCGTGATCATTGGATCCCTCAATTCTGTTGTTGATGGTGGTGAGGGTCTTATTAATACGATCCAACAAGTTGTTGGTCTCACAAAAATTGCTACAATGTGATCTTGAACCTGTCATGGTTAGTAGAAAACAAGGAAATACACTAGAATTATGTAAGTCCCTATAAACTACTAGGAGGTGGAGCTTCATGAAGTCACACATCTCTCGAACTCTTACCAAGCTCTTACAAGTTCTTACCAATGCAAAACAGGTGGTGCAACTGGTGGCTGGTTCGTGATAACTTAACTCAAGTGATGAGTATAGCGATTGCAAGGTACAGCGAGACCTGTTCGGTTGTAGAAAAGTGGAGCTTGGATAGGCTATGTATTTTGTAGCAAAGGAAAACAATCAATTAATTTCAGAAATTGCACAGAATTGAATTATAGTTCGTATCTAGCACTTAGCCTATGTTGCTGATCAACCAAAGATGGAAGAAGGCTAAAATAAGTGTATGGCAATGTATGGGAGTGGTAAATACAAGATAATTCGATCGAATGCAATCTGGAATTGAAGAACACAAGGATTGTTCCAAAATTTGGAAACTGAAGATTTCTGTCCACTGGACAGCGCGTCGGTATTTCGGCCGTAACTTTTGTCAGTTGCCTTTTTCAATGATTCTTTTTTTCTCCGTTTTCTGACGGCTTTTTCTACAACTTTTGTTTTTGGGCCAAGGTCTGGAAACCGACCTAAAAATTCGCACAAAATTCACAAGTGCCGACTGTTGCAGATTCAATCTGGAATTTTGGGTCAACTTCCACCGCAGATATCTCTTAACTGCCTTGCTGGAATGACGTGAAATTTTACAGATAGATGGATGATAAATTTTTGAATCTAAAGGAGGTGGTCTCACTCAAAAATAATCTCGGAATCAAAAGATATGGCGTTTTTGGTGGCGGCTGCAGAGAAAGGACAGATCAGCCGAAATTGGAATTAGGGTTTGGGGTGGGGGAATTTTTTTTTATTTGGATTTTTCTTGGAACAAAGATATGACCAGCAACTAGACAAAGCTAAAACGGACACAAATTCAATTTAGCAAACCAAAACTAACAGATTGAAAGGCACAACGGGGTTTGGACAGCGGAAATTAACTCTTTTTGTGGGGCAACTTTTCTGGACTATAGGAAATAAAAATCAATCTACTAACTAGGATACAAGAAATTCCTACCGGTCAACTGAAGCTCTGATACCAACTGATGAGGCGATGGAGTCCCGATCTTCCGATAGGATGATAACTATCGATTTTGGCGGAGGCGACCCTTGCGATCCGACTACAACCGAACGACGTCGCTTGCGCCTTAGCAATCGCTGAACCACACTCCAAGTTGTTATCAACCGTGCCAAGAACGCGTTGACCTGACCACGAAGGTCTATTCCTGCATGCAACCAAGAACACGCAAGAACAAGATAACAAGCAATCTGAAATTGCAAATATTGATATGAAGATCAAAAGGTGGGATTCCGAAGGCTGTCTTGACAGGTGGTCGTCCGACACAACTGAAGAACAGAAGTTTGCATAATAGCTAAACCTAAACTCAACAAAATCCAAGTCCTAACAAGGAGGCGGTGGCTCATTTATAGGAGAACAACCAGGAGGGGCGTCCAAAGTGCATGCTCTAGGGTTACACGGCCCATGGGCCCAATTGGTGGTGGCGCAGCACCCTTTGACTCGGACTCAAAACCAACGTGGATTGTTTTGATGATTGCAGCCGGCTCGGATGGAATTTGAAGATGAGGTTGGATCCGTTGGAAAGTAGACTTCATAAGCTTTCCATGAAGTGCAAGAACGTCCCAAACGGAGTCCGTATGAGAAAGTTACGTTCGTTTCAACTTGCACCATTGCAGCAGTCCGAATCTGATTCCAGTACGTGACCAACACGGACTCTTTTGATGATTGCGGCTGTCTCGGATAGAATTTGAAGATGGGGTTGAATCCTTTAGAAAGTAGACTTGATAAGCTTTCCATCAAGTCCAAGAACGTCTCAAACGGAGTCCGTATGAGAAAGTTACGTCCGTTTAAACTTGCACCATTGCAGCAGTCCGAGTCTGATTCCAAATCGTGTCCAACTCGAATTCGTGCTTGACTTGGTCTCAAAGTGACGTGGTGACCTCCATTATTCCTTCCATGCATGTCCAGAACTCCATGTCCCTTTCCTTCATCCTTTCCCAAATTCCTAAGCACAATTAAATCACTTGCATTAGGTAGCGGTCTATTCTCAGTAACATATGAAGGCTGAAGAAACGAATTCACCTTTAGTTCAATCTTGATATTGGGCGCGATTGTCGTATGTGTTTGTGGCGTGGTCACATCATCCTCCCTTCTTGATAGAAAACCGCCTCGGTTTTAGCATATGTGTAGCCTCACGTATTGCATGATCTTCATCATAAATCTCGGTACATAATAACAAACGCAACAAACTCTCATTATGTAATATCATACGTTCTTTATCACACAAAGTAAAATCTTTTTGAAACGAGCTCACCTTATAATTTAAGTGATGCGTAGGAGCTCTTGTAATTGGAACAACAAGCATAGCAAATATGGTTGTATCCATAGGGGTCGTGTCCTCATCATCCTCCCCTTCTTGAAAACAAAGCCGTCCTCGGCTTTTGATAAACTGAAAGTATGGTAACAAAGAAGCCAAGGTGTATGCATGGTATATGTATATGTCATCCGTTTTAACAGTTCTTCGTTGTTGCACAACTAATGTTATAACACAGCAGCAATCATAAAAGTTCATTGTATTATTAACCCAAAAGTAATCATATATGTTAATGAACAAATCAAAATTTCTCACACAGTAATTATCGCAACTTGTTTTGCAAATGTAAGTGAAGCATTTATGCAATTCAAATCTTTGAAGTTGTAAACTTGTTGTGGTGGCACATATAGGCAAAGCTACAACTTTTGGAATCAAACAAAGTTTATCCATATAATCAGATTTCAATTGAGCAAGAGCAAATTCATCTAGTAAGGGTGCAAATATTTGCAAGTTCTTCCATACATCAATTTCGTTATTCAGATTGCCAATGTTAGATGGTTCAATAAGAGAAGAACACATAGGCATTGAATGATCACTAAAATTTATTTTTCTTTCATAATGAACAAGATTGAGCATACAAGAGTTGTTGTTCAAAACAACAAGCTGCAATTCATCCATGTGGTCACAAGTTATGCATATTCGATATACAAGAAATTGATTTCCTACACCATAATCTCCAATCAAATTAAACTTATACCCAGGGTGTAGGCACTAAACAAGAATTTTGAACATGTAAGTTCAGAAACTTTCTCCAAAGCATGTGACAATTTCATAGGAAGATCCAACATGATGTAACACAATGAATTGGCAGGAGAAATTCTAGTTAAAACTTCTTTATGTCTAACCAAAGCCACATGATCATTGTATGTGATTAATTCATCACATGAATCACTCAAAACAGTAGGCAATTCAATTATTTTTGACAAGGTGCACTCAACGTATTCTCAACACTCAAATCAATGCAGTGTGAATTCTCTACTTGAAATATGGGCATGTCAGAATTGTTTTCCACTAAGTTTTGCTCTAAAATAGCATGAACGGTGCATAATTGTTGTTCTTCACAAGCATACTCACCGTGAGTGATGATAGCACCATGATCTTTACCTTTTTGGCTCCCCTCAGATGATGTAGGTGCATCCATCTCCTCATCTTCGTTCTCAACGAATGGAATCGATGGTTCAATCAACTCATGCTCCTTTTGACATGGTTCTCAACTGCCTGCAAGTTGTTAGTCACAGAAAAGGCACAAACATGGGTTTGCTCTATGTTTCTTATCATCAAGCACTCTCAATTTCTTCTCAATCTGACGCTCAACATTACATGCAAGTATAAACAAATGAGGAGAGAATTATATTCTTTGTGAATGAGAAGGTCCTGAATTTCTTTATTAAGGCCACGTAAGAATCTATTCTCTGTAGCTTCAGCATGTTCCTCTAAGCCACAACGCAACAAAAGAGCTTTCAATTCTTCATAGTATTCACTTACAGTTCTCCTACCTTGTTCTAAACGTTGCAATCTGTTTAACAAGTCACGTGAATAATATGAAGGAACAAATGTAGATCTCATCACTCGTTTCAAAACATTCCAAGTTTTAGGTACATGTGGTAGTCTACATTGTTTCCTCCACCAAAATAATGCGAAATCAGTGAATTCACTAGTAGCAGCCCTAACTCTTTCATCATCAGGAAAATCATAGCATGCAAAATTTCCATCTAATTGTATTTCCCAATCAAGATAAGCTTCAGGGTCATATCTACCAGCAAATGGCGGAATTGTAAACTTGGCATCATCATCACATACCTCTCTTGTTAACCTACCTGTGCCTTGTTGATTTTGTCGAAGTCGACAACGGTCGTGATCATTGGATCCCTCAATTCTGTTGTTGATGGTGGTGAGGGTCTTATTAATACGATCCAACAAGTTGTTGGTCTCACAAAAATTGCTACAATGTGATCTTGAACCTGTCATGGTTAGTAGAAAACAAGGAAATACACTAGAATTATGTAAGTCCCTATAAACTACTAGGAGGTGGAGCTTATAAGTCACACATCTCTCGAACTCTTACCAAGCTCTTACAAGTTCTTACCAATGCAAAACAGGTGGTGCAACTGGTGGCTGGTTCGTGATAACTTAACTCAAGTGATGAGTATAGCGATTGCAAGGTACAGCGAGACCTGTTCGGTTGTAGAAAAGTGGAGCTTGGATAGGCTATGTATTTTGTAGCAAAGGAAAACAATCAATTAATTTCAGAAATTGCACAGAATTGAATTATAGTTCGTATCTAGCACTTAGCCTATGTTGCTGATCAACCAAAGATGGAAGAAGGCTAAAATAAGTGTATGGCAATGTATGGGAGTGGTAAATACAAGATAATTCGATCGAATGCAATCTGGAATTGAAGAACACAAGGATTGTTCCAAAATTTGAAACTGAAGATTTCTGTCCACTGGACAGCGCGTCGGTATTTCGGCCGTAACTTTTGTCAGTTGCCTTTTTCAATGATTCTTTTTCTCCGTTTTCTGACGGCTATTTCTACAACTTTTGTTTTTGGGCCAAGGTCTGAAACCGACCTAAAAATTCGCACAAAATTCACAAGTGCCGACTGTTGCAGATTCAATCTGGAATTTTGGGTCAACTTCCACCGCAGATATCTCTTAACTGCCTTGCTGGAATGACGTGAAATTTTACAGATAGATGGATGATAAATTTTTGAATCTAAAGGAGGTGGTCTCACTCAAAAATAATCTCGGAATCAAAAGATATGGCGTTTTTGGTGGCGGCTGCAGAGAAAGGACAGATCAGCCGAAATTGGAATTAGGGTTTGGGGTGGGGAATTTTTTTATTTGGATTTTCTTGGAACAAAGATATGACCAGCAACTAGACAAAGCTAAAACGGACACAAATTCAATTTAGCAAACCAAAACTAACAGATTGAAAGGCACAACGGGGTTTGGACAGCGGAAATTAACTCTTTTTGTGCGGCAACTTTTCTGGACTATAGGAAATAAAAATCAATCTACTAACTAGGGATACAAGAAATTCCTACCGGTCAACTGAAGCTCTGATACCAACTGATGAGGCGATGGAGTCCCGATCTTCCGATAGGATGATAACTATCGATTTTGGCGGAGGCGACCCTTGCGATCCGACTACAACCGAACGACGTCGCTTGCGCCTTAGCAATCGCTGAACCACACTCCAAGTTGTTATCAACCGTGCCAAGAACGCGTTGACCTGACCACGAAGGTCTATTCCTGCATGCAACGAAGAACACGCAAGAACAAGATAACAAGCAATCTGAAATTGCAAATATTGATATGAAGATCAAAAGGTGGGATTCCGAAGGCTGTCTTGACAGGTGGTCGTCCGACACAACTGAAGAACAGAAGTTTGCATAATAGCTAAACCTAAACTCAACAAAATCCAAGTCCTAACAAGGGAGGCGGTGGCTCATTTATAGGGAGAACAACCAGGAGGGGCGTCCAAAGTGCATGCTCTAGGGTTACACGGCCCATGGGCCCAATTGGTGGTGGCGCAGCACCCTTTTGACTCGGACTCAAAAACCAACGTGGATTGTTTTGATGATTGCAGCCGGCTCGGATGGAATTTGAAGATGAGGTTGGATCCGTTGGAAAGTAGACTTCATAAGCTTTCCATGAAGTGCAAGAAAGTTACGTTCGTTTCAACTTGCACCATTGCAGCAGTCCGAATCTGATTCCAGTACGTGACCAACACGGACTCTTTTGATGATTGCGGCTGTCTCGGATAGAATTTGAAGATGGGGTTGAATCCTTTAGAAAGTAGACTTGATAAGCTTTCCATCAAGTCCAAGAACGTCTCAAACGGAGTCCGTATGAGAAAGTTACGTCCGTTTAAACTTGCACCATTGCAGCAGTCCGAGTCTGATTCCAAATCGTGTCCAACTCGAATTCGTGCTTGACTTGGTCTCAAAGTGACGTGGTGACCTCCATTATTCCTTCCATGCATGTCCAGAACTCCATGTCCCTTTCCTTCATCCTTTCCCAAATTCCTAAGCACAATTAAATCACTTGCATTAGGTAGCGGTCTATTCTCAGTAACATATGAAGGCTGAAGAAACGAATTCACCTTTAGTTCAATCTTGATATTGGGCGCGATTGTCGTATGTGTTTGTGGCGTGGTCACATCATCCTCCCTTCTTGATAGAAAACCGCCTCGGTTTTAGCATATGTGTAGCCTCACGTATTGCATGATCTTCATCATAAATCTCGGTACATAATAACAAACGCAACAAACTCTCATTATGTAATATCATACGTTCTTTATCACACAAAGTAAAATCTTTTTGAAACGAGCTCACCTTATAATT
Source organism: Dendrocalamus sinicus (assembly GCA_036346575.1). Lineage (NCBI taxonomy): Eukaryota > Viridiplantae > Streptophyta > Magnoliopsida > Poales > Poaceae > Dendrocalamus > Dendrocalamus sinicus. Next base: position 13,532,663 of record CM070651.1, on the reverse strand, counting down.
TAAGTGATGCGTAGGAGCTCTTGTAATTGGAACAACAAGCATAGCAAATATGGTTGTATCCATAGGGGTCGTGTCCTCATCATCCTCCCCTTCTTGAAAACAAAGCCGTCCTCGGCTTTTGATAAACTGAAAGTATGGTAACAAAGAAGCCAAGGTGTATGCATGGTATATGTATATGTCATCCGTTTTAACAGTTCTTCGTTGTTGCACAACTAATGTTATAACACAGCAGCAATCATAAAAGTTCATTGTATTATTAACCCAAAAGTAATCATATATGTTAATGAACAAATCAAAATTTCTCACACAGTAATTATCGCAACTTGTTTTGCAAATGTAAGTGAAGCATTTATGCAATTCAAATCTTTGAAGTTGTAAACTTGTTGTGGTGGCACATATAGGCAAAGCTACAACTTTTGGAATCAAACAAAGTTTATCCATATAATCAGATTTCAATTGAGCAAGAGCAAATTCATCTAGTAAGGGTGCAAATATTTGCAAGTTCTTCCATACATCAATTTCGTTATTCAGATTGCCAATGTTAGATGGTTCAATAAGAGAAGAACACATAGGCATTGAATGATCACTAAAATTTATTTTTCTTTCATAATGAACAAGATTGAGCATACAAGAGTTGTTGTTCAAAACAACAAGCTGCAATTCATCCATGTGGTCACAAGTTATGCATATTCGATATACAAGAAATTGATTTCCTACACCATAATCTCCAATCAAATTAAACTTATACCCAGGGGTGTAGGCACTAAACAAGAATTTTGAACATGTAAGTTCAGAAACTTTCTCCAAAGCATGTGACAATTTCATAGGAAGATCCAACATGATGTAACACAATGAATTGGCAGGAGAAATTCTAGTTAAAACTTCTTTATGTCTAACCAAAGCCACATGATCATTGTATGTGATTAATTCATCACATGAATCACTCAAAACAGTAGGCAATTCAATTATTTTTTGACAAGGTGCACTCAACGTATTCTCAACACTCAAATCAATGCAGTGTGAATTCTCTACTTGAAATATGGGCATGTCAGAATTGTTTTCCACTAAGTTTTGCTCTAAAATAGCATGAACGGTGCATAATTGTTGTTCTTCACAAGCATACTCACCGTGAGTGATGATAGCACCATGATCTTTACCTTTTGGCTCCTCAGATGATGTAGGTGCATCCATCTCCTCATCTTCGTTCTCAACGAATGGAATCGATGGTTCAATCAACTCATGCTCCTTTTGACATGGTTCTCAACTGCCTGCAAGTTGTTAGTCACAGAAAAAGGCACAAACATGGGTTTGCTCTATGTTTCTTATCATCAAGCACTCTCAATTTCTTCTCAATCTGACGTTCAACATTACATGCAAGTATAAACAAATGAGGGAGAGAATTATATTCTTTGTGAATGAGAAGGTCCTGAATTTCTTTATTAAGGCCACGTAAGAATCTATTCTCTGTAGCTTCAGCATGTTCCTCTAAGCCACAACGCAACAAAAGAGCTTTCAATTCTTCATAGTATTCACTTACAGTTCTCCTACCTTGTTCTAAACGTTGCAATCTGTTTAACAAGTCACGTGAATAATATGAAGGAACAAATGTAGATCTCATCACTCGTTTCAAAACATTCCAAGTTTTAGGTACATGTGGTAGTCTACATTGTTTCCTCCACCAAAATAATGCGAAATCAGTGAATTCACTAGTAGCAGCCCTAACTCTTTCATCATCAGGAAAATCATAGCATGCAAAATTTCCATCTAATTGTATTTCCCAATCAAGATAAGCTTCAGGGTCATATCTACCAGCAAATGGCGGAATTGTAAACTTGGCATCATCATCACATACCTCTCTTGTTAACCTACCTGTGCCTTGTTGATTTTGTCGAAGTCGACAACGGTCGTGATCATTGGATCCCTCAATTCTGTTGTTGATGGTGGTGAGGGTCTTATTAATACGATCCAACAAGTTGTTGGTCTCACAAAAATTGCTACAATGTGATCTTGAACCTGTCATGGTTAGTAGAAAACAAGGAAATACACTAGAATTATGTAAGTCCCTATAAACTACTAGGAGGTGGAGCTTATGCAAGTCACACATCTCTCGAACTCTTACCAAGCTCTTACAAGTTCTTACCAATGCAAAACAGGTGGTGCAACTGGTGGCTGGTTCGTGATAACTTAACTCAAGTGATGAGTATAGCGATTGCAAGGTACAGCGAGACCTGTTCGGTTGTAGAAAAGTGGAGCTTGGATAGGCTATGTATTTTGTAGCAAAGGAAAACAATCAATTAATTTCAGAAATTGCACAGAATTGAATTATAGTTCGTATCTAGCACTTAGCCTATGTTGCTGATCAACCAAAGATGGAAGAAGGCTAAAATAAGTGTATGGCAATGTATGGGAGTGGTAAATACAAGATAATTCGATCGAATGCAATCTGGAATTGAAGAACACAAGGATTGTTCCAAAATTTGGAAACTGAAGATTTCTGTCCACTGGACAGCGCGTCGGTATTTCGGCCGTAACTTTTTGTCAGTTGCCTTTTTTTCAATGATTCTTTTTTTCTCCGTTTTCTGACGGCTATTTCTACAACTTTTGTTTTTGGGCCAAGGTCTGGAAACCGACCTAAAAATTCGCACAAAATTCACAAGTGCCGACTGTTGCAGATTCAATCTGGAATTTTGGGTCAACTTCCACCGCAGATATCTCTTAACTGCCTTGCTGGAATGACGTGAAATTTTACAGATAGATGGATGATAAATTTTTGAATCTAAAGGAGGTGGTCTCACTCAAAAATAATCTCGGAATCAAAAGATATGGCGTTTTTGGTGGCGGCTGCAGAGAAAGGACAGATCAGCCGAAATTGGAATTAGGGTTTGGGGTGGGGGAATTTTTTTTTTATTTGGATTTTTCTTGGAACAAAGATATGACCAGCAACTAGACAAAGCTAAAACGGACACAAATTCAATTTAGCAAACCAAAACTAACAGATTGAAAGGCACAACGGGGTTTGGACATCGGAAATTAACTCTTTTGTGCGGCAACTTTTCTGGACTATAGGAAATAAAAATCAATCTACTAACTAGGGATACAAGAAATTCCTACCGGTCAACTGAAGCTCTGATACCAACTGATGAGGCGATGGAGTCCCGATCTTCCGATAGGATGATAACTATCGATTTTGGCGGAGGCGACCCTTGCGATCCGACTACAACCGAACGACGTCGCTTGCGCCTTAGCAATCGCTGAACCACACTCCAAGTTGTTATCAACCGTGCCAAAACGCGTTGACCTGACCACGAAGGTCTATTCCTGCATGCAACCAAGAACACGTAAGAACAAGATAACAAGCAATCTGAAATTGCAAATATTGATATGAAGATCAAAAGGTGGGATTCCGAAGGCTGTCTTGACAGGTGGTCGTCCGACACAACTGAAGAACAGAAGTTTGCATAATAGCTAAACCTAAACTCAACAAAATCCAAGTCCTAACAAGGGAGGCGGTGGCTCCTTTATAGGGAGAACAACCAGGAGGGGCGTCCAAAGTGCATGCTCTAGGGTTACACGGCCCATGGGCCCAATTGGTGGTGGCGCAGCACCCTTTGACTCGGACTCAAAACCAACGTGGATTGTTTTGATGATTGCAGCCGGCTCGGATGGAATTTGAAGATGAGGTTGGATCCGTTGGAAAGTAGACTTCATAAGCTTTCCATGAAGTGCAAGAACGTCCCAAACGGAGTCCGTATGAGAAAGTTACGTTCGTTTCAACTTGCACCATTGCAGCAGTCCGAATCTGATTCCAGTACGTGACCAGTACGCGACCATCGAGTCCAAGAACGTCTCAAACGGAGTCCGTATGAGAAAGTTACGTCCGTTTAAACTTGCACCATTGCAGCAGTCCGAGTCTGATTCCAAATCGTGTCCAACTCGAATTCGTGCTTGACTTGGTCTCAAAGTGACGTGGTGACCTCCATTATTCCTTCCATGCATGTCCAGAACTCCATGTCCCTTTCCTTCATCCTTTCCCAAATTCCTAAGCACAATTAAATCACTTGCATTAGGTAGCGGTCTATTCTCAGTAACATATGAAGGCTGAAGAAACGAATTCACCTTTAGTTCAATCTTGATATTGGGCGCGATTGTCGTATGTGTTTGTAGCGTGGTCACATCACGCATGGATCTTACGATGTCTCGATCACGTCGTGGAGGAAAGATCCACACTAACAAGGACGGACACAGTGTGTGTGCCAAAGTGAGCATGGCTGCATATGAAGTCCATTCGATGCATTGGAACTAAGTTTCAATTCGTGCCTCGATTTCGTATGCACCAATGTGTCGTACCCGTTCCAACCGATTATGGATGAAAGTTTCTTACCGACTCGGATGAATTGCAAATGCATTCTAGAATGAGGAAGGGCACACGCGAAGTCCATTCAGGTTGTTTGGCACTCATTTTCATTCCATGCCTCGATTTCATATGCCAAGATATTATGATCCCTTTGGATCCCGTCATTGTGCAAAGTTTCACATCGACTCGAACGAATCCAAAATTCATGCTGAAGTGAGGTAGGACGCATGCCAGAGACATCCAGGGCGTTGGCACTCAGTTTCACTTTGTGCCTCGATTCCGTACGAATAGATGTTTGGATGCCGTTAGGACAAGTCGTCGAACAAAGTATCACGCTGACTCCAACGGAATCAAAAAACATACCGAAATGTGCTTGGCGCATATGAAGTCCGTTCGACGTGTTTGGCTCTCAGTTTTTTTTCATGCATCAAATTCACACAGATGGATCTTATGCTGCCCCCAGATCTCAACGTGATTCAAAGTTTCGCACCGTTTCAGACGGATTCAATACGCAGGCCAAAATGAGTTAGGGCAAGTCCATTTGCCCTGTTGGAACTCAGTTTCGTTTCGTGCCTCCATTTCATGCGCACGGACCTTACGATGCCTTTGAAACCTGTCGTGGGGGAAACATACACACCAACTTAGACAGATTCGAAATGCATAGCAAAATGTGCCACGGTGAATACAAAGTCCATCTGTAGTGTTGGCACTAGGTTTCATTTCATGCATCGATTTCTCACGCATAGATCGTACGATGTCGTCGATTTCACACCAACTCGGATGGATTGAAATGCACGCTGAAATGCGCTAGAGCACATTGTAGTCAATTTAGGTCGTTTGCTATTGGGTTTCGTTTCGTGCGTCAATTTCTTACTCATGGATGTACAGTATCTATCGAAACACAATATCGGGGAAGCTTTCGCACCAACTCAAATGAATTTGGAATGCACACTTTAATGAGCTAGGGTGCTTAGGAAGTACATTCGGGGTGTTTGCCTCTTAGTTTCATTTTGCGATTCGATTTCGCAGGCATGGATCGCGTGACGCCATCGGCACATGTCAAGGAAAGTTTCGCACTGACTCGAACGGATTCGAAAAGCATGCCGACGGGTCCTAGGTGCATATGATGTCCATCCAGGGTGTTGGCACTCAGTTCCATATTGTGCCTTGACTTCGTACGCCTGGATTGCTATCGAAACCCGTAATGAAGAAAAGTTTCGCACTGACTCGGACGGATTCGAAATGCTTGCTGAAATGATCTTGGGCGCATATAAAGTCCATTCGAGGTGTTTGGCACTAAGTTCGTTTCATGCGGCGATTTCTTATGCATTGATGTATAGTACGCATTGGAGCCCATCTTGGAGGAAAGTTTCACGCTGACTTGGACGGATTCGAACAGCATGCCGGAATGAGCTAGTCACATGTGAAGTCCATTCTTGTTGTTTGGCACTCAGTTTCATTTCGTGACTTGATTTCTTACGCATGGATCTTACGATGTCTCGATCACGTCGTGGAGGAAAGATCCACACTAACAAGGACGGACACAGTGTGTGTGCCAAAGTGAGCATGGCTGCATATGAAGTCCATTCGATGCATTGGAACTAAGTTTCAATTTGTGCCTCGATTTCGTATGCACCAATGTGTCGTACCCGTTCCAACCCATTGTGGATGAAAGTTTCTTACCGACTCGGATGAATTGCAAATGCATTCTAGAATGAGGAAGGGCACACGCGAAGTCCATTCAGGTTGTTTGGCACTGATTTTCATTCCATGCCTCGATTTCATATGCCAGGATATTATGATCCCTTTGGATCCCGTCGTTGTGCAAAGTTTCACATCGACTCGAACGAATCCAAAATTCAAGCTGAAGTGAGGCAGGACGCATACCAGAGACATCCAGGGTGTTGGCACTCAGTTTCACTTTGTGCCTCGATTCCGTACGAATAGATGTTTGGATGCCGTTAGAACAAGTCGTCGAGCAAAGTATCACGCTGACTCCAACGGAATCAAAAAACATACCGAAATGTGCTTGGCGCATATGAAGGCCGTTCGACGTGTTTGGCTCTCAGTTTTTTTCATGCATCAAATTCACACAGATGGATCTTATGCTGCCCCCAGATCTCAACGTGATTCAAAGTTTCACACCGTTTCAGACGGATTCAATACGCAGGCCAAAATGAGTTAGGGCAAGTCCATTTGCCCTGTTGGAACTCAGTTTCGTTTCGTGCCTCCATTTCATGCGCACGGACCTTACGATGCCTTTGAAACCTGTCATGGGGGAAAGATACACACCAACTTAGACGGATTCGAAATGCATAGCAAAATGTGCCACGGTGAATACAAAGTCCATCTGTAGTGTTGGCACTAGGTTTCATTTCATGCATCGATTTCTCACGCATAGATCGTACGACGTCGTCGATTTCACACCAACTCGGATGGATTGAAATGCACGCTGAAATGCGCTAGAGCACATTGTAGTCAATTCAGGTCGTTTGCTATTGGGTTTCGTTTCGTGCGTCGATTTCTTACTCATGGATGTACAGTATCTATCGAAACACAATATCGGGGAAGCTTTCGCACCAACTCAAATGAATTTGGAATGCACACTTTAATGAGCTAGGGCGCTTAGGAAGTACATTCGGGGTGTTTGCCTCTTAGTTTCATTTTGCGATTCGATTTCGCAGGCATGGATTTTGCGATTCGATTTCGCAGGCATGGATCGCGTGACGCCATCGGCACATGTCAAGGAAAGTTTCGCACTGACTCGAACGGATTCGAAAAGCATGCCGACGGGTCCTAGGTGCATATGATGTCCATCCAGGGTGTTGGCACTCAGTTCCATATTGTGCCTTGACTTCGTACGCTTAGATTGCTATCGAAACCCGTAATGAAGAAAAGTTTCGCACTGACTCGGACGGATTCGAAATGCTTGCTGAAATGATCTTGGGCGCATATAAAGTCCATTCGAGGTGTTTGGCACTAAGTTTCGTTTCGTGCGGCGATTTCTTATGCATTGATGTATAGTACGCATTGGAGCCCATCTTGAAGGAAAAGTTTCACGCTGGCTTGGACGGATTCGAACAGCATGCCGGAATGAGCTAGTCACTTGTGAAGTCCATTCTTGTTGTTTGGAACTCAGTTTCATTTCGTGACTTGATTTCTTACGCATGGATCTTATGATGTCTCGATCACGTCGTGGAGGAAAGATCCACACTAACAAGGACGGACACAGTGTGTGTGCCAAAGTGAGCATGGCTGCATATGAAGTCCATTCGATGCATTGGAACTAAGTTTCAGTTCGTGCCTCGATTTCGTATGCACCAATGTGTCATACCCGTTCCAACCCATTGTGGATGAAAGTTTCTTACCGACTCGGATGAATTGGAAATGCATTCTAGAATGAGGAAGGGCACACGCGAAGTCCATTCAGGTTGTTTGGCACTCATTTTCATTCCATGCCTCGATTTCATATGCCAGGATATTATGATCCCTTTGGATCCCGTCGTTGTGCAAAGTTTCACATCGACTCGAACGAATCCAAAATTCATGCTAAAGTGAGGTAGGACGCATACCAGAGACATCCAGGGCGTTGGCACTCAGTATCACTTTGTGCCTCGATTCCGTACGAATAGATGTTTGGATGCCGTTAGAACAAGTCGTCAAGCAAAGTATCACACTGACTCCAACGGAATCAAAAAACATACCGAAATGTGCTTGGCGCATATGAAGTCCGTTCGACGTGTTTGGCTCTCAGTTTTTTTCATGCATCAAATTCGCACAGATGGATCTTATGCTGCCACCAGATCTCAATGTGATTCAAAGTTTCACACCGTTTCATTCGGATTCAATACGCAGGCCAAAATGAGTTAGGGCAAGTCCATTTGCCCTGTTGGAACTCAGTTTCGTTTCGTGCCTCCATTTCATGCGCACGGACCTTACGATGCCTTTGAAACCTGTCGTGGGGGAAACATACATACCAACTTAGACGGATTCGAAATGCATAGCAAAATGTGCCACGGTGAATACAAAGTCCATCTGTAGTGCTGGCACTAGGTTTCATTTCATGCATCGATTTCTCACGCATAGATCGTACGACGTCGTCGATTTCACACCAACTCGGATGGATTGAAATGCACGCTGAAACACGCCAGAGCACATTGTAGTCAATTCAGGTCGTTTGCTATTGGGTTTCGTTTCGTGCGTCGATTTCTTACTCATGGATGTACTGTATCTATCGAAACACAATATCGGGGAAGCTTTCGCACCAACTCAAATGAATTTGGAATGCACACTTTAATGAGCTAGGGCGCTTAGGAAGTACATTCGGGGTGTTTGCCTCTTAGTTTCAGTTTGCGATTCGATTTCGCAGGCATGGATCGCGTGACGCCATCGGCACATATCAAGGAAAGTTTCGCACTGACTCGAACGGATTCGAAAAGCATGCCGACGGGTCCTAGGTGCATATGATGTCCATCCAGGGTGTTGGCACTCAGTTCCATATTGTGCCTTGACTTCGTACGCTTGGATTGCTATCGAAACCCGTAATGAAGAAAAGTTTCGGACTGACTCGGACGGATTCGAAATGCTTGCTGAAATGATCTTGGGCGCATATAAAGTCCATTCGAGGTGTTTGGCACTAAGTTTCATTTCGTCCGGCGATTTCTTATGCATTGATGTATAGTACGCATTGGAGCCCATCTTGAAGGAAAAGTTTCACGCTGGCTTGGACGCATTCGAACAGCATGCCGGAATGAGCTCGTCACATGTGATGTCCATTCTTGTTGTTTGGCACTCAGTTTCATTTCGTGACTTGATTTCTTACGCATGGATCTTATGATGTCTCGATCACGTCGTGGAGGAAAGATCCACACTAACAAGCACGGACACAGTGTGTGTGCCAAAGTGAGCATGGCTGCATATGAATTCCATTCGATGCATTGGAACTGAGTTTCAATTCGTGCCTCGATTTCGTATGCACCAATGTGTCGTACCCGTTCCAACCCATTGTGGATGAAAGTTTCTTTCCGACTCGGATGAATTGGAAATGCATTCTAGAATGAGGAAGGGCACACGCGAAGTCCATTCAGGTTGTTTGGCACTCATTTTCATTCCATGCCTCGATTTCATATGCCAGGATATTATGATCCCTTTGTATCCCGTCGTTGTGCAAAGTTTCACATCGACTCGAACGAATCCAAAATTCATGCTGAAGTGAGGTATGTCGCATACCAGAGACATCCAGGGCGTTGGCACTCAGTTTCACTTTGTGCCTCGGTTCTGTACGAATAGATGTTTGGATGCCGTCAGAACAAGTCGTCGAGCAAAGTATCACACTGACTACAACGGAATCAAAAAACATACCGAAATGTGCTTGGCGCATATGAAGTCCGTTCGACGTGTTTGGCTCTCAGTTTTTTTTCATGCATCAAATTCACACAGATGGATCTTATGCTGCCACCAGATCTCAACGTCATTCAAAGTTTCACACCGTTTCAGACGGATTCAATACGCAGGCCAAAATGAGTTAGGGTAAGTCCATTTGCCCTGTTGGAACTCAGTTTCGTTTCGTACCTCCATTTCATGCGCACGGACCTTAGGATGCCTTTGAAACCTGTCCTGGGGGAAACATACACACCAACTTAGACGGGTTCGAAATGCATAGCAAAATGTGCCACGGTGAATACAAGGTCCATCTGTAGTGTTGGCACTAGGTTTCATTTCATGCATCGATTTCTCACGCATAGATCGTACGACGTCGTCGATTTCACACCAACTCGGATGGATTGAAATGCACGCTGAAATGCGCTAGAGCACATTGTAGTCAATTCAGGTCGTTTGCTATTGGGTTTCGTTTCGTGCGTCGATTTCTTACTCATGGATGTACAGTATCTATCGAAACACAATATCGGGGAAGCTTTCGCACCAACTCAAATGAATTTGGAATGCACACTTTAATGAGCTAGGGCGCTTAGGAAGTACATTCGGGGTGTTTGCCTCTTAGTTTCATTTTGCGATTCGATTTCGCAGGCATGGATCGCGTGACGCCATCGGCACATGTCAAGGAAAGTTTCGCACTGACTCGAACGGATTCGAAAAGCATGCCGACGGGTCCTAGGTGCATATGATGTCCATCCAGGGTGTTGGCACTCAGTTCCATATTGTGCCTTGACTTCGTACGCTTGGATTGCTATCGAAACCCGTAATGAAGAAAAGTTTCGCACTGACTCGGACGGATTCGAAATGCTTGCTGAAATGATCTTGGGCGCATATAAAGTCCATTCGACGTGTTTGGCATTAAGTTTCATTTCGTGCGGCGATTTCTTATGCATTGATGTATAGTACGCATTGGAGCCCATCTTGGAGGAAAAGTTTCACGCTGACTTGGACGGATTCGAACAGCATGCCGGAATGAGCTAGTCACATGTGAAGTCCATTCTTGTTGTTTAGCACTCAGTTTCATTTTGTGACTTGATTTCTTACGCCCATTATGATGTCTCGATCACGTCGTGGAGGAAAGATCCACACTAACAAGGACGGACACAGTGTGTGTGCCAAAGTGAGCATGGCTACATATGAAGTCCATTCGATGCATTGGAACTAAGTTTCAATTCGTGCCTCGATTTCGTATGCACCAATGTGTCGTACCCGTTCCAACCCATTGTGGATGAAAGTTTCTTACCGACTCGGATGAATTGCAAATGCATTCTAGAATGAGGAAGGGCACACGCGAAGTCCATTCAGATTGTTTGGCACTCATTTTCATTCCATGCCTCGATTTCATATGCCAGGATATTATGATCCCTTTGGATCCCGTCATTGTGCAAAGTTTCACATCGACTCGAACGAATCCAAAATTCATGCTGAAGTGAGGTATGACGCATGCCAGAGACATCCAGGGCGTTGGCACTCAGTTTCACTTTGTGCCTCGATTCCGTACGAATAGATGTTTGGATGCCGTTAGAACAAGTCGTCGAGCAAAGTATCACACTGACTCCAACGGAATCAAAAAACATTCCGAAATGTGCTTGGCGCATATGAAGTCCGTTCGACGTGTTTGGCTCTCAGTTTTTTTCATGCATCAAATTCACACAGATGGATCTTATGCTACCACCAGATCTCAACGTGATTCAAAGTTTCACACCTGTTGTGGTTACAGACCAAACAGAGAGAGATGGTAGTTTGGAGTGGGAAGTGTCCTCCTTCGTCCCATAGCCTTTCCTTATATATATATATATGCATATGGGATGTGCTTTTACAGTTATGCCCTTACATCAGTTTATCCCCACTAGGGGTATTTGAGTCATTACATATGTTCTACTCTGGTCTTTATAGTCTTCTAACAGGCCCGCTGGGTTTAGGTGGGGGCCACCCCTACAACAGGAGCCTCTCATGGTGAAGGGCTTCACCGGGCCGAAGCCATGTTGCCGAGTCCTTTGGCCCCCTCCGTCCCTGCGGCCTGTGAACGTCCCTGGTTTTGCGTAATCTTAACGTGCTTCGGAGCATCTGTAGCCGAAGCTCCGGTTGATGTCGAAGTGGTCACGTGTGCTCCATCCCCTACCCTTCGAAGAGCCTTGCCGTTTGGGGGCTACCGTGACCATGTGGACGGGTAGTGCGCTTTTAATGGCGACTGGAATTGCACCGACGCCTGTCTTGGCAGAGGTCATAGTACAGTCTGGCATGCCGTTGTGGGACACGCGGCGACTCGTAATTGGCGCGTCGTGGGATGTGAGCAGTTGCGTGACTGCGACCGCCCGCCTCTTTCCCAGGGAAATGGGACGCGTGTTGAGGGCGTGGTGGCATTCATGCGCTGCTTGGCCACCTACCGGGCCTGCCCCTCTAGGCCCCGGCGATCCTTCTTTCCAGATCATGGGTAGTCGAACCGTTGTATGCTTGGTCTGTCTGCGTTTGAAACCGCAGGGGAGGCGAGCGGGCTTTATAAAGTGCCTTGTTGAGATGGGAGCGCCCCCTCTCGCCTGCCACCTTGCTCTGCCTTTTCTCGTGCTGTCCGTAGCGCCGGCTGCTTCTTCCTTTGCTTCCTTCGCCGTGACTGGCCAGAGCAATGGCCGGTCATGACGACGCCTCCCGCCGTCCCGGCGGCGATTCCTTGCCTGGCCGGGACGAGGAGTCCCATCCGCCTGGGGAGTACGCGCTGGTGCCGCGGGTGAGCTCGCGCGCCAACAGGTGGTGGGATGCCATGGAGCACTCAGGGGGCCGCTGCTCCCGTGTACTAGGGAGGAGCTGTGTAACCGAAGAGGTGCTGCGACGACTTGAGCGGGAAGGGAAGATCCAAGATCGTAATGGGGCTCGCCTACCTCGCCGCGACGAGACGGAGCCGAAGCCCCAGGCAATGGAGGCGATTGTTTTCGTCGCGTTCTTCGAGCTGGCCTGCGAATTCCCTCCACATTGTTTGTTGGCGAAGTCCTACGGGTTGGAGATAGCCCAGTTGACGCCAAACGCCATAATCCGCCTGGCTGTTTATGCGTGGCGTCTTGTGTAGGGCGGCGCCCGTTGCAAGCCTGTTCGCCACTCTGCACGACGCACGGTGCCAGTGCCGGAAAGTTGAGGGGGCGGTGTCCAACTTTGGCAACGTGGACTTCGTGCTCCGGGCGTCATGTTCGACACTGTTCCCTGCCCCAGCCTCCCTGGGGAAATGGGAGTCCGGCTGGACGCGGCAGTGGTTCTACTATCTTGTGACCGACAAGAGCGGCCTGCAATGCCGAGGTGGGCTGATCGCGTTCAATAGCTCGCCGAGCCTGAAGGCGGAGGTTGACGATACGCAAAGGCTACAAAGCCTTGTCGGTGTCGCCCGTCGGATGAACATGCGTGACCTGGCTGAGGAGTTCACCATGTATGGGGTGGCGCCACTCTCCAAGTGGAAGTATGCTGGACGGGGCGACGACCGTGAGGACGGGTCGAGCCCGGCCGTGTCCCGCCTGCTTCCGCCCTCCGCTCCTTGTAAGCCGCCGAGTGCATCTGTATGTACGCCCTTAAACCTGCGTGGTTCCTGCTTGATTGTCTTGTTATCCCCTGCGTAGTGACTCGGCTGGAGGACGCGGAGCATGCGGTTGCGGCGCTCCTCGGCCCGTATACGCTGAAAGAACACCAGATTCGCGAGGCCGCAGTTACCACGACTAAGCAAGGGCGGGTAAACCGCACCTGCGAGGTTCTGGGCATTGCGGTGCCTGAACGCGCGACCCCGGCGGGAGCTTCCGCAGATGCTCGAAGCCATCACGGTGGTGGCAGTCGAGCAGGGACGCCGTCTTTGCGGCGGCGGACTCGTTCCGCGGCCACCATATGCGACCCTCCGGGCACGTCGACGGCCAGCGCCGGCTCGAGGGGGCACGCCGCCTCGACTCCTCTGGTAGCCCTTGCCGATGCCGGCGGACCTGCGCCGACGGCCATCGTTGGGTTAGAGACCGCCAATCCGGGGGGGACATCGTCGCCGGCGAGGGGGCTGTGGATAGTGGTTTGCTGCCGCCCACTACAGCCGGCCAAGACGCGCCTCCTGCAGCGGATATTGCGGGCGCCACCCTGGCTGCGCCCGGGAGCACCGCGGAAGAGTCGCCCGAACGCCCAGCGGCGCCCTCGGACCAGTCCCCCGTCGCCCGGCGAAGGTCGATCTGACGTCGCGGGCTCCTGCCTCGGGATGACGCCCAGGGCGGACAAAGGGGCCTTCACGCCGAGCACTGAGGCGGCCGCACCCCAACTTGCGACCGAACCGGCAGTGCCTCCCCTTGCGACGAGGGGCGCACAAGGTAGGTGCGACTCCCCTTCTTCGCATGACTTCACGAAACTCTCTCCGATCTGCTCGCTCATTTCATTGACCTCAGGAGAGACAAGGTCTCCCTGACGTGAAGGATCGAGCAACGGAGGTGAGCGCGAAGTCCAAAACTCTGCGCAGAATGCCCCTCCGGTGCTTGTTGCTACTGAGGCGGCCGACGCGTCGGTGGCCTCTGACGCGGTGGGGCCCGAACCCGTTCTCTCGGACTTCCTCCCGCGCTTGGAGATACTTCGCGTCCTTACGGCGGCCGCGGAGCGCGCGAACAACGGCCTTGACCGACAGGCGCTGTCCTCGTGCGGGGGAGACCACCTAGCACTCGCACTGCAGGCTTCGGAAATAAGGGTAAGTATGCGCGCTTCGGCTGCTAGGGTACCTTTGGCATTTGCTGAGTCGTTGTTCCTGTCAGACGCTTGCTATCAGCCAGGCGCTTGACGAGGTCCGCGTTCGGGAGCGAAGAGCTGTAGAAGCCAGCCTTCGAGCGGCGGACGACGCTTGCGCAGCGAAGGACGAAGAGCTTCGCGCGCTGGAGGGTGCCGTGGGGGCCGTGCAGCTGGAGGCCGAGGAAGCGCGACTGGAGACCGTGGAAGTCAGCGTGCGCAGCCGCTGAACGCGACTCGCTTTACGCAATGGTCGCGCCCTAGAAGAGGAAAAGACCCAACTGGCTGAGTCTGTTGCAGCGAAGAGCGGCGCCTTAGACATCGCGTCTACGTCCGCATGGCGGGCCATGGAGGCTCTGAACCAGGCCCTCCGAGATTTGTGCGTTAATGTACCGGACACTACGCACAGTCCGGAGAACTTGACGGAGACGCTCGAGCTGATCCAAGAAGGGGCGAGCGTTGCTCTCCGCGGTGCCAGAACCTTTGGCGAACACTGCGGCTATGTTGGCGCGTGCCTTGCCCTCGCCATGCTTCATACTCATGGGTGCCGGCACACCCATGCGCTGGTGAATCCGCAGCTAGATCTTCCAGGCCGGCCGGAGGTGATGGTGGACTCTGTGCGCTTCATCGGGCCTAGCCTGCAGAACTTCCATCGGCGAGTCTGGGATCGCTTTGGGGAGGACGCGGCGAAAGCTGCCGTGTGGCAGACGCTGCATGGAGAAGAGGACCCTCTCCACTGGCTTGAAGCGATCTTCCGAGGCCACGATGGCGGTACAAGCTCGCCGGGACCGCGCCAGGGTTGAGCGGTCGGTCGGGGAGGTCGGGGGGGAAATGTGTTGTTGCCCATGTTTGTAATCATGGAACCCCCTTATTTTCACAATGAATCAAAGCAATACTGTGTTGTTAGCTTATACTTCGGAGAATGCGTGGGATCGACATCCACGTCTTGTTTATATTCCGAAGAGTACGCACGGAAGCAACATCCGTGTGTGCACGAGATTCGTGTCTTGTTTATACTCTGTAGAGTGCGCAGGGAAAACATCCGCGTCTTAGTGCGCGCGGGGGCGTCCCCCCGCTGCGCCTTATTTAGAGTCCGTGATCGGGCGCGTGCGGAGGCGAACCTCGACGCTACGACTTCCTTTATAGTCCGGAGACTCTCGCGTGCGGAGGTGAACCTCGACGCTACGTCTTATTTAGAGTCCGTGGACTGGCGCGTGCGGAGGCAAACCTCGACACTACGACTTCCTTTATAGTCCGGAGACTCTCGCGTGGGGAGGTGAACCTCGACGCTACGTCTTATTTAGAGTCCGTGGACTGGCGCGTGCGGAGGCAAACCTCCACGCTACGACTTTCTTTATAGTCCGGAGACTCTCGCGTGCGGAGGTGAACCTGGACGCTACGTCTTATTTAGAGTCCGTGGACTGGCGCGTGCGGAGGCGAACCTCAACGCTACGACTTTCTTTATAGTCCGAAGACTCTCGCGTGCGGAGGTGAACCTCGATGCTACGTCTTATTTAGGGTCCGTGGACTGGCGCGTGCGGAGGCGAACCTCGACGCTACGACTTCATTTAGAGTCCGTAGACTGGTGCGCATGAGGGCGTCCCCCCGCTGCGTCTTCTTTATACTCCGTAGAGTGCGTGCGGAGGCGGACCTCGACGCCACGTCTTATTTAGAGTCCGTGGACTGGCGCATGCGGAGGCGAACCTCAACGCTACGACTTTCTTTATAGTTCGAGACTCGCGTGCGAGGTGAACCTCGACGCCACGCCTTATTTAGAGTCCGTGGATCGGCGCGCGCGGGCGAACCTCAACGCTACGACTTTCTTTATAGTCAGGAGACTCGCGCGCGGAGGTGAACCTCGGCGCTACGTCTTATTTAGAGTCCGTGGATCGGCGCGTGCGGAGGCGAACCTCAACGCTACGACTTTCTTTATAGTCCGGAGACTCGCGCGCGTGAGGTGAACCTCGGCGCTACGTCTTATTTAGAGTCCGTGGATCGGCGTGTGCGAGGCGAACCTCAACGCTACGACTTTCTTTATAGTCGGAGACTCGCGCGCGGAGGTGAACCTCGGCGCCACGTCTTATTTAGAATCCGTGGACTGGAGGGGTAAGCAACTTCAGGAACGGCAAGCTTTATTGAACTCCCGTTTGCACGGGTGAGCATCGTGCAACAAACGACTGGCGCCGCTACACTTGCCGTGTTGCTGCTAGGCGTAATATCGCCGCAACCTGTCGGCGTTCCATGTGTGACGAGAGTCGTCCCTCGGCGTGGCAAGACGGTATGCCCTCTCGTAACGCTTCTAGGGCGATGAAGGACCCTCCCACTTGACTCCAGCTTGCCCACGCCTCGCGTGTAGTGCCATTCGAGGCGAGGTCCCCGGCTTGAACGTTTGTGGATATACTGAGCGGTCCCGAGCACGCATCGCATGCCTCTGCGTACTTCTCAGCATGTTGGGTCGCACTCGCCCGCACCCCGTCAAGGAGATCCAAGGACACACGGCGCTCTTCATCCGGCGCTTGGACAAGGACCCTCCGCGAGCGACCTTGATTTCTTGAGCGTCCACCGCTTTGTCGCCAAGAGGAGCTTAAAGGCGTGAACCCGTCGGGCGCGTTGCCGTTGTGCGGAGGGACCAGAGGACGCCGTGAAGCTCGCTCGCCACTTGCCCTTTGGCAGCCCGACGACGCTTTTTATGGCGGCCGAGATAGCGCCGTCGCCCTCTCCACCACCCATTGGGTGAGGTGCCCACCGAGGCGAACGAAGCGTGATGCCCATGCCATCGCAATACTCTTTAAACAGTTGGCGTCGAATCGACGCGTTGTCGACGATGAGTTCCACAGGCACCGGCGGCATATGATGTTCGCCGAGGAAGCGTTGCATGGCGCCGAGGTTATTTTGGCCAGGCTACGCCTCCGCCATCGGGAAAAGTACTCCAGTGAGACTACCACAAATCGCAGGTCCCCTGGAGCTCGGGGAAGCAGTCCTACTATGTCGATGCCCCAGCGAGCCAACGGCCACACTGGGGGATAGGATTGAGGTGCGTCGGGGGCCTGCAGATGATGCGGCCCATCCACTGGCACCCCTGACACCGGCGTACGAGGTCCTGGCGCGCGACGGCGATCGGCCAATAAAAGCCTTGCCTGAACGCCTTCCCGACCAGAGACCTTGGCGCCAGGTGAGATCCGCATGCACCTGCGTGGATGTCCGCAAGGAGGTTCCTGCCTTCTTCGGCCGAGAGGCATCGAAAGAGTGGTGCGCAAACCCCCTTTTTATAGAGTGTCTCTTGAACACCTGGAAGGACTCGTGCGGTGTTTGCGACGCCGTAACTCGACGGGATCCTCTGGTTCGGCGATGCCCTGTAGGAAATTGAAGATGGGCTCCCGCCAGTCGCCCTGCGGGATGATGTGGTGTACAATGGCCGCGTCCCGGTTATCTTGCGCGATGGCCGCGTGCGGCAGCGCTTCGTAGAATGCCCCATCGGGGGGTAACAGTTGCCGGCTGGCCGCCTTTGTGAGCGCGTCGGCCTGCTCATTCTCCGCTCGGGGGATGGCCTTGACCGTGATACCCAGGAAGTGCCGTTCCCTTGCTCTAACAGCTGCGAGGTACTTGGCCAGCTCCGGGTCCTTGGCTTGACAAGACTTGTCGACATGACCCGCCACCAGACGCGAGTCCGTGCGGACAAGCACTCGCCGCGCCCCGATCGCCTTGAGCTTTGTCGGCCGGGTGCGATGCCTCATATTCGGCTGTATTGTTGGTAGCGGAAAGCAAGCGCGCCAAATACCGTGGCGCGTGCCTCGGGCGTGACAATTACAGCGCCACGCCGCGCTGCGACGCGTAGGCTCCATCGATGGTGAGCGTCCAGACCGGTCGCCGTTCTTCCGACGAGAAGCCGACGGAGTCCATTCTGCGAGGAAGTCGGCGAGAACTTGGGATTTGATCGCTGTCCGCGAGGTATAGGTCAGGGAGAACGGGGCAAGCTCGCCAGCCCATTTGCCGATGCGCCCCGTGGACTCCTTGTTGTGTAACATCTCTACCAGGGGAAAGGAGGAAGGCACCGTGATTGGATGGGCGAGAAAATAGTGCCGAGTTTTCGAGGCCATGATCAGCGCGTGGCGAAGCTTCTCGAGCTCCGTGTACCTCGTCTTGGCGCCTTGGAGGCTTCGGAGACGAAGTATACGGGCCGCTGCATGGCGCCTTCTTCTAAAACCAGGACGGCGCTGACCGCCGAATCGACGCGCCGTAAAGCAAGCGGGGAGCCTCTCGGTGTTTGGGCGACCAGGTGGGAGACTTGCGGATGTTTCTTGAGCTCGCTGAAAGCCTCGCGCAATCGTTGTCCCAACGAAATCCATCACATTCGCGGAGTGTCTTGAAGAACGGCAAGCCCCGCTCCGCCGCCCTAGACAGGAAACGACTTAGGGCTGCCATGCGGCCCGCCAGCCTCTGGACCTCCCTCGTCGTCTTGGCTGGCTCCATACCCAAAATGGCGTCGATCTTGTCGGGATTCGCCTAGATACCCTGGCCGGATACGAGGAACCCCAGGAGTTTGCCCGCCTGTACGCCGAAGACGCATTTGTCGGGGTTGAGTTTGATGCCGGCCTTTCTTAGGTTGTCGAAGGTCTCCTGGAGGTCCCGGCCGTGCTGCGCGAGGTGTCGAGTCTTGACTACCACGTCATCGACGTAGGCCTCCACGTTCCCCCCGAGCTGGACGGCCAAGGCGAGCGCAACGAGACGGGTGAAGGTAGCACCTGCGTTCTTCAAGCCAAAGGGCATCCTGACGAAGCAGAAAGTCCCAATCGGCGTGATGAAACTGGTCTTCTCCTCGTCATCTTCAGCCATGTAGACCTGATGGTAACCTGAATAGGCGTCCAGGAAACTCATTAATTCGCACCCGGCGGTGGCATCGATGAGTTGATCGATGCGCGGCAAGGGGTAGTTATCCTTTGGACACGCCTTGTTGAGCGCCGTGAAGTCGATGCACATACGCCAGGCCCCGCTGCCTTCTTGACTATCTTGGGTTAGCGAGCCACTCGGATGGTGGACTTCGCGAATGACCCCAGCTCGGAGAAGCTTCTCCACCTCGCCTTGGCCGCCACTGCCGATCCACCGGCATGCGC
Organism: Dendrocalamus sinicus; assembly: GCA_036346575.1. NCBI lineage: Eukaryota > Viridiplantae > Streptophyta > Magnoliopsida > Poales > Poaceae > Dendrocalamus > Dendrocalamus sinicus. Next base: position 13,513,040 of record CM070651.1, on the reverse strand, counting down.
GCAGCCTTTGCTTGACCGGCTTGGCGTCGGGCGGACCGCCAAGCGGTGTTCGACACGCTCGATTAACGCCCTTGAGGTCTTTAGGAGACCATGCGAAGATGTCGGCGTTGTTTTGAAGCACTTGGAGCAGATCTCGTTCGACCTCGGGAGCCTCTCCGATGGACACAAATTGCCCTCCTTCTGCAGCGGCATCTTCTTGACTCCGCCTCGGCCGAGGCTTGGGCGCCCACCGGAGCGGAGGGCCTCACCGAGGGCACCGAGAGGGCATGTACGAGCGATGCAGACTCGGCCGCGGCCTCGTGCGCTGGCCGGTCCTGGTCACGAAGACGATGATGACGCCCTCCGTGCCGGAGCTTCATACACAAAAAGGCGGGGTGCGTAATCGCCTCGAAAGAGTTGATGGCAGGTCGCCCCAATATGGCGTTGTACGAATGCGGGATGTCCACGACGTCGAAGATGACATGCTCGGTCCGGATATTACCTTTGTTACCCTCCTGGCGGAACGTGACCGGGAGGGACACATACCCTAATGCCTGCAGCGGTTGGCTTCCGAAGCCTTGAAGGGGAGCTCCTGGCTGCTCTAGCCGGCTGCGAGGGATTCCCATGCGGTCGAGGGCCCCTGCGATCAAAACGTTCGCGGAGCTTCCCCCGTCGACAAGGACGCGCCTGACATCGTAGCGTGCTATGTGGGCCTGGATGACCAGAGGGTCTTGGTGAGGGTACTCCACTCCTCTAGCGTCATTCAGGTCGAAGGTGATGTTACAGGGCGGCATCCACAAGTGCGGCTGCCCCAAAGGGGCCCGAGGCAGGGACCCTCCAGTGATGACGCTTACGGCGCGGTACCATGTGTCCTCTCCGCGGCGCCATGGGGTTGCTCGCGGATAATGCTCCGAGCCGTGCGGGCTGGAGGGCGAGGCCCGGGATTCGACCATCACGCTGCGCGCAGCTTTCATGACCGCCGCGCACGCCCCGTGCGGTGATCGCTGTGTCGTGCACCTCGCACCACTTGCCGTAGTCCAAAGGCTCTTGTTCGCGCTGGGCGCTCGTCGTACCTGTCCGGCTTCGTCCTCGGCCCCCTCCGCACCGGATGGGGGCCGATCCTCGAAGGACGCTCCTGATGCCGAGGCCATGATGGGCCCTTTGCTGCCTTACGCCGGTGACGCTGAGGCTTGTGCTTGCCCTTGAGCGAACCTTCCCGCTCTCTCTGCGCCGCTCCCGGGAGTGTCCTCCCTAGGTTGTCGACCACGGGCCCGCTCCGGGGAACTGCCAGCTTCCTCGAGCAGCGGGCCCTTGGCGGGGGCGAGGTCGGGGGTGGGGGTACTGCATCTCTGCGCTTCTTCCTCGGTCCGCGTGTATCCGTACATTGCGTCGAAGAGCTCCTCGATTGCCGCCTCACATACGCGCGCGAAGCCACCCGGGTCCGTCTCGCCTTTGTCTGGCTCGATGATACTGGGTAACTTGAAGTCTTCGGGCCACTCCACCCGCTGTAGTCCCGCCGGCGCGAGACTCGATCGGCCGCCACGCGGTAGGCGCGCGTGATGTGGGGCGCCACGGCATATGTCCGCCTTGCCGGGTGGACTCAGCCGACCGTGGCGTGGCTTGCTGGCTCCGAGCCTCTTGCATATTTCGGACAGCTCCGCGGAGATCCCCTAGCTCCCGCTGGAGTGCGTGGAGGGTTGCCAGGAGGGCGCCTTCCATCGCAGATGCGGTCGGGGCCGTTGGCGCGCCAAGCGGATGGGTCGGCGTGGGGGTGGTCGCCTCGCGAGATCCCGCCCCGTCGGTTGCCCCGTCGTGGCTTCCTGCCATCAGCCGATCCGCACGGCCGTGGCGCCGCGACGGACGAAGTGGCGAGTAGACGTTGTCGCGTTGGTGGGGTCAGTTGTCGTCGTCACGGTGGCAGGGTCGGTTGCCGTCGCCGTGCGAACGCCGACGCTCGCGCCCGCGACAGCCGATGCCGAGGCCCTGGTGTTCACGCGTCGCTCCGACCCGACCGTCTTCCTTCCCTTCGCCGCAGTCGATAAAGCTTTTTTCGTTGCCGTCTTCTTCTTCGATCTTCAGGCTTGTCCTCGTCCTCCCCACGGACGGCGCCAACTGTTGTGGTTACAGACCAAACAGAGAGAGATGGTAGTGGGGAGTGGGAAGTGTCCTCCTTCCTCCCATAGCCTTTCCTGATATATATATATGCGTATGGGATGTGCTTTTACAGTTATGCCCTTACATCAGTTTATCCCCACTAGGGGTATTTGAGTCATTACATATGTTCTACTCTGGTCTTTATAGTCTTCTAACAGGCCCGCTGGGTTTAGGTGGGGGCCACCCCTACAACAACACCGTTTCAAACGGATTCAATACGCAGACCAAAATGAGTTAGGGCAAGTCCATTTGCCCTGTTGGAACTCAGTTTCGTTTCGTGCCTCCATTTCATGCGCACGGACCTTACGATGCCTTTGAAACCTGTCGTGGGGGAAACATACACACCAACTTAGACGGATTCGAAATGCATAGCAAAATGTGCCACGGTGAATACAAAGTCCATCTGTAGTGTTGGCACTAGGTTTCATTTCATGCATCGATTTCTCACGCATAGATCGTACGATGTCGTCGATTTCACACCAACTCGGATGGATTGAAATGCACGCTGAAATGCGCTAGAGCACATTGTAGTCAATTCAGGTCGTTTGCTATTGGGTTTCATTTCGTGCGTCGATTTCTTACTCATTGATGTACAGTATCTATCGAAACACAATATCGGGGAAGCTTTCGCACCAACTCAAATGAATTTGGAATGCACACTTTAATGAGCTTGGGCGCTTAGGAAGTACATTCGGGTGTTTGCCTCTTAGTTTCATTTTGCGATTCGATTTCGCAGGCATGGATCGCGTGACGCCATCCGCACATGTCAAGGAAAGTTTCGCACTGACTCGAATGGATTCGAAAAGCATGCCGACGGGTCCTAGGTGCATATGATGTCCATCCAGGGTGTTGGCACTCAGTTCCATATTGTGCCTTGACTTCGTACGCTTGGATTGCTATCGAAACCCGTAAGGAAGAAAAGTTTCGAACTGACTCGGACGGATTCGAAATGCTTGCTGAAATGATCTTGGGCGCATATAAAGTCCATTCGAGGTGTTTGGCACTAAGTTTCATTTCGTGCGGCGATTCCTTATGCATTGATGTATAGTACGCATTGCAGCCCACCTTGGAGGAAATGTTTCACGCTGACTTGGACGGATTCGAACAGCATGCCGGAATGAGCTAGTCACATGTGAAGTCCATTCTTGTTGTTTGGCACTCAGTTTCATTTCGTGACTTGATTTCTTACGCATGGATCTTATGATGTCTCGATCACGTCGTGGAGGAAAGATCCACACTAACAAGGACGGACACAGTGTGTGTGCCAAAGTGAGCATGGCTGCATATGAAGTCCATTCGATGGATTGGAACTAAGTTTCAATTCGTGCCTCGATTTCGTATGTACCAATGTGTCGTACCCGTTCCAACCCATTGTGGATGAAAGTTTCTTACCTACTCGGATGAATTGCAAATGCATTCTAGAATGAGGAAGGGCACACGCGAAGTCCATTCAGGTTGTTTGGCACTCATTTTCATTCCATACCTCGATTTCATATGCCAGGATATTATGATCCCTTGGATCCCGTCGTTGTGCAAAGTTTCACATCAACTCGAACGAATCCAAAATTCATGCTGAAGTGAGGTAGGACGCATACCAGAGACATCCAGGGCGTTGGCACTCAGTTTCACTTTGTGCCTCGATTCCGTACGAATAGATGTTTGGATGCCGTTAGAACAAGTCGTCGAGCAAAGTGTCACACTAACTCCAACGGAATCAAAAAACATACTGAAATGTGCTTGGCGCATATGAAGTCCGTTCGACGTGTTTGGCTCTCAGTTTTTTTTCATGCATCAAATGCACACAGATGGATCTTATGCTGCCACCAGATCTCAACGTGATTCAAAGTATCACACCGTTTCAGACAGATTCAATACGCAGGCCAAAATGAGTTAGGGCAAGTCCATTTGCCCTGTTGGAACACAGTTTCGTTCCGTGCCTCCATTTCATGCGCACGGACCTTACGATGCCTTTGAAACCTGTCGTGGGGGAACATACACACCAACTTAGACGGATTCGAAATGCATAGCAAAATGTGCCACGGTGAATACAAAGTCCATCTGTAGTGTTGGCACTAGGTTTCATTTCATGCATCGATTTCTCACGCATAGATCTTACGATGTCGTCGATTTCACACCAACTCGGATGGATTGAAATGCGCGCTGAAATGCGCTAGAGCATATTGTAGTCGATTCAGGTCGTTTGCTATTGGGTTTCGTTTCGTGCGTCGATTTCTTACTCATGGATGTACAGTATCTATCGAAACACAATATCGGGGAAGCTTTCGCACCAACTCAAATGAATTTGGAATGCACACTTTAATGAGCCAGGGCGCTTAGGAAGTACATTCGGGGTGTTTGCCTCTTAGTTTCATTTTGCGATTCGATTTCGCAGGCATGGATCGCGTGACGCCATCGGCACATGTCAAGGAAAGTTTCGCACTGACTCGAACGGATTCGAAAAGCATGCCGACGGGTCCTAGGTGCATATGATGTCCATCCAGGGTGTTGGCACTCAGTTCCATATTGTGCCTTGACTTCGTACGCTTGGATCGCTATCGAAACCCGTAACGAAGAAAAGTTTCGCACTGACTCGGACGGATTCGAAATGCTTGCTGAAATGATCTTGGGCGCATATAAAGTCCATTCGAGGTGTTTGGCACTAAGTTTCATTTCGTGCGGCGATTTCTTATACATTGATGTATAGTACGCATTGGAGCCCATCTTGGTGGAAAGTTTCACACTGACTTGGACGGATTCGAACAGCATGCCGGAATGAGCTAGTCACATGTGAAGTCCATTCTTGTTGTTTGGCACTCAGTTTCATTTCGTAACTTGATTTCTTACGCATGGATCTTATGATGTCTCGACCACGTCGTGGAGGAAAGATACACACTAACAAGGACGGACACAGTGTGTGTGCCAAAAGTGAGCATGGCTGCATATGAAGTCCATTCGATGCATTGGAACTAAGTTCGTATGCACCAATGTGTCGTACCCGTTCCAACCCATTGTGGATGAAAGTTTCTGACCGACTCGGATGAATTGCAAATGCATTCTAGAATGAGGAAGGGCACACGCGAAGTCCATTCAGGTTGTTTGGCACTCATTTTCATTCCATGCCTCGATTTCATATGCCAGGATATTATGATCCCTTGGATCCCGTCGTTGTGCAAAGTTTCACATCGACTCGAACGAATCCAAATTCATGCTGAAGTGAGGTAGGACGATACCGAGACATCCAGGCGTTGGCACTCAGTTTCACTTTGTGCATCGATTCCGTACGAATAGATGTTTGGATGCCGTTAGAACAAGTCGTCGAGCAAAGTATCACACTAACTCCAACAGAATCAAAAAACATACCGAAATGTGCTTGGCGCATATGAAGTCCGTTCGACGTGTTTGGCTCTCAGTTTTTTTTCATGCATCAAATTCACACAGATGGATCTTATGCTGCCACCAGATCTCAACGTGATTCAAAGTATCACACCGTTTCAGACGGATTCAATACGCAGGCCAAAATGAGTTAGGGCAAGTCCATTTGCCGTATTGGAACTCAGTTTCGTTGCGTGCCTCCATTTCACGCGCACGGACCTTACGATGCCTTTGAAACCTGTCGTGGGGGAAACATACACACCAACTTAGACGGATTCGAAATGCATAGCAAAATGTTCCACGGTGAATACAAAGTCCATATGTAGTGTTGGCACTAGGTTTCATTTCATGCATCGATTTCTCACGCATAGATCGTACGATGTCGTTGATTTCACACCAACTCGGATGGATTGAAATGCACGCTGAAATGCGCTAGAGCACGTTGTAGTCAATTCAGGTCGTTTGCTATTGGGTTTCGTTTCGTGCGTCGATTTCTTACTCATGGATGTACAGTATCTATCGAAACACAATATCGGGGAAGCTTTCGCACCAACTCAAATGAATTTGGAATGCACACTTTAATGAGCTAGGGCGCATAGGAAGTACATTCGGGGTGTTTGCCTCTTAGTTTCATTTTGCGATTCGATTTCGCAGGCACGGATCGCGTGACGCCATCGGCACATGTCAAGGAAAGTTTCGCACTGGCTCGAACGGATTCGAAAAGCATGCCGACAGATCCTAGGTGCATATGATGTCCATCCAGGGTGTTGGCACTCAGTTCCATATTGTGCCTTGACTTCGTACGCTTGGATTGCTATCGAAACCCGTAACGAAGAAAAGTTTCGCACTGACCCGGACGGATTCGAAATGCTTGCTGAAATGATCTTGGGCGCGTATAAAGCCCATTCGAGGTGTTTGGCACTAAGTTTCATTTCGTGCGGCGATTTCTTATGCATTAATGTACAGTACGCATTGGAACCCATCTTGGAGGAAAGTTTCACGCTGACTTGGACGGATTCGAACGGCATGCCGGAATGAGCTAGTCGCATGTGAAGTCTATTCTTGTTGTTTGGCACTCAGTTTCATTTCGTGACTTGATTTCTTACGCATGGATCTTATGATGTCTCGATCACGTCGTGGAGGAAAGATCCACACTAACAAGGACGGACACAGTGTGTGTGCCAATGTGAGCATGGCTGCATATGAAGTCCATTTGATGCATTGGAACTGAGTTTCAATTCGTGCCTCGATTTCGAATGCACCAATGTGTCGTACCCGTTCCAACCCATTGTGGATGAAAGTTTCTTACCGACTCGGATGAATTGCAAATACAAACTAGAATTGATGAGGACATCAGTTCTTCGGATACACACAACACTCCTCCACTTGACATTCAAGGACCAATCACTAGAGCTCGCACCCGACAATTGAATTTACAGGTGAGCTCGTTCCTAAGTACTTCTTTTTGTTCACTTGAGAATCGATTGCTACCTAATGATTTAATTATGATTAGGAACCATGGAGAGGACCTAGAAGTACTTGGAGAAGGACTACAAGGCGCATAAGTCCAGCAAGGGCGGTCGAATCATGTTGGAGGCCCAACTCAAACCGACTTCGAATCCAATTCGGAGCCCAGGACCAGGCCGCACTAAAACGGATGCCCAGATCGCATCCGGACTCCGTTTTGGACGTTCTACATATGTATGGAAAGCTGAGAAGACTAACTTTTCAATGGCTCTGGTCCCATGTCAAAATTCCTTCTGAGTCAACAGGAATCGTAGAAACAAGTGGGCATTCAGAATCTGTCAGGGTGCTACGTCACCGTCTTTTGGGCCGATCGGCTTTGTATCGTGTTGGAGCCCATTAGGGGCGCGTCCAGGGGTTTTGCATGCCACTCACTCCTTTATATCCAGCCGCCACCCCCACCATTAGGGTTGGGTTTTTCTTAGATTAATTCTGTCTTTGAACAGTTTCGCCGTTCATCGGTTTGTGAGACCCCAACTTTTCGAGTGCTACATCAATAGATCCGCAATTCAGTTGTGTTTTTCCTTATTCTTGCTTGTGTTCTTCGATTCGCAAGCAAGGAATAGCCTTCTTGGCGAGGTCAACCGGGCCGTGCACGGTTGATAACCTGAGGAGACGTGGTGCTGCGATTGCGGGGTTCGGAACGTGTCGTTCGGAAGCCGGATCGATTTGTGTCGCACCTCCACCAAATCGAACATATTCAGAACCTATTGGAAGATCGGGACCCCGTCCCCATCAAGTGGTAATCAGAGCTTCAGGTGTTCCTTCAGGTTCGCGTTACCCTCCTTTGTTGTTTTCGGTTTCATCCTAGAGTCCACGAAAAAGCCCTACAAAAAAATATTGTAGTCGTAGGTTGTTTCCTGTCCTAGATCTCGTTTAGCCTTTTGCACAATTTGATTCCAGAGTCCGTAGTGTTGAGTTTGTGTCCTTAGTCTAGTTGTGTTGCTGGTTTAGATCGTGTTTTGTTTCGGGTTATCTTGCTTCCGCTACCTCTCATACAAACCCTAGCCGTCATCCATCGCGTATTCCACCCTCTGTTATTTTTTCCCACCCATATCCCGCCCTCTGTTTGAGTCTTCCTTCGCATCTCGTGATCACACAGCACCATCCCCCACCTTTTCCCGAGCTTCCGCCACCAATTTCCCCAATTTCCTCCACCCGATTTCGTTTCGGCCTCCACAGAAACCATAACTCGGAGCCCCTTCTTCAAACGGCCATAACTTTCGCATACGGACTCGAAATCAGACGATTTTTTTTGAAATTGGGTGAAATTAAATTTTACATCCGATACTCCCCAACTTTGTCAGGTTCGGCGATTTTATTTTCCCCAAATTCGGCCTGGAAAGTGCAGTACTCGAGCTCCGAAATTGAATCACCGAATTTCCAGCACATTCATTATTTTTGTAGGCCACACCTTACATCAGATTGAGTTGAAACTATGTGTGGTTCCTATTTCTGTGCTCTGCTCTGTGAAAAAAATAAAATTAAAAAGACAAAAAAAGAAAAATTTCGGCTTAGTAGAGAAGAGAGAAAAGTTATCCGTGGCCCAAAAAAAAGGAAAAAAAAGAGAGAAAAACCGGACAGAGCACAGTTTTAGGTGATAGAGCTTCATTTGTTTTGTGCTTATGCTGAATTAAGTTTCTCATTCTCTGGCCATCTTTGTTGCTGTCTTTGCTTACTTTCTGGCTGTGATTCCTTGTTCATCATATCCTAACACTGATATAGGACACATTTAGGCCAGCAACTAGGACCAGTGCTTTGGACATTTATTCAGTATTACTATCTGTTATTGATTTGTGTTCCACTGATATATTTGGCCTTCCAAGCTCCATATATCTACTTCTGGATAGCACAGTTTTTGACCCTTGCAATCGTACCCAAGCTCGACATGGTATCACGAACCAGCCACCGGTTGTACCACCTGCTGCTTTGGTAAGAACACTTGTAAGAGCTTGGTAAGCCACTTCCTTTGCGAGTTCCCCCTGCCCTTCATTTGTAGTTGATAGGGATAATCCGTTTGTTTTCCCTGTGTTTCCACTAACCATGGCAGGAGACAAAGGAGACGAGACACCGGTCGATTTCAACGAGTGTGTAAGTCGCGGCCATCTACAAGCTGTGCTCGACAAACAAAATGCTTCAATCACTGATCTCGGCGCGAGAATGGACACCATCGTCGCCGCCATTGCCAAGTTGAACACCACAGAAGGCATTGAGCGGGTGGAGCGGCGGTTGGCTGACCTCACTGGTCGGATAGACACATTGGAGGCATGCCTTCCACCTGTCAATGATGCCCATCGTCCTAATGATGACACAGTGTATGATGCGGATGGCAACATTGATCGGCGGGCGACACAAGATGCACGACTACGTCGGCGTCTTCAGCAAAACCGACAGGGTATGGGAGGTAATAACCAGAACCGTCATGGTAACGACGACCCTTTTGCTAAAGTCAAGTTTACCATTCCATCTTTTGCTGGTCTTTATGATGCTGATATATATCTTGATTGGGAGATGACGGTAGAGCAGAAATTTAATTCTCACTTGGTTCCTGAACAACATAGAGTTAGACAAGCTACTAGTGAGTTTAAGGACTTTGCTATTATCTGGTGGAATGAACTAAGTAACATGCGCTTACAACCTGATACATGGGAGCGGTTAAAAGAAGATATGCGTAATCGTTTTGTTCCTCCCACATATAAACTTGATTTGAGAAAAAATTGCAGCGCTTAGAACAAGGTGATCGTTCTGTTCAGGACTATTATGCTGAGCTTCAAAAGGGTATGATGCGTTGTGGGGTTGTTGAGGACACGGAGGATAAGATTTGTCGTTTCTATGGGGGGTTACGGCGTGAAATTTAGGACATTGTTGATTATAAAGAATTTACTATTGTCAACCAGTTGTTCCAGCTTGCTATGCTTGCAGAAAAAGAATTGCAGGGACGCAAGGAATCAGCGAAGGCAAGCACCGGACGACCCTTCTACACGCTGCGCACGACTACATCGACGGGACTACCCAAGTCTTCTTCGAGTTTTCGTTCTCCTCCACCACCTGTGAACAAGATTGCAGCAGCGCCAGCCACCTTCCACGACACGCTTTGCAGATGCTACAAAAAATTCTTTGCAGGTTCCAGCCAAGAGTTCTTCTTCCGTGGCTTCAACGGGCCGCTCCTCCGACATTCAGTGCCACCGCTGCCATGGGCTTGGTCATGTGCAGAAGAATTGCCCTAGCCAACGGGCATACATCGCCACAGAAGATGGAGGCTACATCAGCACTTCAGATGTCGAGGAGGATGATGATGTTGCTGCTGCCTCGGACAACAATGGCGGTGGTGATGACGACTTAGTCCTTGGTGGGGCGTCCACAGCGACGCTATGGAGCATCATTGTGCAGCGAGTCCTCAGCACACAGGTACAACAACCCGATAAGCTTCAACACCATAATTTGTTTCAGACTTTCTTCGCAATCAAGAACCGGCGCGCACGTGTCATCATTGATGGAGGAAGCTGCAACAACTTGATGAGTTCTGATTTGGTCAAGAAGCTTGGCTTGACCACGCGACCGCATCCACATCCATACCATATTCAGTGGTTAAATGATTCTGGAAAAGCTAAGGTAACGCAAACATGCCGAGTCCATTTTTCCATTGGTGGTTATGCTGATCATGTTGATTGTGATGTGGTTCCCATGCAAGCATGCTCTCTTTTATTGGGTCGACCTTGGAAATTTGATAATGATGCTTTACACCATGATAGTAGTAACAAATACACTTTTATGCATAAGGGAAAGAAAGTTACTTTACTTCCTTTGACCCCAACTGAGATTATAGAGGCCGATAGGGCGAGAGCTGCTGCTGCTAATGATCAAAAGGAACATGATAAATCTGAAAACAGCAAGTAATTCATTTGAAAAATTCTGTTATGCTTGCCACAAAATCAGACCTTGCTGAAATTGATGATGTTAATGATACATGCTATGCTTTTGTGTGCAAAGATGCTTTATTTTCTCTTGATAATATGCCTTGCACTTTGCCTGCTCCTGTCACTAACCTTTTGCAGGAGTTTAGAGATGTTTTCCCTGATGAGATACCTCCAGGACTTCCACCCATTCGAGGGATTGAGCACCAGATTGACTTGATTCCTGGAGCGAGTTTGCCAAACCGTGCGGCATACAGGACCAATCCTGAAGAGACTAAGGAGATTCAACGACAAGTCTAAAACCTTTTGGACCGTGGGTATGTACGTGAGAGCCTTAGTCCTTGTGTTGTTCCTGTTCTTTTGGTTCCCAAAAAAGATGGTTCTTGGCGTATGTGTGTAGATTGTAGAGCCATTAACAACATTACTATACGATATCGTCATCCTATTCCTAGGCTAGATGACATGCTTGATGAGTTGTGTGGTGCTATAATTTTCACAAAGATTGACTTGCGTAGTGGATACCACCAAATAAGAATGAAACTTGGCGATGAATGGAAAACTGCTTTTAAAACTAAGTTCGACTTGTATGAGTGGTTAGTCATGCCTTTTGGTTTAACTAATCCACCTAGCACTTTCATGAGATTAATGAACGAGGTTTTACGTCCTTTCATTGGCAAATTTGTGGTCGTTTACTTTGATGATATCTTGATTTACAGCAAGTCCATGGATGAACATTTGACTCACTTACGTGCTATTTTTAATGCTTTGAGAGATGCACGTTTGTTTGGTAACCTTGATAAGTGCACCTTTTGCACGGATCGAGTCTCTTTTCTTGGCTATGTTGTGACTCCACAGGGAATTGAGGTTGATAGAGCCAAGGTGGAGGCGATATGGAGTTGGCCCACACCCACGACAGTCTCCCAAGTGCGGAGTTTTCTTGGCCTTGCAAGATTTTATCGCCGCTTTGTCAAGGAATTTAGCACCATTGCGACACCGTTGATTGAGTTGACAAAGAAGGCCGTCGTGTTCCATTGGGGGCCATCACAGGAAGAGTCCTTTAATCTTTTGAAGGACAACCTTACACACGCACCATTGCTCCAACTTCTGGATTTTGGTAAGACTTTTGAGCTGGAATGTGATGCTAGCAGAATTGGTATTGGTGGTGTTTTAATGCAAGAAGGAAAACCTGTTGCCTACTTTATTTAAAAATTGAATGTTCCTGCTCTTAATTATTCCACGTATGATAAAGAATTGTATGCTCTTGTTCGTTCTTTAGAGACGTGGCAACACTATTTATGGCCTAAAGAATTTGTCATTCATTCTGATCATGAATCACTTAAGCATATTCATAGTCAAATCAATTTGAATCGTAGACATGCTAAGTGGGTTGAATTTATTGAATCTTTTCCTTATGTCATTAAACACAAGAAAGGGAAGGATAATGTGATTGCTGATGCTTTGTCTCGACGCTATACCATGTTGTCTCAACTTGATTGTCGCATTTTTGGTCTTGAAACCATTAAATTAAAATATGCTCTTGATGCTGATTTTAAGGATGTGTTGTTGCATTGTAAAGAGGGACAAGCATGGAATAAATTCGTGATCAATGATGGGTTTTTGTTTAGAGCTAACCGCCTATGCATTCCAGTTGGTTCCGTTCATCTTTTGTTGTTGCAGGAGGCGCATGGAGGAGGATTGATGGGACATTTTGGTGCCAAGAAGACGGAGGAGGTGCTGGCCACACATTTCTTTTGGCCAAGGATGAGACGAGATGTAGAGCGGTTCGTGGCTCGGTGCGCCACATGTCAAAAAGCTAAGTCGCGGTTGAACCCACATGGTTTGTATATGCCTCTTCCCGTTCCTTCTATTCCTTAGGCTGATATATCTATGGACTTTGTTTTGGGATTGCCAAGGACTAAGAGGGGGAGGGATAGTATTTTTGTGGTGGTTGATCGTTTTTCTAAGATGGCACATTTTATTCCTTGTCATAAAAGCGACGATGCTGTTCATATTGCTGACCTTTTGATGAGGACATCCTTTCCATGCATACAACCATGCCGACTCCATATCAAACTGAAACTATGATACAAGGACCAATGACTAGAGCGCGAGCACGTCTGCTTAACCATCAGGTGAATGCGTTCCTAAGTTTGCATACAAATGTTTCAAAGAATGGAATACTACTTAATTCTTGTGATGATTTAATTGTCCTTAGGAACCATGGGGAAGAACCACATGAGCTCAAGTATAGAAGTGGAACCGTCAAGCGCAAACCAAGTCCTGTTCACGAGTTTGACTCGGATTCGGCCTTGTTGACAGCGCCTACTTCAAACGGCCGTAACTTTTGATCCAGAAGGTTTCTCGGGGCCCATGAGTACTTGTTGGAAAGCTCTTGAAGTCTACTTTCAGATGGATCCGGCCTCACCTCCAAATTCCATCCGAGTCGACCAGAAACTGCAAAACAATTCACGTCGCTTTTCCAGTCCGAGTCAAAGTGGGCCTTGGGCCTTGTAATTCGAGTCCTATTCGGCTTCCTTGTGTTTTGGCCGACCCTCCACCTTCCGTGACCCTTAAATAGGCAGCCGCACCCTCTTCTAGGGTTTGGGGTTTTGTTTAGACTAAGTTAGCTTTGCTGCTTTGCCTTGTACTCGCGCGTGTCGGCTAGACCGCCCGAATACTTGTCTTCGGAACCCCACCGTTTCTCTGTTTTGGATTGAATCTTACATCGTTATTTGCAATTGAGTTGCTGTTCATCTTGTTCTTGCTTGTTCTTCGATTGCTTGCAGGAAGAAGAACCCTCGTGGTTAGGTTGATCGTGCGCCGACAAGGTCACGAACAATCTCTGAGTTGGTGTATCGATCGCTAAGGCGCAACGCCCCTGGATGGTTGTAGTCGGGTCGTCAACGTCATCTCTTTCCCCAATCGAATCTACCACTCTCATCGAAAGATCGGGACCCCTAGTGCTATCAGTTGGTATCAGAGCTCAAGGTTGATCGGTGAGAGATCTTATCTAGTCCTTGCAATTTTTACCTACAATCCGAGAAAACCAAAAAAATAGCAGATCAGATCTATTCCCCAAAATCCGAAACAATTTGAGCCTTTATCTATTGCTGCATAGTCCTTGTTTGTTGAGTCTTGGTTGCATCGTCGTGTCCTTTGCTGGTCTTAGTGTCTAGTTCCTTTAGAGTTTCGAGTTACTGTTTCACGTTTTGGACTCACCGTTGCGATTAGATCCGAACTGTCATAGGAGGGCAAAAAAAAAAAAAAAAAAAAAAAAAAAGAGGAGGACTCGGTTGCTGCCCTAATTGGTCTTGGAGAAGGACTGGTTTCGCCCTAATTGGACTTGGGTAGGACTCGGTTTACGCCTAATTGGTATTGGAGTAGGGCAATTCAGATTCAACTACATCGTGTGTGAAAAAAAGAAAAGAAGGAACAGGCAGCCGCATCTAGAAGAGCCGGCATAAAAAAAAAAAAAAAAAAAAAGAAAAAAACAGAGGAGAGAGAAACATCTAACTTTTGCATACGACCTCCGATTGAGGCGATTCTTGATCCGTTGGAAAGGAAACCGAAAACTGGAGATTTCAGAGCCGCAAAGCCATCGGGCACATCTGCGGCAGCTTCGACCCCAAAAACGTCGTTTAGGGCCTCAAAGCGGGCCCGCAAACCGAGGAAAAATCAAGTTTCTCAGAATTCGCTCAAAATTGTGAGCCCTTCTGCACGTGATTCTAAGGTACCCTGTGAAGACGGCACCCTTTTTCGAGCTCCAGAACTCCGTGTGCAACGCCATCTAGTTTCTTTCGCACGGTGTGTCTTCGTTTGTGTTCTAGGCTCGCGTCTCTAGTGCGGTCTAGCCTAGGACCAGCACAGTGCCGTCGTTGGCGATCATTCAACTTGCTTTGACTAATGTGGTTCTAGTTATCCTTTGTTCACTCTCAGCCCACCTATAGCTCCACAGATTTGGCTACCACCTCACGGGGACTAGCGACCAAGGCAGCGATACACCCAATTTCCAGGAGATATTGTCTTGACTTGTCGGCTGCCATCACCTCCTGCTCGCTGTGGTAAGAACTTGTAAGAGCTTGACAGAACAGGTTGAGAGTGTGCGACTTGATTTAACCACATCCCAAAGTTGTGAGGTATAACCTGCAGTTTTATTATTTTTATCTTCTTGGTTTGTTTCTTGTGTTCTTCTAACAATGTCGGGAGAACCGGAGGACTGCGGGCAGCGCAACATTCCCCTCGGACTAGGGGCATCATACAACACTTTGGCGCCAAATGAAGCTGCACACTGAAGGACTTGATGAGGATGTACGGGTCACCAACGAACGCCTTGGCCAATTGGAGGCCGCAGATCGACACCAACACTACGCTTGCAACATTGGAGGCTTCCGTTGGCACCATCAACACCTCACTTGCTGAGATTTTGAGGCGTCTTGATGAGAGGGCCGTGCATCTCCCGCTGCACCGACTCAGCGTACTCGTGCCAACATTGGTGTCTTGGGCAGCGGGGTGGGCGAAAATGGTGGAGACGATTATGCGGTGACACGAGATTGATGATGATGAGGACGCTCACCGTCAGCGTCAACCACGCCGGGCTGAGGTGCGTGACAATGATGAATCGCTTGGTAAGATTAAGTTCACTATGCCACTTTTTGATGGAAAATATAACCTGATGCTTATATCACTTGGGAATTGGCTGTTGATCAGAAATTTGCTTGTCATGCATTCCCGAAAACAAAAGGGTTAGGGCTGCTACTAGTGAGTTTACTGATTTTGCGTCTGTTTGGTGGAGTGAATATTCTAAGAAAAATCCTTTCACCATACCACAAACTTGGGATGCATTAAAAAGAATCATGCGAGCTAGATTTGTTCCCTCATATTATGCACGTGATTTGTTACATAAGTTGCAACAATTGAGGCAAGGTAGTAAAAGCGTGAGGAATATTTTCAAGAATTGCAAACAGGCATGCTGCGTTGTGACTTAGAGGAAACGAGGAAGCCGCTATGGCTAGGTTTATGGGTGGTTTGAATCGGAAATTCAGGATATCTTAGCTTACAAGGAATATAATTCTATCACTCGTTTATTTCATCTTGCTTGTAAAGCTGAAAGAGAAATACAGGGACGCAGCGAGCACTAGGACTAACGTTTCTGCAGGTCGTGGAAACATTGGTCTCAACGTGCATCTGCCGCACCATCAAGCCAACCCCCTGCACCTTCTTCCACCAACAGCAAGCCACGGTTGTCATCATCAAATTCGGCATCTCGGGCATCCGAAGCAACAAAGGGGGCAGCCCAAGCACATGCAAAGAGCTCTTCGTCCGTTGCATCTACGGGACGAACAAGGGATATCAATGTCATCAATGCAAGGGTATGGCCATGTGAGGAGTGAGTGCCCAACCAAGCGTGTTCTGATTGTGAGAGATGATGGTGGGTATTCTTCTGCTAGTGATTTGGATGAGGATACATATGCTATGCTTGCAGTGACCATGCAGGTAGTGGGAAGGAGCAAGAAGAAGAGCACATTGGTGCTGAAGATGCAGAGCGCTATGAGAGCCTCATTGTGCAGCGTGTGTTGAGTGCACAAATGGAGAGGGCGGAGCAAAATCAGCGGCACATCCTTTTCCAAACAAAGTGCGTCGTGAAGGAGCGTTCATGCCGAGGATAATTGATGGAGGAGCTGCAACAACTTGGTGAGCTCCGATATGGTGGAGAAGCTTGCGTTGAACACCAAACCTCACCCACACCCTTACTACATTCAATGGTTCAATAACAGCGGCAAGGTGAAGGTAACACGAATGGTGAGAGTAAATTTTGCTATTGGTTCTTATCACGATGTTGTAGAATGCGATGTTGTCCCTATGCAAGCATGCTCTATGCTGTTAGGTAGACCGTGGCAATATGATAAAGATTCACTGCATCATGGTAAGACAAACCAATATTCTTTTGTGCATCATGACAAGAAAATTGTGTTACATCCTATGTCTCCTGAAGCTATTTTCAAAGATGAGATTGCTAGAGCTAGTAGAGAGAAAATCAGGAGCATAATAGGAGTGAAAATCAGATTGTTGCAAGTGAACTTGAGCAACATAAAAGAAAAACTCTAAATCTGTTCATGAGAATAAAACTGAGATTAAATTGCAAGGTGCATGTTTTCTTGCTACTAAGTCTGATGTGAATGAGCTGGATGCTAGTACTTCTATTTGCTATGCCTTACTTTGCAAACAAGCTTTATTTTCATTTGAGGAGGTACCTTCTTCTGTGCCTCCTGCTGTCACTAATCTTTTGCAGGAGTACATGGATGTCTTTCCAAAGGGCGTGCCACCAGGGCTACCACCGGTGCGAGGATTGAGCACCAGATTGATTTGATTCCCGGGGCATCTTTGCCCAATCGTGCGCCATACAGGACCAATCCGGAAGAAACTAAGGAGATTCAGCGTCAAGTTCAAGAATTGCTTGATAAAGGTTATGTGCGTGAGTCTCTTAGCCCTTGTGCTGTTCCGGTAATTTTAGTGCCTAAGAAAGATGGATCATGGCGTATGTGTGTGGACTGTAGAGCGATCAATAACATTACCATTAGATATCGTCACCCTATTCCTAGGTTAGATGATATGCTTGATGAATTAAGTGGCTCTATTGTCTTCTCTAAAGTTGATTTGCGTAGTGGGTACCACCAAATTCGCATGAAATTGGGAGATGAATGGAAAACAGCATTTAAAACTAAGTTCGGTTTGTATGAGTGGTTAGTAATGCCATTTGGTTTAACTAATGCACCTAGCACATTCATGAGATTAATGAACGAGGTTTTGCGTGCTTTCATTGGTAAATTTGTAGTGGTCTATTTTGATGATATATTGATATATAGCAGATCACTAGAGGAACACCTTTGCCATTTACGTGCTGTTTTTGATGCTTTACGTAATGCACGTTTATTTGGTAACGTTGAGAAGTGCACATTTTGCACGGATCGAGTCTCTTTTCTTGGCTATGTTGTTACTCCACAGGGCATAGAAGTTGATCAAGCCAAGGTTGAGGCAATACAGAGTTGGCGACTCCTAAAGCGGTCACGCAGGTGCGAAGTTTTCTAGGACTTGCTGGATTCTATCGTCGTTTTGTGAAGGATTTCAGCACCATCGCTGCACCATTGAATGAGCTCACTAAAAGGGGTGCCGTTTACTTGGGGGAATGCACAGGAAGACGCCTTCAACACATTGAAAGATAAGTTAACACATGCACCATTACTCCAACTTCCAGATTTTAGTAAGACTTTTGAGCTAGAATGTGATGCTAGTGGAATTGGATTGGGTGGTGTGCTGTTGCAAGAAGGTAAACCTGTGGCATACTTTAGTGAAAATTGAGTGGGCCTAGTTTGAACTATTCTACTTATGATAAGGAATTATATGCTCTAGTTCGAACTTTAGAGACATGGCAACATTATTTATGGCCCAAAGAATTTGTCATTCATTCTGATTATGAGTCATTAAAGCATATTAGAAGTCAAGCAAAATTGAACCGTAGGCATGCAAAGTGGGTTGAATTCATAGAGTCTTTTCCTTATGTCATAAAACACAAAAGGGAAAGGAGAATGTTATTGCTGATGCATTGTCTAGGAGATATACCATGCTCTCACAACTTGACTTCAAAATTTTTGGATTGGAAACAATTAAGGAGCATTATGTTCATGATGATGATTTTAAAGGCGTGTTGCTGAATTGCCAAGAGGAAAAACGTGGAATAAATTTGTTCTAAATGATGGATTTGTGTTTAGAGCTAACAAACTATGCATTCCAGCTAGCTCCGTTCGTTTGTTGTTGTTACAGGGAGCGCATGGAGGTGGGCTGATGGGGCATTTGGAGCGAAGAAGACGGAAGACATACTTGGTAGTCATTTCTTTTGGCCAAAGATGAGGCGTGATGTGGAACGTTTTGTTGCTCGCTGCACTCACGTGTCAAAAGGCTAAGTCACGACTTAATCCTCACGGTTTGTATATGCCTCTACCTGTTCCTAGTGTGCCTTGGGAAGATATTTCTATGGACTTTGTTTTAGGACTGCCTAGGACAAAGAAGGGAGGGATAGCATATTTGTTGTTGTGGATAGATTTTCTAAGATGGCACACTTCATACCATGTCATAAAAGTGATGATGCTTCCAATATTGCTGATTTGTTCTTTCGTGAAGTTGTTCGTTTGCATGGTGTGCCAAATACAATAGTTTCGATCGTGACACTAAATTCCTTAGCCATTTTGGAGAACTTTATGGGCTAAATTGGGGACTAAGCTGTTATTTTCGACTACGTGTCATCCCCAAACTGATGGGCAAACTGAAGTTGTGAATAGAACTTTATCTACCATGCTTAGGGCTGTTTTGAAAAGAACATTAAAGTGTGGGAAGAATGCTTGCCTCATATTGAATTTGCTTATAATCGTTAGCTGCATTCTACTACAAAGTTGTGCCCTTTTGAGATTGTCTATGGCTTTGTGCCTCGTGCTCCTATTGATTTGCTACCACTTCCATCTTCGGAGAAGTTAAATTTTGATGCTAAACAGCGTGCTGACTTGATGTTGAAATTGCATGAGACAACCAAAGAAAATATTGAGCGCATGAATGCTAAATATAAACTTGCTGGTAGTAAAGGAAGGAGGCATTTAACTTTTCAACCGGTGATTTAGTTTGGTTGCATTTGAGAAAGAAAGATTTCCTGAATTGAGGAGGTCTAAGTTGATGCCTAGAGCTGATGGTCCTTTCAAAGTGTTGGAAAAGATTAATGACAATGCATATAAACTTGAGTTGCCTGCAGATTTTGGGGTTAGTCCCACCTTTAACATTGCAGATTTGAAGCCATACTTGGGAGAAGAAGATGAGCTTGAGTCATGGACGACTCAAATGCAAGAAGGGGAGGATGATGAGGACATCCTTTCCATGCATACAACCATGCCGACTCCATATCAAACTGAAACTATGATACAAGGACCAATGACTAGAGCGCGAGCACGTCCTGCTTAACCATCAGGTGAATGCGTTCCTAAGTTTGCATACAAATGTTTCAAAGAATGGAATACTACTTAATTCTTGTGATGATTTAATTGTCCTTAGGAACCATGGGGAAGAACCACATGAGCTCAAGTATAGAAGTGGAACCGTCAAGCGCAAACCAAGTCCTGTTCACGAGTTTGACTCGGATTCGGCCTTGTTGACAGCGCCTACTTCAAACGGCCGTAACTTTTGATCCAGAAGGTTTCTCAGGGCCCATGAGTACTTGTTGGAAAGCTCTTGAAGTCTACTTTCAGATGGATCCGGCCTCACCTCCAAATTCCATCCGAGTCGACCAGAAACTGCAAAACAATTCACGTCGCTTTTCCAGTCCGAGTCAAAGTGGGCCTTGGGCCTTGTAATTCGAGTCCTATTCGGCTTCCTTGTGTTTTGGCCGACCCTCCACCTTCCGTGACCCTTAAATAGGCAGCGCACCTCTTCTAGGGTTTGGGGTTTTGTTTAGACTAAGTTAGCTTTTGCTGCTTTGCCTTGTACTCGCGGCGTGTCGGCTAGACCGCCCGAATACTTGTCTTCGGAACCCCACCGTTTCTCTGTTTTGGATTGAATCTTACATCGTTATTTGCAATTGAGTTGCTGTTCATCTTGTTCTTGCTTGTTCTTCGATTGCTTGCAGGAAGAAGAACCCTCGTGGTTAGGTTGATCGTGCGCCGACAAGGTCACGAACAATCTCTGGAGTTGGTGTATCGATCGCTAAGGCGCAACGTCCCTGGATGGTTGTAGTCGGGTCGTCAACGTCATCTCTTTCCCCAATCGAATCTACCACTCTCATCGAAAGATCGGGACCCCTAGTGCTATCACCTTTTCTTTCAAGAAATCGTTCGCTTGCATGGTATGCCTTCTACTATTGTTTCAGATTGCGATGCAAAATTCTTGAGTCACTTTTGGCGCACTTTGTGGAATAAATTGGGGACAAAGCTTCTGTTTTCTACAACTTGTCATCCCCAAACTGATGGACAAACAGAGGTAGTGAATCGAACATTGTCCACCATGTTGAGAGCGATCTTGAAGCGCAATTTGAAGGTGTGGGAAGAGTGTTTGCCGCATGTGGAGTTTGCATATAATAAGGTGGTACACTCCACCACCAAGTTAAGTCCCTTCCAGGTAGTGTATGGATTTAACCCCCGTGCTCCTATTGATCTTTTGCCTTTACCTACCACTGAGAGAACACATAATGATGCTAAAAAGCGTGCTGAATTTATTCTCAAATTGCATGAAACCACTAAGGCAAATATTGAAAAGATGAATGAAAAGTATAGAATTGCTGGTAGTGAAGGTAGAAGGGAAGTTAAACTTGTACCGGGTGATTTGGTTTGGTTGCACTTGAGAAAGGATAGATTTCCTGAGTTAAGAAAATCAAAATTGATGCCTAGAGCTGCTGGTCCTTTTAAGATAGTTGAGAAGATAAATGATAATGCATATAAACTTGAGTTGCCTCCCGAGTTTGGGGTTAGTCCCACCTTTAACATTTCAGATTTGAAGCCATACTTGGGAGAAGAAGATGAGGCTGAGTTGAGGACAACTCCGCTTCAAGAGGGGGAGGATGACGAGGACATCACTTCTTCGGATACACACAACAACTCCTCCACTTGACATTCAAGGACCAATCACTAGAGCTCGCGCCCGACAATTGAATTTACAGGTGAGCTCGTTCCTAAGTACTTCTTTTTGTTCACTTGAGAATCGATTGCTACCTAATGATTTAATTATGATTAGGAACCATGGAGAGGACCTAGAAGTACTTGGAGAAGGACTACGAGGCGCACAAGTCCAGCAAGGGCGGTCGAATCATGTTGGAGGCCCAACTCAAACCGACTTCGAATCCAATTCGGAGTACAGGACCAGGCCACACTAAAACCGACGCCCAGATCGCATCCGGACTCCGTTTTGGACGTTCTACATATGTATGGAAAGCGGAGAAGACTACCTTTTCAATGGCTCTGGTCCCATGTAAAAATTCCTTCTGAGTCAACAGGAATCGTCGAAACAAGTGGGCATTTAGAATCTGTCAGGGTGCTGCGTCACCGTCTTTTGGGCCGATTGGCTTTGTATCGTGTTGGAGCCCATTAGGGGCGCGTCCAGGGGTTTTGCATGCCCCTCACTCCTTTATATCCAGCCGCCACCCCCACCATTAGGGTTGGGTTTTGCTTAGATTAATTCTGTCTTTGAACAGTTTCGCCGTTCATCGGTTTGTGAGACCCCAACTTTTCGAGTGCTACATCAATAGATCCGCAATTCAGTTGTGTTCTTCCTTGTTCTTGCTTGTGTTCTTTGATTCGCAGGCAAGGAATAGCCTTCTTGGCGAGGTCAACGGGCGCGCCACGTTGATAACCTGAGGAGACGTGGTGCTGCGATTGTGGGGTTTGGAACGTGTCGTTCGGAAGCCGGATCAATTTGTGTCGCGCCTCCACCAAATCGAACATATCCAGAACCTGTTGGAAGATCGGGACCCCGTCCCCATCAAGAATGAGGAAGGGCACACACTAAGTCCATTCAGGTTGTTTGGCACTCATTTTAAGTCCATGCCTCGATTTCATATGCAAGGATATTATTATCCCTTTGGAACCCGTCGTTGTGCAAAGTTTCACATCGACTCGAACGAAACCAAAATTACGACATCCAGGCCGTTGGCACTTAGTTTCATTTTGTGTCTCGATTCCGTACGAATAGATGTTTGGATGTCGTTAGAACAGGTCGTCGAGCAAAGTATCACACTGACGCCAACGGAATCAAAAAACATACCGAAATGTGCTTAGCGCATATGAAGTCCGTTCGACGTGTTTGGCTCTCAGTTTTTTTCATGCATCAAATTCACACAGATGGATCTTATGCTGCCACCAGATCGCAACGTGATTCAAAGTTTCACACCGTTTCAGACGGATTCAATACGCAGGCCAAAATGAGTTAGGGCAAGTCCATTTGCCTGTTGGAACTCAGTTTAGTTTCGCGCCTCCATTTCATGCGCGGACCTTACGATGCCTTTGAAACCTGTCATGGAAACATACGCACCAACTTAGACGGATTCAAATGCATAGCAAAATGTGCCACGGTGAATACAAAGTCCATCTGTAGTGTTGGCACTAGGTTTCATTTCATTCATCGATTTCTCACGCATAGATCATACGATGTCGTCGATTTCACACCAACTCGGATGGATTGAAATGCACGCTGAAATGCGCTAGAGCACATTGTAGTCAATTCAGGTCGTTTGCTATTGGGTTTCGTTTCGTGCGTCGATTTCTTACTCATGGATGTACAGTATCTATCGAAACACAATATCGGAAGCTTTACACCAACTCAAATGAATTTGGAATGCACACTTTAATGAGCTAGGGCGCTTAGGAAGTACATTCGGGGTGTTTGCCTCTTAGTTTCAATTTGCGATTCGATTTCGCAGGCATGGATCGCGTGACGCCATCGGCACATGTCAAGGAAAGTTTTGCACTAACTCGAACGGATTCGAAAAGCGTGCCGACGGGTCCTAGGTGCATATGATGTCCATCCAGGGTGTTGGCACTCAGTTCCATATTGTGCCTTGACTTCGTACATTGCTATCGAAACCCGTAATGAAGAAAAGTTTCGCACTGACTCGGACGGATTCGAAATGCTTGCTGAAATGATCTTGGGCGCATATAAAGCCCATTCAAGGTGTTTGGCACTAAGTTTCATTTCGTGCGGCGATTTCTTATGCGTTGATGTATAGTACGCATTGGAACCCATCTTGGAGGAAAGTTTCACGCTGACTTGGACGGATTCGAACAGCATGCCGGAATGAGCTATTGACATGTGAAGTCCATTCATGTTGTTTGGCACTCAGTTTCATTTCGTGACTTGATTTCTTACGCATGGATCTTATGATGTCTCGATCACGTCGTGGAGGAAAGATCCACACTAACAAGGACGGACACAGTGTGTGTGTCAAAGTGAGCATGGCTGCATATGAAGTCCATTCGATGCATTGGAACTGAGTTTCAATTCGTGCCTCGATTTCGAATGCATCAATGTGTCGTACCCGTTCCAACCCATTGTGGATGAAAGTTTCTTACCGACTCGGATGAATTGCAAATGCATTCTAGAATGAGGAAGGGCACACACTAAGTCCATTCAGGTTGTTTGGCACTCATTTTCATTCCATGCCTCGATTTCATATGCAAGGATATTATGATCCCTTTGGACCCGTCGTTGTGCAAAATTTCACATCGACTCGAACGAATCCAAAATTCATGCGAAGTGAGGTAGGACGCATACCAGAGACATCCAGGGCGTTGGTACTCAGTTTCATTTTGTGCCTCGATTCCGTACGAATAGATGTTTGGATGCCGTTAGAACAGGTCGTCGAGCAAAGTATCACGCCTCAACGGAATAAAAAACATACGAAATGTGCTTGGCGCATATGAAGTCCGTTCGACGTGTTTGGCTCTCAGTTTTTTTTCATGCATCGAATTCACACAGATGGATCTTATGCTGCCACCAGATCTCAACGTGATTCAAAGTTTCACACCGTTTCAGACGGATTCAATACGCAGGCCAAAATGAGTTAGGGCAAGTCCATTTGCCCTGTTGGAACTCAGTTTTGTTTCGTGCCTCCATTTCATGCGCACGGACCTTACGATGCCTTTGAAACCTGTCATGGGGGAAACATACGCACCAACTTAGACGGATTCGAAATGCATAGCAAAATGTGCCACGGTGAATACAAAGTCCATCTGTAGTGTTGGCACTAGGTTTCATTTCATTCATCGATTTCTCACGCATAGATCATACGATGTCGTCGATTTCACACCAACTCGGATGGATTGAAATGCACGCTGAAATGCGCTAGAGCACATTGTAGTCAATTCAGGTCGTTTGCTATTGGGTTTCGTTTCGTGCGCCGATTTCTTACTCATGGATGTACAGTATCTATCGAAACACAATATCGGGGAAGCTTTCGCACCAACTCAAATGAATTTGGAATGCACACTTTAATGAGCTAGGGCGCTTAGGAAGTACATTCGGGGTGTTTGCCTCTTAGTTTCATTTGCGATTCGATTTGCGAGCATGGATCGCGTGGCGCCATCGGCACATGTCAAGGAAAGTTTCGCGCTGACTCGAACGGATTCGAAAAGCGTGCCGACGGGTCCTAGGTGCATATGATGTCCATCCAGGGTGTTGGCACTCAGTTCCATATTGTGCCTTGACTTCGTAAGCTTGGATTGCTATCGAAACCCGTAATGAAGAAAAGTTTCGCACTGACTCGGACGGATTTGAAATGCTTGCTGAAATGATCTTGGGCGCATATAAAGCCCATTCAAGGTGTTTGGCACTAAGTTTCATTTCGTGCGGCGATTTCTTATGCATTGATGTATAGTACGCATTGGAACCCATCTTGGAGGAAAGTTTCACGCTGACTTGGACGGATTCGAACAGCATGCCGGAATGAGCTATTGACATGTGAAGTCCATTCATGTTGTTTGGCACTCAGTTTCATTTTGTGACTTGATTTATTACGCATGGATCTTATGATGTCTCGATCACGTCGTGGAGGAAAGATCCACACTAACAAGGACGGACACAGTGTGTGTGCCAAAGTGAGCAGGGCTGCATATGAAGTCCATTCGATGCATTGGAACTGAGTTTCAATTCGTGCCTCGATTTCGAATGCACCAATGTGTCGTACCCGTTCCAACCCATTGTGGATGAAAGTTTCTTACCGACTCGGATGAATTGCAAATGCATTCTAGAATGAGGAAGGGCACACACTAAGTCCATTCAGGTTGTTTGGCACTCATTTTCATTCCATGCCTCGATTTCATATGCAAGGATATTATGATCCCTTTGGAACCCGTCGTTGTGCAAAGTTTCACATCGACTCGAGCGAATCAAAATTCATGCGAAGTGAGTAGGGCGCATACTAGAGACATCGGGCGTTGGCACTCAGTTTCATTTTGTGCCTCGATTCCGTACGAATAGATGTTTGGATGCCGTTAGAACAGGTCGTCGAGCAAAGTATCACACTGACTCCAACGGAATCAAAAAACATACCGAAATGTGCTTGGCGCATATGAAGTCCGTTCGACGTGTTTGGCTCTCAGTTTTTTTTCATGCATCAAATTCACACAGATGGGTCTTATGCTGCCACCAGATCTCAACGTGATTCAAAGTTTCACACCGTTTCAGACGGATTCAATACGCAGGCCAAAATGAGTTAGGGCAAGTCCATTTGCCCTGTTGGAACTCAGTTTCGTTTCGTGCCTCCATTTCATGCGCACGGACCTTACGATGCCTTTGAAACCTATCGTGGGGGAAACATACGCACCAACTTAGACGGATTCGAAATGCATAGCAAAATGTGCCACGGTGAATACAAAGTCCATCTGTAGTGTTGGCACTAGGTTTCATTTCATGCATCGATTTCTCACGCATAGATCGTACGATGTCGTCGATTTCACACCAACTCGGATGGATTGAAATGCACGCTGAAATGCGCTAGAGCACATTGTAGTCAATTCAGGTCGTTTGCTATTGGGTTTCGTTTCGTGCGTCGATTTCTTACTCATGGATGTACAGTATCTATCGAAACACAATATCGGGGAACCTTTCGCACCAACTCAAATGAATTTGGAATGCACACTTTAATAAGCTAGGGCGCTTAGGAAGTGCATTCGGGGTGTTTGCCTCTTAGTTTCGTTTTGCGATTCGATTTTGCAAGCATGGATCGCGTGACGCCATCGGCACACGTCAAGGAAAGTTTTGTACTGACTCGAACGGATCCGAAAAGCGTGCGACGGGTCCTAGTTGCATATGATGTCCATCCAGGGTGTTGGCACTCAGTTCCATATTGTGCCTTGACTTCGTACGCTTGGATTGCTATCTAAACCCGTAATGAAGAAAAGTTTCGCACTGACTCGGACGGATTTGAAATGCTTGCTGAAATGATCTTGGGTGCATATAAAGTCCATTCGAGGTGTTTGGCACTAAGTTTCATTTCGTGCGGCGATTTCTTATGCATTGATGTATAGTACGCATTGGAATCCATATTGGAGGAAAGTTTCACGCTAACTTGGACGGATTCAAACAGCATGCCGGAATGAGCTAGTCACATGTGAAGTCCATTTTTGTTGTTTGGCACTCAGTTTCATTTCGTGACTTGATTTTTTACGCATGGATCTTATGATGTCTCGATCACGTCGTGGAGGAAATATCCACACTAACAAGGACGGACACAGTGTGTGTGCCAAAGTGAGCATGGCTGCATATGAAGTCCATTCGATGCATTGGAACTGAGTTTCAATTCGTGCCTCGATTTCGAATGCACCAATGTGTCGTACCCGTTCCAACCCATTGTGGATGAAAGTTTCTTACCGACTCGGATGAATTGCAAATGCATTGTAGAATGAGGAAGGGCACACACTAAGTCCATTCAGGTTGTTTGGCACTCATTTTCATTCCATGCCTCGATTTCATATGCAAGGATATTATGATCCCTTTGGAACCCGTCGTTGTGCAAAGTTTCACATCGACTCGAACGAATCCAAAATTCATGCGAAGTGAGGTAGGACGCATACCAGAGACATCCAGGGCGTTGGCACTCAGTTTCATTTGTGCCTCGATTCCGTGCGAATAGATGTTTGGATGCCGTTAGAACAAGTCGTCGAGCAAAGTATCACATCGACTCAACGGAATCAAAAACATACAGAAATGTGCTTGGCGCTTATGAAGTCCGTTCGGCGTGTTTGGCTCTCAGTTTTTTCATGCATCAAATTCGCACAGATGGATGTTATGCTGCCACCAGATCTCAACGTGATTCAAAGTTTCACACCGTTTGAGCGGATTCAATCGCAGCCAAAATGAGTTAGGGCAAGTCCATTTGCCTGTTGGAACTTAGTTTCGTTTCGTGCCTCCATTTCATGCGCACGGACCTTACGATGCCTTTGAAACCTGTCGTGGGGGAAACATACGCACCAACTTAGACGGATTCGAAATGCATAGCAAAATGTGCCACGGTGAATACAAAGTCCATCTGTAGTGTTGGCACTAGGTTTCATTTCATGCATCGATTTCTCACGCATAGATCGTACGATGTCGTCGATTTCACACCAACTCGGATGGATTGAAATGCACGCTGAAATGCGCTAGAGCACATTGTAGTCAATTCAGGTCGTTTGCTATTGGGTTTCGTTTCGTGCGTCGATTTCTTACCCATGGATGTACAGTATCTATCGAAACACAATATCGGGGAACCTTTCGCACCAACTCAAATGAATTTGGAATGCACACTTTAATGAGCTAGGGCGCTTAGGAAGTACATTCGGGGTGTTTGCCTCTTAGTTTCGTTTTGCGATTCGATTTTGCAGGCATGGATCGCGTGACGCCATCGACACATGTCAAGGAAAGTTTCGCACTGACTCGAACGGATTCGAAAAGCGTGCCGACGGGTCCTAGGCGCATATGATGTCCATCCAGGGTGTTGGCACTCAGTTCCATATTGTGCTTTGACTTCGTACGCTTGGATTGCGATCTAAACCCGTAACGAAGAAAAGTTTCGCACTGACTCGGACGGATTTGAAATGCTTGCTGAAATGATCTTGGGTGCATATAAAGTCCATTCGAGGTGTTTGGCACTAAGTTTCATTTCGTGCGGCGATTTCTTATGAATTGATGTATAGTACGCATTGGAATCCATCTTGGAGGAAAGTTTCACGCTAACTTGGATGGATTCAAACAGCATGCCGGAATGAGCTAGTCACATGTGAAGTCCATTCTTGTTGTTTGGCACTCAGTTTCATTTCGTGACTTGATTTTTTACGCATGGATCTTATGATGTCTCGATCACGTCGTGGAGGAAAGATCCACACTAACAAGGACGGACACAGTGTGTGTGCCAAAGTGAGCATGGCTGCATATGAAGTCCATTCGATGCATTGGAACTGAGTTTCAATTCGTGCGTCGATTTCGAATGCACCAATGTGTCGTACCCGTTCCAACCCATTGTGGATGAAAGTTTCTTACCGACTCGGATGAATTGCAAATGCATTCTAGAATGAGGAAGGGCACACACTAAGTCCATTCAGGTTGTTTGGCACTCATTTTCATTCCATGCCTCGATTTCATATGCAAGGATATTATGATCCCTTTGGAACCCGTCGTTGTGCAAAGTTTCACATCGACTCGAACGAATCCAAAATTCATGCGAAGTGAGGTAGGACGCATACCAGAGACATCCAGGGCGTTGGCACTCAGTTTCATTTTGTGCCTCGATTCCGTACGAATAGATGTTTGGATGCCGTTAGAACAGGTCGTCGAGCAAAGTATCACACTGACTCCAACGGAATCAAAAAACATACCGAAATGTGCTTGGCGCTTATGAAGTCCGTTCGACGTGTTTGGCTCTCAGTTTTTTTTCATGCATCAAATTCGCACAGATGGATCTTATGCTGCCACCAGATCTCAACGTGATTCAAAGTTTTACACCGTTTCGGACGGATTCAATATGCAGGCCAAAATGAGTTAGGGCAAGTCCATTTGCCCTGTTGGAACTCAGTTTCGTTTCGTGCCTCCATTTCATGCGCACGGACCTTACGATGCCTTTGAAACCTGTCGTGGGGGAAACATACGCACCAACTTAGACGGATTCGAAATGCATAGCAAAATGTGCCACGGTGAATACAAAGTCCATCTGTAGTGTTGGCACTAGGTTTCATTTCATGCAACGATTTCTCACGCATCGGTCGTACGATGTCGTCGATTTCACACCAACTCGGATGGATTGAAATGCACGCTGAAATGCGCTAGAGCACATTGTAGTCAATTCAGGTCGTTTGCTATTGGGTTTCGTTTCGTGCGTCGATTTCTTACTCGTGGATGTACAGTATCTATCGACGCGCAATATCGGTCGTTGGCACTAAGTTTCATTTCATGCATCGATTTCTCACTGTTGTAGGGGTGGCCCCCACCTAAGCCCAGCAGGCCTGTCAGGAGGTTATAAGAGCCAGAGTAACATGTGTAATGACATAAGTGCCCCTAATGGGGATGTACGGATGTAAGGGCATAACTGTAAAAGCATACTGCATGTGAATATATATATCAGGATGAGGGGGAGGGTGAGGCGGCCGGGGGTAGCCGCAATGAAGCATCCGGCGGATCTGGAGATCTTGAGGCGATGGTCCCTGCACAGACCCGTCCGCTGGGTGTTCCGGCGGCCCGGCGGCCCTGCGGTGGAAGCGCCCTACTAGCAGCCCTCGGCGCGTTCCAACGAGAACTAGGGACCTTCGC
This sequence comes from Dendrocalamus sinicus, assembly GCA_036346575.1. Taxonomy (NCBI): domain Eukaryota; kingdom Viridiplantae; phylum Streptophyta; class Magnoliopsida; order Poales; family Poaceae; genus Dendrocalamus; species Dendrocalamus sinicus. The sequence continues at coordinate 13,482,798 of CM070651.1, read as the reverse complement.
GGGCTGTCAGAGATATGCAAGAGGCTCGGGCGGCGAGCGCGCCGATACTGCGCCCGAGCCTCGCGAAGCCCCCACGCCTAGCCGCGTGCCGCTGCGGCACGTAGATCCGGAGTCCCCGCTTTCGGCGGGGCTGCAGCAGGCGGTGTGGCCCGAAGACTTCAAGTTTCCTAGCGTCATCGACCCATACAAAGGCGACACGGACCCTCGCGAGTTCGTGCGGCGTGTACAAAATCGCGATCGAGGCGCGGGCGAGCGACACCACGAAGGCGGGACTCCCCTCGCGCTGCAAGGAGTGGCGCTATCTTGGTTCTTTACCATAGGCGGGCTCTATCTCGTGTGGGAGCAGCTCGTGACCGCCTTCACAACAACTTCCAAGGAAACTATGTCGGCGAGTCGATGCGGACCAACTCTTCGCTGTGAAGCAAAGACCCTCGGGCTCTCCGACTACTTCAGCGCCGCCAAGATTCGATGCCAAGTGAAAGACGCGTTAATGAAACCACCGTCGTTAATGCAGCCATACGGGCCTTCGCCAGGGGCGATGGCCGAGTACAACGCGCAGAGGCCAATCAAGGCGATCGCCAAGCTCTTCGACAAAATGGGCGAGTATGCGCGGGCGGAGGAGGATCTTGCGAGCGCAGCATTACCGCCCTCGACCTCGCCCATGAGGCGCCCCGCGAGTGGGGCGGGTGGTCCCCCTCGAGCGGGGGCGCGGCCGGAGCCCCGGAGGCCCTCCTCGGCAGCGATACGAGAGTGCAGGAAGGCTCTTCAAGGAGCAGGCATAAACCTTGGCGCCGCCCGGCTGAGTCCTGAGCGGCCCATCATGTCCTCGACACCGAGCGCCCACCAGGACCCGACCCGCCTCATGGAGGGGAGGCCGGGATCGGAAGGTGGACTCGATTGCGGCGCCAACCCCACGCAAAACAAGAGCTCCTACACTATGGCAAGTGGTGCGAGGTACACGGCTACGGTGATCATTACACAAGGGCATGCACGCGATTATGGAGCTGCGGAGGTGACGGCGGGTCTCGGGCTCTGCCTCCTCGGCCTCGCCGGAGCCACGTGGGGCACCCATGGGGTAGCCCCATACGAGCCACCGCAGAGAGCGCGCGCAGCATCGCACCATCGCATCATCACGAAGGTTCCTCCTCAAGGGCCCCGGGAGCGGCCGCACTGTGGATGCCGCCCGCAACATCACCTTCGACTTGAGCGACACCGGGGTGTGGGTACCCTCACCAAGACCCTCTGGTCATCCAGACCCACATAGCACGCTGTGACGTCAGGCGCGTCCTTGTCGGCGGGGAAGCTCGCGAATATCTTGTTCGCGAGAGGCCCTCGACCGTATGGGGATCCCCCGAAGCCGGCTAGAGCAGCCAGGAGCTCCACTTCAAGGCTTCGGAGGTCAACCGCTGTAGGCCTTGGGGCATGTGTCCCTTCCGGTCACTTTCGTCAGGAGGGCAACAAGGGTAACATCCGGACCGAGCATGTCATCTTTGGCGTCGTAGATATCCCACATCCCTACAACGCCATCTTTGGCGACCCGCCATCAACTCTTTGGCGATCCCACACACGCGTTTTGTGTGTGAAGCTCCCAGGCCAGAGGGTGTTATCACCGTCTTGGCGATCGACTCGCTGGCGACGTGCCGAGGTCGGGCGGCCGAGTTCCGCATCGCCGGTGCATGCCCTCTCCGCACGCTCGGCGATGGGCCTCCGCCTCCGGTGGGCGCCCAAGCCTCGGCCGGGGCGGAGTCAAGAAGGTGCCGCTCGGCGGAGGATAGTTTGTGTCCATCGGCGAGGGCTCCCAGAAGGTCGAGCGGGATCTGCTCGAGTGCTTGAACAAGCGTTGACATTTCGCATGGTCCCGGAGAGACATCAAGGCGTAGACCGAGCGATGTCGAGCATCGCTTGGCGGTCCGCCCCGACGCCAAGCCGGTCAAGCAAAGGCTTGGCGTATGTCGATGGATCGGCGGCGACGACCAAAACAAAAGTGGCGAAGCTTCTTGAGCGGGGTCATCGCGAGGTCCACCATCGAGTGGCTCGCTAACCGGTACTAGTCAAAAACAGCGGGGCTGGCGTATGTGCATCGACTTCACGGCACTCAACAAGGCGTGCCCAAGGACAATTACCCTTGCCGCGCATCGATCGGTGGTCGGCGCCACGGCTGAGTGCGAACTAATGAGTTTCTGGGCGCCTATTCCGCTACCACCGGTATACATGGCGAAGGCGGCGAGGAGAAGACCGGTTTCATCACACCACTTGGGGCGTTACGCCGTCGAGAATGCCCTTTGGCTTGAAGAAGCGCAGCGCTACCTTTACCGCCTCGTCGCTATTGCCCCGCCGCCCGGCTCGGGAGGAGCGTCGAAGCTTACGTCGATGGCGTGGTGGTCAAAACCCGGCAGCTTGCTCGCATGGCGGGACCTCGAGAGACCTTCGACAACCTGGAAGGCGGGCATCAAGCTCAACCCGACAAATGTGTCTTGAGTGCGGCGGAGCAAACTCACGGGTTTCCTCGTGTCGGACGGGGCATCGGCGAACCCGACAAAGTAGATGCCATCCACGGGTATGGAGCCGCCCAAGACAACGAGGAGGTCCAGAGGCTGGCGGGCCGCATGGCAGCACTAAGCCACTTCCTATCCAGGGCGGCGGAGCGGGGCCTACCATTTTTCAAGACACTCCGCGGGTGCGATGGATTTCGTTGGGACGGCGATTGCGCGAAGGCCTTCAACGAGCTCAAGGAGCACCTGGCAAGCCTCCCCACTCTGGTCGCCCCAACACCAGAGGCCCCCCTCCTGCTCTATCTGGCCGCGTTAGCCACTGCGGTCAGCGCCGTCCTCGTCTTAGAGGAAGGCGCCATGCAGCGGCCCGTGTACTTTGTCTCTGAAGCCCTCCAAGGCGCCAAGACAAGATACACGGAGCTTGAGAAGCTCGCCTACGCGCTGGTCATGGCCTCCAGGAAACTTCAGCATTATTTTCTGGCCCACCCGATCACAGTGCCTTCCTCGTTCCCCCTGGCAGAGATGTTGCACAATAAGGAGTCCACAGGGCGCATCGGCAAATGGGCTGCCGAGCTCGCTCCCTTCTCCTTGACGTACGCTTCACGAACGGCAATCAAATCCCAAGTCCTTGCGGATTTTCTCGCCGAATGGACCCGCCGCCCAACCCGTCGGATGCACGATGACCCCGTCTGGACGCTCACCATTGACGGAGCTTACGGCGTCGCAGGCGCGGGCGTAGGTGCGGTGATTGTCACGCCCGAAGGACAGCGTTTGCTATACTTGGCGCGCCTTGCCTTCCCCGCCACCAACAACATGGCTGAGTACGAGGCGCTGCTCTTTGGCTGGCGGCTCAAAGCGATCGGCGCAAGGCGGGTGCTAGTCCGCACCGACTTCGCGCTTGGTGGCTGGTCATGTGGACAAGTCATATCAAGCCAAGGACCACGAGTTGGTCAAGTATCTCGCGGCTGTGAGGGCAAGGAAAGGCACTTTTGGCGTCACCGTCAAGGCCATCCCAGCGCGGAGAAGCGAGCGGTGGCGCCCTCGCTAAGGCGGCGGCCAGCAATCGCCCCACGATGGGGCGTTTCACGAGATATTAGTGCAGGCGCCATCGCGCGGAGACAAGCGGGGACGCGGCACTTGTCCACCACATTGGTAGCCAAGTGATTGGCGAGCCCATCTTCAATTTCTTGCAAGGCATCGCGGCCGAGGACCCGCCGAGCCGGCGTTTGCGGCACCGCGCAAGGTCCTTCGGTGTTGAAGGATATTCTACAAGAGAGGGTTTGCGCACCGCTCTGCGCGCCTCTCGGCGGAGGAAAGGAGCTCCTTGCGGAGATCCACGCGGCGCGTCGCGGGTCCCACAGCACCGAGGTCATTAGTCGGCAAGGCGTTCGGGCAAGGCTTCTACTAGCCAGCGCCATCACCGCGCCCGGGACCTCGTCGTTGGTGCCAAGGGTGCGGTGGATGGCGCGCATCATCCGCGAGCCCGACGAGCCTCAACCCCATTCCTCGGTGTGGCCAGCGCACGCTGGGCGTCGACATAGTAGGACCACTTGCCCGAGCTCCAGGGGACCTCCGGTTCGTGGTAGTCGCGTTGGAGTATTTCTCCAGATGACCGGAAGCGGTCGCCCTGGCTAAAGTAACCTCTGCGGCCATACAGCGCTTCCTCTGGCAAAACATCATATGTCGCTTTGGCGTGCCCCGGGAGCTCATGGTTGACAATGGCCTGCAGTTCGATGCCACCCCCTTCAAAGAATATTGTGACAGCATGGGCATCACCCTCCGATTTGCCTCGAAAGGGCGAATAGCGCCTCTCCGCTGCCATCAAAAAGTGCCTGGTCGGGTTGCCGAAGGGCAAGTGGCCAAGCGAGCTTCACAGAGTTCTTTGGTCAATTTGCACAACGGTAACGCGTCCGATGGGGTTCACGCCATTCAAGCTCCTTTTCAGCGGCAAGCGATGCGCGAGAAATCAAGGCGGCTCGCGGAGGTCCTCGTCCAAGCACCGACGACGAGGCGCGGTGTCCTGGACCTCCTCGGCGAGTGCTGCGCGCGATGCAGCCCACCATGTCGAAGTATGCGCGGCGGAACAATGCGTGCTCGGGACGCTCTATATGCCCGTGGGGATTCAAGCACAGGGATCTCGTTCTCGAGTGGCGCTCGGCGAGACCGGCGCAAGCTGGAGTCAAGTGGGAAGGCCCGTACATCATGATGGAGGCATTGCCGAAGGGGGCGTACCGCCTCGCCACGCTCGAAGGACAAGCCCTCCGACACACATGGAATACGGACAGGTTGCGGCGATACTAAGCCTAGAAGTAGGACGACAAGCGTAGAGCCACCAGCCCATTGTTATACAATGCTCGCCCGCGCAAACGGGAGTTCAATAAAGATTGCTGTCCCCAAGAGCATTGTGCATCCGTCTTTGTGCGTAACAAAGTCCATGGACTCTAAATAAGGCGTGGCGTCGAGTCGCCTCGCGCGCGCGAGTCTCTGGACTATAAAGCAAGTCATAGCGTCGAGGTTCGCCTCGCACGCGCCCGATCTGCGACTCTAAATAAGGCGCAGCGGGGCGCCTCGCGCGCGCGATCTCGAACTCTAAATGAAGTCGTAGCGTCGAGGTTCGTCTCGCGCGCGCCGATCCACGGACTCTAAATAAGGCGTAGCGTCGAGTCGCCTCGCGCACGCGAGTCTCGAACTATAAAGGAAGTCGTGGCGTCGAGGTTCGCCTCGCGACGCGCCGATCCACGGACTCTAAATAAGGCGTGGCGTCGAGTCGCCTCCGCGCGCGCGAGTCTCCGGACTATAAAGGAAGTCGTGGCGTCGAGGTTCGCCTCGCGCACTTGTCCACGGACTCTAAATAAGGCGTAGCGTCGAGTCGCCTCGCGCGCGCGAGTCTCCGGACTATAAAGGAAGTCGTAGCGTCGAGGTTCGCCTCGCACGCGCCCGATCAACGGACTCTAAATAAGGCGTAGCGTCGAGTCCGCCTCGCCGCGCGAGTCTCCGAACTATAAAGGAAGTCGTAGCGTCGAGTTCGCCTCGCGCGCGCTAGTCCACGGACTCTAAATAAGATGTAGCGTCGAGGTCCGCCTCCGCACGCGCGAGTCTCCAAACTATAAAGGAAGTCGTAGCGTCGAGGTTCGCCTCCGCACGCACAAGTCCACGCACTCTAAATAAGACGTAGCGTCGAGGTCCGCCTCCGCACGTGCGAGTCTCCGGACTATAAAGGAAGTCGTAGCGTCGAGGTTCGCCTCCGCACGCGCCAGTCCACGGACTCTAAATAAGACGCAGTGGGGGGACGCCCTCGCGCGCACTAAGACGTGGATGTCAATCCCACGCACCCTCCGAAGTATAAACAAGATGCGGAGGTCTTCCCTTCGCGTTCGGCGGCAGGTAACACCAGGAATAAAGTACTACTTGGTTGCATTGTAAAAGCAAAGGGGTTACAGGGTTACGAGCATAAGAACGATACATCATCCCCGCCCTACCCGACCAACCGCTCGGCCTTGGTGCGGTGCGGGCGAACCGATGCCGTCGTTCTGTGGCGTTGAAGGACTCCCGAGCGGTGGAGGAGGTCCCCTCCCCATGCAGCGTCGCTGCCGGCGACCCTCGCTGCATCTTCCCGGCGGCCCTGCATCCGTTGATGGAAGTTACGCAGGCTAGGCCCGATGGAGCGAATGGCGTCGACATAACCTCCGGTCGGCGGGGAGGATCGAGCTGGTCGCCACTCATGGGTATGTCTACACCCACGAGTGTGAAGAAGGGCGGCGGCGGCACGCACCAAGATAGCCGCGAGGGCGGCGCTGCCCCTCCTCGATCAACGGCGTCTCGGCAGGCCTCCGGCCGTGCGTGAGTGTCCGGCACTCGACGCACGAGATCTCGGAGGGCTGGTTCGAGAGACTCCATGGCCGCCACGCCGACATGGGCGCATTGTCCAAGACGCGGCTATTCCTCTGCCGAGACTCCGCCACCGGTGGGCTTTCTCCCCTTCTAGGGCGGCGATCTGCTGCGGAAGCGGCGCGCTCCTCGGCCGCGGCGCATTTGGCTTCGTGGCCTCGAGTTGTGCGGCCACCATGGCGCCCTCCAGCGCGAAGCTCTTCATCCTTCGCTGCAAGAGCATTGTGTGCTTCACGGTGGCTTCGAGCCCTCGCTCCGAACACGGGCCTCGTCAAAGGGCGGTGAGGGCAGCGTCTGCAAAAACAACACGTCGTGGCGCCAGCAGTACCTTACAAGCTGAAGCGCACATATTTACCCTCATCTCGGAGGCCTGCAGCGCGAGTGCTAGGAGTTCCCCCTCGCATGACGACAACATCTCTCGGTCAAGGCCGTTGTCGGCGCGCTCTGCGGCTGCGGTGAGGACGCGAAGTGTCTCGGCGAGGAGGAAGTCCGGCGGCGAGCCCGGCCCCAACGCGCCAGATTTACCAAGGCGCAGCCACATCAACAACAACGGACACTGTGGGGCACCTGCACAAGGCTTTGGACTTCGCAAGACACCTCGTTGCTCGATCCTTCACCACGTCGGAGACTTCGTCTCGCCCGATGTTGACAGAATGGCGGCGGTCGGAGAGAGTCTCGCGAAGTCATGTGAAGAGAGGGACTCACGCCTACCTCCAGCCCCTCTCTTCGCGGTAGGAAGTGGCGCCGGTTCGACTGCCAAGTGGGAGGCGGGCGCCTCGGTGGTCGGCGAGGAGGTCTTCTCGGCTGCGCCAGACGCCGTAATCCCGCAACAAGGCCCCGCAACGGCGTATCGACCCCTCGTTGGCGGCGGGGACTGCGCCCGAGGGCGTTTCGCTTGCGGCGGCACAAGCGATTCTTCCACGACAACACCAGCTACGGTTCCCGTCGCCCCCACGGTTTCCTCCGTAGGGGGCGCGTCCTCGCCGGCCGCTGCGGTTGATAACGCACCATCAACCGTGGTTTTCTCGCCGGGAACGGTGCTCCCCCTGGGTTGGCGAGTTCCAGCTCAACGATGGCCGCGAGCACGGGTTCGTTCGCGTCGGCAGAGGGTGCCGGGGGATTCGAGGCGGCGCGCTCCTCGGCGATGTGGCGGACCCACCGCAGTCGCACGCCCGCCTCACCGTGCTAGCGAGAGGGCTCTTTGGTCGCATCGGCAGCGGGAGGCGGGCGGCGTCACGAAGATAACACCTCCACAGGGCTATCACCGTCCTGAGCGCCCGGAGTCCCGGCGGGAAGCTCCCCCGGCACCGCGCGCTCGGGCACAGTAATGCCCAGAGCCTCGCATGTGCGGTTTACCCGCCCTTGCTTAGCCGCCTTGACTGCGGCCTCGCGAGCCTGGTGCTCCTTAAGCGTGTATGGGCCGAGGAGCGCCGCAACCGCGCGCTCCGCGTCTTCTAGCCGAACCACTGCGCAGAAGATCACATCAGTCAGACGGAGACCAAATAGACACAATGGCGCGTAAAACGTGCTGGGCGACTTACAAGGAGCGGAAGGCGGAAGCAGGCGAGATACGGATGGGCTGAACCCGTCCTCGCGGGGGCCGTCCTGTCCAACATACTTCCCCCGGGAGGAGAGTGGCGCCACCCCATACATTGTGAACTCCTCGGCTAGGTCGCGCAGGCTCATTCGACGGGCGACACCGACAAGACTCTGTAGCTTTTGTGTGTCATCAATCTCCGCCTTCAGACTCGGCGTACTGTTACATGAAATCGGCCCAGCTCGGCATTGCATTCCGCTCTTGTCGGTCACGGTGTAGTAGAACCACTGCCGAGTCCAGCCGGACTCCCATTGCCTCGGCGAGGCTGGCGCGGGGAACAACATCGCGCACGACGCCCGGAGCACGAAGTCCACACCGCCGAAGTTGGACACCGCCCCGTCAACTTTTCTCGGGCGGCGGCGTCGTCGTGCGGTGTGGCAAATAAGCTCGCGGCTGGGGCGCCGCCCCTCGTCGCACGCCCACATGAAGACAACTAGGCGGAGTATTGCGTGGGGCGTCAGTTGGGCTAGCTCCAACTTGTAGGCCCGCAGGACTTCGCCCACGAACAACGAGGAGGGCATTCGAAGGCCGGCGTCGAAGAACGCGACAAAAACAGTCGCCTCCATTGCCCGGGGCTTCGGCTCCGTCTCGTCCCGACAAGGTAGGCGAGCCCCATCGCGATCCGCGATCTTCCCCTCCTCCACGAGTCGCTGCAGCGTCCCTTCGGTCGCGCGGCACCTCCCCAACACACGGGAACAGTAGCCTCTCGAGTGCTCCATGGCGTCCCACCGCTTGTTGGCGCGCGAGCTCCCCCGCGGCACTAGCTCGTACTCCCTGGAAGGATGGGACACCTCGCCCTGGCTAGGCAAGGAACCGCTGCGGGGATGGTGGGTGGCGTCGTCATGGCTAGCCATCGCTCTTGCGACCGGGGAGAAAGAAGCGAGAAAGAGCAGCGGCGTTACAATTAGCAGGCGAAAGTAAAGCGCGAGATCAAAAAAGAAACAAGAAAGGTGCCTCCACCTCAACACGGCACCTTATAAAGGCGCGCCTCTCGGTGGCTCGAAGCGCGACAGATCAAACTTGCGCGATTCGGTGCCCACGATTTGGAAAGAAGAACGCGGGGCTTAGAGGCCGTGCGTGAGGTAACAAACAGCGCTGCGCCTCCACGCCTTCAACACGCGTCCAACTTCCCGGGGAAGAGGCGAACGGCGCGATCACGCAACGCTCACATCCCACGACACACCGATCGTGAGTCGCGCGTGTCCCACTCGCGAGATGGCATATCGCGACGACGCGGCGGCCGCCCTCTACCGGGCGGCGTCGGCGTGATTCCACCGCCATTAAAAGCGCACTACGGTGCAAGGTCACAACGGCTCAAAGCGCAACAATATCGGCGCCAAGCTCCAATCTTAGTGCGGGGCGGAGCGCGCGTCTGCGCCGACTGGCGCCCGCCTCGCGCCACCCGTTCGAAGGTAGGGGACGGAGCGCGCGCTAGGCTTCAACAGGCGCCCGGCTTCCACCGCCACCCGTTCGAAGGGTAGGGGATGGAGCGCGCGCGTCTACTTCAGCTTGGGCGCCCGCCTCCGCGCCACCCGTTCGAAGGGTAGGGGCGGAGCGCGCGCTCGTCTGCCGAACTAGGCGCCAGCCTCCGCTGCCACCCGTTCGAAGGGTAGGGGACGGAGCGCGCGTGCCTAGGCTTCGACTTAGGCGCCAGCGTCCACTGCCACCCGTTTGAAGGGTAGGGGATGGAGCGCGCGCGCGTCTACTTCAGCTAGGCGCCAGCCTCCGCTGCCACCCGTTCGAAGGGTAGGGGACGGAGCGCGCGCGCGTCTACTTCGACTAGGCGCCAACCTCCACTGCCACCCGTTCGAAGGGTAGGGGCGAGCGCGCGCGTCTGCCCGACTGGCGTCGGCCTCGCGCCACCCGTTCGAAGGGTAGGGGACGGAGCGCGCGCGTCTGCCGAACTGGCGCCCGCCTCGCGCCACCCGTTCGAAGGGTAGGGGCGGAGCGCGCGCTGAAGCCGACTTAGCGTCGGCTTCGCTGCCACCCGTTCGAAGGGTAGGGGACGGAGCGCGCGCGTCTACTTCAGCTAGGCGCTGCCTCCGCGCCACCGTTCGAAGGGTAGGGGCGGAGCGCGTGCGCGTCTACTTCAACTAGGCACCTTCCATCCCGGACCTCGGGCTCCCCAACCACAAGCTTAAAAATTCACAGGGCGCGAGGGACGGAGGGCCAAGGACTCGGTGACATGGCTTCGGCCCTGTGAAGCCCTTCACCATGAGAGGCTCCTATTGTAGGGGTGGCCCCCACCTAAGCCCAGCAGGCCTGTTAGGAAGTTATAAGAGCCAGAGTAACATGTGTAATGACATAAGTGCCCCTAATGGGGATGTACGGATGTAAGGGCATAACTGTAAAAGCATACTCCATGTGAATATATATATCAGGATGAGGGGAAGGGTGAGGCAGAACACTCCCACCTCTCCACTACCATCTCTCTCTCTGTTTGGTCAGTAACCACAACAATTCCATTTGTCAAAACTGAGAATGAACAAAGTAGTGATATGAGGTAGCATCATAGTCTCATTTAAAATATGTTGAAGCTGAAGAAACGAATTCACCTTTAGTTCAATCTTGATATTGGGTGCTATGATCGTGTGTGTTTGTGGCGTGGTCACATCACCACCTGCTGCTCCCGCACCGGGTGCGAGGGCAGTGGCCATGGCAGCACGGGCACCGACGTCACCACTCCCGACAGCCCGATCGGCACTGCCCGTGCCGACCGCCGCGCTAGCGGTGGGGTAGACCGTCGTGCCACGAGAGTTGAAGTAGGGAGCCGTAGCGCCTGTGCTACCGCCCGCACCCGCAGCTGACGCCGAAACCCGGACACTGCCGAGCGCCTCCTTCGTACTCCTCTTCTTCTTTGTTTCCGATGATGAAGCTTTTTTTGGTGCCATCCTTCTTCAGATCTTGGAGCTTGCTCGGTCTTCCCCATGAACGACGCCAACTGTTGTGGTTACAAACCAAACAGTGATGTGTGAGTGTAGTAGTGGAGATGACCGATGAATAATGCGTGGCCTTTCCCTATGCTTAGGGCAGCCATATATATATTCACATGGGGAGTATTTTGCAATTATATCCTTACACTCATGCACCCCTCACAAGGGTGTTTATGTCATTATACATATCCCATTTTGGGTTTTACAACCCTCTAGCAGGCCAGCTGGGCTTAGGTGGGGGCCACCCCTACGATAATAGGTAGATAGGTGTGATGCACACTAGGCCCAATTGCTCATATTCTAGCCAGAGAGTGCAAAGATTCAAGTTTTATTTGGAGAAATCTCAAAGTTTGGATCAAATTTGAGCTAAGTCTGAAAAATCAACGGATGCGGATTATCTGGATTAGGCGGAGCATAGGTGTAATATCCTGAACGTCTTTACAGCGTAAGTTTTTAAAATAATCGCGGAGTCGCCGGTTTTTCGGTAAATCGCGGGAAGGAAAAAATAAAAATTGTAGAACAGTGTAAAATGAATAAAATAAATTAAAAATTAAATTAAAACCTCTGAATGGGCTGCCTGGGGAGTGGGCCGACCGCCTTGGGCCGGAGGCCCAAGGGGTGGCCGCACCTCCCGTCCCCCTCCCCAAAAACCCTAGCCCTTTTTCTCCCCCCTCTCCCATCCCTTTGCAGCCGCCACCCCCCTTCCTGCACCCCCTGGGCGTAGCCCTCTTTCCCCATCCATCACCCCCCACAAGTGCTGCTGCCATTGGAGCCAAGGAGAGGAAGGAGAAGGAGAAGAAGGAAGGAGAAGGAAGAAGAAGAAGAGGAGGAAAAAAGGGGTGATCCATCATCTAGGTAATTTTTCCTCATCCCAAACCCTCTGTTCTATGGAATAATTAGGGTTCTTGGCACGGATTTTGAAGGTAGTTAATAGATTAATTGCCCGATTAGAGATTAGCTGATGTCTGCCTGTAGATTGATTCACGCAGCGTGTCTGTTCGCGAGGTTTTGACCTAGTAAACGAATTTTCCTGTGGACCTTCCCAAAAGGAAAGTTGTAGAGGACTTCCAGATTCATATCCTATATTTGTTTCGGAATTTTATGCCTTGTTATCTGGGAGTTACAGGGTCGGGAATACTGCTGTTCGTCAGGCGAGCAGATTGGTACAGACCGACGGTAATCTGGGAATTAGAGGTCGTAAATGATTTTTATGACCATGTCCGTAATTGAGAAAGTTGTAGATAATTTAGAGATCTAGCTTCTGTATAAAATTCACAATTTTTAGACCCTTTTACTGATGTTGGGACGGATTTGTTTATTGTCGTCCAATCTGCCAGAACAGAGTTCTTCCTCTGTTTTGGGGCATTAAATTACACCTAGCTGTGATCAAAATAAAAATAGGTGTTCTACATGAAAAATGTAGGCTTTTAAGTGATGAATCCAGAGAGATATTGTTTGCTGTAAATGGATCAGTATTTTTAAAGTTACAAAAATGTTAAGCAGCGCTGCAGCAGAGGGCAATTTGCTGAATTGTTGAGCGGAGAGGAGTTTGTGCGGTTCGGGTTCTAGCGACGTTTTTAATTATTAATGTCATGTTTGTATGCTGTAGCTGTGTGCTGAGAGTTGCCTTTTGGACAGGTGGTCTTGTCCTGAGCGCTCTTGATTTTACTTAACCGTCGGTTTGAGGCAAGTAAGCGTAGCGGTGGTTGCTACCGTTTAACTTGTTATTCCTTCTACTTGCAGTTTACATTATTATCGTAATTTGATACATTATGCCATGATTGCATGATAATTTAATTGTGGAGATGGTAGCAAGTACTTATCCATTGATATGTTGATAATCTGCTAGTAGCCATGTGGAAATCTTGCTTAATGTTATAATGTGGAACATGAAAATAACATGTAGTGGATGTGGATATGTCGTGAGCATGTTGATGCTCCTTTGAGGATGGATTAATGTGATTTGTGATTATCGTATCATATCATGTCATATGCATATGTGGATGTCGCCGCACATAGCCGCGACCATACCGGTACAGCATCGTATATTGCCGTGTCGATGCACCTCTTATCCCGGGAAGCATCGTATATTGCCGTAATCGATGCACCTCAAATCCTGCCCTGGAAAGAGTGATGTGGAGCATAGCATTCATATGCATTGCATTGTGGAAAGATTCATTTGCATACATATGCAATATGTTGTGGTGAAGTTATTTTGTGGAATATTCAACTCATAGTTGTAATGTGGATTACACAACTTCATAGTTGTAATGTGGAATTGGCTCATGTGAGCTATTTGTGGTATGAGGATTATGGTTGTGGACGTGGGATGGGGTTCATCCCTTGTGTACGGTAAGGGTTGTGATTGTGGCATGAGATTCTTTTTCTCTTGTATTAATTGTTGATAAAAATTGTGGATGTGAGAAATAATAAAGTGTTGAAGTAAAACATACATATGTTTTATTGCTTTTACTAGTGGTAGTGGTTGAGAATTTAAAGTAGTCAAACAAGATTTATTTGTTAATGCTTTAACGTCATTGATGGTGATTTGAGGTTGAGGATAATAACATTGTGGTTTGTGGAAGATTAAATGTTTCATTTACATTTAATTGTGGAAGAATGTTGATGATTAACCTATTATGGTTTGTGGAAGATTAAATGTTTCATTTGCATTTAATTGTGGAAGAATGTTGATGATTAACCTATTGTGGTTTGTGGAAGATTAAATGTTTCATTTGCATTTAATTGTGGATAAAATGACTGCATTCATATGCCAATTAAATCTAAAATTGAAGAGGTATGATTCATGAAAATTTGTGGTGGTTTAATAATTGTGGACATGAATTATGGTTGTAGTTGTATGGAATTATAAATGATGATGTATAATTGTTTGTAGTTTGAATAGCCTGTTAAACAGTTTGCTTGCTGAGATTTTTATCTCACCCTTGTTTCCCCCTCCCTACAGGTGGACTTTGAGCATGCATGGGAAGGGTAGAACGGCACCACACTGATGCACGTGAATCATATTTTTATGCTGTAATAAAGTTGAAAGGATTCTAGACCTTGCATAGCTTTGTTTACATTATCTTAATAATGTTAAATTTGTGAACTATGTTTTAAATTAAAATGTTGGAGGATGTTTTAAATAGTGAATTGCTATCACTATCCTGTTATTCCTTAGTTGCTTATGCTTTCGCTTATACTATCTTGTTTAGTAATTGTTGCCAGTTTATTTATCTTGTAAATTGGCTCGTTGTAGAGCAGTTTTAGTAGCATCCCAGGGTAATGTGGGTCCTGGGGTGTTACAATAGGGGTGGATCAACAATCTAGAGTGGATTTTCACTGAGTCACCCAGAGTATTGAGGCAGATCATTACTCCAGGGAGCTCTGATACTATTCATCTAGTATTTTTTTAGTAGAGGTGGATAATCCAGGTTAGGGCAGATCATTGACCCAGAGCATTGGTCCAGAGAAGTTCCAAGTTTCGCTAAGTGCCAATGCGGATGATCCAGATGAGGCGGAGTATTAAGATGGAGCATTGAAACAGAGAGTTTTCAAATGGATTTCCATGTGAGGCGGATGATCTGGGTCGAGCCGGCTCATTGGTCATGTGGATTCAAAGTGTAACATTTGCACTAAGTGAACCATAAGGGTGCAGGGGGATGATTTGAGTGAGCTAGATAATCCAGATTGGGCTGGATGATCTGGCTATGTGCAATGTTTAAAAAAATGACAGTTGGAAGTCTGAGGAAATGAACTGAGGTGGATGACCCAAGTCTACTGTAACTTTTCAGAAAATATGTCAAACGGCCAATTTTTGAATGGGAATTCTATTTAAGGGGATTCTAGGCATTCATTCTAATAGTCTTGCGACTCCAAAGCGATGACAAACACTTAGGCTAGTTCAAGGGTCATGGATGAGCTTTGATTGAAGAATTGAGAGATTGAGAGAGTAGATAGGCCTAGTTTGTGCATCACTCTTAGTTGCTTACCCTTGCCAGGTTCAAGTGACCATCTTGGGCTTATTACTCTTGGAGATCAGCATCTCCTAGATGGCTTGGAGGCGTTGGCTCAGTAACCTTCCTTGGAGGAGCTTATGGGAGGTATCGGAAGGTTTGGAGTCCACATATCCAGAGCGGGGAAGGACTACCATAAGTGGATGTCTTGATTCCTTGCGCGCGTATCAAGTCGAAGTGATACTTTTGCGAGAGTGCTCCAACAAGGAGTAGAACAGATCGACGAATCTCCGAGACCTTGGTAAAAAAATTGGTTGTCCTCATCTCTTTTATGTTACTACATTTAGTTTATTGTATTTCATTTCCTAGTTTACTCGACTTGTGTAGGGTTGGAACTAGATTGCTAAACTTCACTAGAAATCCTAGTCAATTAGGTTTGGCTAGAAAAGATTAGGTTTTTAATTTAGCCTTTGTGAAAAGGAATCCCAACTAGATTGTTAAACTTCACTAGAAATCCTAGTCACTTAGGTTTGGCTAGAAAAGATTAGGTTTTTAGTTTAGCCTTTGTGAAAAAGAATCCCAGTTTACCCCTCTTAGCTATCTAATCCACTTCAAATAGATTGTGATAAGGGTGAATCTCAGAAAGGGCCAGTGTAGATTTGTAGGGTGAGAGCCAATTTAGTTATTGATCACAGATTTAAACTTGCATCTTATGCTTCTATCAATTTATCATTACTAGCTTGGATCCTAGTGCTCATTAACTAAACCTTGTTTGATCTTTATAGCTTTTAGGCTAATTTCTCTATACCTAGCTATCATTTTGTTGAAGTTGGATCATATTTGTCCCCACTTTCGTTAATCTTAGGTAGTTTGATGATATTTGAGTTGTGAACCTAAGGTAAAATTAGTATGTTCTCTGTTAATGCGATAACCGTAGAATACTCCAGGTGATAAGCTATAATTGACCTGTGTACTTATAGTATTTATTTTTCAAGCATATCTCACGTCAACAAAGCTCATTGCCCTTCCTAGCCATCAACACTAGCCGGCAGCGTACATGGACACTTAGTGTGCTTGTTTTTTACGATAGTAAATTTTACAAAACTACAGGTATATTCGCATAACTATCAAAGAATTACAGATTTAAGAATCAATTTCAAGGAACTACAAATTTGGAGCTTTTTTTGTTTCACTAAGCTGCAGATTTAAGAATTTTGATAGACCTGACCCATTTAGATACATCTCATTGCGCTCCCTAGCCCACCCGACAGTTCCACATACATTTCATTGCTTGGTGGCTAGTGTTTCGCACGCTAGAAAAGATTTTGTGTCTTCTGGGTGTGACGCGATGGTAGGCGCCATCGAGCCATTTTCAGCTGCTATACGCATCAACATGACGCCATACACATGTAGCATCCGACAAGTCCAGCATTTGGACGGGCCAGCGAGAAATAAGACGCCGTTAAGTGGGCCTAGTCGGCTGGCTAGTTCATGTTACATGCTGCGGAAGTTCTTAAATGTGTAGTTTTGTGCAAAACATTATACGTAAATGTGTAGTTATATGAAATTGATTCTAAAATCTGTAGTACTTTGATAGCCATGCCAATATACATGTACCTATGTTAATTTACTCTTTTTACGTTATGTAATTATGTTGTAGGTGTTATTGTACAAGTACGTGCACTGTGACGTCCAAAAGCGTATATACATGATAAGTTGCACGATTCAAGTCTATTAGAATTTCAAAATTGGTATACAACGTTGGCTTTTACTGATTTCGAAATCAGTATGCAGGATAAAGTGGTTAGGTTACGATCATCTGACAATTGAATTATTTTGACGGGGCAATTGATTTTCAATATTCAACTAAATTATCTTTACTATTTAATAAGTTTGAGTTGGTGATTGGCGCATTCTCCTTCCTCCCTTCTCAACCGTCCGATCTGAATACTGAAATCTTCTATCTGACATCCCCCTCCCTCTCTCTCATATTTAACTACCCCTTCTCTCCACTTCCACCAAGAGTTACCATCTCCCATCTCCTCTTCTACTTGGCCTCTCTTGCCTCCCTCCCCTCTTGCTTGGACTATATAATTTTTTATATGCTCTATCTTTCTTGGTGATGCAAATTTGTGAAATTTATATAGTTAGAAACTGATGAAAATTAACTCATCATTATTTGAATTATGCCCTTGATTCCTCTTGCTTTTTGACAATTGACCTGCACTAGCTGAATGTCCGTGTGTTGTTACGGATTTAAAAACTTTTAGAATATGTTTGTATGCATATTCTAAAAATTTTTACCATACGTGAGTTTCTTTTAAAAATCCGTAGCAACGCATGGGCATTCAGCTAGTTTTGGTATAAATGTCAAGAAGAGAGATGGAGGGTGTAAAGAACTGAGTGTTGGCTCAGTGGATGAGGTTGTCGTTGAGCGAGTTTTTGGCACTTATACTATATGTTAAGACCGTATTTATAAGAATATCATACACGCACGACAATAGTAAAAATATTTATTTTGCCGCCTGATCACCGGGCAGCAACGTCATGGACATGACACCTGACCAAAGGAGCCCCATGGCCGTGCGGCAGATGCCTACCGCACGACAACCATGCAGCCAAGTCACTGTCGTCCGGCCACCGCGCCAAGGTGGTGTCGTGTGGTCGAAGCAGTGCATGGTCGAAGAGGGGGAGCCATCCTGTGGCCATGCGACACCGCCTTGGCCACACGGTGGCCAGGTGGCAGTGGCTTGGCCACACGGTGGCCGAGCGGGAGGTGCCTGCCGTACGGCCACAGAGCTCCTTCGACCAAGTGTCACCTCAATGACGCTGGAGCCCGGTCACCGTGCAGCAGAAGTAACATTTTTGTAATTGTCGTATGACTATGACTATTCTTACAAATACGGATTCAAAACGTGTCAAAAGTGCCAAAAAATCACCGTCGAGCAACCCGTCCGCCAGAGTTCGATCTTTCAGATTGGCTCGGTGCATCTCACCTTACACATGCGTGTGCGTTCAGTGAAAAAGTGTGTTCCTGCACTTCATAAGGTACTGGATAAATCCCATGATCTCCGCTTTAGACTTAGCATATGATGTGGCCAAGAGTGTGAATACTACATTGATTTGTGCTTCACCCATGCAATCTGAAGTTACAAGGCTTAGTAGCTCTGAATTGCGTAAGGAGAAAGAAGCAATCGGTTGTGGGAGAATGAAGAATATCCTAGTTCGTGCGGATGCTTATGTGATTCCTCCTTTGCGTAATGCAAACAAACCAACAATGCATTGAATGAGAGGTGTGGATGGTAAAGAAAGAAATCTAGTTTGGGTAAAGAGGAAGACACAAGATCAATCAAGTTCTCGTGATTGCAGTTTTATCCACAATGTTCATGAAGATTGCAACACCAATTCTGAGGTTTCTTGTAACATCCTGAAATTTCAAGTGTTCAAAATGTGGAGGTTTTAAAATTTTTCTTGCCTTTTTGCTAGCACTCAAGTTTCTTCTGAGTATCTAATGAAATCTTTTTGGTTTTTGTGCCATACAAATTAATAATCAAGGGTACCCCCAAATACAAATAATAAAAAGTGAAAAGATCATGACTTCAAAATACCCAAAATCTTGAATTTAGATTCAAGTCAATAAAATGTATCCAAAAAGAATACTAGAATATAACCGTAAATATCTAATCCAAAAATTAGGTACAAAACTTAAATGGAAATAATTCTCAAATACAAATAAGAATTAGGATATAAAATAGTTTAAATGTGAGTTAACAATGCTAAGAACCAAAATCTAGAAAATCAAATTAAATAAAAATTCACCTTAAGTCAAATTGACCCGAGCACTCAAACTCAAATTCAACTTCGAGGATTTCAAACTAAAAATTCAAATATTAATTACAAATTTAAGTCTAAATATATATATATATATAATCAAAGCGCAAATTAAAATTCAAAAAGGATTAGTAGGGGAAATAAAATCGAAAGTAAATTTGTGTCTAGATACTTCAACCAATATTTGAACTAAAAATCCAAAAATTCAAAAGTTGATAAAGTTTTCTATTTTTCCTCTCATTCTTTTCTCTTCTTACTCCTCTTTACTGTCACTGCCAGTGGGCCCCACTTTTCTTTTCTTCTCTCCCCTCCTTCCTCTCTTTCTCCCAACCTCCCACTGCCGAACGGGCCAGCCTCCTCCTTTTCCCTTTTTCCCCTTTCGCGCTACGGTCTGGCCTTCTTCGCCTGTCCTCTGCCCTGTCTCCGCCTGACGGTTCTTGCCCCACGCCGCTGCCCATACCACTGCGACAGCCATCACTTGCTCGGTCGCCATCGGCCTCATGTCCTCGCCCTTGTCAAGCTGCACCGAGTGCCATGCCCTGCCCCGAACCACTCCCGTCGCCCCCTCTGCGCACGCACGTTGCCCTGCCATGCCTCTCCTCCGGTCGTCGGCCACAGTGGCGCCCCAGTACCCTTCGCCGGCTATAAATAGCCTATTCGGCCTCACCATTACTCCCCGCGCCATTCCCTTTCCTCCCCTGGCCCCCGTTCTTCCTCTCCCACCGTGAGCCGCCATGGCCGCCCCCATGCCCGCTCGCTGTCCCGGTCGGCCCGATGCTCCCAGTGCAAATGTTTCCGCATCAAAATGTGCCCTCACCCCTCAGCTACTCTCCTGCGGGTCTAATTGAAAAACGCCACACCATGCTCGCCGCGCCACCCATCCTCCCCGACGCCGGCCGAAACCACCGCCGCCCGCGCCATTTCCTCCTCAGAGGGTCTTCCCCAAATTCCCTGCTGGGGGAGCAACTTCGCAACGCTCTGAAGTTTTCCCCGCCACCGGCCGGAGCTGCCGTCCACCGTAGCTCGCCGGCCACGGTGACCTCCTCCGCGCCGCCGCCGTGCGCGCCGCCGGCCCGCCTCGAGCCCCCTCTGGCCTGGACCCCCGTGTGGTAAGAATCCCCATGCCCCCCTGTTGCTCCTGCGCCCACCAATTCATCCGCCTCTCCGCCACGACGCCGGCGCCTCGTGATCACCTCACCGCCGGCCGCCTTGGGCTGCCGCCCACCCTCGTCACTACCGCTCCGGCAAAATCGCAACCACCCACAGCTCCTCTACCCCTGGGACAACCCATTTCAGTAGCCTTCGGCACCTCCCCGGCCAATCTCCTCCGGCGACGCCATCGGCCGAGCGCCGCCCGGGCCTTGCCCTGTTTTCGCTTTGGTTTGCCCCAAGCACCTGCATTACCTTAATTATTTTCTCACCCTCTCTTAGTCAAGAAACATCCGCTGCTCAGATGGTCACCAGCGCCAGCCCTTGTGTATTCTCACTGTTAAGGTCCTGGGTTCGAACCCCCATTCTGCAACATGTTGTTTTTATTTATTTATTTTTTGGGCCATTCCAATTAGAAAGTATTTAGGAAATAAATCAAGGAAATTGAGATAAGGGATATGGGAACAAATAAAATTTATTTATACGTAAAAATAAAGGATTACATGCATAATAATAATTAAGTGATTAGGAAAGTTAAAATTTAATTCATGAGGGCTAATAAAGATTGCTTGGGATGTAAATAAGATTATTTAAGGTTTAGCATTAGAACAATTATTATATAAGAATAATAGTGTCATATTAATTGTTTTAAATCTGCTTATTAGTTAAAGGTATTAATAAAGATGGTTTTGGCTAAGCTTCCGAATTTAATAAGAATCCCAATTAAAAGTACATCCAAAGTAAACCTAAAGGGGGGGCTGAGATAATTAATTTGGAATCACCAAAAATATAATCAAGTTAAAAATTTGAGAAAGAGCATTGGATGTATGTTAAAGCCATAAGAACAAAGTCCTAAGTTAAAGGATCGACCTTAAGTATAAACAAATATATGTCGTACCATTTGTCATGCAGTCATAAAATAAATCTTAACGGTAGGTTTAGTTAAATTAGGTCGCTTCATAAAATTTAGGGCGTGACCATAATCATTTAAATTAGAAAGTCCTTATATAATCCCCCCATTAGTACGCCACAAATAAATAAATCTCCATGGTGAAATTAGTGAAATGAAATTAGCGAGCTCGGTCCTATATAAATAAAAGTGTGATTAAAATATGCAAGATGCTGATTTAAGGGGTAAAACAACAACGACAGTTGGTACTCTGAATATTTCCAAATAAAAGGGTCGTACTAGTGTAAAGATACATAAAATGATAACAACCTCTAATCAAAAAGGTGCCCTTAAGTAGAAATGTCATGTTAGAAAAATATATATGTATATGGCAATGAAATAAGAGTTTGTCTTTGGATTAACATACCACATAAAATGATACATTTCAAATTACTAGCAGTATAAATTAATTCGATACACTAACAGTCATATACTTCGCCTATGGAACCCTATTCATAATAGCGGTACTCGGCCTATAAATCAAGCCCTGGCTAGGTTCGTGCATCCGTGTATAGGTCAAAATTGACTCATGGAACTTTCTCGATAGATATAAAAATAATAAAAGAAGCTGTCAATAAAAGATCGAGACATCGTTTTCTACCACCGGCCTTGCCTCAAATCACCCAAATCACACATTAACTCAAATTAAAACAGTTTATTCGGATTTGTTTGGATCTTTTGAGTTATTTGCTTTTATTTGAATTCAGTCGCTTAGCACGTAATTAGACAATGGAGTCCAGAAGAATCAAGGATCAATCGCATAAGAAAGCTTTGAGTGAGCTCAAGACCGCGGTAAACCGCGCCAGGCGAGTCAATACTTTGATCATGTTGAACCTACATTTTCTGCAAATTATTTTTGTTTAAATTATCAAATTGCATGCTGTTATTTTATATGCAAATACATGCTTAATTTAAGATTCTAGTTATATGCCCATGTTTACCTTGAATAATATTACACCTCCTTTGGTATGTTTGAATGTGTGAACCTTGTCGCCCTGGCAAAATTATAATAGTTACCTTTCGAAAATAAGTCCCTAAATATATGCCATGCTTAGTTTTGTTTAGATACTCATGGGCGCGAGAGCGCCCAAGCATCACTTTTAATCCTGAGAAAAATTGGTTGGGCAGTCATGGTGGTAATGACTGGTGTATGTTGGATATGGTTATTTTATATTCCCAAAAATCTCGAATGGCTTATTTGTCTGGGCGGATGGTTCGGGGGTATGGTGCAGGTGTGCACGAGAGTGTGGTTTGTGGTAGAACCGCTCAGATAACCCTAAGGACTGAATCTTGTCATGACCTCCTGTGTAAAACAAGCACAACCACAAGCTGGCAAAGTGTAGGCAGGGTTAACTAATGTGTATGGCTCTAAGGTGGTTACGTGAAGGTGTGAACACGAGCAAAGGGATGGATGGTCGTATCCCCGCCTTTGCCCGTGATGGCTCACGGGGGACCCTTCTCGAGGGATGCGCATCCTACAGAAGGCAGAACCAAGCGGGCGTAACCACAGTAGGACTGTGCATCGTAAAGGCCCTGTGATAGTCTACTCAACCGCATGGCTAAGGAATCATGTGGGGCAACGAGCAGATTTATCTCTTGTGGGTAAAGTGTGCAAACTCTGTAGAGTTAAAACTATTCGAATAGCCGTGCCCACGGTCAAGGGCGGACATGGGAACTTAACCAGATATAGTTCTATTTCAAAAACTTTGTGGGTGGGATGGAAAAGTGGAGGGCAGCGGAAAGCCCTGATTTGAGTTGTCCTGGGTGTCGTCCCAGTGGTAAGTTAAGCGGCTATAACGCTGAAAGATGTCAAATGGTATGATGCCATATGTATGGAAAAATTATGGTGATATTAGGCATATGATGTGATGCCATATGTATGGAAAATCATGTTAATATTCCTTGAGCATTATGTTTTGTTCCAAAGCTGCTAGGTCTCAGGAAATTTTATGTATTGTATTTCAAATAGTGGCATTTCTATTCCTACAAAATAAAATATGGATAGAATAAGCAGGGTCGTGAGTAAAGGAGATAGATGTTTGTAGTGTACACATAAAGGTATTGGTGGATTCATGTCGATCATAAATAGGAAATGATAGTGTCGGTTCTGGGAGAAATAAATTGGTGGAGTCTAGCTGAATAGATAGGCTAAATAGATGATCTAATTGAATTTTCGGGAATTTGGAGGAGTAATACAAGTATTGGATTATAATTCTTGATTAGCGATTTACTTGGTGGGAGGATACTAGAGGATCGTAGAATTAATCAATGATATTCTTGGTGGATATATAATGGTGAATCGTAGAATTGATCAATGATATTCTTGGTGGATATATAATATTGAATCGTAGGCTTGATCAATGATATTCTTGGTGGATTTGAATCAATAATAAAAAGGATTGGATTATTAGGAAATCTTGATGAGAATGTTCGGTGGATTAATTAGGTGTTGTCACTCGCTGTTTGGAGATTAGACAGCAATCAATTTGGAAAGAGTATGTTTGGTGGAATATCTAAATAATGTCACACGCTGTTTGGAGTTTTAGACAGCAATAAATATAGAAGGTGTATAATCGGTGGAGTAATTGGATAATGTTACTTGCTGTTTGGAGTCTTAGACAGCAACCATTACAGAAAGAATATGATCGGTGGATTGAATAGAGGATGACACATGTTGTTTGGAGTTTAGAGAGCACTCAATAAAGGAAGTGTAATCTTGGTGGATTAAGTCAATTATGGCAATCGCTGTTGGGAGTCTTAGACAGCAGTTAATAAAGAGCGTGAGTCTTTGGTGGATTAAGTCAATGACGTCATTTGTGGTGAGGAGTCTTTAGGTCACAAAAACGACAAAATACACTATAATAATAGAACTGCTACTAAACGCGTTTTATGGCAAATAAAATAACCCGAGCCTCTCCTTTGATAAGCCATGCATACTATTTAATTGCATTCTGTGTATTGGCTCGTGGAGCACGGGGTCGGAGTGCTCACGCTCGCTTTTGCGACAAAATACAGAATCAGGAATCAAATCACCTCGCTCAGCAACAAGATTGGACAAGCTGGCAGAGAAGATGAAGATGTCAAGGGCTAGGTCGCGCACCTCCAGTTGGCTGCCTGTGGGCATGCCCTGAAGGTCCCACCTGTGTGCTTCGTTCTTCCGCTGCTGCAATTTATTGATTTCGGCCTAATCGGCCCTTGAGTAAGTCTACCATTATATTTACGCTTCCGCTTGATATGTACTTTGATATTCAGAACTGTAATCTATGAGCACTATCTACTGATCCAGAGAATAGTGCGATGGAATCACAGAGGATTCCAGATTGTAATATCTGGGCTCTTACATTTCTAATGCACACAAAATACATATTTGGAAATCTAATGAAGTCTACTTTCCAATGAATCAAACGGTGCATGATTTGGAGCTTCCTACACAAAGTTATGGCAACTTCATTGCTTGCTGCACGGGCTGTCCGGAGAGACGCGCGAGACTTGCCAAACATAGACAGTCCGAGTATTGCAATACAAGTAAGGGTAAAATCCGACAATACCATGGCTTTCCAAAGGATGAGAAGGATTCCTTTTTAGGTTCCAAACGGATTAGAAGGACTCCTTTTCAGGTTCCAAACGGATTTGGAAGCGCCTTGAATAAGAAAAGGAAACTTATAAAGATTTGAATTCAATTCGGATTCAGTTCGGGTCAGACAGGAAGTCCAACATTAAAACGCCCATAACATTCACAAGCGGAGTCCGATTTGGGCGTTCTTGGACTCGTTGGAAAGCTATTTCAAAGCCCCATACAATGGATGAGGTGTCAGTAGGGAATCTTCATGGTCACGTCACCAATTGAGAGAGAATCCAGAGGTAGCAGTTTAGGTATTTCCTTTTTAGTCCATATTGGAGTTTGTTTCGGCCTTAGGCCAAGTTGTGCTGAGTTTTAGTAAAGGTCGTGCATTGTGCACCAATATAAGGCCAGGGCCTTAGCTTCATTGTAACTTAGGCTATGATATGATAAGTTTTTATGCTTGTGAAATAAAGGAGAAAATCGCCATGATGGTTGTTGGTGGCCAGATTGCGTGATTGCAAGGTTTTTCTCATTTGGAGTTTGTTGAGTTGGTGCAAGGCAAGAATAGGAGATTCTTGAGATTGCCCATCGAATCTACAAGGTTCATCTCTTCTAATTCGTGTCTTCTTGCTGAATTCACTGTTTGGGGAGTTCGGTGGATTGCTTCTAGTGTGCACCTTCCATACTAGTGCAAATTGCCCTTATCAAGATTGTTGGCTGCGTCAAGACAAGGAGAAGGAACCTCGCTGAACGTACTGAAGGATCGCGCGTAGGCTACGATAGCAGAAAATAAAAATTTCTACAGCGCACACCAGGACATCATGCTAAGGAGGGATCATAGATCGTTACCACTAGACGCGCAGCGCAGCGGAAGAAGAGTTGGAGAAGCCGATCCAACCACGCGCGTCGAGGTAGTAGTGGAAGTAGCCAATCGTCCCGAACAGATCGTCTCCTCCACGCGATCAACCACACCACGAGCAGATCCAATCTGTAGATTGTTGATGCCGATCAACGCCGCAACGAGCAGCGCCTCCACCAGTATCCACACGTCCGGGGCTGGAATGCCGATCGCGAGTGTACCAGCACTCGCGAGCGGCTAGGGTTTGGCTCGGGAGGTGGCGGCTAGGGTTTTGCTCGGGAGGAACAGAAGTGTGCATCCCTCAGCCCCCACCTCCATATATATAGACCTCCTCACTTGGGCCTCGTGGACCGATGCCCAATAGGAGTCTATCCGGATCTCTATCCGAATTGAGCCCACATCCGAATCACATTCAAATTAGTGTTCCAACCCGTTAAGTGTGCGACCCTGTAGGTTCACGTATACTTGGTCGCAACCCGGAAACGCCTTTCTGGTCACCCTGTTAATAGCGGCCTCTAGCAAGACATATTAATCCCAAAGTATACGTAAAGATCATATCGGCTGAACCTGTAATGTTCTCATGTACGAATCCCTTTGCCTCACGATATAGATTAAGCTCAAGGCGAGACCTGTGTCATCCTCTTAATAGCTCAATCACTCTCTCGATTCCGTGATGGATTATAAACTCGTGATTGACTCCTCAATCACCTTGGCATGGCCATGCACTTTCATAATCCATTACATCGAGGGGCCCAGAAATATCTCTCCCATAAGGAGGGGCAAATTCTATCTTGATCATTCACATCCCACTACATGTTTCATAGCAAACCCGAAGACTACTTTTATGACTACCCAGTTACGGAGTAGTGGTTAGTAGTCCCAAAATAGGCTACTACGCATGTTGGGAACCATGATGATCTCAAGTCTAAGGATTCTACATAAACTGATGACACATGGAATCTCTGCAGTGTCTCATGTCGGGTCTATCCAACATATGTTCACTAACACATGTCCATATTATTGATTGGTATCACCATACCATGATCCATGAGACATGATCATCAATCAATACATATGCTGATCTTTGAATCATATTTGTTCCTCATATGATATATGATCAGGGATCATTTAGAAATAGCAACATTTTAGCATTAAGAGTCTCATGAATAAGTCACATACTCATTGATTAATAATGATAATGTCTATTTCAAGGAACAAAGTAATGCATCATAAACATAGTATGTGATATATATAACATCTCCATGTTGCCTCTAGGGCATATCACTAACACGTACCGGGAAAGATTGGGCCACCCTATGCATCAACTGATCCTTAGTTGGTCCGTATCAGCGTATGTTTCAATAGGACACACATGTATATATATGTATGATATGATTTAGATGTGCGTGAATATGGATCCTTCATCGTAATCTCAAAAGAAATGGAAGGTTAAGGGGCTGACAGGCAGTACATCCAAAATGCATGAAGGTGCAGGTATGCATTTTTGGAGAAGGCCACGTTGGTGATTCTTGCATGCCTGATGAGTTATTGATGTGGATCCACCTAGCAAGCTAGCTGAACCACGTTATTTTGGCCATGATCTTTCATGATACGCCTTGCTGAATGCCCTCCTTATTCTAAGGTTCTTGCACACCCAAGAACAGCAAACACCTCCAACATAAACCTTCTCCCACGCACACCACACCACGTGAACAAAGGGTAGAGAAACCGAAGTTTCAGCAGGTAGAATCTAACACCACAATTGGATTCAACACGCCAAGAGAATTCCTCAATGGAAATCTCAAGAACCTGCCAACAATGGCCACCAAACCATGGTGATTTTCTGGTTTATATTTCTCAAATCATATCATATCATAACCTAAGTTACAATGGGGCTAAGCCTTGGCCTTATATAGGTGCACAATGCACAGCCTTGATTAAAACTTATGCACAACCTGCTCTAAGGCCGAAACAAACTCTAATACGAACTAAAAAGGAAATATCGAAATTGCTGCCATCGGATTATTTCTCAATTTTCAATGTGACCATGAGGATTGCATGGCTGGAACCTTATCCATTGTGTGGGGCATTAAATTAGCTTTCAAACAAGTCCAAGAACACCCAAATTGGACTCCGTTTGTGAAAGTTATGGCGTTTTGATGTTAGACTTCCCGTCTAACCCAAACCGAATCTGAACTGACTTCAAATCTTTATATGTTTTCTTTTCTTATTCAACGGGCTACCAAATCCATTTGGAACCTGAAAAGAAATCTTTCTCAACCTTTGAAAAGCCATGGTGTGGCCGGATTTTACCCTTACTTGTATTGCAATAATCGGACTCTTTACGTCTACTCAATGAATTCTTTACAATTCTAATGGCAAGGTTGTAAAGCAATTAATCCTACACAAGTCTAGTCACCTAAATAACAATGCTAGCTCTAAATCAAGCAAATGATCACAATAAAGTAAATAAACAAGAGTTAATAGGAAGCAAGTGAGAGATGTACACAATCGATGTTTTTACTATGGTGTTCGAAAACTTACCGGTTTCCCCTTATCCACGTTGAGGTTAGCCCGAACGAATCGGACCGGCTCCACGAATTAAGCCGAAGCACCTCGATCACTAGTGGTATCTCTTCCCCGCTCCGGGTAGGTGAGCTCCAACCTTCATACGAACGTCGGGTCTTCCCACAATCTCCTTGAGAAGATCACCGATCAAGCACCTCCGAATCGTCCAGGTGTCGGCAAACACCAAGAGTAATAGACCTGGACTTCACTTGATTTGCAAACTAATGCCAAGGATCAACTAATGAATGCTATGCACTAAATTTGCCTAACCACCTCAAATTGAATGCACAATCTTCAGTAGCTACTGAGTTACGAAGAGGGCAGCAAATACTCAAGATAATCTAACCCAAGCAAAGTTGTGTGCTCACAATTGACATCTTTCCAATAGCTGTTAGGAGCTATGTAAAGAAGATCAAATGTGAAGACAAGTGCTTACTGGAAGAACATGAAGAACAAAGACCCAAGGCATTAAGTAGGAAAACCTGGAAGGCAAACCCTAAAAACCTGAAGCCATCAAAGCCTGCAAGGGGGAGGGCCGGTCAGACCTCTGTGTTAGGGCCGGTCTGACCGCCGCTCTAAGGCCGGTCTGACCGGTCAGCCCACACCGGTCTGACCGCTACTTCTCAACCGGTCTGACCGGCTACCGAGGGGTGGTCTGACCGCCTCTCGGGTTTTAGAGTAGACAGCACACAGATTTTTCAGGCAGCAAAGATAGAAATCTCACAGCAGAAAAATTGAGGCTTTCCCTCTTGTTTCTTTAGCCCAAAAATGCAAGACTATATCTCAAATAGCCAGAGGAGCCTGGGAAACCAAAAGATTCAACAAAAAGAGAGAGAATTTAGGATTTGACCTAAAAACTGAAAATATGCAGAGAGCAACACTAAACTTCAAATTCCTATCCAACCTTTGATTCTTTGGCCATGAAACTTTGAGGATAGCTACTTAATAGCCTTAGGACTTGACAAGCTAAGTTTCACGCCATCTCAAGAAGGAAAATCCCAAATTGCATCAAAACCCTAGAAATGCTTGGAAAACTTCAGAGAGGTGCACAGAAATCTAAATTACTCAAAATTTACAAGTCCTTTGCACATTAGATTTTGCAATCAAGTTAGCAATAATCTAAGGACATGCTAGTAAGAACCTCAGGCCATTTCCTCAAGGGAATCAAGAAATTCATCAAAACCCTAGAAGAGAGAAGATGAACAGACGAGCCCAACAAACCAAATCTGAGATTAAACGTGGTTTGTTCTTGGGAAAATCGATCAAATGATCTTGAGGCATCATCCCAACACAGAGCAACCCATTTTGGGCCTTCCCAGCAAGAAACACCTCAAATCTCAAAAAGTCAAGAATTCATCCAAAGAGAAAACGAAGAACAGAGAAGCACGCATGAGAAATAAAACTTCAGAAGCTTCATTCCAATCACACAGAGATTACAAGGAGTCCCGATACGCATGGACATTCAAAGGAAGGATTATATGAGGTCTCAATCCATCCTCTCCCTCTCCCAAGTCAAGAACACACACACTACATATTTCCTGGAGAGGAGCACTCATGAACACAACAAAGGAAGACAACAGAACATGCTCTGTCTCCTCCACCCACTCTCAACAACTAAAGCCCTAAAGCCAAAACAACCCTCTAAGCTCATTTTGACTAAAGCAAACCCTAGAAACCCTTGGAGTGCATGCATCCACAAAGAGGCACCTCCTCCTTATATAGCCTTCGGCTAACGGGTCTCCAACCCGTTATGCCCGCGAAATCCCGAATGGAAC
The DNA here is from genome assembly GCA_036346575.1 of Dendrocalamus sinicus. Classification (NCBI taxonomy): domain Eukaryota; kingdom Viridiplantae; phylum Streptophyta; class Magnoliopsida; order Poales; family Poaceae; genus Dendrocalamus; species Dendrocalamus sinicus. Next base: position 13,453,239 of record CM070651.1, on the reverse strand, counting down.
CCGCTCCCACCTGTGCAGCTTTGCGTTTTTACCGAAACGCCCCTCCTGCACCTTCCGAGAAGCTTCCGCGTCTCTTGTCGTCCAAGCCTCGCAACCACCTCGAGTCTTCGCCGTCTTCGACACATCGACCGTTCTGACCTCGACACCGCCTGTGCCTAGTCCGGTCACCTCGTGTCTCACCACGACTCTGCCTTGACGTCCTGCAGCCATCACAGACTAGAAACACATCATATAGCACCGCTCGATACATGAAAGCATAAATAGCATTAATGAAGCACATTAAGCATGAGATAGTCCAAACCTGACAAGTCGACATAATATGCATCCTAACCACTTTGACCAAGTTTGACCAAGTCCGACCGAGCCCGATTGCACCACGCAACGTCAAGGTCCGAACCAACCAAATCAAACTCGACTTTCCTAAACTGATGTCAATTACTCATCACACACATGGGATGACCTCCACATGGTCTCTCACAACCAAAGCATAAATAGTTCATTACATCTCAAAGCAAAACTAAATAGATAGATTTCCTAGCCCTTAGCCCAACTACCCACTCTTCTCCCCCTTTGGCATCAAGTACCAAAAAGAGATCACTCCTGAGGTCCGGAGGGAGAAGGACCGTGACGGCGGCGTCGAGTGTAGCGCTGGGGCAACAGAGGCGGCTGAGATAAGGATTGCTCGAGAGCTGCGACTCTGTCGTCCAGTGAGGTCATCCGGATGTCCAAGGAGTCCAACCTCCCATCAACAGTGTCCATCCGAGAGTTCAAGGTGGTGAAACCCTCGAGGACAGCTGAGTAGATCTGGGAGAGGGAAGGCTGGCTTGTCTCCTCAGGCTAGGCTGTTGTTGCTCCTGATCCGGCCGCTGCTGAAGAAGAACCTGGTGCTACCGGATCTGACTGTCGGGCTCAAGCAGCGGAAGGAATGGGAGGCTCGAGTCGGGGCTTGTAAGGCTTATGCACTCCTCCACATCCTCCTCTAAACTCCATCTTGGTCTTTATCAAAGCCATTATATAGGGCGCATAGTTAATGCACTTAATCCTGTCATTCTTGGATGAAGCTATCTCTCTGATGATTACATCCACACATCAAACTTTTGACCCTTCATGATGTAATCAACGAGGTTCCAAGTGTGACCTCTAATGGCATCAAAGTTACCGCTCTTGGGGAAGATGGTATGGTTAATAATGCGGTTTATCAAGCTGGGGATAGGGAGCAGACCAACTAACTTGCCTGGAATAAACCTCTCGGTAGTGTTGCAGTAGATCTCCATGTCAGGAACATGAAAGGCAGGCTTGTCATAGACTTTCTCATAAGCGCTCAACTCTGCCCTCAATGCCAGCTCGAAATCATGCTTGGTCACCTCTAACTTCTGGCACACTGACATCCAAGTAAGCTGCTGTAAGTTAGGAAAAATGTACACCGTGACAAACTTATGGTCAGCAAAATGTCGATCCTTCCCATACAGCTGATCAAATATCTGCTCCTGGAATCTTGTATGGAATTTGGGGTTGACTGAGTTGCAAGGGAGCTCGAATTGGTTTCTGTGTCTTAGCCTTGCATACTCATCAGTTGTTATCTTTTTGAGGTCAATTTCCAGGTTCTCCCTCTCTGTCAGATCCTCCTCAGATGCTTCCATGGGCGAGCTCACTCGCTGTTCAGACTCTGTCTCGGAATCTGAGTCAGATACTGGGGCCTTCCCCTTGTCTTGAGCTGCCTTTTGAGCTGCCTCGGGAGAAGGGAGAGCTGGGGCGCAAGAAGAATCCCCAGAAATGGATGAATACATTCTCCTTCCCGCGGCTCTTGTTCTAGGCATCTAAGAACAAGATTGAACTATATTAGGATCAAGGGAGAAAGGAGCAACTTAGATTGAAAAATAATAGAATGAAGTTGCTGCACTGTCAGGAAAATTGGAAGTACCGCCGTTATGGACCGGTAGTACCGCACTGCGGTAGTACCACGCCAGCCGAGCGGTAGTTCCGCTCCCCTAACTGATTCTAGGTTTTGAAAATGTGCACGGATTTTTGGTGTTTTCTTGGATTGAATCCATGGAATAGGTGTGCAAACACCTTTAAACACCAAATATACTCATTTGCCCTAGAATCAAAGCGCATAATCATCTACATTTTAATCCAATCTAAATTTTTGACCTAGGGTTCAAAAGAGATTAAAAAAAGGGTTTTGATCCGAGATATCTTGAGGATCGGAGGAGTCGAATCCTTAGGAGAAGATGTGACTTGAAGATTTGAAGAAAAATCCTCTAGATTCAAAGATCTAGGGACGGTTTTAGTGGATTTTTGGTGTGGGGGAGAGAGAGAGGAGAGAGGGAGGACTTGTACGGGCTCGGGCGGATGTGAGGCGGAATAACCGCTGAAGAGGAGAGGGTCCCTCAAGAGAACCCTTGGGCACAGCGGTTTTCCAAGTCAAGTTACTTGCGGTAGTACCGCCGATATCGGCGGTAGCTCCGCTCTGCGGAAGTACCGCTTCCACGGCCGGTAGTTCCGCTTACCGGAAGTACCGCAGGAGAACAGCGGTAGTTCCGATTGTTCTGGAACTTGAAGGAAATGGATTGGAAAGAGAGTAGTGCAAATGATCCCTAGTTTTTGCCTCAACTAAAATCATTAAGGATCATTATGCATTAAATATACCAAATAATATATTTAAATAGTTTTTGCATTTGATCAAAATCAAAGACCTTTTTTGTATAAAATTTTTCACACAAACTCTCAAGCCTTTTCAATTAAGCATACATTTATCTGTGCTATAAATTTATGCAACATTAGAGTAATCTATGACATTTAATTCATTCCTTAATTTGCAAAAGCGGCTTTCATCTAAGGGTTTGGTGAAGATATCCGCTAATTAGTCTTCGGTCCGGATGTGGCTAATGTAAATATCTCCTTTGCTAACATGGTCCCTCAAGAAATGGTGGCGTATATCTATATGCTTAGTTTTTGAGTGTTGGACTGGGTTATTGGAAATTTTGACCGCACTATCATTATCACACAAAAGGGGCACTTTATTAAAATTAATTCCATAATCCATCAAAGTTTGCCTCAACCATAATAATTGAGCACAACAACTCCCGGCGGAAACATATTCGGCTTCGGTGGTTGAAAGTGCTACGGAATTTTGTTTCTTTGATGACCTCCACTAATGATCTACGTAAAAATTGACAACTTCCCGAGGTGCTTTTTCGATCCACTTTGCACCCCGCATAATCGGAATCCGAATATCCAATTAATTCAAATTTAGCACCTTTAAAATACCAAAGCCCTATGTTATGGGAATGTTTTAAATATCTCAAAATTCTTTTTATGGCCTTTAAATGACACTCTTTTGGTGAAGCTTGAAAGCGAGCACATATGCATAAACTAAACATGATATCGGGCATAGATGCGGTAAGATAAAGCAAACTACCAATCATAGATCTATAAAGCTTTGAATCTATCGACTTACCTCCTTCGTCGAGGTCTAGATGCCCGTTTGTTGCCATTGGTGTCTTGATGTGTTTTGCATCTTCCATGTCAAACTTCTTGAAAAGCTTTTTAACGTACTTTGTTTGGCTTATGAAAGTCCCATCCTTGAGTTGCTTGATTTGGAGTCCAAGGAAATAACTCAATTCTCCTATCATTGACATCTCAAATTCCCTAGACATCATTTCACCAAATTCTTCGTAAAAATCTTGGTTAGTAGAACCAAATATAATGTCATCAATATAAATTTGGCATACAAAGAAATCATCAACAATGATTTTTGTGAATAAAGTTATATGTAGTTTACCAATTTTAAATCCTTTTGAAACAAGAAAATTTCTAAGGCGTTCATACTATGCTCTAGGAGCTTATTTTAAATCATATAGTGCCTTTCAAAGTTTATAAACATGATTAGGGTATTTAGGATCTTGAACCCCGGAGGTTGTTCAACAAATACAAGTTCGGAGATTGTTCCATTTAAAAAAGCACTTTTAACATCCATTTGAAATAATTTAATATCAAAACCAGATGCAAAAGTGTAGGACCGAAATGGCGACAGAGGGGGGTGAATGTCGTCTCAAAAAATCCGTCCCCAACACAAGTATCAACTTAAACACGTTCTTCTCCAATAGCAACCAGTGCTATGAACAAAAACAAAAGAGTTATGCCTACAGCAAATACAAGCCACACAGAGGGAGAACAACTAGACAAAACAGCAAGACCAACCAAGAGAATCAACAATAAAAACCTCAGCCGGGGCGGGTTAAACTGCCCGGGGCTGGTCAGACCGCCCATAAGGTGCCGGTCTGACCGCCCTTCAAGAGCCGATCTGACCGCCATATTACCCCAGTCTGACCGCTCCCCTCGAAAACCTGGACAGCAAACTGAATTTTCAGAACAGAAACTTGGAGAAACCGATATTTGGCCAATTGAAGCAAGTGCAGCTGATTTCCTTTAGCCAAAGGTCTACAAACCTATTCTAAACATCCTAGAGACTTCAAACAACAAGGGAATCAACCAAAAACTCAAGAATTTCAGAGATTGGCCAAGGACTTGAAAAAGTACAGAGGGAACATCAAAATCCAAATTTCTCCTCAATCATTGAATCTTTGATCATGACCTTTTGCAGCTAGATTAGCAATGATCACAGGGCTCTCCAGACCAAATCTCAAGGCATCTTAAGAAGAGAAACAAGATTCACAACAAAACCCTAGAAATGCCAAAAACCTGAAAAACTACAGAGAGGGCACACAAAATCCAAATTACTCAATGGTCTTAAGTCCTTTGCTTATGAGATTTTGCAGCCAAGTTAGCAATAGCAGAAGGACTTCTCAGACCAAAAATCAGGCCATCTCCTGAAGCGAATCAAGAAAACAATCAAAACCCTAGAAACAGGAAATGAAGAACAGAGAGGCCCCAAAAAGTGAAATCTGAGATTAAATGTGTTTTGCTCTTAGGAAAACCGATCAAATGATCTTGAGGCAACATCCCAACCTAGAGCAACCCATTTTCGGCCTTCTCAGCAAGAAACAACTCAAAACTCAAAAAGTCAAGAAATCAACAGAAAGGATGAACGAAGAACACAGGGCCAGTACGAGAGAGAACTTCTGAGATTTCATTCTTGGAAACAAGGGATACAAAGAACTACGTCCCCATATGCATGGACATTAGAACAAGGAAGATTACATGCTCATCACTCCAATCTCTCCCTCTCCCAAATCAAGAAACCCTCACTACATGCTTGGAGGAAGGGAGCCACTCAAGAACACATAGAGGGAAGGACGGAACAGCACACTGCCTTCTCCACCCACTCTCAACAACTAAAGCCTAAAGCCAAAACCACCTCTCAAAGGCTCTTTTGATTAAAGCAAACCCTAACTCTCTCCCAAAGCTATGAGGGGGCATGCAACCACTCCTTCCTATTTATAGCCTTTGGCTAACGGGTCTCCACCCCGTTACGCCCGTTAAACTCGAATAGAACCAGCCTCCACTCGTGCAGCTTTGCGTTTTTACCGAAACGCCCCTCCTGCAACTTGGGTCAAATGGTCAAATCCAATATGACCAACTCTCCTATGCCAGAAAGAAAGGTCACGGGACTCAGAAGCAATTAAACATCTGAGAGGATCACCCGAAGACTCAGAAAAATCAGCACGAAAGATCCTCCCAAAACGAAAAATCCCGCAAACCAGACTACCCGAAGAATCAAGAATTTTGCAAGCGTTTTTCTTAAAGCTCACCTCGAAACCGTCATCGGTAAGCTGAGAAACAGAAAGCAAATTATACTGCAGCTTACTAACCAAGGCAACAACTTTCAGAATGAAAGAATCATTAACGCGCACTGTACCTTTGGCGATGACGCGCCCAGATGAAGCATCTCCGAAGGTGATCGTCTCATCACCTGGAGTACGGGTAAGGGAAGAAAACCAACGGGAGTCTCCGGTCATGTGTCGTGAACACCCGGAGTCTACAAGCCAAACCTTTCCCTTCCCTGCCCGGCGAACCTGAGTCAAACAGAGAGTAAAGTCTCAGTACTGGGGTAAATCAAGAGTGATTTTGGCACCCAATACTGAGTAACACATCGAGTAGAAGAAGTAGCCACACACGACTGACCTCTATCTACCCTACGCTCTATGTCACTCAACAAGCCAGAAGGTCTACGTGTAGACCAGAAGCTGTTGCTGGGTCCGACTGCTACGGGCGAGCGAGTCGGAGTACCGGCAACACGCTGAACACGCTGCGGGTAGTCATCTTGACGGGAAAAATGAGATCTACACTCAGAACAGCGGAAGTCACGACCAAAGGGAGCATGAGGACGAAAACCAGAAAACTCAAAAAATCCAATTCCTCGATGCTGCCCAAACCCATCAGCTATAACAAACCTAGACCTCGTGTTGATCTTAGGTGCACTCAAGGTCTAGGGCTGACTCTGAATACGCCTAAGAGACTCAACACGATCTCTACGTGTGATCTTGGCGTGCCGGAAGCATCGATCGATCAGATGTCCATCCTTCTGACAGAAGGTGCAATGATACTTCACCTACTGAGAGGTAGAAGTAGCATGATGAGGCTTCGCCTTCTGAGAGGTCGAAGCAACAGGTGCAATCACCTTGCTGTCAGAAATCCCTTGGACAAAGCCCGCAGACTTAAATTAGACTTTCTCGGTCCTGGGCTCAGTCTCGATCACACCTGGTGCTATGGGTTTGAGCACGGCAGGTGGATGCTTCCTCATGTCCTCATAGAAATCATATCCTAGACCCTGATTAAATCTGCAAATCTTGGATTGGTCTAGAATAAGATTAAGCTTCTTCTTGCCTCCTACAAATCTCTCGAGAGTGTTCATAAGATACTGACACTCCCGAAAGAGAGAGGTGCAAGAAGAGCAGGGGGAAGAAGAGACAGCAGAAGGTAAGGGAGTAGAAGAAGAACCAACAGTAGAGGAAAGAATGGCTTGTGCACGCACAGCCGACTCTGAGGGGACAGTCCTACTACTAGCCAGTTGGTTCACGTCGCTAAGCGTCTCCACCTTACCCTTGGGCTCCTCCCCCTTCTCAGCAATCACATTACAAGCAGAAAGTGGCTTCTCTAGAAGGTCCTTAGTTAGCTTCACACATTTTTCATTCAATGCAATCAAGTCAGATTTTAGTTTGTTACAATTAATGCATGGTGAGCTAACAGGGTCCTTAGAAGCAGATTGAGCCAATTTATTATTGTCATCAACTAATTCTTGAAACTGCTTGGAGACAGAATCAAGTTCAGCAGTAAGCTTGGGACAATTCACACACAAAGCAATGGGCTTAAGAAGAAAAGCTTGTAATTCAGCAATTTTATGATCCGCCCGTTTTAGGTTCATCTTTAGATTATTGCAATTTTCACAAGTCTCGGGCAAATCAAGCAACATGGTGTAAAGACCTCTAAACGCATTGTCCTTATCCTCACATGAGGTGCAAGAAATAGCCTCAATAGTAGTAGATGGAACAGAAGCAATTCTACTCATTTCTAGTTCAGCCAAGAGACTAATATTCTCCACCTTAACAATGTCAAGTTCAGAGGACAGACTATCATGCGAGGTCCTTAATTTCACCATGTCACCCAACAGAGCACAGCATGTATCACATTCATCACGGGAGGAAGCAGATGTATATGAAGTAAGCTCCCGTGACAGCCTATCTACTTCCTTCTCCAACTCGCTACACCTAGCTCTAGATCTAGCATGGAATCTACCTAGCTTAAGAAAAGCATCATTGAGCTGGTCGTAGGTGGGGGATACCTCGTCGGAGTCGGAGTACAGCTCGCTGTCACTTAGTTCGCCCTCAAGGGCCATGAAGCACATGCCGGAGAAGTCGCCGCCGCCCTTGGGTTCTTGCTCGTCCGTTCCATCGTCGTCGCTCCACCCCTCCACCTCGCTGAGATCGAGGTCGTCGAAGGCGGTGAGGACGCGATGGAAGAGCTTCTTGGCTTTGCCAAGGTCGCGGAACTTCTTCTTGCCTTGTGCGTGAGCTGAGGGCTTCTTGTTGCGGTTCTTGTTGATGTAGTCGTTCTTGTCCGAACCGCCGTAGTCACCTTTGCCCTTCCCCAGCTTGGGGCAGTTCACTCGAATGTGGCTGGGGCCACCACACTCGAAGCAGATCACAGGTCCTCCTCTCTTTCCGTCCCTCCTCTTGTAAGCATGGGAGAATCTTCGAGCTAGGAGGGCTAACTGCTCATCCACAAGCTGCTCTAACTGATCATCAGTTATGTCACACAGAGCAGCAAGGGAGAATCCACACAACAATCGGAAGAAAGGCGGGCCGAATCGGATCGGTGACTAGGGCCATCGACTGTGACTTCAACTTATGAGAGACAATGTCAATCTCGTGAGTCTTGAGGCGCGAGTACAGCGCATCAAGAGTCAAAGTCGAGAGGTCCGTGGTGTCCTTGATGGTAGTCACCTTCATCTCCCAAACACGAAGGTCGAGTGCAGCGAACATCTGTCGAGCGTTATCCGAGTCGGGGTATGTGAGACCGACCGCTCGGATGTTGCTCAGACTTGCCAGCGAGCATTTCAAACTTGTTGTAATCTCTCTTGAACTGGTCCTGTCGCACCGTCTTTATTTGGGTGGTGCCCTCATGGTAAGCATCGAGGGTCTCCCAAATATCGAAGGCAGACTAAAGATGAGATATGCGGTCAAACTCACTACGACTCAGGCTCTGGATTATGATGTTCCTTGCCTTAACGTTTGCCTCAACATCAACCATATTCCCAGCGTTGATGTTCTCATCGGCAGGAACAACAAACTGGACCTTGACCTTACGCCAGATGGCATACCCCTGAGCCTGAATGTATGTCTCCATTCGGCTCTTCCAGAAGGGGTAATCAATGCCATCAAAGACGGGAGGCTTGATCGAGTACTTGTCTGTCGCCATGGATCTAGAGACCGGTTAAGATCTATGAAGAAGAGTTAACCGGCTCTGATACCAATTGTAGGACCGAAATGGCGACAGAGGGGGTTAATGTCGTCTCAAAAAATCTGTCTCCAACACAAGTATCAACTTAAACACGTTCTTCTCCAATAGCAACCAGTGCTATGAAGAAAAACAAAAGAGTTATGCCTACAGAAAATACAAGCCACACAGAGGGAGAACAACTAGACAAAACAGCAAGACCAACCAAGAGAATCAACAATAAAAACCTCAGCCGGGGCCGGTTAAACTGCCCGGGGCCGGTCAGACCGCCCATAAGGTGCCGGTCTGACCGCCCTTCAAGAGCCGGTCTACCGCCATATTCACCCCAGTCTGACCGCTCCCTCGAAAACCTGGACAGCAAACTGAATTTTCAGAATAGAAACTTGGAGAAACCGATATTTGGCCAATTCAAGCAAGTGCAGCTGATTTCCTTTAGCCAAAGGTCTACACACCTATTCTAAACATCCTAGAGACTTCAAACAACAAGGGAATCAACCAAAAACTCAAGAATTTCAGAGATTGGCCAAGGACTTGAAAAAGTACAGAGGGAACATCAAAATCCAAATTTCTCCTCAATCATTGAATCTTTGATCATGACCTTTTGCAGCTAGATTAGCAATGATCACAGGGCTCTCCAGACCAAATCTCAGGGCATCTTAAGAAGAGAAACAAGATTCACAACAAAACCCTAGAAATGCCAAAAACCTGAAAAACTACAGAGAGGGCACACAAAATCCAAATTACTCAATGGTCTTAAGTCCTTTGCTTATGAGATTTTGCAGCCAAGTTAGCAATAGCAGAAGAACTTCTCAGACAAAAAATCAGGCCATCTCCTGAAGCGAATCAAGAAAACAATCAAAACCCTAGAAACAGGAAATGAAGAACAGAGAGGCCCCAAAAAGTGAAATCTGAGATTAAATGTGTTTTGCTCTTGGGAAAACCGATCAAATGATCTTGAGGCAACATCCCAACCTAGAGCAACCCATTTTGGGCCTTCTCAGCAAGAAACAACTCAAAACTCAAAAAGTCAAGAAATCAACAGAAAGGATGAACGAAGAACACAGGGCCAGTACGAGAGAGAACTTCTGAGATTTCATTCCTGGAAACAAGAGATACAAAGAACTACGTTACCACACGCATGGACATTAGAACAAGAAAGATTACATGCTCATCACTCCAATCTCTCCCTCTCCCAAATCAAGAAACCCTCACTACATGCTTGGAGGAAGGGAGCCACTCAAGAACACATAGAGGGAAGGACAGAACAGCACACTGCCTTCTCCACCCACTCTCAACAACTAAAGCCTAAAGCCAAAACCACCTCTCAAAGGCTCTTTTGACTAAAGCAAACCCTAACTCTCTCCCAAAGCCATTTGGGGCATGCAGCCACTCCCTCCTATTTATAGCATTTGGCTAACGGGCCTCCACCCCGTTACGCCCGCTAAACCCGAACGGAACCGGCCTCCACTCGTGCAGCTTTGTGTTTTTACCGAAACGCCCCTCCTGCACTTTCCGAGAAGCTTCCGCGTTTCTTGTCGTCCACGACTCGCAACCACCTCGAGTTCACGCCGTCTTTGGCACACCTCGACCGTTCTGACCTCGGCACCACCTGCGCCTAGTCCGGTCCTCCGTGCCTCGCCACGACTCCGTCTCGACGTCCTGCAGCCATCACAAACAAGAAACATATCAAATAGCACCGCTTGATACATGAAAGCATAAATAGCATCAGTAAGTCATACTTAGGCATAATAGAGTCCAAACCTGTCGAATCATCAGAATATGCATCCTAAGCCCTTTGACCAGGTTTGACCAAGTCCGTCCGAGCCCGATTGCACCTCGCAACGTCAATGTCCGATCCACCCAAACCAAACTCGACTTTCCTAAACCAATGTCAATTACTCATCACACACATGGGTTCTCAACCACATGGTCCATCAAAAAGCAAGCAAGATTCTAATTGACACAAGTCTAGCAACGGGTGCAAATGTCTCATCATAGTCTAAACCTTCGACTTGAGTATAACCTTGAGCAACTAACATTGCTTTGTTTCTTACCACAACTCCATTTTCATCTTGTTTATTTTGGAAGACCCATTTTGTACCAATTACATTGTGCTCCTTGGGTCTTTCCACCAAAATCCAAACGTCATTTTGAGCGAAGTTGTTCAACTCTTCATGCATGGCATTAACCCAATCCGGGTCATCTAGAGCTTCATCTACACGCTTAGGTTCAAGTGAAGACACAAAAAAATAATGTTCACAAAATGAAGCTACTCTAGAGCGAGTTTGAACACCCTTACTCACGTCACCCAATATTTGATCTATTGGATGATCCTTGGCGATTGCGTTGTGGATCTTGAAGGTGTTTGGTTGTTGATCCTTTTCTTCATCTTCTATGACTTGAACATTACTTGTTGTAGAAGAGGTGGGTGGTTCCACTTGTCTTGATGAACTAGGTGATGTTGGGTCTTCTTTTGGTTTGATGTCACCAATTTGCATATTTTCCACAGCCTTGCGTAGTCCTTCATCCCCTACATCATCCAAATTTTCTTACTCTTCTTAAGAGTCATTAGTCCCATCAAATTGAACATCACATGATTCTTGTACTAAACCCAAATTTTTATTAAACACTTTATATGATTTGCTACTTGAAGAATATCCTAATAAAAATCCTTCATTACACCGACTTTGAAATTTAGAGAGCCGAACACCCTTTCTTAAGATATAGTATTTGCAACCAAATACTCTAAAATAGGAAATGTTCGGTTTTCTTCCAATGAGAAGCTTATAAGAAGTCTTTTTCAAAAGACGATGCAAATAAAGGCGATTTATGGCATGACAAGCGGTGTTAATAGCTTCTGCCTAAAATTTATCGAAAGTATTATGTTCATCAAGCATTGTCCTAGACATTTCAATTAATATACGATTTTTCCTTTCTACAACTCCATTTTGCTCAGAAGTGCAGGTTGTGGAAAGTCCATACTTTATTCCAAATTCATCACAAAAATCTTCAATTTCAGTGTTTTTGAACTCGGAACCATTGTCACTCCTAATTTTCTTTATTATAAAATCAAATTCATTTTGGGCCCTTTTTGCAAAACTTTTGAAAATCTCGGAGGTTTCGCTTTTGTCATTTAAGAAGAATACCCATGTATATCTAGAGTAATCATCTACAATGACTAAATAATAGCTATTTCCTCCGATGCTCTTATAGGTTGTTGGCCTAAACAAATCCATATGTAAGAGCTCTAATGACCTAGTTGTTGACATGATATTTTTGGAAGGATGAGAATTAGTGACTTGTTTCCCAGCTTGACAAGCACTACAAGTTTATTCTTCTCAAACTTCACATCTTTCAAGCCAGCAACTAAGTCATATTTGAAAAGCTTTTTAAGTTGAACCATGCCCACATGACCTAGTCTCCTATGCCATAACCAACCCAAAGAAGTTTTTGCAATTAAACAAGTTTTTAAACAAGACTCATTTGAAGTAAAATCTACTAAGTAAAGATTTCCAAATCTAAAACCTTTGAAAACAAGTTCATTACCATTTTCTTTTAAAATAATTACATTTTCTTTAGAGAAGGAGCAAGTTAAGCCTAAATCACACAATTGAGCAACGGATAGCAAACTGAAGTTCAATGTTTCTACTAAACATACATTAGAAATGGAAAGGTCATTTGAGATAGCAATTTTACCCAAACCAAGTACCTTTCCTTTGCTATTGTCTCCAAGGTGATTTTGTCATTGCTCCCACTCTCAAAGGTGGTGAACATTTTCCGGTCTCCGGTCATGTGTTGAGTGCATCCACTATCCAACACCCAGTGCCTTCCACCGGTTTTGTAGTTCACCTACAAAAGAAAATCAAGTTCTTTTAGGTACCCAAATTTGTTTGGGTCATTGGACGTTAGTAACCAAGGTTTTGGGCACCCAAATAGATTTCTTTTTAGCACCCAAAATCGAGGTGCCAATCAAAATGAGCAATAACATTTCCATTTTTAGATTTTTTTAAGCATATAGCATGAATCATATAAACCAATTGATTGAATTTTATCTTTAGGACAATTATCTTGCACATGTCCTACATCCCGGCATTTAAAGCAATATTTACCATTTTATTTTACAAACCTTGTGGGCTTATATGCCGGCTTCTTACCTTTCTTGGAAATATACCCAAGGCCTTCCTTGTTAAATGAACATCTTTGATCACTTAACAATTTATCAAGGGTGGCCTTTGCCTTGTATGCCCTTTCCAAACTCTTGTTTAATTTTAGCACTTGTTCCTTTAAATTTTCATTTTCATTAACAAGTACATTATCATGAGCAAGAGTTAAGACATTTTTAGAACCAATATTAGAAGAGCATGGTATGGCAAGAAGATCATCACAAGATGTTGACATGCTAGACTTAGATATTTCTATACTAGGCATTTTATCTAAAATATCACATGTAATACCAATGCTAGTACAGGATTTTTTATGTTCTTGGAGAAGTAAATCATGAGCTTCCTTTAGCTCCTCATAGGATTCTTGTAGAGAAATGTGTTCTCTTTTCAAGACCTTGAATTTTGATTTTTCTATTCCAAGAAACTAATTTAGTTCAATTAGCATGTCCATGAGATCATCATATGAAGGTTCATCATCGTCAATGAATTTTACCTTCTCTCCTTTAGCCATAAGGTATGTAGGAGTGGAGAATAGCGATGAAGCCTCCTTGATGGCGATGCCAACAAGCCCCTTCTTCTTGGGAGACTCGTCCTCGCTTGAGTCAGAGTCGGAGTACTCCGCCTCAGAATCCCAATCACCAATGTGGGCTTCGTTCTTGCCATCTTTGTGAAGCTTCTTGAAAAGCTTCTTCTTGCCGTGATAGCCCTTCTTCTTTGATGACTTCTCCTTGTCAACTTTCTTGGTGGGGCATTGTGAAGCAATGTGCTCCTTCTCGTCGCATTCATAGCAACGGATGTTGCTATACTTCTTGTTAGAGGAGGAGTGCCACTTCTTAGCCTTTTCATGACTTGCGCTATGATTTGAGCGCCTCCTCATGAATTTGTTCATCTTTCTTACTAGATGGGCAAGCTCCTCTTCGGAATCCTCTTCTTCTTCAGATTCCTCACTTGCCACCGCCATGGCTTTGAAGGCAGTGATCTTCTTCTCTTTGGAGGTAGATTGCTCCAAAAGCTCCTTCTTATTCTTCTTGTACAACTCATTGGTAATGAGATTACCCAAGAGTTGTGTTGCCGTCATTCTTGCCAACTCCGGTGAGTTGAGGAAGAGTGTCACCAACATCTCGTACTTCTCCGGCAAGGCTCTAAGCATCTTTCTTACAATGTTAAGATCGGAAAGGTTAGTTCCAAAGCCTTTGAGCTCATTCACAATGTTATTGAGCCTTATGTACATCTCATTGATGTCCTCATGGGGGCAACATTGCGAATGTCTCATATTTGATCCTAAGCCGATGCAATTTTGCTTCTTTAACCGTGGACATCCCTTCATGAATTTCTGAAAAGGTTGTCCAAATAACGTGAGCCATTTCTAAGTTGCTCACCCTATTGAACTCGTCCACGTTTAAAGCCCCAAATAGAGCATTCATGGATTGGGCATCTAAATGAGCGTTACGCCCATCTTGTTCCGTTAGGTGATCCATGACGTAACCATCATTTATGATTTTCCAAATATTAGGACTCATGGCCTTTAAATAAATTGACATCCTAATTTTCCAATATGCATAATTCGAGCCATCAAAGAAAGGTGCCTTTCCTATCGTAAACCTCTCGCTAGCCATCCTTTCTCTCTACACGGTTAAGTCTAATAATGAGAGACCAAGCTCTGATACCACTTGTAGAATCAAGGATACCGACTAGAGGGGGGTGAATAGGAGGTTTTTAAATTTTTTGTCTACTCAATTAATTCTTTACAATTCTAATGGCAAGGTTGTAAAGTAATTAATCCTACACAAGTCTAGTCACCTAAATAACAATGCTAGCTCTAAATCAAGCAAATGATCACAATAAAGTAAATAAACAAGAGCTAGTAGGAAGCAAGTGAGAGATGTACACAATCGATATTTTTACCGTGGTGTTCGGAAACTTGCCGGTTTCCCCTAATCCACGTTGAGGTTAGCCCGAACGAATCGGACCGGCTCCACGAATTAAGCCGAAGCACCTCGATCACTAGTGGTAGCTTTTTCCCGCTCCGGATAGGTGAGCTCCAACCCTTATACGAACGTCGGGTCTTCTCACAATCTCCTCGAGAAGATCACCGATCAAGCACCTCCCAATCGTCCAGGTGTCGGCAAACACCAAGAGTAATAGACCTGGACTTCACTTGATTTGCAAACTAATGCCAAGGATCAACTAATGAATGATATGCACTAAATTTGCCTAACCACCTCAAATTGAATGCACAAGAAAGAACAAGGGTGGAATGAATGCTCTATGCTCAAGAAATGTTCAATGGTCTCTTCTTTCTGTCCTTGAGCAGTGGTACGGGTATTTATACCCACCACCAACCAAAACTAACCGTTTGGCACAATTTCCTGAAAAATTCAGGATGAGCAGAACTCATCGCCGTTATACGGCGGTAGTCTGACTCCCATTTCTGCGCGCGTAACGGCTATGTCGAGCTCTGCGGATCGTTGGAATGTCAGCGCGGTACTACCGCCGTTGAAACTTGCGGTACTACCACTCGCCGGTAGTTCCGCAAAGTCAGCGCGGTACTACCGCTTGAGCCGAACTTCCAGAAGTCCCAAATTTGGCGCTCTCTGGAAAAAAGGCTCCGCTCTACCTCCGGAACTTCCGGGCTCCGAAAGTACCGCTCAGGATAGCGGAACTACCGCACCTTGTGGTAGTTTTGACGTTGAAAACGCCGGTACTTCTGCTCTGTGAAATCTCAGATTTCGTCCGGAGGGTGCTTTCTGGAAAAAAAAAAAGGCTCTGCTCCCCTCCGGAGCACCCGGGCTCCAGAAGTACCGCTTCAGCAGGGAGCGGTAGTTCCGGCATTGAAAGCGCCGGTACTTCATTTCCCGCAAAATCTAAAATGCATCTGGGGGTACTCTCTGGAAAAAAGGCTCCGCTTGGGATCTGGAGCTTTTCAATTCTGCGGTACTACCGCTCTTCCAGATTGAGCACAGTTTTGGTTTTAAATTTGATTTTTGATGAATACATGCTTCTAGTTTGATCCAAATGGCACATAAAATTTGCTATCAAGCTACTTGACATGATCCTTCTTTATGGTACGATTATCAACCCTATAATCCGGTCTTCCACCTTTTCTCCTTAAGACCGGTAAAAATAAAAAGGGATCCTATTCTAAGTATACCTTTGCCTTGAGCCATTTTAGGTCTTCACATTTCTCATTTGGCTTGCTTCTTATCATCAATATATGGACTTAACTTTTGCATACTCATAAACACGTTAGTCCCATATTAACATAAATTCATTAATTACCAAAACCATTTTTTGGGGCCTAGATGCTTTCAACCGGCCCACATGCGTAGCATTGCGATCATATTGCCATGGTCTTCCCAATAAGTGCATCCATTGGAACTGCGTCGCAATCCACCTTGTCAACATAGTCATCAACGACAAATGGAACCCGAACCTTGTGAGTTATTTTTAGCCTTCCGGAGTTGTGTAGCCACTCCACGTGATGTGGTTGAGGATGCCTCCACGTGGACAGCCCTAAAGTGTACACCAAATCTTTGCTAATCACATTGGTATAATTTCCACCATCTATGATCAACTTACATGCCTTATCTTTGATCTTGCACTCCGCTTGGAAAACACTCCACCGCTGTCCTTTTGTTTCAGTTTCTTTACTTTGCACCTTTCTGGATCACAATAGACAACATTCTCCTTGGAATCGTCGGATTTTTCACTTTCAGAATCACTACTAGAACTTGTTGAAGCATAGCCATCTTTAGTAAGAAGCACTCTTCATTGATTTGGACAATCACACATCATATGACATCTTTCCTTGCACTTGAAACACTCAATTTCTCTAGTACGAGCATTAGAAGGTAAACTATAATTAGTTTTAATTGCTTATTTACCTCTGTTGCTTGCCTCCTTTGAAAGAGCCCCATTTGAATGGCTTGATATTGCCACCTTGGAGTGTGAAACAACATCATCGCCTTGCTGTGATGGACACCTCGATGGGTTTGTTTGAGTGTTGGCATGTCCACCCTTAGCTTGTTGCGCTTCAATTGTTGTTCAGCACGTTCGACTTGATGCACCAAGTCTTGAATGTTGTAATAATGGATCATCTCCACCCTATCTTGCACATCCTCATTCAACCCATTAAAGACACGTGCCATAGTAGCCTCATCATGCTCCTCTGTCCCTGTACGGATCATCAACATCTCCATCTCTTTATAATATTCATCAACACTAGAATTACCTTGACGTGGTTTTTGTAGCCGGTTGTACAAGGTCCTAGTGTAGTGTGTTGGGACAAAACGCCGCCCCAAAATATTCTTCAATTGTGCCCAAGTATTCGGACGAGCTCCTACGCGACACAATTGGTTCCACCAAACAAGAGCATATCCGGTGAACTCAATGTCACCAAACGGATTTTCTTATTCTCAGTATAGTGATGGTTGTCAAAATTTTATTTGACACGCATCTCCCACTCTAAGTACTCCTCCGGATTAGCTTTACCATTAAATGACGGTATAGAAATTTTTATCCACCCAATACCATCATTCATGGCAACATGCTGAGCAAACCCAACACCATCATGCATACCTCTACCACGGGCAACACCTCTACCACGCATGTCTCTACCACAGTCAGCACCATGGTAGTCCTGAGCATGGTGCAGTTGAGGAGCAAAGCCTGCTGCACCATCAAAGTCCTCCTCATGTTCGTCGTCTTCGCATGGTGCACGCCGTTTAGGATATTGAGGGCCCCGTTCAGCATGCTGAAATTGTGGTGGCCGGTTGTGTATCGTCTCTGTCAACGCATCAATTCGCGCCCTCAAATCATCAACCTTGCCTTCAAACTTCTGGTGACAATCCAAGAAGTAGTCACGTGTCGCTTCAAGTCCAATTCGTACTTCAGGTAGCAATAACGCCGCATATTGGGGTGCCTTCCCGATTGGCTTGGTATGATTATGATGTGCCTCGCCATCTTCAGTCTTCACAGAACCCACCATCAAGAAGAAAAAAATTAGGAATCTCATACTGTGATCAACCACGCTCTGATACCAACTGATGTGGATCCACCTAGTGATGCGAACCAACTAAGGATTAGTTGATGCGTAGGGACGGCCCGATCTTTCCCGGTACAATCAGCGAGGTTCCTTCTCCTTGGATAGAGTCTTCTCCTTGTCTTGATGCAGCAAACAATATTCATAAGGGCAATTTGCACTATTATGCAAGGCGCACACTAGAAGCAATCCGCCGAACTCCTCAAACCGTGAATTTGGCAAGCAGACACGAATTAGAATAGATGAACCTTGTAGATTCAATGGGCATTCTCAAGATTCACCTATTCTTGCTTTGCACTAACTCAGGAAACTCCAACGAAAACCTTGCAATCACGCAATCTGGCCGCCACCAACCATCATGGCGATTTTCTCCTTTATTTCACAAGTATAAAAACTTATCATATCATATCCTAAGTTACAATGGGGCAAAGGCCCTGGCCTTATATTGGTGTACAATGCACGGCCTTGACTAAAACTCACACACAACCTGGCCTAAGGCCGAAACAAACTCCAATACAAACTAAAAAAGAAATATCTAAACTGCTACCACTTGATTCTCTCTCAATTTGTGATGTGATTATAAAGATTCCGTGGCTGACACCTTGTCCATTGTATGGGGCTTTGAAATAGCTTTCCAACGAGTCCAAGAACGCCCAAATCGGACTCCGTTTGTGAAAGTTATGAGCGTTTTAATGTTGGACTTCCTGTCTGACCCGAACCGAATCCGAACTGAATTCAAATTTGTATATGTTTTCTTTTCTTATTCAAGGAGCTTCCAAATCCGTTTGAACCTAAAAAGGAATCCTTCTCAACCTTTGAAAAACCATGGTGTGGTCGGATTTTACCCTTACTTACATTGTAATACTCGGACTATTTATATTTGGCAGGTCTCATGCGTCTCTCCGGACAGCTCGTGCAGCATCTAATGAAGTTACCATAACTTTGTGTAGGAAGCTCCAATCAAATGCCGTTTGATTCATTGGAAAGTAGACTTCATTAGCTTTCCAAATATGTATTTTGTGTGTATTAGAAACCTCAGAATTGGCATTGAGAACTTCATGAACATTGTGGAAAAAACTACAATCACGAGAACTTGATTGATCTTGTGCCTTCCTCTTTAGCCAAACTAACTTTCAGAATCTCCATCCACACCTCTAATTCCATGCATTGTTATCTTGTTTGCACTGCGCAAAGCAGGAATCACATAAGAATCCGCACGAACTAAGATATTCTTCTCTCTCTCTTAACAGATGGTTTCTTTCTCCTTTCGCAATTCAGCACTACTAAACCTTTTAACTTCGGATTGCATGGATGAAGCACAAATCAATGTAGCATTCACACTCTTGACCACATCACCTAGCAAGCTAGATGAACCACATTGTTTTGACCCTAATCTTTCACAATACGCCTTGCTGAATGCCCTCCTTGTTCTAAGATTCTTGCACACCCAAGAACTGCAAACACCTCCAAGATAAACCTTCTCCCACACACACCACAACACGTGAACAAAGGGTAAAGAAACTGAAATTTCAGCGAGTATGATCCAACACCACAATTGGATTCAACACACCAAGAACAATTTCTTGATGGAAATCTCAAGAACACGCCAATAATGGCCACCAAACCATGGTGATTTTCTGGTTTCTATTTCTCAAATCATGTCATATCATAACCTAAGTTACAATGGGGCTAAGCCCTAGTCTTACATAGGTGCACAATGCACAGCCTTGACTAAAACTTACGCACAACCTGGCCTAAGGCCGAAACAAACTCTAATACGAACTAAAAAGAAAATATCTAAACTGCTGCCACCATATTATTTCTCAATTTGCAATGCGACCATGAGGATTCTGTGGCTAGCATCTTGTCCATTGTGTGAGGAATTCAATTAGCTTTCAAACGAGTCCAAGAACACTCAAATCAGACTCCGTTTGTGAAAGTTATGGGCGTTTTAATGTTGAACTTCCTGTCTGACCCGAGCCGAATCCGAACTGAGTTCAAATCTTCATATGTTTTCTTTTCTTGTTTAACGGGCTTCCAAATCCATTTGGAACCTGAAAAGGAATCCTTCTCAACCTTTGGAAAGCCATGGTGTGGCCGGATTTTACCCTTACTTGCATTGCAATACTCGGACTCTTTATGTTTGGCAAGTCTCGCGCGTCTCTCCAAACAGTTCATGCAGCATCCAATGAAGTTGCCATAACTTTGTGTAGAAAGCTCTAAATCAAGTGTCATTTGATTCGTTGAAAAGTAGACTTCATTAGCTTTCGAAATATGTATGTTGTGTGCATTAGAGACCTCAGAATTGGCATTCAAAGCTTCTTGAACATTGTGCATAGAACTACAAGCACTAAAACTTGATTGATGTTGTGTCTTCCTCTTGAGCCAAACGAACTTTCTCTTTCTCTCTTCATCATGATTAGGCCCACATAATATACGCATAACTCCATCCAACCCAAGGTTCCAAACTAAGGTATGGTTCTTCTCCTTGCCTTCTTCATGCGCCATAGTGATTACATTCTTTCTGTTTTCGCCATCCTCACTTCCCTCCCCCTTGGCTTCATCTTGTCGGATCAAAACAGCATTAACCAAAGTTGTACTGCTACCTTGTGCCACATCAGTTATTGTAGGAGAATGTTACTTTAGCACCTTCCACAAGTACCTGCCAAGCTACAAGAGCTCGGTAGGTGTTTGTCGAGCTAGAGGTGCTCGGTAGAATCCCTTGCACAGTGGAGGACGTGCAGCCGCAAAATTTACCATCTGCTTAATCAGTAAACCAAATAGTGTAATTAATTAATCATATGCTTATTTAGTGAACTAATTAGTGTGATTAGTAGACCTGCTCCTGCCGATCTTGGGAGCTTGGCAGCAGTTCTCATGGCTCGGCTCTACCAAGGCCTCTCGGATCAGCAGGTTCTGCCTCCCCTGCCTGAGATAGGGCGGCAAGCATTAGAGCAAGTATTATAAGAGGTGGACTGTAAGCTGGCTGTATGCTGAGGTGGAAGAGAGAGAGGAGGAGAGAGAAGAGAGGTGGACTGTAAGCTTACAGCCAGCTGAAGCACAAGAACCAAGAAACTTTGTGAGATGAAGGGGTAGATCATACAGCCTTCAGCTGACTGTAACTACTATACGAGTAGGCTGAAAAGTGAGCTGTAAGTATTTATACAGCCAGCTGAAGGCTGTATTATAAGACTTCTTATGTGGCCATGGCTACCGAGTCTACGAAGAGAGCTAGTTTATAAATATTGATGTCTAAGTCTAAATTTGAAAGAGAAAATAGCTATGATACAATATGCGCTGTATTCTTGTCCTGCTTTGCATCGCGCACTGCTTTCCTGCACAGCCCACTGATCTCTGACCTTGAGCACGTGGGTGGGCCACGGCCATGTACTACGTGATCTAACGCCCGAGAGGGGACAGACCAGTCTGCGCGGCTGAAAGGTGAGCGAAGGGGCGAACGAAGCAACCGATTAGATGGGCAGGCAGACGCGCGCACATCCTGCATGCCTGTCTGGGTCTCCGCAGGGAGAGAGGCCTCGTGGATCGTTGCATCCAACGAATTAATTAATAAGATGCCACCACTGCTCCGTTTATTTGTCCCAAGGTACGTCGGTGATTAAAGAAAAGCGTCCACGCACAGTGCCAGCCTAATACTCCCCTAGTTCTTTTTCGTTTTTTTTACCTTTTTACGGTCATTCAGTATTCTTTTATTTTTTATAACTTTACATTAATACATACTAAATAAAATTATAATATTATAGAAAATAATTTAATAACAAATCTAGTGGTATATGTTTCATATAGTCAACTTAAATAATTGTAAACCTAAAATTTGACATCACAAATTTTAGGACGAAAGGAAAATAGAACGAAGGGACCACTATTCACTATTCTTTTATAAATGATTTGTTCAAAGCTTCTTTGGTAGCTAAAGCATGAGGCGCATACAAGAGTTATGGGTATTAGAAACTTATATGATTGACTCTAGTGTAAATAGGAGATTGTTTGTGATATACCTTAGATGCAATCGTAGAGATGATTATATTATTTCTATATTTATGATGTTTTGAATATATGTTATTTTGTCCTTTGAATATATATCTTTCATATTGATCAACAAGTATGTGACTTGTTCGTAGAACTCTTTATTTATGTTTTCATATTATTCTAAATTATTCCTGATCTTATATCATTATATGAGACAATAATGATTTATAGATTAGCACATATATTAATTGATGATCATATTTTACGGATCATGGATACGGAATATCAAATCAATAATGTGGATATACATTAGAGACCATGATGTTAGTTGACCTACCATGAGACACTGCAGAAATTGGTATATTCTAAAGTTTCATCAGTTGGTTCATACATAGTGTATATATGATCCTTAGACTTAGATCGTCATTGTTTCCTACATGTATAATAGTTCACTTCGGGGTTGCCAAACACTACTCCATGGTTGGGTGATCAGAAAGGTAGCTTTCAGATTTACTATGAAACATACGGAAGAATATGAGCAATCAAGATGGAATTTGCCCCTTCTATATAACAGGAGAGATATCTCTGGACCCCTCGATGTGGCTGGATTAAGAAAGTACATAGCCATACCGAATGTGATTGAGGAGTTGGTACGATATATGATCGTATCGGATAAGGATCCGATTGAAGGCTATACAAATAGAGGTGGAGGGCTGAGTGAGGCATCCGAACACACCCATCGAAACCCTAGCCACCACCTCTTACAACCACTGTTGTGCACACTAGTGCTAGCACGTGAATGCGTGGTGTTCCATCCCTAGGACTGTGGCATTGATCAGGATGACACGAGGAGGAGACTGTTGACCAGAGGATGATCGACTATTTCCACTACACTAATACGCTCTTCGTTGAATCGGCTGCTTCAACTCTACTTCTGTTGCACTGCGCGTCTAGTGGTAACGATCTATGATCTATTACTCTCATGGTTTCCTGGTTTACATAGTAGAAATTTTTTAATCTGTGCTAGTGTAGCCTACCGATCAATGTGATTGATAGTGGAAAATCGAGCCGATCAGATTGATTTAGAATTAGGTTAATTGTACCGAAAATTATAGGTGTTATGTGTTCATATCACGCGATAGAATTAGATTCTACACATAACTCATTTTTGCAGAGCTGTGTGAATAGTATGGCCCATTGTGCATGTGATGTATGTATGAGTTTTTCATGGCCTGCGTGTCATGCTGATTTATAGCCATGTGTTACGTATTATTGTATAACGATCTACGTGTTGACTTGTGATGCTTGATATTTTCATATGTAATTCATTATTAGCGATTAGAAGTAATAGCTAAGTAGATAAATGTGGTGACCTCATGCATTGATGGCTAGTGGATACGAAGCGTGGTGATGAAGATTGCCGTGCTAAGGGCTATACTATCTCACAGTTTAATATGATTTAATTGTGAATGTATTTATGTTCCTGTTATACTATTGTTCATGCAATTATTATATTGGGTGTTTTTAACATGATAGAATAGTATCCCTCTAGAAAAATTAAATAAAACTTGATGCTCTTCCAATAGTCATACCTATCAAGATTTTGATCATTAACTAGTAGATCTACCAAAGTAGGGTGCCATTAATTATCTCAATAAAATATGGTAAAGTGTTAGACACTTCATGCATAATATTGGTTTAACTTGACTAGGCTATCAAAATAATTTTGAGTCTAAGGGCATACTGTTGAGGCCGGGACATATGGATGTCACTCAACAAACAAGAGTTACATGTGATGTAATTAGCAAAGGGTTGCTTACCTATGTCGCTAGGTTTCTAGCTGTGATGTCAAAACTCACTAGGAATTAGTGAAATATGGATCTTGACTCACTGTACGTTATTAGAGGGTACATGGTTTTTAAACATATAGTGGGAGTATATTTTGTTAAATTGTTTAATGCAAGGTTCCACATAAACACAGTACTGAATTTTTACATATACTTTTTATGTTATAGACAAGGCCAACATCTACTTCCTTCACACCCAGTTTTAACCTATGATATATTCTTGAGAAAGAAAAACTAAATAGAACAAACTTCATTAACTGGTATCGCAACTTGAGAATTGTTCTCAAGCAAGAAAAGAAGGAATATGTTCTGGAGATTCCATGTCCAAATGAACCAGTTGAAGATGATACTTGTGCCCAAAAGAATGAGTATGAGAAACATTGCAATGACTCACTTAATGTTAACTATCTCATGCTTGCCATGAACTTTGAGCTTCAAAAGTAATATGAGAACATGGCTGCCTACAATATGATTGTAGATCTTAAAAGCGTGTTTGAGAACCAGGCAAGGGCTGAAATGTTCACTTCTAAGTCATTGTTTGCGTGCAAGTTAGCTGAAGGAAGTCCAGTCAGCTCTCACGTGATCAAGATGATTGGATACATCGAGAGTTTGGAAAAACTTGGTTTTCCCTTATCTAAGAGTTGGTTACTGATGTGATTCTCTAGTCGCTCTCTGCGAGGTTTGAGCTAGTTATTTTGAACTTTTATGTGAATGACATGGAGAAGTCAATGACCGAGTTGCATAGGATGCTCAAGTTAGTAGAGGAGAGCATTAAGAAAAGCTCTAATCATATAATGATGGTTCAGAAGACTACCAACTTCCAAAAAAAAGAAGTGTAAGGCTTTAAGCATAAGAAAGGGTACGAGCAAAACTCAAAATAAGATCTTGAGTATCAAATCTAAGCTTCAAAAGCTCAATATTGGTGTTGCACCTGATGCTATTTGCTACCATTGCTAAAGGACTAGACATTGGAAGAAAAACTGCAAGAAATACATGGCAGAATTGGAAAAGAAGAAGGGATGTAAGACTTCTACTTTAGGTATAAATATTATATAAATAAATCTTGATACTTCTCATATTAGTTCTTGGGTATTTGATACTGAATTGGTTGCTCATATTTGCAATTAGATGCAGGGGCTGATAAGGAGTACGAGTTTAGCAAGAGGTGAGGTTGATCTTCATGTGGCCAATAGAGTAAGAGTTGATACGTTGGTTGTTGGCACTTACCATTATCTTACCCTTAGAATTAGTTTTGAAATTGAATAATTGTTATTATGTTCCTGTCTTACGCAAAAGCATTATTTTCGCTTCATGTTTGAGAGTAGAAGGTTATGAGTTTAGAATAAAAAACAATTGTTGTTCAATTTATTTGAATGATATGTTTTATGGTCATACTCCATTGATAAATGGATTATATATTTTAAATCTTGAGGATGTACTTGTCTATAATATTAATGCTAAGAGACTTTGGCTTAGTGATTTGAATTTGACTTATATTTGGTATTGTCATTTGGGTCACATAAATGAGAAGCGCATGATGAAGTTCCATAAAGATGGTCTTCTAAACTCATTGATTTTGAATCATTTGAAACATTGTTTACTTGCCAAATTAACTAACACACCTTTCACTTGTCTAGATAGGAGGGCAAATGACTTATTGGCCTTAGTACATTCAGATGTATGTGGATCAATGAGCTCAATGGCTAGAAGTGATTTGCAATACTTCATAATTTTTACTGATGACTTTAGTAGATATGGATATATCTACCTAATGAGGCATAAGTCTAAATCATTTGAGAAATTCAAGGAATTTCATAATGAAGTACAAATCAACTTGGTAAGATAGTTAAAGTCGTACGATCAGATCGTAGAGGTGAATATTTGAGCCATGAGTTTGGTGATTATCTAAAGCAATGTGGAGTGATTCCACACAGCTAACTCCGTCGAAAACACCTCAATGGAATGGGGTGTCTGAACGATGAAATCGGATCTTGTTAGACATGGTTCGGTCTATGATGAGTCAATCTGATCTATCATTGTCTTTTTGAGGGTGTGCTTTAGAAATAGTTACGTTCACATTAAATAGGGTTCCATCAAAAGCCGTAGAGAAGACATCATATGAGATATGGATTGGAAAGCGTCCTGGATTGTCTTTTCTCATAATATGGGGATGTGAAGTATATGTAAAACGTTTGACGTTTGATAAGCTCACACCTAAATCTAATGAACACTTCTTCATGGGGTATCCTAAGAAAACTAAAGGATATTAATTTTATGAAAGAGATGAGAACAAAATATTTGTTACCTGAAATAATGACTTTTTGGAGAAAGAGTTTCTCGCAAAAGGAGTTAGTGGGAGCATGATGAGACTCAAAGAAATTTGAGAGACATCAGAAAATATTTCAACTCCTACTGAACCTCTACAGACTGTGATGTTCTAGAACTTGTGGAAGAGGCATTAGCCCCACGTAGGTCCAAAAGGCCATGTAAATTATCGATACGGTATCGACATGATATTTTATTGTTAGACAATGATGAGCCTAAGACTTATAAGAAAGCAATAATGGGCCCGGACTCTGAAAAAAAGCCTTGGAGCCATGAGATCCGAAATTCAATCCATGTATGATAATGAAATTTGGAACTTGGTTGATCATCTCGATGGTGTAGAAACCAATTAGTGCAAGTGAGTTTTTAGGAAAATAATAGACGTAGATAGAAATGTTCATATCCATAAGGCACGATTGGTGGCGAAGGGTTTCAAACAAATTCACAAGGTGTTAACTATGATGAAACCTTCTCGTATGTCGCTATACTTAAATCTGTCCGGATTATTCTAGCTATTGTTGTATATTTCGATTATGAGATATGGTAGATGGATGCCAAAATGTCTTTTCTAAATGGAAACCTAAGTAAGAATGTGTACATGACACAACCTGAAGGTTTTATCGATCCCCAAAATGCTAGAAAGGTATGCAAGATTTATGGATCTATCTATAGACTAAAGCAAGTTTCTTGGAGTTGGAACATTTATTTTGATGAGGTAGTCAAAGAGTTTGGCTTCATCAAGAATGAAGATGAGCCTTGTATTTACAAAAAGGCTAGTAGGAGCACGCTTGTTTTTCTGGACCTATATGTTAATAACATATTATTGATCGGAAATGATATTCCTATGCTTGAATGTATCAAGTCTTCATTAAGAAATAGTTTTAATGAAAGACTTAGAATAGACATCATATATTTTAGGTATAAAGATCTATAGAGATAGAACTAAAGGCTAATTATATTAAGCTAAGATATATACATTGACAAAGTGTTGAAATCAATATGCAAGATTCCAAGATGGATTTCTTACCTATGTCACATGGTATTAGTATTAGCAAGACTCAGTATCCTTCGACACCAGATGAGCGAGATCGAATGAGTAAGATTTCATATGCTTCTGCCATTGGGTCTATCATGTATTCCATGCTTTGTACACGCGCAGATGTGTCATATGCTCTAAGTGTTATGAGCAAATATCAGTCAGATCCAGGTGAAGGTCACTGAATAGTTGTAAAGACCATCCTAAAATACTTGAGAAGAATTAGGGATGTGTTCCTTGTTTATGGAAGTCAAGAAGAGCTAGCCATAAATGGTTACATTAATGCTAGTTTCCAAACCGATAAAGATGATTTTTGATCGCAGTCTGGGTTTGTATTTTATCTTATGGAGGAGTAGTGAGCTGGAAAAGCTCCAAGTAAGAGACAGATGTTGATTCTACAACGCAAGCTGAGTATATTACGGCCTCTAAAGCTACAAAGGAGGCTATTTGGATAAAAAAAAAGCTCATCTCTGAGCTGGGTGTGGTCTCTAGTGCTTCTAGTCCAATGAATCTCTATTGTAATAATAGTCGAGCCATTGCGCAAGCCAAGGAGCCTACATCATATAAAAAATCCAAGTACATACTTCAGTGTTTTCACCTCATTCGCAAGATTGTTGATAGAGATGATATTAGGATATGCAAAGTACACATGAATTTAAATATTACTAATCCATTGACAAAGCCTCTTTCGCAGCCAAAGCATGAGGCACAAACAAGAGCTATGAGTATTAGATACTTGCATAATTGACTCTAGTGTAAGTGGGAGATTGTTAGTGATATGCACTAGAGGTAATCATGGAGATGATTGTATCACTTCTATATTTATGATCTTTTGAATAATATGTTATTTTGTCTCTTGAATAAATATCTTTCATATTGATTAACAAAGTATGTGACTTGCTTGTGACACTCTTTAATCATGTTTTGATGTTATTCTAAATTATCTCTGATCTTATATTATTATGCGAGATAATTATAATTTATAGATTAGCACATGTATTGATTGATGAGTATAACAGCCCAGATTTTTAGTAAAATAAAAATAAAACTTAAATTAAAATAAGTATTCTTGTTGCCTAAAGCTTAAATTTGGATTTGCCCTGGATTTCCGTCTTTGAAAAAGACTGATTTCAAAAGTATTTTAAGAAAAATCCAAACATTATATTAAATAAAATGATATTTTGATTTTATATAAAAATCCTATGTCAAATTAAATATTTGGAGTTATTTGGAGTTTATTTGGGTTTTCTGAGTTTTCAGGAGTTTAGAATGTAATTTTGGAAATTAAAAGTATTTTAAAGTATGCAAATTAAATACCAACATTAGTTGGAAATATTTTTATTAAGTTCCAAATGTCTCCAGGAGGTTCTAGGAATTTTTCTGGAATTTTTGGAGGTCATTTGGTATTTTTCTAAGCTCATTTGAATTTATTGGGCTTTTCTAAAAATAAAAATCAGAAAATAAAATTCAAAATCCCCTCCTCCCCCTCCGGTCGCCACGTGGACGGCCTGATGACCGCCCACGTCGCCCTCTCGGCCCATTTGGCCCCTCCGCTCCCGCCTAACCCCACAGCCGCCCGATGCGCCCCTTGGCCACGCGGCCAAATCCGGCCGCCCGCGCCCTCTCTCCCCCTCCCTCTCTCTGCGCCTCCGGCCCCACCTGTTGGCTCTATCTTCCCCCCACCAACTCCTCCTTCCTCGCGCCGCCTCCCCGCCCGCAACC
This sequence comes from Dendrocalamus sinicus, assembly GCA_036346575.1. Classification (NCBI taxonomy): domain Eukaryota; kingdom Viridiplantae; phylum Streptophyta; class Magnoliopsida; order Poales; family Poaceae; genus Dendrocalamus; species Dendrocalamus sinicus. Next base: position 13,424,199 of record CM070651.1, on the reverse strand, counting down.
GCCGGCCCCCGCCCTACCCGACCAACTCCTCTCTCCCGCGCGCGTGCGCCGCCCTCACCCCCACTCCGCGCGCCCACTCCTCAACTCCTCCCGCAAGCGCGCCCCATCTCCTCTCCCACTTCTTCCGCAACGGCCGTCGCCACCTCCCCCACGCCAGCGACCCGTTCCGCGCACCCCCGCACCCCTTCGGCCCTATAAAAGGACTCCCCGAGCTCCGCCTCCTCTCGCCCATCTCCCTCCGCCCTTTAATTTCCCCCTCCGCCGCCCGAACTCCCTCGCATCGTGCTCCCTGGCCGCTGCCGCCGCCACCAAGCGCCTCCAGCGAGCAATTGGCCCCGGTTCGGGCACCGCCTAGCCTCGCCGACCCCGCCACCACCTTCGCCGCGCCCTCGCGTACCTCGGAGACCCCACAGCCGAGCCCCTCTGCCGCCGGAGCACAACCCCCGCCGTCGCCCGAGCACCTCCGTCGCCTCTTCCTCGCCGCCGGCCATCTCCGTCCACCCCCGGTAATCACCGCCACCACCACCGCATTCCCCCGCGCCTCCTCTCCTCTGCGCGCTCGCTGCCGCCGCGCCCGCCGGAGCGTCGGCGAGCTCCCCGGGCCCGAGTGCCGCCTTGGCTCCCCTTTGGCCACGCAAGCGCCACACCCCCCAACCCCCCACCTCAGCACCTTCCCCGGTCTGTGGGCTTGGTCCATGGACCAGGTCCCACCTGTCAGTGGGCTGTCCGAAAACCCACCTCAGGGCTGACGCAATGCTGACGCCATAAATTCTTTTCCTTTAGAAAAATAATTCCAGAAAATCCATTTTTCCATTTTCTCTGAATTTAATCTTCCCGAAGCCCGTTCTTCTTCGTTCTAACTCCGATTGAGCCCATTCAAATTTCTAAATTCATCAAAAATTCCCCTCTATCCATTTCTAGCCTAAATTCAAATTTTTGAGGTCAATTTGAATTTATTTTGAATTTATTGGAATTTGGTAGGTTATTTTCACGTGTAGACTTCGACGATTCGGGAGAATTCTTCGACGAAGATTCAAACCAAATTCAAGGGCAAGGCAAGTCACACTCCTTGATCATGTTGATCCCAGATTTCAAAATAAAATTATGTTATTTTAAATTATATTGCATGTATATTTCTATTCAACGTATTTCAATTCAGTTTTAAATTTAGTTATTGCCTGCTTGTTATTACCTCCTTTGACATTGAATTTCCCTGATATATTGTCACCCTAGAATCAAACCCTAGTTAATACATTAGTGTTGACTAGAGATTTTAAATTATATGCTTAGCCCTGCTTAGACATATTAATTGGGTTGGGATATTTTCACATAAAATGATACCCCTTTTCACATGAAATGATAAGTTTTTCAACTGTACTCTTGACTTTGGTGAGTCAAGGAGGTTTATAAAATATTTTGAAAATAAATTATAAAACCTGGTTTAGACTTAGGCAATTGGTTAGATTGGTGGGTGCAGGCATGCCCTGTTGGTTGGAGCCGCAGTGGTTGATTGTCGTGCACGGGGGTATGTGGTTGGGCCTAAGTCAGATTAAGGACCGGTCTGTGAGCTACTGTTGCAAAGCCCTAATCATACTACCACATGGCTGGTATGGGACAGCTCTGGCTGAATAATTTGTGAAGTCCCAACCTGAGTCAAGTCGTTGGTTGAAAGTGAGCGTGGTTGGTGCCATGTGAAGTCTCACTTGGGTGAGCGTGGTTAAGCCATGAGAAGTCTCGCCTAGGCTCAAGAGGGGGTCCCGGTCTGGTGGATTCCTCACTGGGGTGAAACCTTAGAGTTGGCTTGGCCAGGGTTGAAGGCTTTGCATTGTAAAGGCCTTGTCATGACTCCTCGCCGCACACCTAAGGAAGTGTGTAATCGCGTGGCAATATGGGATGATCGTGTCTTGTGGGTAAAGCTGTACAACCTCTGCAGAGTGTATAATCTATCCTGGATAGCCATGCCCACGGTCATGGGCATACTGAGTAAAAATTTTTCATGGATTAGACTTTGTTTTTCAAAATGTTTTTTTTTGAAAACCTTGTGGATGGATGGAATCCACGAGAGATGAAAACCTTGCGGATGGATGGAATCCGTGAGAGATTGAAATCTGGTGAATGGATGGAATTCATCAGAGTTGCGCAGTGAAAGCGTGTGGATGGATGGAATCCATACGTGATCTTTTGGAAAAGATGGTCCTGGTGGGATGCCTGTGGATAGGTTGGTGTTTGGTCGGAGCCGGCACTGACGGTATTATTTTCAATTACAAGTATTGTTTCTATCTACTGTATTAAATTCAGCATTTCAATCTAATTACTGTATTTCATTAAATGCTGTTTTATGCAAACTAACCCTATAAGCGTTCCATTGAAGCCTTTATCATTATGTTGCATTTCTCCGTGTGATTTGTGGAGTACAAGTTTGTACTCACCTTGCACCCCCTGCACAGATGAAGATGTCGTCGACTACGGTGATGGTCTGGACGAGTAGGCCGCGTCTTACTGTCGTTTGCCTGTGGGCAGGCTTGGGCTTCGCTTTTGTCAGTTTGCTTTCGCAGTTATTTCCTTTATTTATTTTGCCAATGGGCGTTGATGTAAGACTTGGCCATAAGGCCGTACCTTTTATTTAATATAATCAGTCATTTGTGCTTGGTATTTATCTTTGTTGTACTGTGTGCACTAGCTGATCCTGAACTAGTGCGATTTACATAGAGGATCCAGGAGTCGTTACTCCGGGATCCGACAATGAGAGACCATGTGGAGGTATCCCCATGTTGGTGATGAGTAATTGACGGTTGTTTTAGTGAGGTTGAGTTTGTTTCAGGTATTCTAGGGTTGAGTACTTTTACTTGTGCTAATATGGATTATGCTGTTTTGTGCGGTGCTATGTGATGGTTTGCTTGTCTGTGTGACTGCAGGACTTCGGAGCTAGGTCATGGTGAGGCGAGGAGGACCGGGACTAGGCACAGGAGGTGTTGAGGTCCAGACGGTCGGTGATACCGAAGATGATCGAGGCTAGTGAGGTGGTTGCGAGTCGGGAGACGAGGAACCAAAGCTGGAGCTACCGGTGACAGACACGACGGGCGATGACGAGAGAACCGGGACTAGACTCAGGTGGAGTCGGAGGTCTAGACGGTTTGGAGGTCGGTTGTGGTCGTGCACGACGGAACAGACCTGGACTAGACTCAGGTGGAGTCAAAGGTCTCGGTCGGTGTCGGGTGGACACGACGGGCAGCGGCGAGAGAATCGGGACTAGACTCAGGGAGGAGTCGAAGGTCCAGACGGTCAGGATGCCGAGTGTGGTCGTGTGCAGCGGAGCGGACCGGACTAGACTCAGGGAGGAGTCAAGGTCCAGTCGGTCAAAGGTGCCGGTTGCGGGAAGCTTCCAGGAAGGTGCTTGAGGGGCAAAATGGTATTTTGACTCAAGAAATGGAGGTGGAGGCAGATTTCCCTCCAAAAATCTGGTTTGACCACTTTTTCTCATTTGTGGTGTGAGGTTTGAGTGGGTGGAGTATGACTCTTCTTGATTTCCTTCTTTGGGGATGAGCCCTAGTGTTAAAAGGAGAAGGATGTGAGGCAAGAAGGTCAAGCATTCAGGCATTCATGTATATCATTCTGTAGAAAGCTCATTCCAGTGGAGGGAGTGCAGCTCGTGTAGGCAGTCTGTAACATGAGTAGTGTGTGATTGTGAGCTCCCCTCTCAAGCATGTAGTGAGAAGGTTGCAATCCTTTGTATTAATTATGTATGGGGACGTAGTTCACCTACTTGTAATCATTCATCTCCATTCCAATGAATACATTTGAGTTCTTGAGGGTTTCCAGTTCATTCTCAGTTTTTCTGCTGTTCTCTGTCATTTTCATCATTTGGATGTTTGAGCTGTTTCTTTGAGCAAGGAGTAGCAAAATGGATTGCTCTGTGATGGGATGATGTTTCAAGACCATTTGGTCAGATAAATTCCCTAGAGTTCAATGGAAAATCCAAAGATTCCTTTTTTCTTCATCCTCTGATTTATACTGTAGCTAGGGTTTATATTCAGAGCATGTGTAATTCTCAGGTTCCCTTGTGGTTTGTTTGCTCTAAGGTTGAGGCTTATGGTTGTGTGATCATCCCTAGCTAAAATACAAGATTTCATAAACAAAGATTGGATGAAACTCGAGGAATCTGAAAAGTTAGCTTCATTCCAATTCATTTTCAAATTTCAGGCAAAATCCTAATTTCTTTGTCTTTTGATGAATTCCCTTGGTTCTTAAGATCTTCTTGCTATTTAGTTCAAGGTCTTGACCCAGTGACCTGAGTGGTTTAGCAAAAGATCGACAAATCTCTCTGCTGTGCAAAGTTCTCAATTTCAGTTGTCTGAATTTCAGCCCTCGGGGGTCTCTGAACCAAAGCCCGGTCAGACCGGCCAGACTAGGGTGGTCAGACCGGCCCCTAGTCGGCGATCAGACCGGTCGGGCTAGGACAGTCAAACCGGCCTATTCTGAAACAGTCCAGTTGCTTTTCAGTGTTTTGGTCCTTCTTTCGCCTTGTCTTCTCCTTTACTTGATTGAGGTTCCAGTGAGCATGAGTCAACTTTTTCATAGCTTCTGTAGCTATTGGTGAAGTGACTATTGAGTGGGTACTTTTAGGGGTGAATTTTTAAAGAGGCACCATTCACCTCCCCTCTGTTGCCATATCCGATCCTACAATTGATGATCATGTTTCACAAATCATGGATATGGAATATCAAACCAATAATATGGACACATATTAGAGAATATGATGTTGGATTGACCCATCATGAGATGTTGTGAGAATTGGTATATTCTTAAATGTCATAAGTTGGTCTCATACATTGTGTATGTAGAATACTTAGACTTGGGATCATCATTATTTTCTACATGTGTAAGTGTTTACTTAGGGGTTACCAAACACTACTCCGTGATTGAGTGATCATAAAGGTAGCTTTGATCAAGATGGAATTTGCCCCTTCTATATAACAGGAGAGATATCTTTGGGCCCCTCGATGTGGTTGGATTAAGGAAGTGCATGGCCATGCTGAATATGGTTGAGGAGTCAATTACAACTGAGTAATCCACTACAGGTTCGAGTAAAGGATCGAGTTATCATAGGATGGCACACTTCTCGCCTTGAGTTTGATCTGGTATAATGAGGCAAAGGGATCGGTACATAAGCATTATGTAGGTTTGTCCGATATGATCTTTATATATATTTGAGAATCGTTGTGTCCTACTAGGGACTACTACCGACTTATAGACTAGGAAAGAGTTTTTGGCCTGTGGTCAAATATACACGAACCTACAAGGTCACGCACTTAATGGGCTAAAACAATAAGAATCCAGATGATAGTCTCCGAGTGGGATACGATCTCTAATCATATTGGATAAAGATCCAGCCTAAGGCTTTCCAAGTTGGATACGATATCTGATCGTATCGGATAAGGATCCGATTAGAGGGTATATAAAGAGAGGTGCGGGGCTGAGAGAGGCATCCAAAACACACCCATTGAAAATCTAGCCGTCACCTCTCACAACCCCTGTCGTGTGTGCTAGTGCTAGCACGCGAACGCACCATGTTCCATCCTTGGATGTGTGAACATCGGTAGTGACGTTGCTACGACTGCGGCACTGATCGGGACGATTACAAAGAGAAGACGGTTGGCCAGAAGGCGATTGACTAGTTCCACTATATCGATGCGTTCTTCGTTGAATCGATTGCTTCAACTCTACTTTCACTGCACTGCGCATCTAGTGGCAACGATGTATGATCTCTTACTCATATGGTTTCCTGATTTACATGATAGAAAAGTTTTAATCTGCGCTAGTATAGTCTATCCATATCCTGACAAATGTGTGTATGTGATGTTTAAGAGGAGATATTTCTTTATAACTGATTTTGTACTCTATGTTTTTTAGTCAAACTAAATCCATGTCATTGTATGTTGCCTGCCTTTTAGGCCCATTTTGAGCACAGGGTTTTCGTGGGAGTTGCAGGATTCAATTTAATTCTCATAGGAATTAAAAATAATTCTCGCATTCTATACGGGCCTAGCCGCAAACAAACAATATGTCCTTTACTTGCTTCAATCATGTTTACTTGTTTATATCCTGGATGAAATGCAAGTTTTTTTTCATAATTTCTGTAGGAATTACACCATTCTGTGCAAATCATAATTGGTATGAATTGTTTTTGTGAAATTCTGGGTTGGAAACTGGCCCTTAATACATACTTCTTTTTATGATGCTATTAATTGAGCGTTTGAGTTTGGATTAAAGGTATGTTGTTTAGTGGATGAGATGTAAGGACATATTCTATCTGTGTTTTTATGTGATTCTAACGCCATCTGAAATGCGACTATAACCATTAGTATAAATTAATAAAAAGATAATATTATAAAATTATGGTTAACATAGTTTTTCATATGGCCAATAAAGTAGTTTTACACACACCGAATGATCATTTGTTCTGACCGTATGGATTTTAAACATAAAAATAGAACGGAAGAAGCAGTAAGACAGAACGGAAGTACGACTCAACGGTGAAAGTATAATAATAATCTATGCAATGTTGTAAATTTATTACATCTGTACGAGAACAATATACTGAGGACATGCACGGCGACGCAAAGCTACTTCATTAAGAAATAGCGCGGATCATACAGCTTAGGATACCTTTAATAGTATCATCTTAGTTATTTTTATCTATAGTAAATAAATAAAATTTTATGTAAAAAAGAAAATGTGAAAAAAATAACATTTTGTCTCTTACATAAGAAACGATTTGAACCTACAAACTAATAAAAATAATGAGAGTGTGAGAAACTTATGATAAAAATAGTCTAAAAAATAATTTATTATTAGAGAGTTATCTCTAATACTATCTTTAGATAAGGTAGAAATAGACAACTTTAAAAACAAACTATGTCTTTACCGAATTTACATGGTGAACATATAAAGTTGTACATCAATAGCCCAATGGTTAGTCCCCAGGTGTACTCCACAGTGCATACCCCATCTACTCCATCACTGGTCGGCAGGCAGCGCTCCCAAGTCCATAACCGCGGCGGCATCCGTCCGGTGATTCACCACCTGGCCATGCTGATGCTACAGACAGGCGCCAGCGTGGCACTGCCGACTACGTGTGGTCCACGCCAGAACCACCGCTTCCTACTAGCTTCCGACCTGCTCCGTTCACACTAGTAGAAAAGTCTCTGCACACGTGTCTCAGCGCCAGTGGATAGAGCCCCTTGGGAGGAAGCCTATATCAGAAGCCTGCAGCTCCCAGGTTTCTTCTCACATTGCAGTTCGGCCGCTGGCTGTCACAAACTAGAACACAAACGTAGCATTTTCTTGGTCTCTAAGTTTGTTCTTGTTAAATCTAGTGAGCTCTTTGAAGATTCTTGCTTTGAGAAATTGAGATGGGCATCGTCGACGTTGTATCCGAGTTCTGCTCCATGCCGAGGACTCGCCGGCACCTCAAGAAGAGGAAACAGTTCCAGGTATTAAACCTGATGTCTATTTCAGCGTCGTGTATCTTGATGTCTTTGTACCATGAAAATAGTGAGATAAGGTGTTATTGTAATGGATATGTGTGGATTTTTTTTCTTGTTTAGACGGTGGAGATGAAGGTGAGGATCGACTGCGAAGGCTGCGAAAGGAAGGTGAAGAAGGCCCTCGAGGACATGAAAGGTGCTTCCCACGTGCTTAATTTCTTTTTCATTCACATATCGTTTGATTCTTACTTTTGCACCCTGAAAAGGCAAAAAAAGATGCATGCTCCACTAGCTTTCTGCTTTTGGTAGAAGCACGCCTAATCTTGCACAGGCCGTTCTATTAGGAACCAACACCTAAAATTAGTGAAGAAACTTTAGCACAAACTAGAGCAGTGGACGTGCATTAATCTTTGGCAGATCTGGCAAATCAGCTTAATTTATCTGTGTTTTTTGTGCACGTTTGTACAGGTGTGAGCTCTGTGGAGGTGACGGCGAAGCAGAACAAGGTGACGGTGACAGGGTACGTGGACGCGGCGAAGGTGATGCGGCGCGTGGCGTACAAGACGGGCAAGCGGGTGGAGCCGTGGCCGTACGTGCCGTACGAGACGGTGGCGCACCCGTACGCGCCGGGCGCCTACGACAAGAAGGCGCCGGCGGGGTACGTGCGCAACGTGGTGGCCGACCCCACCGCCGCGCCTCTCGCCCGCGCCTCCTCCACCGAGGTCAGGTACACCGCCGCGTTCAGCGACGAGAACCCCAACGCCTGCTCCGTCATGTAGCCGAACATGCGCTCGTGACTCGTCGCCCGTCGGAGATGGCTGTGACACTCCGTTATTGCTTTTGTTGGCGTAGTGTGGCCAGGAGGGTGTTTTTCTTGCCCTCCCCCGCGGTTCTGTTGCTCAATTGTTATGATCCCTCTAGGTAGTAGTTTGGTCTAGGGAGGTTTTGTTTCGTGTAGTTTTGTGTTTTGATTCGATGTAAAATATATTTCGATTTGGTGAGAAAGAATCCTGAATTCTCTGCAAAGTCGCAAATCACTGGAGCGTTACATCATTGATTGATGAATGAAACGTGTGGTTCGGGTGTTGATTTGATGTTGGACGCGCTGTGTTCTTTCCTCCTTGCTATTCATGACGTTCGGTACTGAGCTGCCGATGGTGGCGACGTGTACACTTTACAGGACCACTTTTCTGCTGTGGCATCATTTCGGTGGTTGCAGGTCCGTGATGTGTTCGGTAGAAAATTGACACCCTTTGCCGCCTAATATTTTTGATTGGGTGGGCGGTCAGGTAGATATTCGGATGCACATCCTCCGCCTTTAAGGTGTAGCAAATTTACTGTATCAGTTTAGATTTCAGCACATGTATGTAGTTGCAAATTTGTCACAGTTGATCTCGGCAGGTACTTGATTGAACGGGTGGGATGATTCAGGGGTGCTAATAAATGCCACTATATAGAAGTATCAAATAACCAATTAAATTAATCTATTAAGTAGATGTATACGTGAGAATATGAACACACTCACATCAGACCCTATTCACTAAGCTGTTCCATTAATCCGGAGCGTGTTGATCAACTATGTTCACTTGACTAGTATGACACAGGGTGAGCATGCTGTAGCGCTATGAAGGTCGGCAGGATATGGATTGGAGAATGAGCTAATAGCTTACAACTGGAGAACGAAAGTGCAGTTTATCCCATAAGATGCAACAAACTTAGCACTATCACAAGTTTGCACCACCCCGTGCATGCTGTAGCGCCTTCACTGATATTTCTGCCTCTTTGTATGTAAAACAGGAAACAAGTAATGAAATAACTAAGGAAAAAAGGATATAAAAAGCAATTGCCCTCCTAAATTCCGGAAGTGGGCAAGAGATAGTAAGTGCGAGTTCATTTCCCCTTCTTAGACAATAACTTGGCAGTCACAATTCACAAACAACAGCGTGAAGTATTTTTTTTCCATGTCAAATACCGTGTGCTAACTTGATATATTGCGGTAGCATTATTGCATACTACTAAAATTTGGCAAAATTTGAATAATTCCAGTGTTGTATTCCATTCCATCCTTTCAAAATGGTTAAAGAAAGATGACTAAGGAAAAAAAGTATACTACTGGTTTTCTTCTACTCCTGGATTCTTGAAGGTTCTCCAACTGCATCTTCCATCCGTTGGTACCACTCACCAATTTGAGTATGCTCAACCATATCTCTTCCAGCTCTCAAGTATCGGATAGGTCTCAGAACACCAAAGACCGCAAGATCTGCCAAGTTGGGCTTGGAGCCACCTGGATAAAAACAAAAATATCACAAAGTTAATTCAAAGGACAAAAAAAAAACAAATTATGTCTACTTTTCCCCATAGAATCTAGGCTGTTTGTCTGCATATGGACAAATAGGATACCAAGAAAATCTCTTCCATTCAGGGCTTCCGTCCATGTGCTGGCAGCATCGTATAATGAAGCACGCTCGTCAGTTATATTGTATTTCTTCTTAAGCTTCTTGGACACCATGTACATTGCTGCAGCACCAGCATACTTCACAGCAAACCGCTCTGTAAAACTGAAATTACCTGCAGCACAGAGTTTGGGTGGACCAGAAAGCATTGTCACAAGTAGAAGCAGTGAGGAAGTCATGAACAAGAGTAAATTTGAGTAATCAACAATTCAACTCATACATACCATCTTATGTAGTTTTTTTTTATCATCATTTTCAAGGCTCATATCTCTTTGAACTTGAGAAGGTTTCATTCTAGTCTACCTCAACTTGTTTGGGACAAAAGACTTTGTTGTTATTGTTGTTGTCGTCTAAATGTCAAACAGAGCACCACATCCGTACCCACTTTTTCAGATTTTTTTTACAAAACAAATTCTGGAATAGTATGTATGGAAATGTTATTTGCCTTCCAGGTAGGAAAAGACCCTTTAGGTGAACATTCAATAAACTGGTTTGGCTTGGATCCAACCTTCCTCTATTTAGGATTCACTAATGAACTTTACTGATGAACATTGTGATGTATAAAAACTGACTAGCCTGTATACTATGGTGTATAAAGCACATATTCACCCTCCACAACCATGGTTCGCAAAATCAAAATTTCTGGCTCATAGTTATTAAGCAAACAGTTTGGATTGGCTTAAAATATTTGACGTGATGTTCTAGCAAATCTGAAATTGGGCCATATGCAAGGTCCCAACAATTGGAATCCTTATGGTATACAACTTATTAAGCAAGAGGGAGCGTGGGTGTGCTGGTAACACTAGCTAACCTGATATAAATCACCAACCAACAAATGAAACCTCCAAGTTAGCAAGGTGTTTTCTTGGTTTATACTGAGGTAAGAGACAAAGATGCTTAACACTGTGGAGGGTAAAGGTTGTCAATTATTAAAAGCAACAAAAGCAACCAAAAGACTCATGCAGTATTCAGATTATTTCATATGGCTGGACCTGTCTAAATAGCAACAAAAATTGTAATATGATTTGAAGCAGATGACTGCTTTTTGTATTGCCCATCTAGAATTAACAATTTTGCAACATCCTTCAAGTTTGTTTGCAATCAAATATCACCCAAATGCCTACCACCTATTAGTCTTCTATGTAATCGTTTATAACTGAGTTCTCTATATCCACAATAACTAGGTGCTCCACAGTGAGCTTAGATTAACACAGGTATTGACCATTGAGCAATCGCATAAATTATTGACCTTGCTCCTGCAGTTCTAAAGGACACAAATTTATTGGAAGTACAACATCTTTGAAGCATAAAAAAAAATATAGCAGGGTATATAGAACAAAGTAGAAAGTTTTAGAGGGTTACCATGTTTTGCAATATAATCAAAAGATTCTAGAGCCTCTGAAGTTGTCCGGTATATATTTGGTGACAAGACATGCACAAGGTGCTCATCAACCCACCTAGAGCAAGGCAAAATAAAGAAAAATGTCATGTTCTAGTAGACAAGATTGTGTTTGTAGGCATGCTATATCAAGCGGTGGTGCAAGCAGGATTCAGGAAACTTTCTGGCTGACATTCACCTCTTTTTTTATACTGTAGTTTCTTAATTTTTTGTGCTTCCCCTTTCAGTTTCTAATTTCTCCTGGATAGTACATAACTAGCCCCTAATACAAGCTGGTAATGGCCACACTAGCCCTGACTTGCTTTGAAGCATAGGCGTGAGCAGAGTTCAGGGAAAAAAGAAGTTATTTGCAATTTTTTCAAAGAACATGTAAAGTGTATCTCAAACATTTCCTAAGAATAAATTTATTGTTGTTTAACTCTTTTTCATTTAACTCACTAAATAAAGGATGAACCTGCCGTTTCACAATGAAGTCTAATAAATAAATTTCTGCACAATGATTAAGTAGATGTAAATTCAAGGATAAGGCATACAGTTGGACCATGCTACCCCTATTAAAATTTAAAAGCAACTAATCTCTTAGCTTTATCTCATGTAAATTTGCAATGGACGAGCTCTTGGTTTCGTCAATTAACTTACATAATAAAACAATGCAACAAAGTAAATAGGACAAACAGATGTAATATTATATTACAAACATAAATATTTCTGGACAAAATATTTCAAATGGAAAGAAGCACATGTCGCCTTTTCAAAGTCCGCATGTATAGCAATTGGAACACTAAAACATAAAAGCTAAAGATGGGAGAACCAACAACAAGATTAACAAACGATGCATACAGGTGGCACATCAAGTAATGAAAACAATGGAAAAGCAAGATACCTGCGCCATTTTGCTTCCTCTTCATTAGCGACTTCATCACCAGGGCTGATCCTGCGCTGTAATATATTGATTATATCTGCTAACAAGAGATCATACAAAATGTTAAATCCAGAGTTTAGTGCATATGAACAAAAGAACATGTAAATTGCATATGAACAAAAGAACATGTAAATTGGAACTGTAACAATGTAAAGGATGTGGACTGCAAAAAACTAGTGAGCATCAAGTGTAACCTGAAGAATCAACCAGCTGTTCACCATCTACCGTCAATATTGGGACCTTCTTGTATTCAGACCACTTGATTTCCTTTTTACTCAATGGATTAACTTCCACAACTTTGTAGGGTATATCATGATAGTCTAGAAAAGCTGAAACAAAGTCAATGATGAATGGTTAGACTAAAGGAAATTGTGCCAGAACAGAGAGAGCAGCAATAAGTGCGGAACAATCACCTACTGATCTATATAGCAATCAATTTTAAATCTTCTGAATTACTACCACTCTTTTAAAACAATAAAAACCATCAATGTTATGAACATGTAATAACAAAACCCTGTGGGGCCAATTGCCTATAAAAATCCTTAAAGTTTTATGTGTTTTAGTGTAAATCTTCTCAATAATATTAGGTCTGTTTCGCAAAAGCGACCCCATATGTCATAACATGGCTCCACAAATGGTCCATCAGGATTGCCTATTTGCCTGTGCACTTGTGCTTACATTAAGCTCGCCACTTAGTTATCCAACTATATTTAACTACATATAATTTGCAAGTTTCTGTACCAAGCTGTGCAATTGGCAACTGAAAACCTTAGACAAAATGCCATTTCAAAATTCATCACAAAGTAAATGGTCATCAGGTCATATCATACTCCGATCAAATTAAATTACAAAATAGTAGGATCTAACCAACATGCTGACATGCATCGAGGGTACTGAACTACTGGTTTTCAAAGTAACAGATAATATATGTATTACAAATTTACATCTGTCAATGCCTGAATAACACGGGAAAAAAATAGGCCATTCATGACACAACTAATCGAAAATACTAACAAGTAACTACAGTAGTTGGACAAAAAGTACTGGTAAGCTCTTTTCAAGTTTATGAAAACAAAGATAAAAACAATACAGTGGTCATCCATAAAGCACTATTTCTTGCTTATAAATTTATTGTCTATGTTAAATTGTTAACCAGTTCCAATTTCTTAATTAGATTCTGGAGATTTCAATAACTCTACACTCTAACTGTTATATTTTCGTAACTTAGGTGACTGTTTCTAATATGAAATATCATTTGTGTAATGTGTAGTAATCAAAAGTAAATGGGAAACTTAGTTGGGTGCCACTCCACATTTCTATAAAATGCTACTCCAACATTTCGACTCTACTCAGTGTCATTTCAAAACCAGTTGCATCAATTATAAGCTACTCCAAAGTCAACAAGAGTCACTCAGGGTTTGGTTGACAAGAAAATGAGCCAAGCTGAGTCAATTTTTAAGACTGTTATATCAATAAACTGAGCATAATTCAAACCAAGCATTCAAGCTTACATTTTCTAGGTTCATTTATAAAAAATCCAAAACTTCTGAAATCCTATTTACACCTACTGATGACAATATAGTGCCGCAAGAATGCAAGGAATCTAACTATGTAATTCAACTCTAGCTCTTTGACAGCGTTATGGTTGGTACACTCATACTAACAACTCAATCCTAGTGCAAGGAAGCAGTAGGGATTGTTTGGAATATAAGGTTTTTGAAGGAATCAGCATTGGAAGCCTATAGGAGTTTTCCCTACTACACCCGAGGCAACATCTCTCTTTCCTCCCCTTTTAGGAGGATTTCCAACACTATATCAAACCTCATGGTAGATTTCCTTTGAGAAGTCCCTGTTAGATTGATCTCAGCCGATTAGCCCAACGGCTAATCGGGCCTTGATCCGCGCTACGATCGGGGCGCCACCCATCTCTTGGTGGTGGGCCCTCGTCGCACACGCAATATATAAAGGGTGGGGGCGGCGGCTCGATTCTGAGTTGGCTCGAGCCGTACATCCCCACCGACACACAAACCCTAGACCAATCTAGAGGCGCGATCGGCGACGGAAGCTTCACCGATCTGCACCGCGCCATCTCCGCCGCCAGAGACGTCGCCGCCGAGACGCCGCTCCTTCTTCCGACCGTCCGCCGCGTGCGCGCAACCTCACCAACGAACCAGCGATGGCGGCTCTTCATCCAACGCGACGGACGGTGGTACCCTCTCTCTCTCTCTTCCTCTCGATCTAGTTTCCCAACCGCACGAAAAGTTCTACAATGGTATCGAGCCTTACGGTTGCGCGCCGCCGCGCCGCCGCGCCGCGCCCGCGCGCGGCCGCTCGCCGCTGCTGCGCCTCCCGTACGGGCGCCGCCTGCGCGCGCGCCGCTTCACCCGAGGCCGCGCGCGCCTCCGCGTCTGCCTGCCCGCTCGCTCGCGACGCGCCGCCGCCGCCCCAATGGGGCCGCCGCCGCGCGCCGCCGAGCCGCCGTCGCGCGCCAAGCCGCCGCCGCCGCAGACACCGCGCCACTCCGGCTGGGCTTTGCTGCTGCCGCCGCCGCCGCCGCCACCGCCCATTGCTCCGCGCCGCCGACGCCTCGGCCGCCGCCGCCGTTTTCCCCGCATCCGTTTTTGGATCGCCGGCCAATGGCATTAGGGTTAGGGTTTCGTGGGGGGTGCGGTTTTGTTCCTGCGGAAATCACTCCGCACCATCCAATTGGATGGACGGCTGAGATCAGGCGTGAGGGGGCTCTATTGGGCGGCTTTGTTTTGGGCTCGCGAGCGAATCGAGTCTGCGCCATGGTGTGATGGCGGCGCACACGCACGATGGCGATTGGTAGACGTGTTTTTAGCGCATGCACGCAAAGGAATGGGCCAAATGGCCATTTTGCACAGTAATTCCATTAAATGAATTTATTGATTTTCGAAGCATTTATGAGTGAATTTGATTGAAATTTGATCCAAAATCTCGTAAATTTTGCACCAACGTGTTAATTTTTGAGAGATTAAATGTGTACAATATAATGCTTCTGTATAATGAATTATTTTTAGAATAATTACAGTTTCCTCTGCAAAAGTTAATGTTGATTAATTTTCATTATTAAATTCGAACCAACGGGAGAATTTAATTTTGGAAAAATAGATATAATTTCGAGATTTATGATATTGTTATTTTCGACCAACGTTGATAATAACAATATTATAATTTTTAATTGATGATTTTATGCATTATTTCTATTTACGCCAACGGTGATGTAGATTTAATGTATAGATAAAATTGATTTAATTGTATGTCGTATTTTTGACCAACGTTGGAAATAAGGCATATAATTTTTCTTTGTTATGTTCTCACTTTATTTAAACTATTTTTCGGAGGATACAACTTGATGAGTTGTATCGAGAGATCCCCACTCTTAAAGGAGATAATTATGGAGAGTGGAAGAAAAGATAGACTTAGCGTTTATCTTGGTGAGGTGGACTGGGTCCTCACTACAAAGACGTCCCACCGAGCCTATGGCACCGGTGAGGATCAAAATGAGGATGATCTTGCTTGGCGAGAAAAGACAGAGGATCATGCTCCTTACGGATGTCTTATGACCTTGAGCATAAGAAATGGACCACACCCAACAAGAAATGTATGTCCGTGATAAAGAACACGATTGAGCTCGCTATTGTGGGCTCAATCGCAGAGTGTGACACTTGTCACAAAGTACCTTGAGAGAATAAAGAGTCGGTTCTTCGCTCTTCAAAGACTTATGCTACACACTGATTAAGCGACTTGTGACAAAAAGGTACTCGGTGGTGGCGGTGGCATAAGAGAGCACATACGAGGATGAGCAACTTGGCATCCAAGCTTAAACCAATGGATTTGGCTCTCAAGGATGAGTTCCTTATTCATTTGGTTTTTGCTTCCTTGCCTAAAGAGTTTGACACTTTTGTTGTCAACTATAACATGCAGCCCGAGAAATGGGATTTGGAAAAGTGTATAGCTATGTGTGTGCAAGAGGAGGAAAGAATTAAATCCTCACATGGTGGATCCATCAACTATGTGAAGGATAACAAGAAAAAGAACTTCAACAGTTCCTCCTTCTCAAAGAACAAGGGAAAAGCCTCTGTCCATCAGCCTCAACAGAATAAATTTGCTGTAGACAAAAATCAATGTCTTCACTGCAAGAAGACGGGACACTACAAGAAGAACTGTCCTGATTACTTAAAGATGATAATGGCAAAGAAAGGTGAGAACATTATTACCTTTATAAATGCATGCCTGTATGTGCAATATTCGAAATCCACTTGGTAGATTGACTCAGGAGCAACTGTTCATGTTGCTAATTCCTTACAGGGATTTCGTTCGACGAGGACTACGCAAAGAAACGAAATATGCATTAAAGTTGCAAATGGAGTCCAAGCTGAAGTTGAAGCCGTTGGTGATTTTTCATTAGAGTTAGCTAATGGCTCCAATCTTTTACTTAGAGGTGTCCTTTTTGTTCCCTCTTTACAGAGGAATTTGATTAGTGTTTCAAATTTGGACAAAGATGGTTATGATTGTAATTTTGGAAATGGCAATTGTGAAATAATGTTTAATAAAGAATGTGTTGGTCTTGCCATCTTATAGAATGAGCTTTATTTGTTATCATTATGTGATGATGTGAATGTCGTATGCGATAATGGGAACGTCGCGTGCGAGAAAGTGATTGAATTCTCGCCTACGAATGTAAACAGAAAACGAAAGAGAACTCTAGATGAGTCGTCGAAATTATGGCAATCGTCGCTTAGGCTATATTTCGAGGAGAATAGAAAGACTAGTTAAGAATGATATTCTTCCTCCATTAGAGTTCTCGGACTTAGAACAATGCAGAGAATGCATTAAAGGAAAATATGTAAAGAAAATTAAAAAGACGCTAAAAGAAACACAGAGTTCTACAAATTGTTCACACAGACATTTGTGGTTCTTTTCTGTGAAAAGTGTGGATGGTTATGACTCGTTCATAACATTTACTGGATGATTACTCCGTTATGGATATATTTATCCAATCAAAGAAAGAAATGAAGCCTTGGATAAATTCAAGATATTTAAGGTGAAGTTGAAAACCAACACGATTTAAAGATTAAGATAGTCCGATCGATCGTGGGGAGTACTACGATCGACATACCCCATATGGACAAGTTCTGGACCTTTTGCGAGGTTTTTACAGAAAATGGCATAGTAGCCCAAATTCTACACCGCGAACCTCGGCAAAATGGAGTAGTGAAAGATGCAACTGCACTCGATGGATATGGTGCGAAGCATGATGAGCTATTCCACACCGCCATTGAGTTTATGGATGGAGGCGTTGAAAACCGCCATTCATATTCTCAACAGAGTGCCTAGTAAGTCGGTGCCCAAAACACCGTACGAGTTGTGGACAGGAAGAGTTCTCTCACTAAACCACTTACGTGTGTGGGGGAGTCCTGCTGAGGCTAAAGTATTTAACCCAAACCTTGGGAAGCTTGATCCCAAAACAGTAAGTTGTCATTTCATTGGCTACCCTGAAAAGTCAAAAGGTTTTCGTTTCTACTGTCCAGATAGATATACAAAGTTTGTAGAAACGAGACACGCTGTCTTCTTAGATGATGAAATGATGAGAGAAAGTATGGTAGCTCGTGAGATTGACCTTGAAGAGAAGCGGGTGTATGCGTGTTATGTATCTCACCCCGTGATCTCAGGTTATACGGATGATTGCCCTGGCCGCCGTTATCTTCTTCTCTGCGGTCAGCTCCTTGCGCCGCCGTGATTGATACCTGCGTACAGAATCTAGGGTTTGGGGAAAAAGAGCTCCTTTATTTCTTCTCTACCCTTCTGCTGAAGCGCAGGCAGGTATTTATACTCTTACAATCCCAATTTTCTCAAGAGACCGACATCTAAAACAACTCCTTATCTAAAGAGTCCGTAAGGGACTTGCTAAAGACGCAGACTGAAAAAGGAGAACTAAAAACAGAGGAACTGCTAACTTATGTTGGAGGCGGACTCTGTTTGGGACGGCGGACGTAATGCTTACCCCAATAGGAATCCATAACATTTCCTCTCTGCGAAACAGCTCGTCCTCGGTGAAAAGTAAATAAAGGCGTTTGAAGTCCAAAGGCATCCAAGAGGCGTCATTCTTTGCTGGTCCTTCCATTGAACCAAGACTTCCCAGTTTCCCTTATGCAGACGAGAGCGGACAATTGTAGAAGGAGCAGCAAGAACCCTCCCATGAAGAGTATCTGGAAGATCCGGTGGAGCTGCCGGTGGAGGTCCATGGAATCGCTTCAAAAAGGCCACATGGAACACATTATGGAGACGAGCCGATGGAGGGAGTTGAAGTTTATAAGCTACGGGACCAACTCGACCAATGATTTGATATGGCCCATAGTATTTGGGAGACAGCTTGGAAAATTTGGTAGTAATCCCCACTGCCTGGCGGTGATGGAGTTTAAGCATAACCCAGTGACCCACCTCAAATTCAACTTCCCGGTGGTTTTTGTCATAGAACTCCTTCATGCGTTGCTGGGCATGTAGTAAACGTTCGCGGATGTCACGAAGAAATTCATCACGGGCATGTAAAGTATCATCCACTGCTGCGACTTGAGCGGAGCCTGCTTGATAAGGAAGAAGGGCCGGGGGAGGACGCCCGTACACCACCTGAAAGGGAGTGCATCGAAGAGCAGAGTGAAATGATGTATTGTAACAGAATTCAGCCCATGGAAGCCATCTAACCCACTGCCGAGGTCGATCTCCGCTGAGGCAACGAAGATACATTTCGATGGTGCGATTAACAACTTCGCTCTGGCCATCAGCTTGCGGGTGAAAGGCGGAGGTCATATCTAGAGAGACTCCAGCCAACCGAAATAGATCAGTCCAAAAATGGCTTGTGAAAATTGTATCACGATCACTGACAATTGATTCCGGAAACCCATGGAGGCGCACAATGGACTCAAAGAAGGCCTGAGCCACGGATTGAGCTGTATACGGATGTGCCAATGGAACAAAATGAGCATATTTCGAAAATCTATCCACCACTGTTAAGACTACAGATTTGCCGTGTACCCGGGGAAATCCATCAATGAAGTCCATGGAGATATGCGCCCAGACTTGAGTGGGAATCGGTAGCGGTTGGAGTAGTCCTGCTGGGTGTAGGTGATCCCCTTTGTTGCGCTGGCATGTAGCACAACATGTAATGTGCTCTTGGGTCAGCTGCTTTAGTTGAGGAATATAGAAGTCCTTACGGATGCGATGCAGTGTCTTTTGGATCCCTTCATGGCCAATGGCATGATATGTCGCAATTATGTGCTGCACAAAAGCTGAGGTAGTTGGGACAAAGATGCGACCGTGATATAAAAAGAAACCATCCACAAAGGTCCAATGAGGAGGAAGATCTTGAGCTGTAAGCTGAGACTGCAGAGTTTGAAAGGCAGGTGATAATTGTATGTCTTCTTTGAGCTGAGTGAGCAACTGAAAACTGGGTACTGAAAGAGCTGATAATGACAGGTGTTCATCCCGGCGGGACAGTGCATCCGCTACCAAATTGGTTTTGCCCGGTTTGAATTCAATTTGGAAATCGAACCCAAATAGTTTGCTAACCCAATGGTGTTGGGGAATTGTATTTAAGCGCTGATCCAAAAGGTACTTCAGACTGTAATGGTCCGTGCGTACAATAAATGCTTTCCCCCACAGGTAGTGGCGCCAATGACGGACTGCTTTGACTAATCCGATGAGTTCGCGCTCATAAGCAGCTAATTTGGCGTGGTGAGGTGGAATGGCTCGGCTGAAGAATGCAATTGGCTTAGATCCTTGATGGAGAACAGCCCCGAATCCACTGCCCGACGCATCGCATTCGACAATGAAAGAGGTTGTGAAGTCTGGGAGGGCTAAAAAAGATGGCGTGCAGAGGGCATCTTTTAAAGCCAAAAATGCTCCAGCTGCTTCCTGGGACCAACAAAACCCTTCCTTAGTGAGTAGCTGGGTGAGAGGTTTGGCTATGGATCCAAAATGCCGGATGAACTTACGGTAATATCCAGCGAGTCCTAAAAATCCCCTCAATTGGCGCATGGATGTAGGAGTCGGCCAGTTTTGAATATCTTGAACTTTGGCTGGATCCATGGATACTCCAGATGCTGAAACAACATGGCCCAAGTATGATACTGTCGTTGTGCCAAAAGAACACTTTGACTGCTTGAGAAAGAACTGATGCTGCCGAAGAAGGCTGAAAACTGTTCGTATATGGCACAGGTGTTCGGACCAAGATGGACTGAATATTAATATATCATCAAAGAAAACCAACACACATTTGCGAAGCAGTGGCTGAAGTATGGCATTCATAACAGCCTGAAAGGTCGCTGGAGCGTTTGAAAGACCAAAGGGTAAGACTAGGTATTCAAAGTGACCATGATGCGTTCGGAATGCTGTCATGTGAATGTCCTCTGGGTGCATTCTGATTTGGTGATAGCCTGACCGTAAATCCAGCTTAGTGAAGTACTTGGCATTGCGTAGTTCATCCAGTAATTCATCCACTACCGGAATAGGGAACTTATCTTTGACGGTTTGGGCATTAAGTGCACGATAGTCCACACAGAGCCGCCATGTACTATCCTTCTTTTTGACCAAAACCACTGGAGAACTGAAGGGAGACGTACTGGGACGTATGGTACCGTGTGATAACATCTCATCACATTGCTTTTCGATTTCATCCTTATGATGATGAGGGTATCGATATGGACGGACTGCCACTGGTTGGGAGCCCGGAAGCAAGTGAATGCGGTGGTCAAAAAGACGTTGAGGAGGTAATCCTGACGGCTGCTGAAATAAGTCCTGAAAATCTGATAGGAGTGCTGGTAACAGGGCTTGAGTTGGTTCACTGATGGTGAGTAGATGGCCGGATGGTCTGGCTGGAATGCCCAGAAATCGTACTTGTCGTCCCAAATGCCAAAATGACATGGAAAGGTTGGAGAAGTTCCAGAGAATTGGACCTAATGTACGAAGCCACTGCACACCGAGAATAAAATCAAAACCTTGAAGAGGTAGGGCATAACAACTGACCGAGAATTCTTCAGACTCAATGGAGAGTGACATGGATGGGCAGAACCCCGGGCAAGGAATCCGATCTCCATTTGCTACGGCCACATTGATGCCTTTGCGATCTTGTAAGGTGATGGCAGATTGTTGAGCAGCAGCCAGACTAATGAAATTGTGAGTTGAGCCTGAATCCACCAAGGCACAGAACTTGTGGCTATTGATGAATACTGTCAATTGCATAGTATTCCCTGTAGATATACCAGTCAATGCATGTAGAGAAATTTGAGGATTGGTATTCTCTCTGTTATCTTCTGTAACATCATCTTCATCCAAAATTTCAATCCAATACAAGCGCTTACACCGATGCCCTCTTGTGAATTGTTCATCACAATTAAAACATAAGCCTTTCTGGCGACGCTCCGCCATCTCTGATGGGGTGAGACGCCTAAATGCCCGCTGATTCTGCAAAGATGGTCCTGTTGGAGGTGCTGGCAGAAGTGGAACCTCCGGTGGTTTTGACAACAACGGAGCCATACGTTGAATTGGAGCATACTTCGCATTGGAAGCTTGTGGACTGGAATGTGGCTGGCGTAGAATCATCCCCGAGCTGTATAATAGTTTGTAGTGTCTCTCCGCGGCCTTAGCCAGGCTTACGGCGGTATCCAATGAGGCTGGACTCTGCAACTCTACGTCAGATTTGATAAGCTCACCCAGACCGGCCAGGAATAGACCAACTTCATGCTCTGGAGACAAATTGTCCGCTCGGCAAAGAACTCTATAGAATTCTTGTGCATATTCTTCAACTGAACCCGTCTGACGAAGAAGAGCAAGTTCCGAGACTGGGTTTGATCTAAAAGGGGGACCAAAACGCAGTTTGCAGGAACTTTGGAACCTAGGCCAGGTGGGAATTCCTTCGGTTCGCTCCAATTTGTAATACCATTGTTGAGCGATACCCGTCATGTGGTAGGTTGCTAGCCAGACCTTTTCTTCTTCGAGAGTATGGTGGCCTCGAAAAAACTGATCGCAACGAGCGAGCCACTCCAGAGGGTCGGAATTGCCATCAAACAAAGGAAAATCAACTTTATAAAACCGACTTGGAGTTGGAGTCACAGTTGGAGCACCTGAAGGTTGACGAGCAGATGAGTTTGCAGAATCGGTGACCTTCGTTGGTGATGCTACGCGACCTTCTAGCGCAAGAACAGCAGCTTCAAGATTTGCTTGGGCTGTGGACTGTTCTTCTTGTCGCTTCAAAATCGTGCCCAGGATTTCCTTCAGTTCACGTAACTCGGTATTGATGGAGTCCGGTGCCATGGAAGCTGATACCAATCTGTTATGTATCTCACCCCGTGATCTCAGGTTATACGGATGATTGCCCTGGCCGCCGTTATCTTCTTCTCTGCGGTCAGCTCCTTGCGCCGCCGTGATTGATACCTGCGTACAGAATCTAGGGTTTGGGGAAAAAGAGCTCCTTTATTTCTTCTCTACCCTTCTGCTGAAGCGCAGGCAGGTATTTATACTCTTACAATCCCAATTTTCTCAAGAGACCGACATCTAAAACAACTCCTTATCTAAAGAGTCCGTAAGGGACTTGCTAAAGACGCAGACTGAAAAAGGAGAACTAAAAACAGAGGAACTGCTAACTTATGTTGGAGGCGGACTCTGTTTGGGACGGCGGACGTAATGCTTACCCCAATAGGAATCCATAACAATGCGCCCACTCCGATGATTCAAGAATCATTCTTCACACTACCTGCTGTCGCTGCACCGACGGTGCAAGACACTGTGGTGCCAGCACCTGTTATTGTTCCTCCTGTGGCAACAATGAATGATAATGAGGAACATGTCCTTCAGATCCTATAGAACCTATTGCCACAGATGAGGGGAGCAACAAAGAACCACAAAATGAAGATGTACCAAATGAGGAGGCCCAGGAGGTCTCAAAGAGTAAGAAGATCACTATTTCGATGATTATCGATTTATCATATAGAGGAATTTCAAATGGAGGATGATCCCACCTCATTTGAAGAAGCCATGAGAGCGAAAATTCCTCAAAATGGCTTGAGGCCATGGAAGAGGAAATGAGGTCCATGAAGACTAATAAAGTCCGGGACTTGGAAATTATTCCTAAAGGAGCCAAAGCAAGAGGGTCAAATGGGTCTACAAGACAAAGCTTGACTCTCAAGGGAATGTAGAAAGATACAAAGCGCGACTTGTGGCAAAAGGCTTCACGCAAAGAAAAGGGATTGATTACAATGAGACCTTTTCTCCGGTCTCATGTAAAGATTCCTCGAATCATAATGGCATTAGTAGCACATTATGATTTAGAGTTACATCGATGGATGTAAAGACGGCATTTCTTAATGGGGATTTGGAGGAAAATGTTTACATGGCACAACCGAAAGGTTTTGTCGTGGAAGGAAATGAAAGAATGGGATGCCGCCTAAAGAAATCGATTTATGGGTTAAAGCAAGCTTCAAGACAGTGATACTTGAAGTTTGACAGTACAATAAGAAAATTTGGGTTTAAAGAGAATGTAGAGGACAACTGTGTTTATGCAAAATTTAAAGATGGGAAGTTTATCTTCCTAATCCTGTATGTGGATGATATCCTACTGGCTAGTAGTGATGTCAATCTGCTACTAGAGACAAAGAAGTTTTTGTCCTCAAACTTTGATATGAAAGATCTTGGTGAAGCTTTGTTCGTTCTAGGATCAAATTCACCGGATAGAAACAAAGGGGTATTGGGATCACACAAAAGGCATACATAGAGAAAGTCTTAAACAAATTTGGTATGCATAAATGTAGTCCTTCACTGCACCTATAGTCAAGGGCGACGATATGGGGATTTTCAATGCCCCAGAACCAAGATCTGAGCTCGAACAAATGAAATCGGTTCCATATGCTTCAGCTGTCGGAAGCTTACAGTATGCTCAAGTATGCACACGCCCTGACTTAGCGTTTGTTACCGGGTTACTTGGCAGATTCCAGAGCAATCCTGGAATAGAACATTGGAAATTGGTAAAGAAAGTCTTGCATTATTTGCAAGGAACAAAAGGCCTCATGATGACATACAGAAGATCAGATTCACTCCATATAGTGGGGTATACAGATTTTGATTATGCGGGAGATGATAGAAAGTCGACATCCGGATATGTGTTCACTCTCGCTGGAGGAGCTATATCGTGGAAAAGCTCAAAGCAAACCGTCACTACATCGTCCACAATGTATGCCAAGTTTGTAGCATGTTATGATGCTACGGGGCAGATGAACTGGCTAAAGAAGTTCATACCCGGTTTAAAAGTGGTTGACGACATCAATAGACCACTTAAGTTGTACTGCGATAATGAACCCGCAGTAACGTATGCCCACAACAATAAGTCAAGTGGCGCTGCCAAACACATTGACATAAAGTACTATGTTGTGAAAGATAAAGTTTAGGATCAAATTATAAGTCTTGAGCATATAAGTACCGCAAAGATGTTAGCGGATCCGCTTACTAAAGACTTACCACCCAACGTGTTCAGAGAACATGTAGCCGGCATGGGTTTAAGGGAAAGCCTATGAATCCTGGATTAAAATATGGCTCAAAAGATTAAAGTAACTATTTCAGAACAAGAGAGGTGTATTGTAGCTGTTGAATCTATCGGCGATTGACCGTGACGATAAGACATGTTCTGTGCACTAATCTGTGATGGAATGAGTAAAGTCAAAAGTAATTAAAGTTAAAGCATAGATTGAGATCAAGGGGGAGAATGTTAGATTGATCTCAGCCGATTAGCCCAACGGCTAATCGGGCCTTGATCCGCGCTACGATCGGCGCCAGTCTATCTCTTGGTGGTGGGCCCCATCACACAAGCGCAATATATAAAGGGTGGGGCGCGGCTCGATTCTGAGGTTGGCTTTGAGCCGTACATCCCCACCGACACACAAACCCTAGACCGATCTAGAGGCGCGATCGGCGACGGAAGCTTCACCGGATCTGCACCGCCGCCATCTCCGCCGCCAGAGAGACGTCGCCGCCAGGGAGACGCCGCTCCTTCTTCCCCGACCGTCGCTGCCCGTGCGCATACCTCACCAACGAACCAGCGATGGCCGGCTCTTCATCCAACGCGACGGACGGTCGGTACCCCCTCTCTCTCTCTCTCTTCCCTCTCAGATCTAGTTTCCCCAAGCGCACAGAAAAGTTCTACAGTCCCATGCAACATCTCATGTCCAAAAGACCTAGACAAAGTATTAAATGAAGCAATCACTCCTCTTCACATTTTCTATAATCGTAACAGTTGCGCCCTCAGCTAATTTAGGATAATGATGATCAATCAGATCCCAATCGAAAATGTTTGTTCCAAACTCGTGGCAATTGCCTGTCCTTCAGTTTCTATGAGGACTTCAAATATCCTTCTTAACCTTGGAAGCTGCTATTAAAGTCTAATTCGATCGAGTTAGAACCAATGTCCCGACCAGAAAACAACACTTAACACACTACAATAGTTAAAATTGAAAGCGAAGCCACCTCTGATTAAATTTTTAAGTGCAAGAAGATCAGAAGGAAAATATATCTAGAAAGTTCTACTGCATCCAAAATGCCAGATTGGAGCATGGCACGGAGCAAGAGCACCTCACCTCTGACCTTGTTGCAGAAGGGGCACGCCTGGTATTGGTACAGCACTACGTTCTGCGGGAGCAGATCCAGCGGCGGCCGCTCCTTCGCCTTCGCCTCAGCCACCGCCACCGTTGCGAATGTCAGGGAGAAGGATACCACGCCCGCAATCCTGGCCGGCATCACCCGCGGGGATGATGCAGGGGTAGGAGGCGGCGGCGGGGCGCCCGACCGCCCGCCCGCGGCTGCGACGGCGGCGGGAAAGGCGGCTCCGTGGAGGCCGCGCGCGGAGAGGAGGAGCGAGCGGGAAGCGACGGCTTGCGCCACGCGCAACGACCTCATCGTGGCGAAATGGGTTCTAGGATTTTGCAGCGGTCGCGTCGTCCGTCGTCGGCGACGGGAAAGGGGAGGCTTGGCTTTCGGAGGCGCTAGACCTGGAGCCCTGGAGGAAGCTAGAAGATGCTAAAACCCTGGGTTTAAATTTTTAATAATATATCTAATTGCGCTTTTTCAGTTTTTACATTTTACTCCTTTGAATATTTTGAAATTGCATTACTTTCGTGGGTCTGCAGGGGGGAAGGGGCTGATGCGTACGGTATCCGTAAATTGATTGATTTGAGGAGCCTTTGCGCTCTTTATCTTGGCTGAGCCCCGGCCGAGCTCTTCTTCTTGCGGAAGAAGAAAAAAGAAGAGCACGAAGGTAATCCGCTGAACAGTGGAATGGGTACCTGGCTGACATGTGGGCCAATGACGAGTTTGTAGTCCATATGTCACTATGTCAGTGCAACTACTGCAGTAAACCTACCTGGCTTAGCTTATATGTAGGGATGAAAAGTGGATACGAATTATTTGTACGATTCGGTTATTGTAGTCGATAGGATGCGAATATATTATAGATTTTTTCATCTGATTAATAATTTCTATCATATTCATATTCAAATTCGAATTCACATAAAAATATAGATATGAATATGCTATGAATTTTTACCATCTGAAATGTTATTTTATCCGGACTATTCGTATCTATATTTGTATTCGACGAAGTCGTATGCATATTTTATTACAATACGACTAATTAGTTGGACAATTTTTTAATTGAACATGAATTCGTGTTTTTTAGATGAAGTAAATGAATTAGAATGATGAAGCGTGAGTGTACAAGGATAAAATATCATTAATATCTTCATACTACATAAATTATGAGGATATCTGAATCCGATCGAATTGAGTAGATATTCGAATCAAATTCGTATTCGGTATTTATCCGGTCCGTATTCGTATCCGACGTTTGTTCAATTCATATTCAAATCCGAGAAAAATAGATGCAAATATGATTTGAGCACTATCCAATCCCAATTCGATCCGATTCACCCCTACTTATATGTGCATCGGAGAGGAGTACAAGAGGCGGGAGCATCTCGTCTCTCATTTGGGTTGTGCCTCGGTTCTTCCAAATCAAACGAAGAATTTTCTTCATTCAAGTCCCGAGATGCTTGCAAAGTAGGATGTGCATCGGAGGGGAGTACAAGAGGCGGGAGCATCTCGTCTCTCATTTGGGTTGTGCCTCGGTTCTTCCAAATCAAACGAAGAATTTTCTTCATTCAAG
Source organism: Dendrocalamus sinicus (assembly GCA_036346575.1). NCBI lineage: Eukaryota > Viridiplantae > Streptophyta > Magnoliopsida > Poales > Poaceae > Dendrocalamus > Dendrocalamus sinicus. The sequence goes on along the minus strand of CM070651.1, from coordinate 13,396,715 downwards.
TCCTGAGATGCTTGCAAAGTAGGAAGGCAGCTTCTTGGCGTATAGAAACTGTTGGTATTGTTGCTGCTTGTTGTGTCGTAGCACCTGTTAAGATTGTTGTTTACTTGCCCTGCATGGGCTCCTGCTGACATTGCTGCTTTCTGTCCTGTCATAACGTCTTTTGGATTGTCGCTTCTAGCCGTGTAGTAGCTTCTACCAAAGGTAGTGCAGAACTCCTTGGCCATCACCATGGAATTGTTCTTCATCCTACGCTGTGGCATATGGCATGTCTCCCAGGTTCCCATGCTCTCTTCCTTGGCCGAAGCTTTTCTCCTTGCATTCTTAATATGCCATTGTGATTAGGGTTACAATCTCTCCCCTTTAGTTGTCCTCACCCCCTCCCGTTGGCTTTATTTTGTTGGCTCAAAACAGTACTAACATGTGATATAGCTTCAGTTTGCAAAGCTGAAACACAACTCAAAGTAACAATACTATTTGGTGCCACATCATCCCCTCCCCCTTCAAGCAAAAGCATCCTCAGTTTTGGGGTAATCTTTGAAGCCTTCTTCTCTTCCACAGCGAGCTTGATTTCAAACTTGGTTGCATTGTCCGCCATTGGCTTTAGCGTATGTCGTTTCCCTCCACACTTGAACGTGTATGTGTTGATTCTCCCAACATGTGTGACATCGTGATCGTATTATTATGGCCTTCCCAACAGCAAGCCACACACCTCCAATGGCAAAACATCGCACTCCACTTGATCAACATATCTGCCAACTAAAAACGATACACGCATCATGTATGTTATTTTCAGTTTTTCGGCCTTGTTCAACCATGCCACATAATGAGGTTCAGAATGCCTCTATACGGACAGCCCCAACGCGTACACCAAATCCTTGCTAATAATGTTGGTAAAACTTCCACTGTTGATGATCAACATGCATGCCATGTCTTTGACTTCACATTGGATTTTGAAGAGGCTCCAACGCTACCCTTTTGCCACCTTGTCAACGTCGTCGCCTTGTATCATCTTGGCTTGGATGCTTAGCCCACTTGACAGTGCGTCGTCCTTCTTTTGGTCGGGCATGGAAAAATTTTTAGTAGCCTTACCCGGTAGCTTCACCTCCCCTTGTGTTGTGGCTCAACCATCCTAAGCAACAGCACCCTCCTCAATTGCGCCTAGGGTTCCCTTCTTTCTTGCGGTTGGCAACCCATGGAAGCAAGGCTTCCTTCTGTCATGGTGGTCGACTCACCTTTCTTCGTAGAGTTATTTTTGTGTTCACGTGATGACCAAGTAAGTTAGCATCACGTGATGCGGACCAACTAAGGATTAGTTGATACGTAGGGATGGCCCGATCTTTTCCCGGTACGATCAGCGAGGTTCCTTCTCCTTGGATAAAGTCTTCTCCTTGTCTTGATGCAGCAAACAATATTGATAAGAGCAATTTGCACTAGTATGCAAGGCGCACACTAGAAGCAATCCGCTGTACTCCCCAAACCGTGAATTCAGCAAAAAGACACGAATTAGAAGAGATGAACCTTGTAGATACGATGGGCAATCTCAAGAATCTTCTATTCTTGCCGTGCACCAACTCAGCAAACTCCAAACGAGAAAACCTTGCAATCACGCAATCTGGCCGCCACCAACCATCATGGCAATTTTCTTCTTTATTTCACGAGTCTAACAACTTGTCATATCATAGCCTAAGTTACAATGGGGCTAAGGCCTTGGCCTTATATTGGTGCACAATGAATGGTCTTGACTAAAACTCACACACAACTTAGCCTAAGGCCGAAACAAACTCCAATACGAACTAAAAAGGAAATACCTAAACTGCTATTGTCACCATCCACCTTATGAGTCATCCACGCTTAGGATGACGCCATGTGGTTAATGAGAGTGCATCAACCACGTCCTTGCTGATCACATTGTTGTAGCTTCCACCATCGATTATAAGCTTGCACCGTTTGCCTTTGATCATGCATTGGGTTTGAAAAACACCACGTCGCTGCCCCTTCTCAACAATCAGCTTATTGTCACCATCCACCTTATGAGTCATCAAAGTTGGACCAAGCCCGGATCGATCACAATACACAACTTCTTGTGGAGAATCATTGAATTTCTCATCGTCATGTTAAGATTCCTCGCTTTCGCCCTCCATGGCATATCCCTCATGTGTGAGTAACACCTTCCTTGCATTTGGGCAATCCCTCATCATGTGACCCCTGCCCATAAGCACTCAATTTGACTTGTTCTAGCGGTGGAGAACGTGCTAGAATCATATTTGGTTGCTTCTTTACCTCTGTTGCTTGCCTCCTTTGAAAGAGCCCCCATTTGAACGGCTTGATGTCACCACCTTGGAGTGTGAACCAACATCATCGCCTTGCTGTGATAGTCGCCTCCATGGGTTTGTTTGAGTGTTGGCGTGTCCACCCTTGGTTTGTTTGCGCTTCAATTGTTGTTCAACACGTTCAGCTTGATGCACCAAGTCTTGGATGTTGTAGTAATGGACCATCTCCACCCTATCTTGCACATCCTCATTCAACCTATTAAAGAAACGTGCCATAGTAGCCTCATCATGCTCCTCTGTTCTTGTACGGATTATCAACATCTCCATCTCTTTATAATACTCATCAACACTAGAATTACCTTGGCGTAGTTGTTGTAGCCGGTTGTACAAGGTCCTAGTGTAGTGTGCTGGGACAAAACACCGTCGCAAAATATTCTTCAATTGTACCCAAGTATCCGGACGAGCTCCTACGCGACACAATTGATTCCACCAAATAAGAGCATATCCGGTGAACTCAATTGTCGCCAAACGAATCTTCTTATCCTCAATATAGTGATGGCTATCAAAAATTTGTTTGACACGCACCTCCCACTCCAAGTACTCCTCCGGTTCAGCTTTACCATTAAATGATGGGATAGAAATTTTTATCCGCCTAATTCCATCATCCACGGCAACACGCTGAGCAAACCCAACACCATCACGCATACCTCCACCACGGGCAGCACCTCTGCCACGCATGTCCCTACCACGGTCAGCACCACGGTAGTCCTGAGCACGGCGCGGTTGTCGAGCAAAATTCGCTGCACCATCAAAAACCTCCTCGTCTTTGTCGTCTTCGTATGGTGCACGCCGTTCGGGATATTGAGGTCTCCATTCAGTATGCTGAAATTGTGGTGGCTGGTTGCGTATCGCCTCCATCAAAGCATCAATTCGCGCCCCCAAATCATCAACCTTGCCTTCAACTTCCGGTGACAACTCAGGAAGTAGTCACGTGTCGTTTCAAGTCCAATTCGTACCTCGGGCAGCAAGACGCCGCGTATTGGGGCACCTCCCCAATTGGCTCGGCATGATTATGTCGCACCTCGCCATCTTTAGTCTTCATAGAACCAGCCATTAAGAAAAATTCAGTAACCTCGTACCGTGATCAACCACGCTCTGATACCACGATGATGCGGACCAACTAAGGATTAGTTGATACGTAGGAATGGCCCGATCTTTTTCTGGTACGATCAGCGAGGTTCCTTCTCCTTGGATAGAGTCTTCTACTTGTCTTGATACAACAAACAATATTGCTAAGGGCAATTTGCACTAGTATGCAAGGCACACACTAGAAGCAATCCGCCGTACTCCCCAAACCGTGAATTCGGCAAGAAGACACGAATTAGAAGAGATGAACCTTGTAGATTCGATGGGCAATCTCAAGAATCTTCTATCCTTGCCTTGCACCAACTCAGCAAACTCCAAACGAGAAAACCTTGCAATCACGCAATCTGGCCGCCACCAACCATCATGGCAATTTTCTTCTTTATTTCACGAGTCTAAAAACTTATCATATCATAGCCTAAGTTACAATGGGGCTAAGGACATGGCCTTATATTGGTGCACAATGCACTGCCTTGACAAAAACTCACGCACAACTTGGCCTAAATCCGAAACAAACTCCAATACGAACTAAAAAGGAAATACCTAAACTACTACCTCTAAATTCTCTCTCAATTTGCGATGTGACCATGAAGATTCCATGTCTGGAACCTCATCCATTGTATGGGGTTTCGAAATAGCTTTTCAATGAGTCCAAGAACGTCCAAATCGGACTCCGTTTGTGAAAGTTATGGGCGTTTTAGTGTTGGACTTCCTGTCTGTCCCGAATCGAATCCGAACTGAATTCAAATTTGTATATGTTTTCTTTTCTTGTTCAAGGGGCTTCCAAATCCGTTTGGAACCTGAAAAGGAATCCTTCTCAACCTTTGGAAACCCATGGTGTGGTCGGATTTCACCCTTACTTGCATTGCAATACTCGGACTCTTTATGTTTGGCAGGTCTCGCGCGTCTCTCCGGACGGCTCGTGCAGCATCCAATGAAGTTGCCATAACTTTGTGTAGGAAGCTCCAATCAAGCGCCGTTTGATTCGTTGGAAAGTAGACTTCATTAGCTTTCCAAATATGTATTGTGCATTAGAAACATCAGAATTGGCGTTGAGAACTTCATGAACTTTGTGGACAAAACTGCAATCACGAGAACTTGATTGATCTTGTGCCTTCCTCTTTAGCCAAACTAACTTTCTTTCTTCTCCATCCACACCTCTAATTCCATGCATTGTTGTCTTGTTTGCACTGCGCAAAGGAGGAATCACATAAGCATCCGCACGAACTAGGATATTCTTCTCTCTCCCATAACCGATAGCTTCTTTCTCCTTGCACAATTCAGCACTACTAAACCTTGTAACTTCAGTTGCATAGATGAAGCACAAATCAATGTATCATTCACACTCTTGGCCACATAATCACGTCAACATCTTCATCTCCACCCATGTAGTGCAGATTAGATCGCCTAGTAGATCTCGATTCCATTGCATATCCGTTCATCAATGCAATGCATCGCCGATCAACGTCATCCTATCCAATCTCACCTTCTTGATAGAAGAGAGTTTTTAGCCCACAAAAAATTCCTCCCAAGTCCTCCACCCACTTCTGGTAGTCTTCTAGAGTGCTCTTAGCGAACAACGACATGATATACGATGGTAGCCTCAGCATGCATCGATCGTGCTCCAACATATTCTTTCTTTATAAGCAGCACGTACCATAATCAATGGGGACTCTAATACCACCTAATGTAGATCCAACTAGCAAGCTAGCTGAATCACGTGCTTTAGCCTTGATCTTTCATGATACACCTCGCTGATCGCCTTCTCCTTGCTCTAGGGTTATTGCACACCCAAGAACAGCACCATCTCCTTGATAGAACCTTCTCCCACAGACACATAGCCTGTGAATGAAAGGTAGTAGAACCGAAGTTCCAGTGAGTAAAATCCAATACCACAATTAGATTCAACACACCTTGAGTAATTCCTTGATAGAAATCTCAAGAACACAGACAATGGCCACCAAACACTATGTGATTTTCTGGTATATTTCTCAACTCTATATCATAGCTAATACGTCTTAGCTCCATGCACTATTCTAGGATCACGTGCCTATGTTTCCTTCATGCACGCACCAGCTAAGTCCCATGCACCAATTCTTCTTGGATCACATGCCTCATGCGCCATCGCTCCCCATGTAGTTGCCCACTTTGGCTTGCTCCATGCACCCAGGTTCCCATGCTTTCTTCCCTGGGCAAAGCTTTTGTCCTTATTTTCTCCATGCGCCATAGTGATTAGAGTTACAATCTCTCTCCTTTCGCCATCCTCACCTCCCTCCCCCTTGGCTTCATCTTGTTGGCTCAAAATAGCACTAACATGTGATGTAGCTTCAGTTTGTAAAGCTGAAACACTACTGAAAGTAACAATGCTAGTTGGTGCCACATCACTTGGTGGGGAATTCCTCTATTAGAAGATGGGGATGGGGAAATTCTTCCCCATGGGGATTGCAACCGGGTCTTACATTCTCCATCGGGGATGGCAGTGGCAAGGACGTTGTTCCCCAACCCTTATATCCATTCCCCACGGGGACCCGATAAAGCCTATGGGAGGTGGGTATTTAGACATATATATAGCTCATATACCTTATCACAAAGCTTGATCTAAGCACTATGTGATGGTATTGTATTTTTGTTTGTATTTTACAATGAGTTTACATATTGTTTTTACTAATTTGATCATTATATTATTGTTGATTATGATTAGTTTTTAACTAGTTTACTTATTCGTTACTACGTAACATGCCCCAAACAGGGGGACGGTAGGGATTCCCCTGTTTGGGTTGTGGTTGTCGGGGTCAAGGAATAGGTTCGGAGTCCTTGGTAGAGAATGACCCTATTGCTATCCCTACAGATGCAGGACTATTATAATAGAGGGTATAGAGTAGGAGACGTTGCCAAGCTAGCTATTCAACATGCATTGTCATCACAGTGCCACTCGCTTCCTGGGATTCTTATCTGCTGTCCTAGGTTGGACCTGTTGGTGACTGGGCTATAAGATTGAGGAGACCGACTAAAGGGGGTGAATAGGCAATCTAAAAATTCTCTTTCAATTATTATCAATCAAAGACTTTTTCTTTTTGTCTAAACCAAGTATACAATGCAAAGCTTAAATCAAATTGATTTAGCACAAATGAAGCCTAATTCACTTATGCTCACCTAAGGGCACCAACACCTCTAGAGCTATATCAAGGTTTGCAATCCTAAGATGACAAGCAATCAATTTAATTCTATAAATATAAATTTCTTGAATGTAAATTAAGTATAAGAAAACAAACCACAATTGACACGATCTCTTTTTACTGTGGTGTACGGAGACTTGCCGGTCTCCCTAGTCCTCGTTGAGGTTAGCCCAAACGAATTGGACTAGCTCCACGAATTAACTCGAAACACCTCAATGCACTAGTGATAGCTCTTTCCTACTCCAGGTAGGTGATCTCCAACCTTCACACTTCACTGGATTTTCTCATAACCTTCTTTGAGAAGATCACCGTGCACAACGCCACCAACGCCATCTAGAAGTCGGCAAACTCCAAGAGTAATAAATCAAGCCCCTCGCTTGTCATTCACCACGTGCAACGAATGCACAAGCTCGAGTGGATATACAATCCACCTCTAGATGCAACACATGCAATCTAGAGACTTCCTCCTTACTTACAAGGTGCAACACTTGCACAATTGAGGGGAGGACATCACACTACCTCAAGAGAGTGAAATGGAGTGCAGCAATCCCTTCTCCAACTAGCCACAAGGGGTATATATACCCACACCATGAAAACTAGCTGTTGGAAGCAACGAACCAATAAAATTAGGATTATCAGAGTTACCGATGGCAAAACTGCGGTAGTTCTGCTCTTCTCACAATGGTCAAAAAACTAGCCATTAGAAGCAAAGGACCAGTCAAATTCGGTAGTTCTGCTGTACAATTTTAGGTAGTTCTAATCATCAAAAATACTACTACATGCGAAACTACCACTCTCGCGGGGAGGAGAAGACCACCGCACAGGTGCTGCTCTAGAAAAAACGTACCACTACAAAAGCCGAACATTCAACAAATCGAAAGTACCGCACACATAGAGCTGGTAGTACCGCTTATTGATCAAACCGCTCACACAGAGCCGATCAGACCTCTCACATAGAGCTAGTCGAAAGTACCGATCGTCGACAGAATTGGTCCCTAACCACATCGGATGGTTCGACTACTCAGGTCTCCGACCATGTTGTCCAGTTCGACCACATAGCTCTCTGACTACGCTGATCTCCAACCACACAAGTCTTCCACCACGTCATCCAAATCGACTACATAGGTCTCCGACCACATTGGTTTTAACCACTCAGGTCTCGACCATATCGATTTTCGACCACATCAATCTTAGACCACACAAATCTCGACCACGCCTATTCTGACCACATTAGTTTTGATCACATAGATCTCGACCCCGTCAGTTCTGACCACGTTGGTTTTGACCACATCAATCTTTGACAACACAGGTGTCACATCCCAAAATTTGCTTTCTGGAAAAATTTAAATTCAAATTAATTATTTTGAGCTAATTGAATTTTATTTGGCTTTTCTGAATTTTCTGGAGTTTAAAACCTATTTTTAAAATTTAAAAGGTAATTTAAAGTATGAAAATAAAATACCAACAGTAGTTGGAAATAATTTTGTTTAGTCCAAAATATGTCCAGAAGCTTCTGTGAATTTTTCTGGAATTTTTGGAGGTATTTTCATATTTTTCTGAGGCCTAATAAATTTTCTAGCCTTTTCTGAAAATCTAAATCGAATTCTAAAAATAAAAATTCCTCCCCTCCCTCCAGCCGACGCGTGGACGGCCCAGGTCCGCCCACGTCGCCGATTGGCCCATCCAGGCCGCACCCTCCTCTCTCTCGCTGCCTCGCGGGCCCGGCCCGTCAGCCACCCGCCTCCCTCTCCCCTCGGGCCGACACCTGGCCGGCCCGATGTGTGCCACGCCGCCGCATGATCCATCCGCCGCCCTCTCACTTAAGCTCACCCGCCGCCGATCCGCCTGGACCACGTGGCTGCAATCTGCGCCGCCCACACCCCGCCTCCTCTCCTCGACTGCGGGCCCGCCGCGCTCGCCGCTGCGCTCGCTCTGCTGCCATCCCAGCCCGCAAGTCAGATCCGTCGTCCCCGCGGAGCCGCCTCCTTCCTTCTTTCTTCCCCCTTTCCTTCTTTGCGCCGGCGACCAATCCGAGCCGGATCCGGCCTTGCCTTCCCTGCCTCTCCCCGGTTTTGGCAACCCCGAGCCCTGCCGGGAAACAAATCCCCGATCTCCGCGCCTCCCTTCCTTCCCTGCCTCCCTTTCCTGTTTCTCCCCCTTCCTTCCTTTTCCGGCCGCCGATCGCGCGGCGACACGCTCCCCTGCTCCTCCTGCACCCCTATAAAAGCCCCCCCTCGGTTCGCCTCCCTCCGCCCAACACCCAGACCCGCTCCACCTCCCTTTCCGAACACCGAAGCGCCCCGCCGTCGAGCTTCCTCTTCCCCGAGCTCCGCCGCACTCCGGCGAGCTTTCCTCGTCGCCTCGGGCCTCCTCGAAGCTCGCCGCCGCTACCCCGAGCACCCCCGTGCCCGTTCGAGTCTCCTCGACCCCTCGACCACCCCTCCCCGCCGCCGGAGCACCGTCGCACCGGAGGACCCGAGCCAGCTCCGCCACCCCCTCATCGCCGGCCACCTCCGCCTGTCCCCGAGCCCTGCCGACCCCTTCGTTGGACTCGCCTCCGCTCCAGGACCGTGTTTTGGACCTCATCCGCACCCCTCCGCCACTCCTCGCGCCGCGACCACGCCTCCGCCACCTTCCCGACCTCCCCTCAGTAACTCAAAAGAATTGATTGCCCTATATGGGTAGGCAAAGCCTCCCCGCCCATCTGGTTATCAGCGCGATCTCCTCCCTCCCCCGGCTCCCTCGACGCGCGTTCGAGCCCCGGCTCCGCACGCTGAGGTTGAGCCTTTCTATTATTTTTCGCGCTGACAAGTGGGTCCCACCCGTCGGCCGCTGGTGTGTGCGCCCATCGTCTAGGCCCCACCCTCAGTCTTTGGTCTCGACAAGTGGGCCCGAGTCGATGGGTCCCACGTGTCAGAGGTTAAGTCAGTGGGCTCACTGTCCAGTGGGTCCCACATGTCAGTGACCGCCAGTGGATACTGTTCAGTGGGCCCCACCTGTCAGTCTCTCAGAATAAAAATAAAAATTAAAATCTAATATTCCAGTGGGCCCTACCTGTCAAAAATTTGGGAATTTCTAGATTTATTCAATCGGAGATTTTCAAATGAGCATAACTTTCTCATTTTAACTCCAAATTCAGCCATTCAAATTTCTAAATTCTTCTAAAATCATAATCTATCCAACTATGGCCTCTGTTGAATTTTTGGATTTTATTTGAATTTTATTTGTATTTATTTGCTTTGTTTGCTTCGTCTTTTCTCGCGTAGATTCCAACGTTGTCGATTTATCCTTCTTCACAAAGAACAGAAGACCGAAACCCTGCAAGAAGGCAAGTCTCCTTTGATCATCTTGAACCTATGCTTTTGAAATGTTTTAAATATTTTAAATTATGAGCATTGCTATTTACATAAAATCACTAGTTCAAATCTTTAGAAATTAGTTATTCCAACTTTGTTATGCCCTCATTTGACATTGATTGCCATGTACCTTTGTCACCCTAGAACTTCCTTTGTCTCAATAATGAGATTAATATTAATCTTTGTGAATATTAGAATGGTAGGATAATGCTTAGTCATGCTATCAAATAACTTTGGAAAATCTTGAAAATGGGAAATTATGATTTATTATGGAGCCCCTGTGTTTATGAAAATTAGTGGTAATTGGAGTTGCCACTGTTCTTTTAAAATAAAATAAAATGTGAAAGTTGGTTTAGATTAGGGTGGATGGTTGGTTTGGGTTGGTGCAGCAAGCATGAGATCTTGTTAAGTGTATGTTCCACCCTAGTCAATTAAGGACCGACGCTTGTGATTGTCCAGACTGAGCATTAACCGTACAACCACAAGTCTATATGGGTACGACCTAGCTGACTAACTTATGATAGTCTAGTTTAGGTGCCACCAGAGGAAAGTGGGTGCCAGGGTTGGACTGGTTATTCACAGTGAGGGACAGGGATTTACTGTACTCATATGGCGCAAGAGGGGCTTGGTTGGGCGGTTAGCCTACTGCGGTGAAACCTCAATGGGTGGTATCTAGCTAGATTAGAGTAAGGTAAAGGCTTTGTGATATTTTATCCGGGTCTCATGCCAAAGGAAGCGTGTTGACTTGTAGGATAATTTATCTCTTGTGGGTAAAGTTGTACAACCTCTGCAGAGTGTTAAACTATTCGAATAGCCGTGCCTACGGTCAAGGGTCGCAAGGAATGCATTCACATGGTAGATTTCTGGTTTTGGTTTTAAAATCAAAGTTTTGTATTCCGAGAGTGGAGGAACTCTCGGAAGGAATCTGGCGGTTGGAGCAGAGAGGGTGGATGTAACCCGCAATATTAACATGTTCAGTTGGAATTGATTAAGCTGGTGTTGGTGGATAGAACCTTCACTAGAGAGTAATTGTTAGTTCTGTTAAAATCATTTACTTTATTAAACTGATGCCTTCGAAAATAATTAGTAGTAATTGAAATTATAAAATATTGCTTTGTGCAAAAGAACCATATAGCCCTTCTTTGTCAAGCCTTGCATCTATGCATTTTTCCCAAGACTTGCGGAGTACTTTATGTACTCACATGCTACACTCAAAAATAAATCTCAGAGGAAGTTGAAGCTCAGGAAGGTGACTACGACTACTGCTTCGCTTGTGGCTGTGATGGATTCTTCCCGGAGGAATAGGTCGCGCTTCCCTAGTCAATTGCCTGTGGCGAATTGATGGGTCGTCCTCGAGTTATCTTTTGCTTCCCCTGTGTTTCATGTGTGCGAGGTCTTAAACCTCTATTGTAATAATGAGACCCTGTGGTCAGTACTCTTATTTATTGTAATAAATCGTTGATGGTGATGTTTTCCATTCTGTTTGACTGTGTGCACTAGCTTTGATCTGGGACTAGTGCTGTAATACACAGAGGGTCCGAATTTGGAAATCCGGGGGCCCGACAACAGGTCATCAACCACGTCAATCTTCGACCTCGTTGGTTTGACTACGTCAACTTCGACCATGCTGGTTCCTAACCACATTGATCTTCGACAACATAGGTCTTCGACCGCATTGGTTCGACCATAATAGTTCTCGACCACGCAAGTGTTCCGACCACCAACAAATGCATTAGTTCTGTGATTACAATGCCGGTAGTTTTAACTAGCGGTAGTACCACAGAATACACTGCGATAGTTCTGATTTTCTGAGAAGTGCATATACTTAAACAGATTTTGCAAAACACATTTACAAACTATAGTATCATGCACACAAGGATTATCCATGATTCCCAACAAGTTGCAAAACATATTTGCACACTTTTAAAATCATAACACAATGATTATATATGACCTTCAACTATTTATAAAACACATTTACAAATGTAAGCTTCATATTACAAAGATTGGAAACATAGACTTCAAACACTTGCAAAACACATTTGCAATATATAGTCCCATGTTACAAAGATTCAACATATGAGCCACAACTATTTGCAAAACACATTCGCAAATATAGGCCTCACGTCAAGGAGAGCTAAAGAGGTGAGGTTGAGCTATCAACACATAAAGAGACTCAACTACTAAATAAGACGTCTCTTAATATTACGGCAACCTATACTAACTAGCCATACCTTTGCCTTGAATCATAGTCTGGACATGAATCAACACATGATGCATCCATTACTTCAACTGCATCAACACATGATGGATCTTCACTTGACTTGATGATCAACACATGAACATCCCCTATTAGACATGCATCAACTCATGATGCATCCACCACTTGACTTGATGATCTTCAACACATGAAGTCATCTCAAGTCTTCCTCATTTGTGGAATCTAACCTATTCATCCAACTTATAAAAAATGTTAGTCCATAAAACAATTATCATCACTTACCAAACTTCACTACTAATACATAATAGAAGGACTAGAATCTATAATCTTTCCTTTTTGGTAATTCATGACAATCTCAACAAATAATGAGATAGAAACTAAATTGCGAGTATACAACATGTATACAACAATTGTATACTCTAGAATAAGCTTTCAAAGCAAAGCTTACCCATCTGGTTGTCATTAATCATCCAACCATCAACACATAATAGATAAACTAGATGACAACCCAATTATGAGTATATATGAACTACAGAAGCTATATACATTCAAGCGATATGTTTAAAGGTAAAGATCCTTAATATGTGAAAAGATGAACATGGATCAATACTAATGAAACCACAAAATATAAAGTGAACTCCCCCTAAATATGTCCTTACAAGAATGTGTAATAGAGACATATGCACATATTCATGTTTGACTATTTGGTGAAGTTCTATCTATATTTTGGATCCGAGGAAAGCAATAAGAAATAAGAATGTGATACAGAATACATACCTCTTATAGTTTTTACCTTTTCATACAAATGAGACTAGGTAATATCATAATAGTAAACAAGTTAGTCTCACAATTACATTTGTCATTATCACCAAAACCAATTTAATAGAGTTTAAACTTACAATCTTCCTCTTTTTGGTGATGAATGACAAATACATTAGAAATAGTAGCATTTGGATGAACATTAACATATGATAGCAAATTAAAAGACTATTGGTGAAATTACTTCCCCTTTTGGCATTATTTTTAACTCTCCCTTTTTGGTATTATTCAATTTAACTTTAAATTTAACAACGTTATTCTCCCATTCTCCTTCTTTTGGCATTTTTGCAGTTCTCCCCCTTTTGGGCATTTTCCACTGTTGTAGGGGTGGCCCCCACCTAAGCCCAACAGGCCTGTTAAGAGAGTGTAAGGCCCGGAATGGGACATGTATAGTGACATGGGCACCCCTGAGAGAAGTGCTCATGTGTAAGGGTATAATTGTAAAAGCACTCCTCATGTGGATGTATATATATAGGACATAGGCCATGGGGAAAGACCCTAAGCCATTTTTACTCACCTAACTCCCCACTACCATACTCTCTCTCTATTTGGTCTGTAGCCACGACAGTTGGCGCCGTCCGTGGGGACGACAGAGCAAGCCTCCAGGTCTGAAGGAGGATGGCACCAAAGAAACCTTCACCGACGGCGGCGAGGAAGAAGAAGGCGGAAGCGACGAAGGCCTCCGACCGGGACTGATGGCCGAATACAACGCGCGCAAGCCCATTAAGACGGTCGCGGAGCTCTTTGATAAGATGGAAGAGTACGCCAGAGCGGAAGAGGACGCGCGGCGGCGACACGGCAATGACTCCGATACCAACAAGGCGGAAGGCTCGGTAAACAGCGAAGGCTCGCCGAAGTAGGGCTCTTCGAAGGGTAAGCGCAAGCAGGAGCAGCCGAAGGGCGCTTCCGAACGCAAAGACCCCCAACACAATGACCCGTCGGGCGATAGGCCCAAGCGCGACCAGCGCAAGTCCAGAAAACCTTGTTACATCTTTGACATCGAGGGCGGCTCCGAAGATAACGCCTCCGCAGCCGCGGATGTAGAGGGCACTGGGGCCGGGGACGGGGGCGCGGCCGGGGTCGCGACGACCGAACCCGCGAAGAGTACAGCGACCAGCACCACAGGCAGTGGTGCGAAATCCACAGCCGAGGCAACCATGACACGCGTGCTTGCGCCACTATCGCAGCGCTCCGGCAGAGCGTCGCCAGGGATAAAAACCCGGAGGCACGCGCGCCCGTCGTGGCCCACGTCCAACACCCCCAGGACCAAGGAATGCAGCCCCAGGAAGGCCTCCTGTGAATTCAGGCACATGTGCAACAACCTCGGGAGGACCTCCTGCAGTTACAAGCCCCGGAAGGAGCCCAGCACAGGATCATAAACGTCATTTCCGGAGACTCCTCGTTGGAGTTCACCTCGGCGCAGCAACGAAAGGCCTACGTGAGGAGGCTGCATCATGTCGCGGCATACCCAGCGCAGGCGCCGCCAGAGTGGGCACAACACGAAGTCACATTCACGTCCGCTGACGCTGAGGGTGTGGACTTTCCCCACCAAGATCCTCTGGTCGTCCGGGTCCTCGTAGCAGGATGCGAGGTCAGGCGTGTTCTGGTCGATGGAGGAAGCTCCGCAACATCCTGTTCGCCGCAGCCTTCGACGAGATGGGGATCCTCGGACTCGATTGGGCCCTTCAGCATCCCGCCGCAAGGCTTTGGAGGCGCTTTGCGCGCTTGGGCGGATATGCCTCCAAGTCTCCTTCGGCCAAGACGACAACGTGAGGAGCGAAGACGTCATCTTCGACGTGGTCGACATCGCGTACCCCTACAACGCCATATTGGGGCGGCCGCTCCTGAATACTCTTGGGGCAGTTCTGCACCACGGCTTCCTGTGCATGAAGCTTCCCAGACCGCGGGCCATAATCATCGTCCATGGCGACCAGGACATGGCTCGGCACATAGAGCTTGGCGCCAGGGGTCCATGCTACGCGGCCCCAGCAGCAGCGGCTCGTCGGCAGCCGCCCCCGGCCTAATAGCGGTCAGTGGTCGGTATCTCCCCTTTTTGTAACTGCTTACCCGCGCAAATGGGAATTTAATAAAGTTCACCGTTTGCACAAATTCTTGTTTCTCGCAAGTATAAACCAAGACGAGCGGAGGGACGCCTCCGCACGCACTCTACGGAGTGTAAATAGGACATAGCGTCGAGGCCTACCTCCGCACGCACCTCACCGCCCGCAACGCGCGGAGGCTTGCCTCCGCGCGCAGTCCACGGATTCTAAATAAGACGTAGCGTCGAGGTCCGCCTCCGCACGTACTCTCCGGAGTATAAAAAAGACGCGGATGCTATCCCTGCGCACTCTACGGAGTATAAACAAGACGCGAACCCCGCGCACGCACGGGCGTTGCCCCAGCGTGTACTCTTCGGAGTATAAATAAGACGTGGACGTTGATCCCACGCACTCTTCGGAGTATAAAAAAGACGCGGATGCTATCCCTGCGCACTCTACGGAGTATAAACAAGACGCGAACCCCGCGAACGCATGGGCGTTGCCCCATTGCGTACTCTTCGGAGTATAAATAAGACGTGGATGTCGATCCCACGCACTCTCCGGAGTATAAAAAAGGGCGCAGAGGTTATCTCGGCGAATTCTACGGAGTGCAAAATGCACCACAGGGGCCCACTCCTACGTGTAGCCCGTGAAGTACCAAGGCGGTGCGCCAGAGGCTAGCTCCCGCGCGAGCGCACCACGGCGAAACACCGAGGTCGCCGACTAGGCGCCGGCTCGCGCCACCACTGAAGGTAGGGGCGGGCGCTTGCGCGTCCGCCGACCAGGCGCGGCTCGCGCCACCACTCGGCGGGTAGGGGACGAGCGCTCGCGCGTCTACCTCGACAAAGCGCCGGCTCACCGCCACCACTTGAAGGTAGAGGACGGGCGCTCGCGCGCTTCGCCGACTAGGCGCGCGGCTCGCCGCCACCACTGAAGGGTAGGGGCGGGCGCCGCGCGTCTACCTCGACTAGCGCGCCAGCTCGCTACCACCGCTCGAGGATAGGGGCGGGCGCTCGCGCGTCTACCTCGACCAGGCGCCAGCTCGCGCCACCGCTTCGGTAGGAGACGGGCGCTCGCGCGTCTACCTCGACCAGCGCCACGGCTCGCGCCACCACTTCGAGATAGGGGCGGGCGCTCGCGCGTCTACCTCGACTAAGGCGCCAGCTCCGCTGCCACCGTTTCGAAGGATAGGGGACGGAGCGCTCGCGCGTCTACTTCGACTAGGCGCCAGCTCTGCTGCCACCGCTTCGAAGGATAGGGGACGGAGCGCCCGCGCGCCAACCCCCACGCACGTAGCACCCTCGGACCACCCCGCAAGTGTCTGCTCTTCGCGGCTACTATCCTCCAAGGTAGGAGACCAGCGGCTTCAAAGCACCACCTTGCTGCCCGCCTTGTAGGCATCGCCTCGGCGGGACGGCACGTCCTCGGCGCTCGACTTCGCCTCCTAGGCACTGCCTCGGTGGGAGGCACTGTCTCGGTGAGACGGCATGACTCCAGCACAGGACTTTGCCGTTCGCCACCAACGCGCCCACGGTCTCCACCTCGGCTTTGGATCCGAGGAGCGGACTCGCGCGCAAGGACTCGTCCGTCGACATTCCCCACACATCGTACAGGCGGAGGTTATGTCACAACAAGTTTTAGCTTGTTCTCATAAACAGGCCACCTTCAGTGCATCAACATTCTTTCGAAAGTAATGCGGACGGGCTTGATCAGGGGCCCCGACTGAAGGTGAGTCTGTCTAAGAGAACAGGGCAAACCTTGCCGTTATATGCAGAAATATGACACGAGTGCAGCAGGTGCGACCAGTTACCGTTAACAGACGCTAACCAAGCTCCCGAAAAAAATAGGCCTCCATCAGTACATCAACATTCCCCGAGCCGCGTAGTGCCGCCATGGAATGTGGATGCACTGAAGAGGCCCATTTTAGGGGAGCAGCACCTATCCAAGCACACAATGCAGGTACAATGTTGCACCAACACGCTATATATACCCATCAGTGGGGAAGCCAACCGGCAGGAGTCCAACCGGCGGGGGAGCGTCGCAGCATCGTCCCACCGCGATGCTTCAAGACTCGCGCCGCACCAAGCCTGTTCTGCCACGTGGACGGCCAGGAGAAGGAACGTCGCAACATGGTATCGCCGCGATCCCTCAAGTCTCGCGCCGCGTCAACCAAGCCTCGGCTGGCGGTGGCGATCGCTTATCGTCAAGGCGCGCGGCGCGGGGCGTGCGCGCGACGACTTACGACCCGCTCCGCCTACCTACACCGACGCATTTGACTCCGCCGACACCCCCAGTCCGGCCCGGGCAATCACCGACCCCGCTAAATTGGAGGCAACTTCAACCTCCAGTCCGCCCACTCAGTGGCGATGCCAACCTCAACTTCGACCTTCGCTATGGATGATAACCCCGACCCCGCCACGGTAGGACTCTGTGGGTGACGAAGCCTTCGCCAAGCCGCCCGGCGCCATACCTTCGCAATAAGGCGAACACTACACTTTGACGAACGTTGAAAAAGCTCACAGGCCGCAGGGACGGAGGGGGCCAAAGGGCTCGGCAACATGGCTTCGGCCCGTGAAGTCCTTCACCATGAGAGGCTCCTGTTGTAGGGGTGGCCCCCACCTAAGCCCAGCAGGCCTGTTAAGAGAGTGTAAGGCCCAGAATGGGACATGTATAGTGACATGGGCACCCTTGAGAGAAGTGCTCATGTGTAAGGGTATAATTGTAAAAGCACTCCTCATGTGGATGTATATATATAGGACATAGGCCATGGGGAAAGACCCTAAGACATTTTTACTCACCTAACTCCCCACTACCATACTCTCTCTCTGTTTGGTCTGTAGCCACAACATCCACCATATAGCATAATTCTCCCCCTTTTGGCATTGAGCAATATTTAACTTTAAATACATTATTCTCCTCCATTATCCAAAGCTATTATACATTATTCTCCCTTTTGGCATTAATCAACAAAAAACAATAAAACTTGATAAGCTAAAGAGGAGACTTTTTAATACATGGAGCTTGAGACCAATTATTTCAACTTAATGTAGTCATAAGAAGAATGAAGATAAATGCATATGACCAAGAGAGAATTTGAGAAAACTAAAAGAAAAGATATTTGAAACATATTCAAATAATGTTACTTATGAGAGCTCCTTAAAAACTTTTGATGTTTTCCCCCTTTTTGATATTTGATACCACTTGTAGTATTTGAATCACTTTCAGGATTTTGCATTCCAATTGAGCCTTCAAAAGCTACCTGAAAAACTGACTTACAAAAATCCAATAAATCTGATAAAAATTATTAGTATACATTAGCAATAGGGGATTAAAAGTCATAATTGTAATCACTTCAGATTATGAGCCCACTCAAAGATATAAAAATCACAAATCTGCTCAAAATCATGCAAAGCTCTGAAATTTTCAACATTTTGAAAGCAAGAGATTACATAGATTTTCCATTAAAAACTCAAAAACCAATTTAAGCAAAAGAGAATGAAACACATTCATTCACAAGATCCATAAAACATTGGGCAAATAGGTAAAATAGTTTGTCCCAATATTAATACTTTACCCTTTATGTTTTAGCAAGCTCAAAATAATACATAAATTTTTCACAAAGAAAAACTACTACATACACAAATGTTCTTCTTGACAATATTTTATTTTCCTTTGACACACAAAGTATTCTCCTCTTCTTGTTTTTCTCTTTTCACATCTCTTCCCTTTTATTTAAGCCTTCTCTCCTTATATCATCTAGCGCTAAGACTCAAAAATGTCACTTGTAAACCACTTGTCCATAATAGGTGCTATTTAACCTTTTGTGATTCTCTTGGTCTTTTCCATGGGAAGCATATACCATTTTAAATGATATCCATGCAATGCAATCTACACAAGGTTAGAGGCTAAATATATCAAAATAGATACTTGTTACCGAGATGCCATTGGTTCATGATGCAGCATGATCATCCTCAAACTTGGCTCCCATTATGCACATAGTGGAATTCACCTCTTCATGTTTAAGCCAAGCCTCCAATGCCTCTCCAAGTACTTATTAATCCTTTAAGCGCCTTTTGGTACCCAAAACTTGATTGGATCCACCAATATTAGTTACAATAGATTTGGGCATCCAATGGCCCTAACATTGAATTTTTGTGAATTAACATTTTTAGCAAACACATAGCCATTTTTATCTTTCCTAAGCAAATAGTGTTCATTAACAAGAGATGGCTTAGGAATGATACCGTTGGGATAATCCTTACTAAAATGTCCCTTTTTTCAGTAATTGTAGCAAGTTTGGCAATTTACACCTCTTCTTATATTCTTGTCTTGCTTATTACCGTTTTGCCTCTTCTTGGATGACTTTTGCTTGTTATCCATCTTGTTAGGGGCACACCGAGGCAAAGGGGCCCTTCTTGTTGCATCCAAAGTATTTGACTTTGTTGGGTTGATTTTCAAATTGCTTTGGGATGCAGATTTTCAAATTGCTTTGGGATGCACTTCACCTTTTTCTTAGAGGTGAAACCAATACCTTTCTTGTTATTTGACTTTCTTTGACTTTCCAATATTATGTCAAGAGAGGCCTTTCCTTTATAATTCTTTTCCAAGTCGTTTTTCAAAATTATGACTTAGGATTTGAGCTCTTTTTTTCCTCTACAAGGTTAGTATCATGAGACATAGAGAAAATAATAGCATCTAATTTAGAGTAACAAGATATATCTAGCAAATCATCACAAGATGTGGATATACTAACTTTAGATGTTATGCAAGAATTAGAATCTATACATGGCATATCATCTATTAAATCATATGTAATGCCTATATCAATATTTGGCTTAGAGTATTGCTTGAAAAGAAGAGACTTATGTTTTTCTTTTAGCACATCATAATTGCTTTGAAGAGTGATATATTCTTTCTTCCAAATTTTAAACTTAGCATTTTATTTTCTAAGGAATTCATTTAGCTCTTCTAACATATCCATCAACTCATCATAAGAAGGTGCATCATTGTCATCATTATTATTTACTTTCTTATTACCTTTAGCCATAGAGCATCGAGTTGATGTGGAGGGAATGGTGGATTCTTCATCATCGAAGTTAGAAGTTGAGGATTCTTCTCTCGACATCTACTCTTGTATGTATTGGATGAAGTGGACACTTCATATTTATCTTGAATTTTTGTCCACATATCATGAGTACTCTCAAGATTGCATATTTTGTTGAGCAACTCTACACTCCACCAACTCCTCCACGATCACAAGAATCAAGATTGGTTTCATTTATTCCCCCAACTCGACATGCGAGTTGGACGTCAAGTTGAGGGACTCACCAATCTTGATGCTCGTGATTGTGGAGGAGTTGGTGAAGTGTTGACTAGTTGATTATTCAATCTAACACCAAAAACTCAAGATGGCATGATGGAGGCTGTGCTAGACGTGCGCGTGGTGGCAGAGTGCTTGCTCTCGATCTCTGCGCTAGAAATCACAATGCCCTTCTGCGAGACCATGACAGACACGAAGGCCGAAGACGAAGCAATGCGAAGCCCGATGCGCCATGCCTTCTCTAATCTGGTGCTAATACCAATGTTTATTTTTTTCAAACTCTAGATTAATTTTATGGAGACTTTCAGTTTACCTTCTATTCCTCTGTTTTATCCATGGTGCCACTCACAATGCATAATGAGACTAGATGGTAGGGACGTATTTATAGACTCTACTTTCAGGTGTTACAAAGAGACCCACCTATTTTCGGTATTCCGTGAGACTCCTGAACCATGTCACCAACCATGACCAGACATGCTAGTTTTATGAGTCTAAAATATATTAGTCCTAAGCACACATGTGTGAGTCATGCACCATAATCAAATTATTTATGAAATCAATTCCAATCTGATCATGCCTGTAGAGCCAATGCTGTAAAACAAACTCAGCTATTTCGCCTTGTGCTGTACCCGGGTTAAACAAATGCATACATATTAAATTTCAGTAGACTCAATCTTAATAAATATGTCTACTATATTCCAGCATAATCATCATCAGCACCTTGAGTATTAATTCCTCGAGTTAAGTTCCGCATCAAAATATTATCTATCACTTGCATCTAGGGATGAAAACGGATCGGATACAGACGGATAATGCTTCTACCATATTTGTTTTCATATTTTTTTCGGATATGGATACGAATACGGATAACTCGAATACGAATACAAATACGAATAATATCGAATACGAATCGAAACGAATACGGTTATGAATATTTATCGGAACATAAAAACCCCTTAAACTATACATTCAAAATTAACAAAAATACGTAAATAGTTCAGCTTGTCAAAACACTCATGAAAAAACCACACTATATAAACATTCATGAAACATATGGTAGGACACAGTAAGATAGGGAAACACTATATAATTCCACTCCCACATGTTATTTTGCAATATTTTTTTTACGGGAAACCGTAGGGGAGTCCCTTATTTTGAAACGATGGATACGGGAAATTAGATCCAGTGGAGCCAATGCTAGGATCAAAACAGAGAACTACCGATGATGAAATGTGAAACTTGAGTGCATCAAATGATGACAACTTGGGCATGCTATGCCTGCTATTTAAGCAATGTGTGTACAATTATTCCTGACAGTTATCTATTGTTCCTGTAGACTCTACTATATGCATGACTTCCCAGATTACGGTGTATAACTACTATATTTTCTCAACTAATGTAGATCTTTCTTTGTCGCTCAAAAATCTGTGTGGTCAAGTGACCCACAGGCTATGAGTAGGTGATGAAGATGCCTTCGTTTTGTGACATCAAAGTGGGAATGGGCTGGCTGGTTATGGGCTAAAATCCCGAATATCCGGTTTCGTATTATCCGGATTATCCGTATCCGTATTTGACGGATACTAGGTTTACTGTATTTGTATCCATATCCGATAAAAAAATCCGTATCCGTATCCGATCCGAGAACTATCCGAAAAAAATCCGATCCGACACAATCCGTATCAGTCCGGATCCGACGGAAACTATCCGATCCGTTTTCACCCCTACTTGCATCAATAATATAAATAATTTCACATTGAGTAAAACAAACAATAACCACAATAAATATTGAAAGGTACATAAAAATCCTAACAATCGTTACTAGACACTTATCTAAGCCTCTCTGAAACTAGAGGCTTCCTTCAAACAACGATGTGTATGTTTTGTAGCAACACATGGGTATTTGGCTAGTAGAGAAATAAATAAAGGAAAGAATTAACTGTCGTTGTTTTGCATGAACAAAATAAAAAGAAATTAAGAGATAAAAAAAAGAATAACCGGAATCTTGATTTTGTGGGAATTGGATTTCTGTTTTTGTTCTGGCCGCGCAAGAAAAAGGATGCGCAGAGAAATCGGCCGGTGCACCGTTGCTATTATTTTCCCTCTTCTATTTCCTTGGGAGCACTTGGATAGGGCCCACCAGCAGACACCGTGGACATGGCGTCCAGGGCATCAAGTCTTCCTCAAGAAAACCGATCTGGTTTTTGGGAGGTTCTTAGAAACACCGAATCAGGATGCTAATTAGTTTTGGGCCTGCATGCCTTCTGTTTTCTGGGCGAACCAACATGAGGTAGGTTGTATTTTGTTGTTTATTGGGCCTGTTTGACAACGGCTGCGGCTTATGGTTTTTAGCTAAAATTTTTGAATTTTGGCTGTTTACGATACAGATTACGAAGAGAAAGATATTCACTTGTGATTTTGGATGGTACATATGTTGGGCTTTTAACGTGTACATCGTTTAACTTGTAGACCCCGTTTTGAGAAAATACTCCGTTTGAAAGTTAGATACTGTAGCAAAAGCCAAAAACCGCCAGTTTCGGAGGAAAAGAACAGGCCCATTTGCATACATTGAGTCATGTTGGTTTAGGAACTTGCGTGAATGTCTATATAAGGCGTAGGTGCGTCCAATGTAATTTAAGAGTTTTTAGGATGAGTTAAACCACCGTGGGACTTTTGGACTTGTATTATTAGGGTTCAATCCCTGTTATCGAGTTTACTGATTCTTGTTAGAGGGCCTGTTTGGCAACGGCTGCGGCTTATAGTTTTTGGCTGAAATTTTTGAATTTTGGCTGTTTACGGTATAGATTACGGAGAGACAGATACTCACTTATGATTTTGGTTGGTACAGATGTTGGGCTTTTAACATGTAGATCGTTTAACTTATAGACCCCGTCTTAAGAAAATACTCCGTTTGAAAGTTAGATACTATAGCAAAAGTCAAAAGCCGCCAGCTTCAGAGGAAAAGAACAGGCCCAGAAACTTGTCATCGTGTGCAAGTTGACTAGGTCTTGTTCTTGTCATCGTGTGCAAGTTGATTATGACTTGTTCTTGATTGCGACATCAGGTACCTAGGTTCTCAGGATACATCTCTTGTTCCACAAGTCTTTCTATCAAAGATTGGGTTGCTTTATCCACCCTGAAATATTAGATTAACTACAGGTTCAATCTTATCGTAAGGTTTGATCTGCGTAAAAGGTAAAGCCGTTTACAGCTCGCTTTGTTGAAGCTTAAATCGGGAATAGCTCATGATCCATTTTGGCCCAGCACAAGCATGGGTCAGAAATCAGAACATATTAGGCCCACGTCCACCTCAAAACAGAACCAGCAGTGCATTGCATTTTGTTACAGCGATCTAGCGCCTCGTGATAACATCGCATCTCCCACCTCGGCCCACGGCCCCATGCAGCGGCCGGCGCTACTCTCCTGGATGTACTACCTGGCTCGGTCCGTTCGACACACGTGTTTCCTTTTTTTCCCGGCTCGATAGTATGTTTCTGTTTTTGTTCCCGGCTCATTTCATTTTTTCCGGGCAAAATCCACGGTTCGTTCCCTTTTCCTGGGCATAATCCCCGGCTCCATTTCTCTACTATGGCCCGTTTCTTTTTTCTTTCTTCCTTTTTTTAGCTGCAACTTTTTATTTGAATGCTATAATATGTCATTTTTTATTGCTGTTCCTCATGTTGCTTTCTTTGTTCCACTATTTTTATTAGTATTTCTTTATTTGTTTAACCAATATTTTCCATTTGTTGCACTAACAGGATTTCAATTGTTCAACTAACAGTCTTGGACTATTCTACAAGCACGTTTGATTTGTTTTACTAATGTTTTTTTTATTTCTTGCTCGATTGAGGATGACTACACTGGGGATATCTTGCTCGAGGTCGAGGTCACCAGGGATGGCCTGCTACGACAGGGCGGCAGCCAACGGAGTTCGGGAGGGCGATGAGACCGGACGGAGGCGGAGGGGGCAGTGGTGGCGTGGGAGGGGGAGGGGGCGTCGCAGTCAGGGGAGAGGTGGACCATGGTGGAGGCCTCCGCTGGTGGTCAGGGTCTAACTGTCTAGGTGGCGGCGGGGGCGAGGTCGAGTTGGAGAGGCGGCGGATTTTGGGGGTGCGGAGGGTGAGGTCGAAGGAGACATGGATCAGGTCAATCTGAAAATTTCACGGCCGTCTCCTCGGAGACATCCGATGAAAATTTCACAGCCCGTTCTTTTTTTTCGGGCCAGCTACTCTCGCGCGACTCGTTTTGGGCCACGCTAATCTGTTTTCGAAGGCGGGCCGTTGAGATATGTCGACAGACGGTGTGTGGGCCTTTTGGGGGCACGCAGATAGCCCAAACATTTTGCCGACAAACGGTTTGTCCCTGCTCTAAATTTTACCGGCAGTGTTAAAAGATTTACTGACAGATAATTTGCCTTCATTTTAGAGAGAAAATTGCTATAATGGGACTCCAAACAACGTGTTTCGCTATAATAGGACTTCTAACGTTGACATCGCTAAAATGACACCCGAAACATTGGCTTCTCGTAATACATGACATTTGGCTAATGTTTCGAAATACCCGAACATTGGAATTAAAAGAGCCAAATGTCATGTATTACGAGAAGCCAATGTTTCAGGTGTCATTTTAGCGATGTCAACGTTAGAAGTCCTATTATAGCGAAACACGTTGTTTGGAGTCCTATTATAGCAATTTTCTCCATTTTAGAAGGACGCTGATATCAAGAGTTCCAGATAATCAGAAGGACGCCTTCCAAACACACAGAAGATAAGCGTGAACCGAATCAAATCGGATGCCACCCAAGATTCTGAGTTGCCTACTTGCATTCCTCCAAGGTCCAATCTGGCCTCTTATAATTGGGTCCCCAATGCTAGGCTGTCCAATCACACTGGTCCCTGCCGGACTAAAATTTCCACTACCTTCCACATCCCTCAGCGGTAGATGCTGGATTTCTTTCAATGAGGAGCTTCGCAGCACAAACAAACAGATTGTTGCCTTGCTCCACTATCGTTACAAACTTACATGCAGTCACAATTCACCTATACTCACGTTGGTTACATCTTTGCAACACTGATGAAAGTTTGTCCATACGTGAAGCGCTTCCACAAACCTAACGAAGCTTTGAGCTTCTCCAGCAATCCTTGTAAGTCTACCAGAAGCTAGCCGGCATGGATAGTAGCTGGAAAACTGACTAAGCAACCACTGCTACTAATCCATTACTAATTATCATGTGTGCTCTAGCTGAAAAAGAAAATTAAGGCTATGAAGTGTGCTCGGAGCTTAAAGTATTCTACTTATGTGATGCGCAAAGCTGAAAATGCTAGCGACTGCTCCGTTTGTTTGGTATGGAATATCTTGTGTTTTGATTTTAGGTTTGCGACGACAACGACATCCATTGGTTCCTTACGTTTTCTCCAGAAAAGAAGGTCGAGCGGCCTACGCACTTCTGGGCGCCGCTCGAGGTTTCCAGTGTAAAGTGATGGGGAGTTAACCCTGAATTATTTCTGTTTTGACGTGACACCGAAGATTATGCGTAACATCGCGGCCTGATTTGCTTTCGCTCTCACCCAATCTTGTGTATTTATGTTAGGATTTTTGGGTGCGTATCTTCATGTATCTCTTTCTTCTATCATGGTGTATATCGCTGTATCAGGTACGAGACTTCAAATTTGAGGACCACACTTGACCGGCCTGCAATCTGCAACTTTCCCCGCTTCAACCAGCTTTAACTTCTATTTTTTTTTAATTTTGAGCTTATTTAAACTAGAAGTTGAAACGAATCAGCTTCTAATTTCCGCTTATTTCGATTTTTTTAGTCTTTTTGCCTTTTCTTTTTCTCCCGTAAAAATGAAGGAAAAATGTTATATTTTTACGAATAATACAAAAAAATAAAAAGACGACGTTAGGAATCCAACGTGTTCAAAACGGCTTCTAACGTTTGGAAGTTAGAGGCTAGAAACCACTTTTGGACTTTTTGTTTTTTGCTTCTTTGAAAGTCGAAACAAATATGTTGATTTCTTGAAAAGGATTCTCCGAACGGTTTCTCGAATCTAAAATCATGTACGTGTCCCTACTATCCACTGTCATCTCGAAAGATACAATTAAAAATTATCGATCGTAGCTAAAAGCTATTTGGAATGAGGCCTTACCTATCCTCTGAGCGCTATCAACCAGTCCTCAGAACCCCTCACACGATCGAACGGTTCAGGTCACAAGTTTGTGTTATCTCGCTTTCAAGAGTGTGATTTATAAGCTTTTGTATTCAATGTCACGTTCGTAAAATACCACATCGCGTCGCAAGATGTCAATATAAAAAAAATTGCAGAATAGTAACCGTAGATATCTTTCGAAATGAAAAAAGAAAACGTATGCATACATTTTTCACTTTTCGGCTCGCCATTCACATTAAGATCGAGCTCGCCATTCACATCACGGTACAAATTAAGATTAACAACGAGTGCTCGAGTTGATCGAGGAGGAAGCTCGTTCATGGCGCGTGGTCGGAGGGAAGGGGCCCTAGGCTGAAAGGCGCATGTTTCTGCAATCTCAGTTTCTGCTCTTTTTTTCATGCGCCTGTGCGCCCTATTTATAGGGGGAAATCCATACAGACTGTCATACATCACCTGCTATTTCAATTTAGCCTACATATCTTATTTTCGTTTAAATTCCTTAAAATCTAAGTTGCCGTTCAAATACCCTCCTAAGTCATGTCGAATGTGTATAATTAGAAAAGATAATTGTCAAAATTTGTATATCAAAAACCGTGCTGATGTCTAAAACAATATACGAAAGCAGCGGGGAAGATGATTTTTATGGAATTAGTTCAATTGAGTATGACATCATGCTGTCTGTAAAGTCATCACTTCCTCCCTTTAAAGCTTGGCATTTATGTAGACTCTAAGAGTGGATAACTATTCATCCACTCTGTAATACTACGTTCATTTCTATTTGTCATTTTAGATATTGACATGATTTTCAATACTCACCTTTGATCATTGTTTTTTAATTATATGTTAGTAAAAATTACTAAAAATATAATGATATGAAAGTATTTTTATAACAAATCTAGTAATATCATTTCCACGTGATAAATTCAAATGCTTTTGTATATATTAGAGGTCAAAGTTTTAAATGATTAACAGCACGCATTCTAAAACGGCATTAAAAAGAATGGATTGAGTATAATTTCAAGTGAATATGCTTTGATATGCTCTCTTTTATATAATTAATTTGTTGATTTTGTTGGAAAACTCGATATTGCTTAACTCACACATTGCATAAATCATATAAATTAGTTTTTATTTACAATAAATGTGGTTTACTACTCCTACGAGTAAAGAACTATTAAATGAGTGAAAGACTAAATATAACAACAGAGAAAGGTGAATAGTGCCTTAACAAATTCCCCCAAATGTTCACAATCCTTTACTCCAATAGCTGCAAAATTATGAAGATCATATTGAAAAGCCAACCTGGAAGCTAGAAAACAAGTACCTAAGAATTCCGAAAAATTCAGCACAAATAGTACTATCGTTGTAGAAACTACAGTATTACCACGGTGCGGTACGATCGCTATGGTACCAGCGGTACTACCGCTCTCTTGATGAACAGAGAAAACAACCCGAGTTCAAAAGCTAAAAACAATGGAACTTTTGATCCAAAGATCCAAATATCATGAAAATTGGCAGGGATCTATTGTAGGGTATTGTAAATCTATTCGAACAAACGAGCATGAAAATCATGATCGAAATTAAGACATTTTTAGTTTGAAGGAAAAGTGCTGTCGGACCTCGGGTTAGCAAACCCTGATCCTCTGTGATTTCAACGCACTATTCCCTGGATCAGTAGATAGTGTTCACAGATACATTACTGTATATCAAAAACATATTATACGGAAGCGTAAATAATACAGTAATACTTACTCATGGGCCGTTTAGGCCGAAAGCGATAAAATGCAGCAGCGGAAACTTCACACAGGTGGGACCCGCAGGACTTGCCCACAGGCAGCCAACTGGGGTTCGCGACCTAGTCCATGGCCTCTTCGTCTTCCAGCTCTGTCGACCCTTTTTAGGCATCGCAGGGCTTGATTTTATTTCCTTTCTGACTGAATGATGGTAATTAAGCAACAGTGAGTACGACGGTATTCAGCAAGCCACCACACAAGATGCAATAATAATAGATGCAAGGCTGTCAAAGGAGGCTTGAGGTTCTTTTATTTGCTTAATGCGACATTTGCAATAATCATAAATAAAATTCCTATGACTTGGCATTTTGTAAACATGCTTTAAGGAGTTTGAAATGGTGCAATATTTATAGCGGTGTAGGTTCCATCCACCGATTACATGGTTCCATCCACCTATGCTAGCTTTTGATCATTATGCCACTTCCATATTATCAACCACGCTGGAGTACGTCCCTCCAGGAAAGATTCAAAATCAGAGTACATCCCTCTGATAGATTTTTGTCCCACCCACAAAGGTTTTTGAAATAGAACTAACTCGAGGAAGTTCCCATGTCCGCCCTTGACCGTGGGCACAGCTGCCCGAACAGTTTTACACTCTGCAGAGGTTGTACACTTTTCACCACAAGAGATGAATTATCTTAATAGCCAACATGCTTCCTTAGGCATGAGACCCCGATAATTTATCACAAAGCCTTTGCCTTACTCCGATCTAGCTAGACACCACCCGCTGAGGTTTCACCGCTGAAGGGTTAAATGCACCACAGTCAGAAGCCCCCTCTTGCGCCATATGAGTACAGTAAATCCCTGTGCCTCACTGTGAGTAAACCAAGACACCACGCACCCACTTTCCACCGGTGATATCTGAACTAAACCCTTGCAAGTTAATCACCAGTCGTACCCATATAGACTTGTGGTTGTACTGTTTACACCGGAGGTCATCACAAGATTCGATCCTTAATTTGTCCAGCGGTTCTTACCACAAACCACGGGTTCTCGTGCGACATCGGCACCATCCACTCTCACTAACCGCCTGCATGTATAGCGAGTTATGAGGGTTTTGAGAAGCATAAAATAAGTAATCACAAAGTATTCAGCCACGTACATCCCGTGACTACCCCAAAATAAGTTCTTATGTTTGTAAAGATTGATGATCAGGGCAACTAGCGCCCTAGACATTGACAAGACTAGCATGGCATTTAACATGACTTATAGCTAGTATTGTTATCATTAATATCTATGGTGACAAGGGTCAGGTAATTCAAGTATCAAGGGATGGCATAATAAATTTAATACAACATCAAGTGGGTATATAGCTACCTTAAGCTTTGACATAAATTTGCATAATAAATTAGGCATGCAAGTTGATAGTTTAAAAGAACATAGTTTTGCATAAAATGTAGGATCAATATGATCAAAGTGGTGACTTGCCTTGCTTGATTTACCGCGGCCTTGATCGCTCAAAGCCTGCTCAGTCAATGATCCTAATTCCCTAGTCTTCGCTTTTATTCAGTCTTGCTGTTTGAATCCGTCGCCTTGTCGAGTCTTCAAATTCTAATACGCAGCAAAGAAAAGAAAGACCAAATAAATCCAAACACTTTAAATGCCCGATTAAATTTAAGTTATACATTTATTATGGTTTGAGAATAGAAGGATTATTTGGATTAATGTACTGTAAGCACAGCAGTAGATGAATTGGGTGAAGGAATGAGATGGTGGAATAGCCTTACCGTGAGGGAAAATTTAGAATAAGGAGGGACCAAAATGAAGATGTATCTACAGGAATTATCCACTTGGGAAAGAAGGTGGCCAAACATAGCCAATTGGGGAAAGGCGAGGCTCGATTGCAACGATTCCTATTTATCAAGAAAGTTCCATGAGCCAGGCAAGGCTTATGGACAGATAAAAGAGAATATCGGGGGTAGGGTAGAGAAACATGATTTTATGACTTTAGGATACGTAAGATGAGTATATTTGTATACGCGGTATAACTTTGATATTTCATGCGGCAGATTTCAACTGGGATAGCAACGACTAATTTAATGAATCATTGTTTTTATCAACTTAATTAGGGTATGAAAATCTAATCGCCTAACCAGTTGTTATTATGCACAAGATTGATTATTTCATTAACTAACCAATCTTATTATTAGCGGTTTGCCTTTTATCGAATAAGTGATTCAAGGTTGATATTTTATGTGGCAAAATCTTGATACATTGATTAACTTAGTTTGCATAAATATATCTAGCTCGACAAATGAAGGATAGCGCTTAGACCAATTGAATTTTCGCTAGGAGTTGATATTAATATTTGGTTTGCCTGAACGTCAAATTTGAGAGTATTGAAGTTATCTTTATAAAGCTTTAGATATTGCCACTTTAACTAATTAGGATCAACTTTTATTATCATCAATCCATAAAAGATGATCTTCCAATTAGTTTCATATTTGTGATTTCTAACATTAGTATCCATGGAAGTCATGTCAATTATTTACCATAAGAAGACAGACCATGCCTAACTTGTTTTACATTTTACATGAGTATTTATATATTAATCTCAATTGGAATATAATTAACTCATGTTAAGTTTTTAAATTTAATGGCATTGGTATTTTCATTATGAATTCACTGGTACATTTCTTATCCTTACTAATTATTTTGATACAAGCATGGACATTTTTCTCACACAGAGATTGATTGCTTAACCACAAGGGTGAAAGGGAGATGCAATTTCCATTGGGGGGAGTTGAACTTTCCTTGACAGAAGAGAGGGAGACAAGAAAGAAGCTGTCGGCTGAGCTGAGAATAGAGCAGGGAGCAGCTACAGGAGAAACAGGGGAGGGGGCCGAGGCATGGCAGCGGCAGCGACGCCGACGAAGCGCAGTCGGGGAGGCGACGACGGCCACCAAAATGGGACCCCCAAGCGACGAGGAGTCTTCGGGAGATAGTGGCGCCGGCCGGGGAGGTGCCAACGTGAGCGGGTGGTGGCGCTAGGCGGCCGGCGGTGAGGAGGAATGGGCGCCGTGGCCGGAAGGAGAGGAGAAGATGACGCGCGCACGAGCTTGAGTACCATACCGAACTCACCGGGTAGTCGAGCTAGCCGAGGGTGGCGGGGTGGGCCGACGACGTGCGCGCGGCGCGCGGGAGGCGACAGTGGCGGGAGGGCTCGGGCGGCGGAGGGAGTCCGCCGACGGTGGGGAAGGCCTCGGGGCACCAGGGAGATGCTCCCACCGCGACGAATTGGCCGGGGACCAATCGACGAGGAGGCGGCGGCGGAAATGGTGACGGCCGGCCGGAGACGGAGGAGGAGCGGGCGTGGCGCTCTCGGGCATCGGTTCTTCGATTAAGTGGAAGGAGAGGCAGAGGATGTTCGGGCGCACGCCGTGACGGAGCGGCGGAACGGCACGAACGACGGTGGCCGGCGCGAGCGCAGAGCGGCTGCTCGGCTTAGAGGTGGAAGAAGAGGAAATGGGGAATGGGGAGAAGGCGAGCTCGGGTTCTTTTATAGCCCAGGGGAGTACCGCCAGCATGGGCGAAGGCATGGCAGGGGTACTCTGCGCATGGCGGTGCGTCCTTCGGCATGGGCGACGGCATGGGCGCGTCGTGGGTAGGGGTATGGCGTGGGGCTATGCCGGTGGTAGGGCGCTAGCGCGGATGTGACCGGGGCAGCCGGGCGCGCGAACCGGGCGGGCGAAGGACGCGAGCTGGGCCGACGAGCGCCGAGGCTGCGCGCGGAGGCGGGCCGACTGACGCGACAGACGCGAGAGAGGAGGATGGAGGAAGAAGAAGCAGGGAGGAAGAGAGGAACGGAGCGCGTCGGGTGGGCCGGAGGCCAGAGAAAAAGGAATGAAGCGGCCAGGAGAAAAAAAGAACGGCTGGGCTAGATGGAAAAACAGGCCCGGCCTAAATGAGACTTTAGTGATTTTAAGAATTTCTAGAAATTTGAATTTGTAAGGTAGTTCTGAATTTGTAACTTGGTTCATATCTTTGAATTCAATGATTTAATTTTTTTTTAAGGTTGCCTAGTTTTGGGAAATAAAACTTAGTTTTCTGAATTTGAATTTCTAGATACAAAAATTGGATTGAAGGATTTTTGTATTGGTTCTCAAATTTCCATCCTCGGTTTTGAATATCAGGATTCCAAATTTTTAAACTTGGAAATAGGACTCTCAAGGATAATGGATTTCTCTAAATTGGATTTTAAATCTTGGTTCTCGATCCCAAGGTTTTGATTTTTGTTAGTCGGGCTTTTGGCAAGAAGTCAATTCGAGAAATTCGAGTAACACCAAAAACTTTTGGAGAAACTCGGGAAAAATTAATTAAAATATTTTAAAATTTTCGCAATTACAGTAGTTCTCTAATTGGGATGTTACAAGTGCACCGCACCCAAGTCAAAACCAAATCCGATGAATACAACTTGCTCATGGGTGGATGATGACCAAGAAGGGTCTTGATGTATTTCTACATTTAACAGCAAGTTAGATCACCAAAGAAACTCAGCCAAAAACCCTCAGATCAAGAGGTGGATGAGAGACCATGTGAAGGTGTCCCCATGTTTGTGATGAGTAATTGATGGTTGTGTTAGAGAGTTTGAGTTTGTTTTGGGTATTCTAGGGTTGAGTACATTTCATTAATGCTATTGTTGATATGTTGTTTTGTGCGGTGCTATGTGACGGTTTACTTGTTTGTGTGACTGCAAGACTTCGGAGCTAGGTCATGGTGAGGCGAGGAGGACCGGGACTAGGTACAGGAGGTGTTGAGGTCCAGACGATCAGTGATGCTGAAGATGATCGAGGCTGCTGTGATGGTTGCGAGTCGGGAGACGAGGAACCAGAGCTGGAGCTACCGGTGGTGGACACGACGGGCAACGACGAGCGAACCGAGACTAAGCTCAGGGAGGAGTCGGAGGTCCAGATGGTTAGATGTCGGTTGCGGTCGTGTGCGACGGAACAGACCAGAACTAGACTTAGGTGGAGTCGGAGGTCTCGGTCGGAGTGAGGTGGACACGACGGGCAACGGCGAAGTGGATCGGGACTAGGCTCAGGGAGGAGCTGAGGTCTAGACGGTCAGGATGCCAGGTGCGGTCGTGTGCAGCGGAGCAGACCGGGACTAGACTCAGGGAAGAGTCGAGGTCCAGACGGTCAATGTACCGGTTGCGGGAAGGTGCTTGAGGGCAATTTGGAGAATTCACTCAAGCATAAGTGGAGGGGCTGGTTTCCCTCCTAAATTGGTTGCTTTGACTTTTTGCCTCATATGTGTGAGAGGTGGGAAGTGTAATGTGTATGCCACTTCTTGATTTTCCAGATGTGGGTGAGCTTCTTCCTTCATATGTGTGGGTGTAGGAGAGGCAATGGACATTCCTAGAGAAGCAAGGAAAGAGTGGGTGTGTTTCTTAGTGTGTGTGAGCGAGAGAGCTCAAGCTGTAGAAGCATGTAGTGTGTTGCTATTTCCAATTGCGTATGGGGACGTAGGAACCATTATGTAATCATTCATCTCCATTCAATATGAGAATCTATGTTGATGAAATGCTTTTATTGTTAGTCTTCCTGTGTTCTGTTGGTCAGCTCTCCGTTCTTCTTTTCTTTTGGGTTTTGAGTTGATTTCTAGTTCTAGCTGCTGCAAAATCATTTTGCTCTGAACAGGGATTATCTCCAAGGCATCTTGGCCAGCTTACCCAAGAGCAAAAGACAGATTCAATGCTTATTCTTCTTTTTCACTCCTGCGTTCATTTCCCCTGTTTTGGAAAACTAGGGTTTGATGTCAGGGGACTCCTGCACCATTGATGTTCTAATAGCAAATATGGCTTTGGGGTGTGATTCTTCCTTCTGAGATGATCTCACTGCCATATTCAAAAGTTCTTGAGGAGAGGATCCAAGAATCATGAGTATTTTGGATTTTGCTTCATCCTGCAAGTTCTTTTTAGCAAAAGCAGTAATTTCTGTTCTCAATCACTTTTGGCTGCAATCTCTTCCTCTTGAGATACTTTTGGTAATTAGTTAGAAGTCCTTGTGAAGGAGGATTGAAAAGAGCAGCAAAAATCTCACAAATTTCCTAAAATCAGCAAACTTCTGTATTTACTGTTCAAGTGGTTTTTCAGAGCTCTTTTGCGCTGGCTGCCTGCTCTGTTTACAGACCACCGGGTAGACCACTAGGGTTTGGCCTGGTCTGACCGGTGTGTCCATGATGGTCAGACCGACCACCCCATGACGGTCAGATCGGCGCCTGCCAAGCGGTCAGACCGATGCCTCCTAGGCGGTCAGACCGGCAAGGGCCAGGCGGTCAGACCGCTCTCTCAATAGCGGTCAGACCGGCCTCAAATTCTTGCTCACAGGATTTGATTTCAGTTGGCTCTCATGTCTGTGCTTTTCTCTTGGATTCCCTTGCTGGTTGAGTTCTCTGTTTTGCCAGTGAGCTTTTATCTCTTTTCTTCATAGCTTCAATAGCTATCGGAGAAGGAAATGTCGTGGATACTTTAGGGGGCAAATTTTTAAGAGGCACCATTCACCCCCCCCTCTGTTACCATTTCCGATCCTAAAGTGGATCATAGAGGTCAAAGTCAAGCAAAACCGAGTTTTCTCATAAGTCTTGCTATCAAAATGCCCAGATGGATGGAGATATATTCCCAAGAATTATCTCTATATCTTATACGTCATTGGCACAATAAGATCACGGGAAAAGAATAGGAGAGACAAAACCAACTAAAACCAAGGCCATCAATCAAAACAAGAGATACTCCAATGAGATGCACAACATTGATGTATTGCTTACTTGAAAAGATATGTTTTATAGCCACTCTACCTTGGAGGACAAAGTGCACACAAGACACTCACTCTCAAACCTTAACCCTAGACATGGAAGCACAAAAGAAATAGGTTGGATGGTTAACCACATGTCTCCATCCCAACCTCTTTTATAGGTGAGCAACTAGCCACATATTATCCTTAATGGATACTATCCACTTAGCATAATTGGGGAATTCAGTAACCACACACATGACTTTTATTCATATATGTTCACTTATGCACGTTTTTCAAAGCGCATAAGTCTGTATATGCTAAATCCTTACTCTTGATCTGTCTTGGTCAAACCAACTCCAACTTGACCTAAATCGCTCTCCAACGCACCGCTCTCCAAGTCTCTTTTATCTTGGTTCCACCGAACCACAACTCACTTGGCCCATCCAAGCCACATGGTGCCATCCCACAGTTTGAACTCGCCTTCAACATTTCCTATTTTTCTTGTGCCATGCTTGAGCTCACCATCTTACCCAACATCCTTGATCATCTAGGCCTCAGTTCCTCCATAAGCCTAGTCCCAATCTTCACCGTTGACCATGGTTGACTCTAAGCAATCCTGCACATCCAAAGATAAGAGAAATCATTTTTGGGTATAAGTTCTTCACAACTTAACCCACGTTAGCCAAAACATGCATCATGCAACCTTAATACAAAGACCTAGGTCATCCCAACTTATTCATGACTCAAATTTCCTAAAACCCTGTTTTTCTACGAAGATCGGTAGTACCGCACACAACATGCCAATACTACCGCACCTTGCATTCCCAAAAAAACCTCTCAAGAAAAAATGTGTCGCAGCTATGGCTGGAACTACCATTCGTGTGGTATGCTCACGCTCACAATGTCGGTACTATCGTTGGAATGAGGCGCGTGTTATGCATGCGCCGCATCCTATAGTGTTCCGCCTCCCCCCTCGCGCACCTCCACCTTCCTCTGCCTCTCTCCTAGTCGGTCATCGTCATCCTAAAAAATCCAAGACTCATGAAAAATCAAACTATTGAGTCGAATCCAACCCCTTTCAACTCAAAAAAAAATTCATGGTTTCAACTCACATATTGAAAACTCGAGTCAAAATTTCAACACTTTCAACTCAAAATCAAGGTTTCAACTTGCGAAAATTGACCTTACAACTCGGATTCCATACTTTTAATTCAAAAACTGAGAACATTCAAATCAAAATTTCAACTTTCTACTCACAAATTGTGAACTTCCAACTCGGATTTGAAAACTTCCAACTCAAATTTCTAAGCTTTCTACTCTATACCATAGACTTTCAACCCTACTTTTTATTGTTCTAACCTGGGGAAGACGACGACTGTAGCACCGCCAGGGGTCATGCTTGGTTGATGGCAATGGTGCCTCGGGATCAAGTCCTCTTGGTGAGGCGCGGTGGGTGGTGACAGACCCCTAGATCTAGCCCCTTCTGGTGAGGCACTGTAGTTAGTGAGGCACGAGGGGCAGCGTGAGCAACGTGATCCTAGGGGAGCACATGGGAGTGGATATGGAGGTGGCGATGGCTGGGAGGGAGATTGAGGTGACGACGAGGAGGAGAGAGGTGGCAGTGAAGGTGGATGCAAAGAGGGGAGCAGAGAAAAGGATGAGACAAGGAATGCGTGCAAGTTGCGGTCAGGAGTTGCAACGTGATCGAAACTATGTTAACGCATATCATACTCACAAAGTGAACCTTTTAGTAAAGGCTTTTTGAGAATATGCCCCACCTTTTGTTGCCACCTGGTAATATGCCACAGAGTTCCCACAAATTGATTATTCGTCCCATCTTTCACCGATCCCTTGATTATTTGCTTTTAGAGAAAAATGCCCATTTTGCCCTTCTCCATCTGTTCTCTCCCTCCTTTCTTCATTCTCTCCCCCTCCGCTTCGAGCCATCCGTACCACCGCCGCTAAATGGATTCCACAGCGCTACGGGCGACAGTTGCGGGCGAGAGCGGGAGGAGGTGGCCGTGTGGCGCCGCTTGGCCAATTGTGGCATGTGTCGGAGGGGTCGACGGCCGGCAGCGGCGCAAGGGCAAGACCTATGTGGGGTTGGCCATGGGGGCGGTGGCAAGGGGCTGGGGCCCGCTAAGGTTTTGGCGAGGGGGTAGCAGGGCCGGCCCTGAGGGGGGGCCAGCCCATAGTGAGTATATACATGCTTCTCGATTTCCATCACGTTGCAAGCACGAGTAGTAAATTTACAATTTTTTAGTGGTGTTGATTTCTTACAATGCTAATGCCATGGTTCTGCGCTTTGAAAAGGAAAACAAGCAGGGTGGAGATGATGACAGATGCCAAGGGAGCACAAGTGAAATCCAAAAGCTTTGGCCATCTCATGCTCTGCATACACAGCATAAGAAGATGAATATATACTACTACAGGAGTTCAAATCAACAATTGCAAAAGGAAAGATATGTCATTTTACGTTTTGAAATGAACTTTTCTCTAACACGCTACCTTCTATAGTTTCGAATAACCAACGCTACAACAGTGACTATTTCACTTATTCATTGAGCTAACACAGTTTATATATTGAGAAGAAATTATTGGATAAGATTGATATCAATACCATCATCAATGACTTCGCATCTAGAAATGTCAAGAAAATTTTAAGGTAATATCTATAAACTCTTTGATATGAATTTTTCTTTAATACATAACGCATTTTAAGTGTTTGTTAGTAAAATTATATATATATATATATATATATATATATATATATATATGTGTGTGTGTGTGTGTGTGTGTGTGTGTGTGTGTGTGTGTGTGTGTGTGTGTGTGTGTGTGTGTGTAGATTTATATTTCGATATTTATACTAGGGTCTTTATTTCTAGTTTTGCCCCGGGCCCCTAAAATCCCAGGACCGGCCCTGGGGGGTGGCGTACCACCAATGGAATCCCACAAGGCGGCGGGGCATCGGCTGGCGGTAGAGGATTGGAGGAGAAGGTTCTGGAAGTATGTGGAATGGTTGGGGTTTATTTGGGGAAAGAAAGAGGCAAGATTGCTTAGGTGGTGGAGGGAATTGAGAATATTGAGATTTGCTAGGTCAACCATGGTCAGAGCAAGAAGAAAGAAGAAAAGAAGAAGAAGAGGGAGGAGGAAGATAAAGGCAAAATTATCAAAAAGGGCAAATAATCAATAAGGCAGTGAAAGATAAGGTAAATAATCAATTAAAATCAATTATAGGGCAAATGAGTTGATGCCAACAAAAGACGGGGCAAATAATTAATTATCTCTTTTAGTAAATTCTTCTCTCGTTATTGTACGGTTTAAGGTTTTAGCATTGTAAGTTTTTTTTTCAAGACTCTCATTTCTTTGATTTTGAGAAGTTTTTATTTCTAGTCTATCTTAACTTGTTTGGGATAAAAGTGTTTGGTATTGTTGTAGTAAATTCTTCCCTCGTCACTCATTTACCCTATATTCCTTCCGATTAACATTAAAAATGACAGGGAAACAAGAGACCCTTATTCCTTCCAATTAACATTAAAAATGACAGGGAAACAAGAGAAGAAAGATCGAAGAGCATTTCAAGCAACACACTGTCGGAGCTGGGTAGTCCACTGTTCAACGGAACGTTGCGAAAGCGGACGGACGCGTAGGCGCCTGTGTTTTTTTTGTTTTTTTCCGTAGCTCGAACGCTCTCGCCCTACCGGGTTCCGCGTTTGAAATCTCTGGAATCGCCTTGGCGCGACGCGCCCTTCTCTCTCTCTCTCTCTCTGGAAACTTCCAAAACGGCCTTCAATTCATTCGATCGGACTCCACGGCCGTTTCGGTTTCCTTCGTCCTCGCCGCACGGGAGGAGTGACCACCGAGTAACCGTTACTTCTTGGGGTCACTCGCTTCTGTCGCAAAGGCAGCAAGGAAAGGAAGGAAGAAACTGTTGGGGTGCCAGGCAGGCTGACTCCTTTTGTTGCTCCGATATACAGGGACCCCATCTAGCTGCTCATCGGTACTCACTCCACCAGTACATCGTAGCCTTCTTACATGTCTGCGTCCTGTTTTAAAGTGCTTTGGCTGAAACGATTTTAGTTGTTGTTATAATTAAAAGTAATAAAAAATAGAAAATGATAAATACCATTATATTTCTAGAATAATATATATATATAATAATTCAAAATAATATTAAAAAAATCAATACATTCTAGATGATTTTTGGCTTTAGCAAACCTTTTGGAGCGGGGACTGCAGGTCACAGCATTTATGTGCAGACACGCAAAAGCTGCGCACGGGAGTTTGGCGTGTGCTCAAAACTTGCGAGAGCTCTCCTGAAGGCTTGTACAATGCGTGGGGATGGATTAGGCCCCCTCACGGTTTGAGTTTCTGATTTTTTTTATTTATTATTTTTATTATTTTTAAATTTTATTATTTTGGTTTTTTGGCTTTTTTATCGGTTCTTTTTTCGTATTTGTTTGCATTGTTGTGACGGGCTAACATGTTTTTTCTATTTTTAAAATTTTTAAATTTAGTTATGCTAAATAAGCTACTATCAGTTACAATATAATTTTAGCCAGTTGCAGTACAATTCAGTCATAAATCAGTTTATTTCAACTCAATTAAACGGAACCTAAGGAGGCTGCATGGTTGATAATTCACCGATATGGCCAGATTTTTACTTATGAGTTATGCCCGATACTTCATACTAGTGTGAAGTTCTTTTTTTTAAAAAAAAGATTTTTAGTACGCGGATGACTCGGCATTACATAGTCTAGTGTGGTATGGTCAGAATAGTTTAAAACGTATATATACCTGGTAACAGTCAGGTAGGTTCGAACAAGAGAGCAAAGCACTCAATTTTGAGCAACAGAACAAACATCCACCCGATAAGTGTGGTCTCTAAGACAAGGTTAAAACGTCTGTGATGAAGAAGAAATTCCCCAACAAAAAGGGAAGCTATAGCGAGGATTTCGAAAACCATTTTCACAGTTTTTCGTGTATCCTTGGCTGGGAACCCTCTCTTCAGCTCCCTGATAGCCAGCTCACGTAGATTTGGAGCCCTCTCTTCAGCTCAATTATTGCCACGTGGTTAAAAACCGAAGTTCAATTCCTACGCTTCACTTGTTATGCTGGGTAAAAAGTTAAGAATTTTCCATGAAACAACTGCGATGTCGGTATTGGGCTGTTATTTTCTATTGAAATTTATGGTTTATGATTATAGTTGATGGTTTTTATCTTCAGAATAAATATTTGTGTGAGTGAACTAAATATTTATTAAAAAATTAGAAAGAACGGTCCCACTTACCGCGCTATGGACGGAGGTAACTGAGGCAAAGGCGTGAGTGACCGCGAAGGTGAGCTCTGCCTGTGGCACGGCCACACGAGCACGACACCTGCCGCCTGTCCAGTTGTGTTGTACCGGCGCGCCCACTTGCACCGCTCCGCTCCGCTCAGCTCACGCAGGCGCGGGCCAAGCCCAGCCATGATCATCACATCCACGGTGCCCGCTCCAATTCCCGTCGCTCACATGGCCTCGCTGTACCTCTGGCCCACACTACCCCCCATCACATCACTCCCCTTAGCTTCTCGCTCCTATGATGCTATCGCTACCAACCAAGCTTGCCCCAAAAAGAATCAGCAGTGATGGTAGTGAGATAGTAGTTATTGCTCGCACTGATCGTGCGCGCCCCTTCTCAAATAGTAGAAGAGATCGACTCTTGCGTCATTGGAAATGGAAGGAAATCGAAATTAAAATCATCCGACCTCACAAATAATTCAACTTGTTTCTTAACTTGTTCCTTACATACATTTTCTCTCTGGTTTCTTCCACCAACGATCTTTTTGACAATTGTATGTTTCAAGTACACCCTTAAGCGTTTGAACGATCACGATCAAGAGAGCTATCTAATTAAAACACAAAAGTAGTATAATGCTATGTTTAAAAGTGCTGTGGTTTTTATCTTTTGACTAATTGTGAGAGAGGTTAAAAGAGTAATAGATACTTGCGTTAAGACATGACTCTATTCAAAATGATTTTTACAAACAGTTTATAGAAACTAGTTTAAGAGCAAGTCCAATTATAGAGCCAAGTGTTTGGCTATAAGTCAAGTTATAAGAGCCAAGTTATACAATAATTTGTCTTCTATTTGTCTACAAAAGGTTTTTATTATTATGTGACTATGCCTCACATTCTCTTCCTATTCCTCCTCACATACATTTATTATCTTGGCACCACTGCATAGGCTCCGTGCTCAACATTTGTTGCTTGCATGAGAGCCAAGCTCTCATCTCTCTCTTCTCTTCTCT
The DNA here is from genome assembly GCA_036346575.1 of Dendrocalamus sinicus. Taxonomy (NCBI): domain Eukaryota; kingdom Viridiplantae; phylum Streptophyta; class Magnoliopsida; order Poales; family Poaceae; genus Dendrocalamus; species Dendrocalamus sinicus. The sequence goes on along the minus strand of CM070651.1, from coordinate 13,355,386 downwards.
CCTCCACATCAGCAAGAATGCTGACTAACTTGGCTATAAGACCACTATTATACTTGCTCTAAGAAATCACTTCGTTCAAAAATCAGTTTCTAAAAATTAAAAGTTGGTTAAACTTCTAGAGATAATATAATTAAATTTATGCCAACCTAGTCTCTTTAATCAAAACAAAGCCCCTGACCTGGCCGTTGGACCATAACTAGCAGGCAAGGAATGCATTTTATAGATAAATGCATGGATATTGAGCAACGGCGTATTAACAGGTAAGCACCCGATAATAATGACAACCCCCCGACAGCAGCTTCGATTGTAAGGCTGGAAACATAAGGCTTGTCCTGATCTAAAGCCCTGATGGTTATTTTCTCAAATATTTATTTAGTATTTTTTTGCATTAGATCAATTAACTATCTTACCCGTGACTTCATCATCTGTACATCTTCTGTATTTGGCGTCTATCATGGAGAAGATAGGCACCAGAAGAGGAGGTAGGGCAGCCAAGGAAGCTACGCTAGGTTGTAAAGATGAGCCATGCATCGATGGCACAAAAAGTCCACAGGCGCGCGCACACCCTTTTCTTTCACTTTTACAGCGGCCTTTTTCTATTAAAGACAGCGCCGCAGCTCAATAAAACCCCCCTCTCCTAGCCTTCCTTCTCCCCATGACCCACCCCATCCATCAGAGAGAGAGAGAGAGAGAGCAGAGCTTAGTTTAGCGCAGTAGCTTGGTGAAAGCTCAAGGGAGCGGCAATGTCGAAGGAGGTGAGCGAGGAGCCGGAGCACGCGCGGCCCAAGGACTACACTGACCCGCCGCCGGCGCCGCTGTTCGACTTTGGCGAGCTCCGGCTGTGGTCCTTCTACCGGGCGCTCATTGCCGAGTTCGTCGCCACTCTTCTGTTCCTCTACATCACCGTCGCCACCGTCATCGGGTACAAGGTCCAGTCCGCCGCCGACCAGTGCGGCGGCGTCGGCATCCTCGGCATCGCATGGGCCTTCGGTGGCATGATCTTCATCCTTGTCTACTGCACCGCCGGCATCTCCGGTCTCTCTCTCTCTCTCTCTCTCTCTCTCTCTGTGTGGCTTCTTTAGCTTGTGATGGCAAGTGACTAGTGAGTGAGCTAAACGTACTGCGTGTGTTCTTGCAGGAGGGCACATAAACCCGGCGGTGACTTTCGGGCTGCTGCTGGCGAGGAAGGTCTCGGTGCTACGTGCTGTGCTGTACATCGTGGCGCAGTGCCTGGGCGGCATCGTCGGCGTGGGCATCGTGAAGGGTATCATGAAACACGCGTACAACGCTAACGGCGGAGGCGCCAACATGGTGGCCACCGGCTACTCCCGCGGCACCGCCCTCGGCGCCGAGATCATCGGCACCTTCGTCCTCGTCTACACCGTCTTCTCCGCAACCGACCCCAAGCGCAACGCCCGCGATTCACACATCCCGGTGCGTGACGTCACCTCCCTACTGAGCTAGCTACATGCCTAAGCGCTTCTTGTGCTAACCTCGAACCCTTGTCCACATTCTTTAGGTGCTCGCGCCGCTGCCCATCGGGTTCGCCGTGTTCATGGTGCACCTGGCCACCATCCCCATCACCGGTACCGGCATCAACCCGGCCAGGAGCCTCGGCGCCGCCGTCATCTACAACCAGAAGAAGGCATGGGACGACCACGTAAGCAAGCTTCCACTCTCCACGCTCTTCCTTTGCTCAACGTCCCTGTTATTTTCTCTTCAAAGAAGCTGAACGCCAACTTCGCATGCATGCAGTGGATCTTCTGGGTGGGCCCGCTCGTCGGAGCGCTGGCAGCGGCGGCGTACCACCAGTACATCCTCCGGGCGGCGGCCATCAAGGCGCTCGGCTCCTTCCGGAGCAACCCCAGCAACTAAGCCGGTAAACGGTCAACCACCGCGCTACAGTCGCTGCAGCGTGGGGCCCCTAGCTAGCTAGGCTGCTGCTGCTCCTCCCAGCTCTGGTTTTACTTGGTCAGCGTTGTGCATGTTAGTGTGAGTGATGAATGGGGAGGCCAGGTGCATGATTTGTTGTTTCCAACTTCAATTATCTTCACTGTTACTGTTGTTAATCAAACCGACCGGATTTGTCGTACCCTTGATTAATTAGTTCTCTCTCCTTGTATCAATCTTTAGATGATGTCACCCTTGTAAAACCGCTGTAAGAACTTGCACAATTTAGCATGTTTGATGTTTGTTCTGGTGCTAGCTACTTCAGTTTCGAATGTCATCTGGTTCTTAAGCTTGTGCCTGCTGAGGTGGCTTGGAGTGCCAATGATTGTTTCCGGAGTTGATTAAGAGAGTGTCCGCTTAATGGTGTCCGAATCAGCAAGCACGAACAGACTCCGTGAGTTTAAGGTAAGCGTGATGCTGTGGTTGTAGTAGGGCTCCTGCAATAATTGGTGCTTGAAGTGACTGCTCTGCAGAGCCTTCCACCAGCCTTTGTCTGCACCCACCGGCGCGTGCTTATCCATACCCTGCTTAGCAGCCCGCTCATTTTTAATTTACTGTTCTTTAACTCCGTTTATTTCTGGTTTTTTACTTTTTTCGATTTTTATCTTTATTCCTTCGTATTACCTTTAGGTGGTGATCGGTTCGGCTGAAAAGCTCATGATTTATGGCTGAAAACACTGTAGCTAGCTAAAAAAAGCACTGTAGCTGACAGAGGCTTATTTAGCATAATTAAATTTAAAAAAATTTAAAAATATAAAAAATATGTTAGCCCATTACGTATAATACAAATAAATACGGGAAAAAAAAGAACCGGCAAAAAAGCTCAATAAAAAACCAAAAGTTCAGAAAAAGACGAAACATATGAATAGTCAAAAATAAGCCAGAAGCCGAAGCCGAGTTGATCAGAGCCTTAATAGGCTAATCTATTATCTAGACTATAAGCTATTAGCTACGGTGATCACATATGTTACTAGTGGTGTACTGCTGCTGCTACTACTGTAGTAATTGTAGTCATAAGCTTCCTTTTTTAATTTATAATTTTTTCAAATAAATAAATAAAACTATTTTGTCATCTTTTTAAAATAATTTATTATTTATCAGTATTTGATTTATTGATATAGCACCCTAAAAACCAACAAATGCAACCGAAAATAACCCACCGTATCAGCTCGTAGCCTACTCGAACAACTAGCAACTATGCGTTTATGTTACGTCCTTTCTGGAACAACTAGCAACTATGCGTTTTCGGAAGCTCTTGGTTTGCGTTCTATGGTAGTGTGCTAAGAGAATTGTGTTCTCTCAAAGCCTAGCAAACGCCGAATTCTCGGCCAATTTAGTCTCCAGCGGTATGGTAATACCGTATTTGGTCTTCTTCCATAGCCGAAGAGCACGCGAGGGGAGACGCGCGACGGCGCGAGGTCAAGGACCGCGCGAGAGGAGATAGCACGGTCAAGGCCGTGTGAGGACGGTGGCATGGTCGGACTGCGTACGAGGGGATGGTGCAGTATTGGGATGCGTGAGGGGAGGTAACGTGGTATGGGGCCGTGCGAGGAGGTGGCATGGTAGAGGGCGATGCGCCGGTGAAAAGCACGATGATGAGCGCGCGGATTGCGCCACCTCCTCTCGCACGCTCCGCGGCCATGGAGGAGGCCAAAGACGGCAATACATATAGGAGGAGGCCTAATACGGTATTGCCAAATTGGCTGAGATTTCGCAAACGCCACCTTGGGCTAGCTGTGATGAATCAAATATCTAGATCGATCTGATTGTAGCTGGCTATGTGCTCTCGCTAGGATTAGGTCATGTTTGAAAAGTGATTGTTTTTAATTCATCTAGAAAATACATTGTTCAATATGAAACTCCTCTGGAATTCCTACGTGGCAAACTAACAAACTAAAGATTGTTAGGATTACCTAATCGCAACATATTATGGTCCTATATAGAGAGTAGCTGCAGAACTATGCTTTCGGAGGGCTGTCTTAACAAGAGGCTAAAACGTCGTATATCATGTTAATAAAGTTTGGCCAAAATTCCCGTGAATCCATCTTGGATAAACAGGTGCAGAGAGTAAAGGCCATGGGCTAGCATTTTTGAAGGCTATGGTCCATTTTGGATGGGAGAAGGGAGATCATCCCTTGCTGGTCCATGTAGCGATTAGCAAGTTTTGTAATAGCATCTTTGTTTCAAATTCTCTATGAGCTAGCATTGTCGTTGTTGTTTTTTTTTCATATTTGAAACACACACTAAAACTGAGTCAGAGGTTATTTTAATCACATGAATTTCACATACAAGAATTTTACATTTAATTTTGCATAAAACAATACAATTAATCAAAAATTCCTACAGGAGTCGTGGGTTCCAATCAGAACCTTACAGAAAGCAATACACTACAGTTAATCTAAGGCCCTGTTTGTTTCCACTTAAGATTATTATAATCTAGCTTATAAATCATAAATGGAAACAAACAGCCCAGATTATAAGGTAACTTATTATAATCTAATAGCCCAGATTATTGTAATCTAATAAGCTCAAAAAAGGAGTTTATTTCAGCTTATAGATCCACCTTTTATCTTAATGACCATAAAACTTTAGGAATATTACCCACCTTTGCCATTCATCAAACCCCCAACTCCCGTGCCTCTCTCTCCCAGGGCATTGTAGTCTTTAAACATTCGAATACAACAATCCATAACTTTGATAATCCAGGCTGCCAAACACCTGACAGCTTATTTCCCACCAGCTTATTATAAGCTAGCTTATATAATCTCCACTTATAAGCTAGATTATAATAATCTTAAGTGGAAACAAACAGGGCCTATGTTCCTTCAAAGAATCATACATTCCAAATGAGATCTGCTGGAATACATGGAATGTCACCTAAGAACACAACTCGCACAACAAAACAACCATCGAGGTCCTATTTAGAATAAAGGAAAAACATAAGAAAAATTCCTGTGAAAGCCTTTGGAACAAAGGGTTGTACTACCATAGGTACTTTAGAGAAAAATTTTCATGAGATCATACCTCATGTTTTCTTTTCTTTGTCTCTTGCAATCTCGTGTTTTTCCTATGTTGCATCCAAATACCTCTTTTAAAGTTTTTTTTTCTGAGTTTCTGGTTCACGTAGGATTTGGAAGGATATGACTCAATTCCTGTGTTTATCCTATTTCTGTGTTTTGAATTTATCGTGTTCCAAATGGGCCGTGACTTGGTAGAATGGTTGTTTGTGTTGTGAATTTACCGTGTTTCAACTGTTGCAAGAGTCACATCAGCAAGGGATCTTTCTGGTGGAGAGATATTTTAAAGTTGCTAACAACTTTCAAAGGCATTGCCTCTGTGCAAGTGAATGATGGACAGACATGTTACCTCTGGGAAGATATGTGGAATGGTCGAATTCTCAGTCATTATTTCCCTGAGCTCTTTTCCTTTGTAAAAAACAACAGGCTCACTCTCCGCAAAGTGAAATTGATTGAAAATTTGCAGGATCTCTTCCATCTGCCATTCTCAGCTCAAGCTTATATACAGTTTCAAGAACTCTTGTCCATTCTGGAAGGTTTAGTCCTCTGTGAAGATAAAGATCAGTGGAGTTACATTTGGGGCTCCACTTTCTACAAATCTTCTAAAACTTATAGAGTTTTAATTGGCCACTCACCTGTTCATCCAATGATCAAATGGATTTGGAATTCTTCTTTGCAACCCAAGCATCAAGTTTTTTGCTGGCTACTCTTTTGGGACCGGCTTAATACAAGAGTATTTCTAAAGCACAGACACATGGTTCTAGATTCTTATGATTGTGTTCTTTGTGACAGCAATTCTGAGGAATCTGTGGTACACTTGCTTCTTTCCTGCAATTTTGCACAGAGTTGCTGGCACTCGTTGGGGTTGTACCTTGGCGCCCATCTCACTCCGGGGGATGTTTTCACAAGTTTTAAAACTCAGCTTGGAGTACCTTTTTTCATGGAGATAAATTGGCCTAATGAGCTGGAGTATTTGGAGGTCTCGGAATGACTTGATTTTTCGTAGGATTCCCCCTTCTTTGCAGAGATGTAGACAGATTTTTAAGGATGAGTTTGCTCTGGTCATCCATCGAGCCAAGAAGCAATATTTTCCGCAAATTCTTCTTTGGCTTGAAGCTCTTTAGTAATCTTCTTTTGTTTTCTTTTGCTTCTTTGTTGTAAACTCAGTTGGTTCCTCTTTGCTACTTCTTTGTTAATTTTTATATTAATCAGTAGGGGATAACCCCTCCTGTTCCTTCAAAAAAAAACGTGGGCAACTGTACATGCTCAAACCATCATTTGTTGTAACCTCGTGCTGGTGATGTTGGCTGGTGTCCTCCAACTTCCCAAGCCGTTGTAGCCGTCGATGGATGACCTGGCCCTTGTGGACAGGACGCATGACGCGTCAACGAGGAGTTTGGCTTGCAGAAGGCGCAAGTTATTTGGAAATTGGAATGCTCAGTTTTTTATTTTGATTTTTTTAGTTTTTAATTTTTTTTCATTTATTTTTTTGTATTATTCATGGCGATATAACGATTTTTAAATTTTTTCTAAATTGAATAATTAAAAAATTAATAACTACTGCAATACACTTTTAGCGGAAAGCCAACTAACCGGAAGCCACATCTTGGTGGTGATAGGTTGGGCTGTGGCTTATGGCTTATTTTACTGTAGCTGGCTGAAATTACACTGTAACTGAAGGTGGCTTATTTGATATAATTAAATGTAAAAAATTTTAAAAATAGAAAAAATGAGTTAGCCCATCACGTGTAATGCAAACGAATACGGGAAAAAAGAACCGGTAAAAAAACTCAAAAAAAAATCAGAAAAAGGCGAATTTAGGAATAGTGAAAAATAAGCCAGAAGTCGAAACGATCAGGGTAAAACCCGTTTGGAACGAATGGGGCTTCCCTATCCCCCTCTCCCTATTCCCCTCCCTATTCTCTCAATCTAAACCACTCAAATCTCATCCAATGGCTAACTTTTTTTTATATATTTTCACCATTTTCCCATCCATCATAAATAATAAAAAATACAGAAAAAAATAAAATTTATTTTTTATTATATTTTTTTACAGAAATTATAATTTTATTTTTTTTCCTGTAAAAAAATTATAATAAAAAATAAATTTTATTTTTTTGATTATTTATGATGGATGGGCAAATGGTGAAAATATAAAAAAACTAGCTATTAGATGAAATATGAGTGGTTTAGATTGAGGGAATAGAGAGGGGAATACGGAAGCCCCCGTTTGGAACAGCCCCTTTGTCTGGCCTATGAGACAGAAACCTTGTAAAGCGTAGTGGAACTACAAACCATGCAGATAGTCATAGTATACGTACTTTCCACGAATAATGCGATTTTGCAAAACTAGGCCCATCCCGTAGCTAGCTGCTAGCTAAGCTGTCTGATGATACATGTGCACTTACCAAGTAGCAAATGGCCATGGTAGGAAATTGTGCTAGTAGCCACTAGCCAGCATGGTTTTATACTAAATTTTTTGGCTATAGTTGGAACAAAAAGTTCGGAATTTTTTGAAAGGAATATTCATAGAAAATTTGGACGTCTCATTTCTTTGCGCAAAAGTTATCTCAATAAATGGGCCTTTACAGCCATGTGCTCTAGCATACGACAAGTATGAAACTAGGTTAGTTTAGGAAACCATGAGACAGTATTAAAACTTTGTAACTTCTTGGATATCTGGTGAAAATGTTCGAACCTATACATTTCGCAGTGCGAGGGGAAAGCTTGCAAATACACGTTGCGCTGTAGCATTTCTTTGGTACTTCAAACAGTGCTCATGGAGACGGTGCGTGTGACCCGGTCCTTACTGCCTTACTGGGCGTTAGGTAGTAGTGCCTGGGGCTTTACTGCCTTACTGGACGTTTGGTAGTAGTGCCTGGGGCCCTGCCACGTGGGTCCCAGTTCGTCGGAATGGGTTGTCTCTATTGCAAGAGGTATTGAGACAAGTGATGGACAGAAAGATTACTTCTTATTCCCTTCTGTAATTTGTACATAATTTATAGATGATGAGGGGATGGTATATAAGGTGTCTGTATGAATAGGCATCTAGCCATGAAGACACATTTACATTGGGCATAACTGTTGTAACTGATTGTAACACTCCCCCTTGACCAATGTATCTTCATATGATCACCTTGATTCATCATCTTAGAAAAAACTCCTCCAAAACACTGTAGGGAAAAATATGAGGAGAACCGATAGAGTAGACATGCCATGAAAAACTCCTTTAAAACTCAATGGGAAAATTTTAAGGAGAAAAATGATATGGCATATATTTGATTATATCCCCTAAAAAACCCCTGTGGGGAAAAGAGAGATATATTTATGATTACATTGTCATATTGTCTCATTAAAAACCTTGATGAGAAACCTTTAGAGGGAAAACTCATAAAGGGAAAAAGAATACAATATCTGTATTTGAACGGGTTAAGTCTTTAGGAGATTTCTCCCCTTGACATCTGCAAATCACGTAGTCTTTGCATACCAATTTCATGAACACATTTTTGGAATGTGGAGGTTGGTAATGACTTAGTGAATAAGTCTGCGAGATTATCACAAGATTTAGTTTGCAGAATATTTATTTCCCCACAATCTTGCAATTCATGTGGGTAAAATAGTTTAGGTGCAATATGTTTTGTGATATTGCTCTTTATGTAACCCGTTTGCATTTGAACAACGCAAGCAACATTATCTTCGTAGATAATGATAGGTGATGCAATAGCACCTATACCACATGATTGTTGTATGTGGTTAATCATTCTGCGAAGCCATACACATTCACGTGATGCTTCATATAATGCAATTATTTCAGAATGATTAGTGGATGTAGCCACTAGAGTCTGTTTCGAAGACTTCCAAGAGATGGTTGTTCCACCATGTAAAAATACAAAGCCTGTTTGAGATCTGGCATTATGGGGATCTGATAGCCAGCATCTGTATATCCTATTAAATCCATATTTTTATTCTTCTGGAAGAATAGACCGAGATCTTTAGTGCCTTGAAGATATCTAAGTATATGCTTCACTCCTACCCAATGTCTTTTGGTTGGAGCAGCGCTATGTCTAGCAAGTAGATTTACCGCAAATGCAATATCCGACCGGGTGCAGTTTGCAAGGTACATAAGCGCTCCGATGGCACTGAGATATGGAACCTCGGGTCCCAATAACTCTTCATTATCATCTCGGGGTCTAAATAGATCTTTGTCCCTGTCGAGAGATCGAACAACCATGGGGGTTTTCGATGGATATACTTTGTCCATATTGAATTTCTCCAATATTTTTTGGACATAAGCTGATTGATGCACTATGATGCATGTATGAATGTGCTCAAGTTGTATACCTAAGCAAAATTTGGTTTTACCCAAATCCTTCATTTCAAATTCCGTCATAAGATGATTACGTACTTCATCTATATCTTGTGTGTTACCAATGATATTAAGATCATCAACATACACAGATATAATGCAAAATCCTGTTGAGGATCTTTTAATGAACACGCATGGGCAATCATCATTGTTGGAGTATCCCTTTTTGGTTAGGAACTCACTTAGTCGGTTGTACCAAATTCTACCCGACTGTTTCAAGCCGTATAAAGACTTGTTTAATTTTACACAATACATATTGCGATTTGCGTTCGGATTCGGAATTGAAATTCCATCGGGAACTTTCATGTATATGTCCGAATCAAGTGACCCATAAAGATATACGGTCACTACATCCATCAATTGAAAAGATAGATGATTTTGTACTGCCAATGAGATTAAGTATCGAAATGTTATTCCACTCATTACTGGAGAATAAGTTTCATTGAAATCAATGCCGGGTCTCTACGTGAACCCTTGTGCTACAAGCCTTGCTTTGTATCTCACCACCTCATTGTTTTCATTCCGTTTGCGGACGAAAACCCATTTGAAACCGACAGGGAATACTTTGGGAGGTGTATGTATCACATTGGTGAATACATTTCTTTTCTTGAGCGAGGTTAACTCCTCTTGAATTGCATCCTTTCATTGAGTCCAGTCCGAGTGCTATTTGCACTCTGCCATGGTCTTGGGATCTGGATCATTTTGAAGGTTGTTTGCAATTGTTGTGGAGAAATAAATGTCGATAATTGTAGTCTTACGATCGTATGATTCTCCAGAATCAGTATAGTTAGTGAAAATTTCTTGGACCCCTGGTGACTTAATGTTATTTCCCAAAACATTTGAGTCGGGGTATTCCGATGTCCCAGGATCAGTAATTGAGTGCACTGTTGATCTGAGTTTAAGGATCCTTTGGTGTCTATCAACTTGAGGTTGATCTGCATTTACATTCTTTTGTTTCCTTTGTCGCTTGTTAGAAGTCAGATTCGCCATTTGTACCGCATTTCTCCCCTCTTATTTTGAATGGGAGTTGAGTGGTATTTTGCGTACCTCCACTCTTTCGTACATTTCTGGCAGGATTATAGGATTTGTGACACCCTTATAATTAGTAAATGCATCTGACAGGTTATTTGCAATGTTTTGCAAATGAACGAGTTTCTGAACTTGAAGTTCAGTCTCTCTGGTACGTGGGTCTGAGGCAGGAATGCCTTGTACATTCTAATTAATTTTCTGGCATTCAGTTTGGTACTTGTTGTCTCCCCCTAATGCCGGGAAATATTCCTCATTGAATATGCAATCAGCGTACCGGGCCGTAAACATGTCCCCTGTTAGGGGCTCGAGGTATTTTATGATTGACGGAGATTTATACCGAACATAGATCCTAAGTTTCCTATGCGGTCCCATTGAGGTACGCTGCGGTGGTGAGATCGGTACGTATGTAGCGCAACTGAACTTTCGCAGATGGGAAATATCCGTGGATTTCACGCACTAATTGTAGCGGGAAGTGCTATGATATGCAGTTGGACGCAATTGGATTAAGTCAGTAGCGTGTAAAACTGCATGACCCCAACATGACGTTGGTAAGTTGCAATTCTGTAATAATGGTCTTGCAATGAGCTTGATTATCTTGATAAGAGATTCTGCTAAACCATTTTGTGTATGGACATATAGAACAGAGTGTTGAACTTGTATCCCAAGAGCCATACAATCGTCATTGAAGGCATGGTATGAAAATTCAGCAGCATTATTCATTCGAATTGATTGAATTCGATATTCAGGGTAATGTGTTCGTAATTGGATAATTTGACCAATTAACTTAGCAAATGCATGGTTTCGTGTGGATAAAAGACACACGTGTGACCATCTAGTAGATGCGTCAATTAGAACCATGAAATACCTGAATGGTCCACACAATGGTTGTATATGACCATATATATCTCCTTGAATGCGTTCAAGGAATTTAAGTGGTTCAGCTCTGATTTTAAGATAAGAGGGTCTTAAAATCAATTTTCCGGTGGCACAGGAAGTGCACACAAAATCTGAGGATTCCGGAATTTTTATTTTGCGGTATGTATGATCAATTGAATTGCTAATAATTTTTCTCATCATTCCAATGCCTGGATGGCCAAGGCGATCGTGCCATATTTGGAATGTGTTTGTGTTTTGGAAAATTACTTTGTACGCAATATGTTGAACGGGTTTGATGTATGTATAGTACAATCCGGAGTTTAAAGATGTAATTTTTTCTAGTACTTGTTTGCCATATCCGTTGTTTTTGGTTAAGAGGAGATATTCCTCTTTGTTGTCATTTCGGGTTTCAACATGGAAACCATTCTGACGGATATCTCTATAACTAAGTAGGGTACGTGTTGAATCGGGATACAAGAGTGCATCCTCAATTTCTAATTGTGTACCCATAGGGAGTGTGATAGAGGCGCGACCAGAGCCTACTATTGTTGCATCGCGTCCAGCGATGGTTAAAATATTTCCTTTCCTCCTAGTAAGAGTTAGGAAATATTTTGTGTCTCTAAGTATAGAGTTTGTGGTAGCACTATCCACATGGCATAATTCCTCCTCCATTGGATCGACTCCAAATATCTATATACACAAAATAAGAATTTAATGAAATTCTTATAATAGTATATAGAATACATACAAACTTTATTGACAATACCGAATGTGTTCGATATATGATTGTAGCATATAAGCTTACAATATAGATGACAATTTTATTTATATTACAACACTATAGTACTTATTAGCTATGGAACAAGGAGTCTAACTGAGATCTCCAAACATGTCTTGAGAATGAAATTCTTCAAGGGTGTCCTCGGTGCACATGAGATCATCCTTCTTTGTAGAAGCACATGTGTCTTTGAGTTCTTGAAGGAACTGTCGAGAGCATCTGGCTTCATTATTGTTGGATGTGAGATTCAAGTGTGCTTCAAATCTCTTCTCTTGAGCATTCTTGCTGTGAGCCAAAGACTGGAGGTAGAGGTTCACAAGATGCTTCGGGGTGCAGCATTTCTTGGTAGGATGGTTGTAGCAACCACATTTTTGACAAATTTCAGTTTTGTCAATTCTCTTACCAGAATTGCCTTTACCTTTCTTGAATCCACTTGGTTTTTGCTTCATGTTGCGCTTGTGTTTACCTTTAAAGTTCTTGGAGTGGTCTTTTGAACCACGGAACTTATTGTTATTTTGATTAGCATGAACTTCAGGAAGTGGAGCAGCCCCAATGGGACGTTGCTAATTATTCTTTTAAAAAAAAATTCAGCATGCTTTTCTGCCTGAAGCATAGTATGCATAAGATCAAAATAAGTTTGGTAATTTGCAGCACGCCATTGCTGCTGTAGGACCCTGTCAGATGGGAGCATAGTTGAGAGAGTCTTCTCTATTTTGTCCGCATCTGTTGGTTCCTTGTCACAAAAACGCAATTTGGAGCAAATAGTATGAAGGGCATGGTTATAGTCTCCAACAGATTTGAAATCGTGGAGTTTAAGATGTGCCCATTCATGATTAGCCTCAGGTAAGATAACAGCTTGCTGCTGTTTACATCTATTTTTGAGGGCTAACCATAATGTGAGTGGATTCTCCTCATACAGATATTCAGCCTTCAAATCCGGATGTATGTGATTCCGTATTATGTTCAAAACAGAATATTTCACAATTTCTGGTGGAATTTGATCATCTGGAGGATCAAATATCACCCTTTGCAACCCACGTGTGGTGAGGTTGATTTTTAAGTCCATAGCCCATGTAGGGTAATTGGAACGATCGAGAGCGAGAGGCTCAAAATCTTTGGTTGCCATTTAAAATCTACATGAAAAGTATACCATAAATGATTAATTTACATGAGGTAAATTAATGTGTATGGTAATGTTGTAATAAAATGCAAAATATGTAGAAAACAATATGAGTATTGTAATCCGAATAAATATATACCCAAATTAAATATAACATGTGGTTATATTTATAATACCGTGTAATCACAATGTTGGTGGTGAACACCAATTTATTATATGGCATAGCGTACAAATAAATGTAGCAAAGTGTCATAAATTATGATTATAGTATTTATGGTAGGTATAATATTTTGCAATAAAAATTCCAAATTATTAAGTACAATGGTACTCACTAAATGGGAATTTTTAAGTTTAAATTTGCTAGCGATAGCAAATTGAAATATGGTCGCAATTCATATTGTAAATAAATTGCAATAAAATAATCCTAAATATGTAAAAGTTATAGAAATGTGCATGCACATTTATTTGAACAATTACATAATTTTCAGATCCTGTAGGGACTGAAATGCTAATTTATAAAAGTACCGATTAATGGGTACAATTATAAACAAGTACAAGGACTATACTGCAAATACTACAATACAAATTTATGTAAAATAGAAATTCTGCATGTTCCATGAATTTTGGGGGTGATTGCAAAATTTCGGCAACTTGGGCTGAAGCCCATTTGGCCTTTGAGCCCGTGTGGGGAGGTGGGATAATTTTGGGCCAAAGCCCATTTTTGGGGCTGCACTATATAATGGAGGGGATGAGGGGGGTTAGGAAACCCTAACCCTAGCCGCCGGCCGGCCACATGTGGCGCCGCGCCGCCTCCCCGCCGACCGCCCACCACCGCTCGCGTCCGCCTCTGCACCGTCGTCTCGCCGTCGGGCGCGCCGCCCTTGGCGCAACCGCCGCCACCGACGGCCACGGGCGCGCGCCGGCTCGCCGCGCGCCGCCGTGCCTCGCGCCGTCTCGACGCCGCCATCCACGGCGCTGCCGCTTGTGAGGAGCCGCGGTTGCGGCCGCAAGGGCCGCCCGGCGCCTCCTTCCACCGCCGCCGGGCGAAGCTGCTGCCGTCGCCGCCGCCGCCGCCGCCGCCGCGCCACCGCGCCGGCCGGGCTGCGCCGCCATCGGATGCCGCACCCTCGGGCGTTGCCGCGCCGCCGTCGCCTCGGCAGGCACCATCGGCCGTGGCCGGCTCGGCGCCGCTCCGCCGGCCAGCAAGGGCTCGCCGGCCGTGGGTGCTGCGCCGCCATGTCGGGCCGCTGCGCCTCGCGCGTCGTCGCGCCGGGCGTGCATCCACGCCGCGCGCGCGCGTCGTCGCGCGGCGCGCTGGTGCTTGCGTTGGCCGCGCCGTGAGGGCAAGCATGAACATCCAGGGAAAAGTGTTATACCTTCTATGTTTTCGCTGTTTGTCACTTGTATGTGAATGAGTTGGGTGCTGATAACGTATTGCAAGAGGTATTGAGACAAGTGATGGACAGAAAGATTGCTTCTTATTCCCTTATGTAATCTGTACATAATTTATAGATGATGAGGGGATGGTACATAAGGTGTCTGTATGAATAGGCATCTAGCCATGAAGACACCTTTACATTAGGCATAACTGTTGTAACTGATTGTAACAGTCTCCCGGATTAGCAATGGCTCAGCTGACTGTCAGTTAGGCTTTGGGAAGGGAAAGCCTTGGCAAGCGAGAAATTTTATTATGTCACGTTTACAGAGATCTGGCAGTGTAACGAGCCAATTAAAAAGCGACATATGGTATGTAAGCTATAGTGATTATTGTCATGTTTCCACATCTAATTAGCTCGTTACATGTAACGGTGACACAATAAAACTTTTCCTTGAAAGGAGGTAAAGAAAGCGCAGGTTCTTTCCGAGCGTTCTAAGGAATCCTTTCGTTTTGTGTCCCTGGTGGCTTTTATTTGTAAATCTGGCCATGTGCCCTGTGGCATTGTTTTTGCGGATTTGATCTAACGGGCGCTCGACAGGTGGTTTTTCCCGTGCTCCGGAGCGTACTAGCTTGGCGACGAGCGCCAGGCACGGCTGGTGACGGGGGGCCACCGACCTGCCACGCCACCGTACTTATCAATAACATTAGCTACGATATTAAGTGTGTTTGGTGTATAATTAGTGGTGAATTAGTTCTATGGTTAATGTATTAATTGTTAGCAAAATATAATTTGAATTTGGGTTATTGGATTAGAAAGATCAATGGCTGAAATTGAATGTGCATGGCAAGATATGGAATGAATATTCACCATCAGATCAAGTTGATCGGAGGGCTCAAAATAATTCATGTGCACAAAGTATGTGTTGCAAATAATGCATAGAAAAATAGAGATGAGAGACACTAATTTTTACATGAAAAATCCTTACGAGAAAAACCACGGGTGCTCAAAAGCAAATTACTATAATGAGGAGATTGTTAAAGAATTTCTGGATGAATCTCCTCTGGGGTCGCTAGGCCACTTGCTTGCGCTTGTGGTTGCCTTCCAAGTTCTTTCTCTCGTTCTCTAAGATCAATGTCTTGTTTACCAGTTGATGAAAACTGGAGAAGTTTTGCACGATCAGCTGTACACATAGGTTCTTATTTATGTCCTCAAAGAACCTATCAATCTTTTCTTCCTCGTCTGCCATATCTTTTGGCGCATAACGGGTGAGTTGGTTGAATTTGGTGAGGTATTCACTAACTGACATATTTCCTTGCTTTAGGGTGCGGAATCCATTCTTCTTCATTTGCATTACTCCTGCAGGGACAAAGTTGGCTTTGAAGGCTGTCTTAAACTCTATCCAGGGGATGGCCTGATGAGTATGCCGTCTGCGATGGGCTTGGTTGGCTTGACCTGCTCCTCCTTCTCCTTCTGTGTTTCCTCTTGCAGCTGTCCTTTGCCTACCTGCTTCTTCCTCAGAGTCATCTTCAGCTATGGCGTCTTCGTGACCTCGAGCAGACAAATAGTTTTCCCACCATGGCGCAGGTCATGGCACAACAAACACAGATCCTACAAGCTATATATGCCGATCAGCAAGTCAACTCCAGCAGGCACAATTCCAACCTGGCTAACTTCTTGAGGACCCGACCTTCACCTCCGCCTCAGCAGATGAACCTCTTGAGGCTGAAGACTGGCTTAGAGACACAAAAAGAAAACTTCGACTCGCTAGATGTGCAAAGGAAGACCGAGTGGTCTTCGCTGCCCACCAGCTTCAGGGTGCCATAGTGGAGATACCAGCTCTGTCAGACCTGGATTTTTCAATCCAGAATCCTCTGTGATTCACTGCACTATTCCTTGGATCAGTAGATAGTGTGCATAGGTACATTGCTGCATCAACTCATACATCACATAAAACATATACTAAGCCATGATATTACATATTAGAGTTTAAAATATACCGTGTCAGACAACAATTTACATAAGGGCTGAATAGGCCAAATGTTTACATAATAAAAGACAACAGCGGAACCAAAAGCAGAAGTAAGATCATAATCCACAAGCAAGCGACTGAGGGGGTAAATGTGTACAACATATATTATCTAGACTTAGTTAATATATGTGCACACAATCTCCATTAAGTCTACTTGTCTAGGACCCTAAATCATAGAAGCCACCCTAGTTTTCTTCGTTGTTTCCTCCATCCGTGGCAGGGGTTTCCTCGTAGGCATAGTGGTCTTGGGTCCCTGTTTCTGATTTTGGTAATGCGAGGGTGAACACAAATCTACCGTGCTCCGTGAGCCAATACATAGGATGCAATAAATAACATGCATGGCTTATCAAGGAAAGGCTCGAGTTATTTTATTTGCTGTCAATTACTTTTAGAATATGTTACTTAGAAATTTTCTACGACCTAGCAATTTGAACTAAAATATAATGTGTGAAAGAATGCAATAATAATAGCGATCCAGATTCTATCCACCGTTACATGATTTCTGCACTATATGCTAACCTTTCAGCGTTATATCCGCTTACCTTATCACTGGGGCGACACCTAGGGCAACACAAATCTGGGCTTTCCACTGCCCTCCATTTTGTTTTTTTCAATTCCACCCACAAGGTTTTAAAATAGAACTATATCTAGTTAAGTCCCCATGTCTGCCCTTGACCATGGGCACGGCTATTCGAATAGTTTTGACTCTGCAGAGTTTGTACACTTTATCCACAAGAGACAATCCACTCGTTGCCCTACACGATTTCTTAGTCATGTGGTTGAGTAGACCATCATAGTAACTTTTCAAAATATCTAACCCCTGTTATCATCTCACCCTATGGGCTGCTCCTAGTTGCGGTAGATCCCATATGTTGCGTGGGATGTAACAATGGATACTAGTACATTCGGACTCTACTCTCCACAACACTGGCACGACTGGTGAGATGAGTCCGGGGATTTCGATAGATTTACTTAGCCAAGTTGCACTTTGCAGACTTGTGGTTGTACTGTTGTACATAGGAGATAATGACAAGATTCAGTTCTCAGTGGTATCTGGGCGGTTCTACCACAAACCACATACCGTGCTTACACTGCAACACACAACAGCCCCGTACCATCCGCACAAATATTTTAGCAAGTTGGGGTTTTTGGGAGCATAAAATAATTATACCCAAATGTACCAGTTATTTCTACCAAAACTTCCCAAATCAGTTGTTCATATTTAAAAGGGATGCTTGGGGCATTTTGGTGCCTCCGAATATTTAAGTAGTGCTAAGCATAGCGTATAATTAAGGACTTATTTTTTTGAAAGTTTTACCATTATAATTTTTGCTAGGGTGACAAAATTCAAGTATTCCAATACTGCAAAGGAGATATAATATTAGCAAATCAAATCATGGGCATATAACTAAAATCTTAAAACAAACATATATTTGCATATAAAATAACAGCATGCAATTTGATAATTTAAACAAAGTAAATTTGGAGAAAATGTAGGCTCAACATGATCAAAGTATTGACTCACCTTGATCACAGTTGACTTGGTCTTGATCGTCTTGACTTGGTCTTGACTTGGTCACCTTGATCACAGCTTCTTCCTCTTGGGCCTCGTACGCTATTTTTACGTTGCGCGAAAATTTGGATAAAAATCAGTAAACCACACAACTCTCACCAAAAATTCAATAAGCTTTAAAAATTATGGTTTTGGTTCCATTGGATAGATATTGAATTTAGAAATTTGTTTCACTCAATTGGAGTTAAAATGAATAAGTTATGCCTTTTTGAAGTTTTTAGTTTAAATAAATCCGAAAATAAATAAAATCTGACAGGTGAGGCCCACAACAGGTTTTTAAAATTTTCTTTTATTTTCTCCGTACCTATGACAGGTGGGACTCGATACTATTTATTTAAGGGCATAGCCCACATGTCAGTGAGCAATTGTTTTAACTACTCATCATTAGCATTAATTGCTCATCGTTAACACTAACTAACTGTCTTAACCGTAATTAAACTGCGCATCTACAGTGTCTTCTTCGCCCGACCGATGCTTGGCGAGCTCGCCGCCGGTGGAGGAGACGGCGGCCGGAGCCGAGCATCCCCAAAATGGGTTACTCACGCTCGTGCCTACCCGAAGGCAAAGTCTCTTCGGCCAATTGGCCAGTCAAGTCCACGGCATGGCGGCGGCGTTGCTACGACACTCGCAATGAGACTGCGGCTAGGTATGTGTGTGATTGCACAGTGGCAATGTCAGCACAGTTGACGACGCGCGAGCTGAGGCGGATGCGACGGGGCAGGCGCACTGTGCTTGACGGGTGGCACGATTGGCGCAGAGGTCGGTGTGACGCGACGGTGTTGCTGTTCATGACGTGGCTATAGCCCCAAGGGTTGACCTCAGCGGTATGGTACAGTGGCAGGCGACAACCAGTGGAGCTCGCGAGGCGTGGCGAGGAGATGCGCGACGGCGATGTTGGCGAGGCGAGGCAAAACTTCGGCTTGCCGAAGCAATGGAGGGGAGGGAGAATATTTTTCTTTTTTTATTTTTATTTATTTATTTATATGTATATATATTCACATGTGTATATATATACATATCTATTTTCATTTATTTATCTATTACTTGCATGATCATTGTGTTTATTTATTCATTTGTTATTATGGTATATGTTTATATATACATATTTATTTACCTCTTCTATTTATTATTAGTTTTATTATTATTACTATTATGATCACTAGGCCCAAAGTGAAATTTCAAATTTTGATTAAAAATTTTACCCTTTTCCTTTTTGATGGATCATCTTTTCATATTTGTTTTCAAATTAAAATTTTCTATTACATTCACATTTCCTTCATGGCTTTCTATTAGTTTTATTTTTCATGATTTTCTTCATTTGTTGGAACCTCAACTAAAAAAATCCAAAGGAAATCCATTAAAACCCAAATATCGAAAAGATACATTTCAAAATAATTCAAGGCTACACATTTCCCCGAAGTTAAAATTTTCGGATGTTACAGATAAGTAGATCATCACAGACAATTTTTGTTCTGAACCATTTTTGATAAGTACAGACATCATAGATAGTTTTTATTTCGATCCGTCTATGATGTATCACAGACGATTTAAAATAAAAACTATTGGTTCTTTCCATCGCGGTGAACTTAGACGATCCATCTTGTAAAACCGTCTATGGTAATTTTATTACTGACGGTTTGTGTTTAACCGTTTGTGATGAGGTGTCCAGGATTATCCTTTTTATAGTAGTGGTGTTAGTGATGCTTGGAAAAGTTTTAAAGATTTGTTAGCCACATGACCAGATCGTGGAATTCCTTTTGCAAACATTTTATATTGCTTTGTCTCACCCGTTGGTGGAACATGTTAATGCAATTGCAGGATGTCTATTTCTTGACAAATGTCCAACCGAATGCAAGGAGATCCTGAACAAAATTGTGATGGCTCAGACAATGTTCGACTCATGGGATGAGCTTGGAGAAGATTGTCAAGACAAAGAGGAATAAAAGTCCGAACTTGTTACATTGAACATGGTTGTCACCCTGAAGCAAGAAGAAAAGCCAATTGCTATTCAATTGTTGAGGATGCAACCATAAGAAAAACTTGTTCACCTAAAAAAGAGCCCGAAACACGTCCACTATCAGATTTTGAGCAAACGGTTTAGATCCCAATTGAACTTAGATCAAGACTTTCAGCTGGATGACCCTTTGTAGAGCAAGCCTATCCTTTTGAGGAAGCCATATTCATATTGGCCTGAAGAGCAACATGGAGACATTATGCTAAAGTCCAATGAGAAGTGGAAAGTCAACACATATGACACTGGGAAATTGTTCAATTCAAATGAATATTTGGAAGTGCCTTCAATAGATTAGGTGGCGGTGATCAAGCAAGTGTTGAATCCAGCTGAAGACCTGTTCTGATGTGTAAAATATGTATGCGTGTGCAAGATTGAAGCTTTAGAGACTGAATAATAACGTGCCTCCATGACACCATACATCTCTTGCGCTATCAAAGGCCAGAGGTTTGGAAACTCCCTTTGCGATATGAGAGCCTACGTGAGTGTACTTCCCCATTATATTTTTAAGTGCTTATTTCCAATTGATACACCTATTTTAGTTCCTTCAACTAAACTACTAATATTAGCTGATGATTCTATTAAGAAATTATTAGGTGTTTTGGAAATTGCGCTAATAAAATAGGAAAGTATACTACGCACGTCGATTTTTACATCAAATTATGTTGATAATACGATCATTCTAGAAAAACCCTTCTTGACCTTGGTTAAAATTGTGCTAGACATAGGAGAAGGGCAAATCTCTATGGAATTGTGATGAGGACATCCCTATTACACATTCTTCATCCACTCCAAGTGTGCATGACAAAGCTATTTATGAGGCTCCAAAAGGTCCTATGACAAGAGCAAGAGCTAAGCTACTTCAACAACAGGTGCTTTTGTTTCTTAGAGAGTCTCCTATTATGTTAGATGAGAATAGCATACTACCTAATGCAAATATGTTATGTGTTCTCAATTTTGAAGCAACAGAAGATCAAGTGGAAAAGGACCAAGTGGCCACGAGTCATGACAAGAAGAGTCCATGCGGGCAAGGAGCTGATCAACGGAAGGCCACGTGATCACATATCTCATGGCGTGAACAAGATGTGGCCTGCGTGCCAAAGGGTGACCGAGTCCAACTCAATCTCGGTCTTGTAATAGGATAGGAGCTTAGCCTGAAAATAAAGGAAACAGATTGCTAAGTTTTAGTAATTGGAATAGGACACCTTGACCGAATAAGGGACTGATTCGGCCAAGACTTTCCTTGCGTGAGTTCGGGGAGGCACTATAAAACCCCCTTGTATCCCCTTTGTTTTGCTCAGACCACGTTTGAGAAAAAAATCAATCTACTAAAGTTTTCGAGTTTAGCATTACTGCTGAAGGAGTGTTTTCTTCAATCAAGATCGTTTAGCCTTTCCGCTGGGAATTAGGTGCACGATTGATCTTCGCTTGGTGGTCGGCGAAATCAACACGAGTGTGTTTTGGCGGATTAAAGAGTGTTCATCCCTTGCACTGGCATTGGAGGATCATTACAATTCATCAAGACTCCCGTGAGTATCCATCCTACGTCGAGAAGATCGGGCGACCTCGTATCAAATTGGGGAAGAAAAATTGGAATATGACTTTGTAAAAATTGTAAACTCTCCAATTGAACCACCATTTGAGGGGAAGTAGAAGAAATGCTTTCGGTGAATGCTTTAGGGATCCATTGCAACGAGTTTTGGAGGATAGCATTTATAGTTGAAGATTGGGATGAAGATGAACAAGATGCTATGAAAGAACTAGAGAATGTACTAGAATTGCATGAAGATACTCCACCTGAATTGCTCAGGGATGATCCCCCCATGGAAGCACCAGAGGTAGAACTTAAACCTCTTCGTCTAGGGCTAAGGTATGAATTTCTTAAGCCCAATAAGACTTATCCTGTGATTGTTAGTGATAGCCTATATGAAACTGAAAGTAGGAAATTGTTGAATGTGCATAGAAGTTAATGATCTTAAGGGAATTAGTCCTGCTTTTGCACTCATGGAATTCATATGGAGCCTGAGTATAAGCCTAGTGTAGAGCATCAATGCAGATGTAATAGTGCTATAAGGGAGGTGGTAAATAAAGAAGTACTTAGACTCCTTAATGCTAGAATAATTTATCTCTGATAGTGAATGGGTTAGTCCAATCCATTGCGTTTCTAAGAAAGGTGGTTTGACTGTGATTAAGAATGAGAAAAATGACCTAATTCCTCATAGAACTGTTACTGGTTGGCGTATGTGCATTGATTATAGACAATTGAATAAAGCTACTAGGAAAGATAATTTCCCATTTCCATTCATTGATGAGATGTTATAAAAATTAGCCAAGCATTCATACTTTCTCTTTCTTAGATGGGCTTTGTGGATTTTTTTCAAGTTTTGATTCACCCAGATGACCAACATAAGACAACTTTAACATGTCCCTATGGTACCTTTGCCTATAGGACAATGTCTTTTGGTTTATACAATGCTCCCACCTTATTTCAATGTTGTATGATGTTATTTTTTCTGATTTTATTGAGAAAATAATGGAAGTGTTCATGGGCGATTTTTTGTCTATGGAAAATGCTTTGATTCTTGTTTGGCAAACGTCAAAAAAGTTTCGCAGTGTTGCAACGAAGTTGACTTGGTGCTTAACTGGGAAGAATGCCACTTCATGGTGCATGAAGGAATTGTTCTGGGTGATCTTATATTTGAGAGAGGAATTGAGGTGGATAAAATGAAGATTGAGACTATTCAAAATCTTCCACATGAAACCAACATCAAGATGATGAGAAGCTTTCTTGGCTATGTTGGATTTTATAGAAGATTCATCAAGGACTTATCGAAGAGCACGAAGCCTTTGACAAATCTACTGCGGAAAGGCACACCATTTGTTTTTGACGATGATTGCATGCAGGCCTTCAACACACTTAAGAAAGCATTGATTTCAGCATCGATTATCCAACCCCTTGATTGGAACTTGCCCTTTAAGATCATGTTTGATGCTAGTGACTATGTTGTTGGAGCAATTCTTGGATAGAGGAAGGATGGAAAGTTGCACACAATCTACTATGCCAACAAAACTTTGATGATGCACATGTCAACTATGCTGCAACAGAGGAGCTACTTGCAGTTGTCTTTGGTTTTGATTTGTTTCAATCCTACATCATCAATTCAAAAGTGATTATCTACACGGGTCATGCTGCTATAAGATATTTGGTAACCAAGAAAGATGCCAAGCCAAGATTGATCTAGTGGATTTTGATGTTGCAAGAGTTTGATCTTGATGTTGTACATTAAACAAGCTAGTTCAGAGGAAGAGCCCACTGATGATTGCCTACCTGATGATCACTTATATGGAGCGTCTTCAAAAGTTCAATAGTATGCAGATATGATTTTGGCAATGAATGGATTTTCACTTACACATTTGCCAAAGTATGAGCGATACAAGCAGCTCAAGGAGAAACACAATTACTTTTGGGATCCATTGCACCTTTATTGACATAGTGAAGATGGTCTGCTTTGCCGATGTGTGCCAAAAGAACAAATGGAGATTCTACAGAAGTGCCATTCATCACCATATGGAGGGCACTACACTAAGGATTGAACTCCAGCAAAAATTTGGAGTTGTGGATACTATTGGCCAACGATGCATAGAGATGCTCTTGATTTCATAGGAGATGTCCTATGTGTCAAATAATAGGGAACTTGGAGACCAGAGTGGTTATGCCCTTGAACTATAACCTTCAGATTGATATTTTTGATGTTTGGGGAATAGATTACATGGGCCTTTCCCATCAACAAATGGCTATGAATATACTTGTGGTAGTTGACTATGTGTCTAAATGGGTTGACGCTATTCCATGCAAAGCAACAAATGTAATTACCACACAGAGGATGCTGTCGAACATAATATTTCGAAGATTTGGCTTCCACGAGTGGTGATAAGTGTGGTGAGCTCAGAAATTCCTTGCGGAAATATGGAGTGGATCATCGGATTGTTATTGCATATCAACCATAGACAAACGTACAAGCATAAATCAAACAGGTAGATCAAGGATATTTTCAAGAAGACTGTCAATCACTGTAGGAAGAATTGGTCTTTAAAGTTAAATGATGCACTTTGGGCATATCGAACAGCTCAAAAGACACCCATTGGAATTACTTCTTATCATATGATGTATGGTAAACCATGTCATCTTCCTATTGAATTGGAACATAGAGCTTACCAGGCAATCAAGGAGATGAATTTCAACTTTGACGTTGCTAGAATAAAGAGAAAAATTCATATTAGTGAACTATTCTAACTTCGACTCTAAGCCTACCACAATGCCAACATTTATAAGGAAAGAATGAGGCGATGGGATGACAAGAGGCTAATCAAGAAGAAATTCACTGTTGGAGACAAAGTTCTTCTCTTTAATTCACATTTCAAGCTATTCGGTAGAGGGAAGCTAAAAAGTAAATGGGATAGTCCGTACATAGTGCACAAAGTTCTTCAATTTGGTGCTATTGTCATCATGGATGGAAAGCACAATTTCATTACAGTCGATAGCCACTGACTCAAGATATACTTGGAACATGATAGACCAAAGATAGAAGAATTTGATACTTATGAAATGACTACAGGTTAGAAGCAAACTCATTGGTCTAGCTCTCAATATTAAACTAAGAAAATATAACACTCTGGCTTAGCAAAATCCCAAGATGTCACATACAATTACAATGACAACCAATTTTAACCAGGCTAGTAATCAAGCATTACCAACATCAAGACTTCAATAATAAACATTCAACAAGATAGTAAACATAAATTTCAGCAACACTATAAACCACAAACTGAACTTAAGATGAACAAACAATAACCAACATGAATCATAAACAAGTCTAAATTGAGTAAAGCATCAAGTAACAATACTAGGAACTACGAACACTAAGGGGAACCATAAATTGTCTAATCAATGCTATGAAAACTACTAAATTGTTCATGTCCATAAGTGATAAATAGCTAGGTGAAGTGAAGAGCTACACGTGTGTAATAATCAATGTTCTACATCCACCCATGCATGGCACAATCAACGTCCACCTAAAAACAACAAATAAGCATGGGTGAGTATACGACTCAGCAAGTATAAAGCAGAACAATAAGCAAGTTATCATCTTATTAGCAATTTATAACCATTTATTATAACTCAATTTCTCATATTCATTGTCATCAGTTTCCATTCACATATCTCATTAGCTCAAATGCAATGCAATGTTTACTTTTAATTAATTAGCAGTATTAAATAATTGGCAATAACATTATTTTAACTATAAACATCATCATTATAATTCTTCCATAAGCATCATCATTCTACCATGAACAGGTGAACATCATACAAACAAGTCAATTCATGTGAACCATCATGGTAAGTATTTATTTAACCATATTAAGTATTTATTTAATCATATTAACAATTTTTGAAAACCCAAATGCCATTCTACTATGTATTTGCCTTATTTTGTGATGACCGGTTTGATTAGGAGATGACAACACACCCGACATTACTTCTCCTATAGAAATTTCACATTCTCAAAATAGGCTACGGCAATACAAGGCAACAAATAAATGACAACGCTCTTACACGTTCCCTGAACCAACAACTTTCCCACCTTACTGAACAGTCCACCCCGCTGTCTCCGTACTAAAATTATCATAGCTTTTAATTTCCATATTGAAATATATCAAACCATACCAGTAATAGAATCTATACAAAATTACCTACAACTTCCCAGTTGATCAAATGTTTAGAATAATTCATCTAAACCCCTATTTTTAGCCCAGAAGTTAGATCTGTCATCTTCTAGACTGCAAATTTAATAATTTCATATCTTTAAATCTTCACATGCCAACCTTGTAAACTATGATATTTTCATAAACTATAGGAAATTAAGTACCACTTTCTAGTTTTGCCGAAAATTCAATTCTACCATTAAATTAGTCAAATTAATTATTTCCCATGCCTGCGTCCAATAGTAACACGGTTCTGGATAGCAGTTTCTCAAAAGTCATAACTTCTATTCTACTTATTTGAAAATCATATTATTGGACTCTATGGAAAGATAATGAAATTTTCTATAACTCTCCAGTTATTAACCAAACCTAATTCAATCTTCCTAAAGGCTTAATCCATCAAAAACTCTTAATCCATCAAAAACCGAAGCATCGCTCTATTGAAATGACCTGTAGGATAGCAGAATTACAAAGATCATATCATACAATATACCTAATGGAATTTAGTGGCCTTCAGCTTGTTGGAAAGATTACAAATTTATCTGCAACTCTTTAGTGCACCAACTCTCTAGATTCAGCCTTTACGGTTCTAAAAAATTGTTTAGATCTAAACTGCGCGAAACAAGAAAACTTAGCAATCCTAAATCAGAATTAACACTATCCATGGGGCTAATCACACCCTAATTACCAAGTTAATTCACACAAAAATTCATCTACAGGATATGGAGAAAATATTAGAGGATTACCCATGCATTGAAGAAGATATAATGAAGAAAACATACAAATTCTTATCCTCCTTCTTAATCTCCTTTCTACCCTTTCTACCTCCTGGAGCAGCTATGGCAAAGATCTAGGGAGAAGAAGACGCCCTAGAGAGGTTCGCCCCTCGGAGGATGGTGACGCCTGTCCTTTAGGGAGAGAGGGGTAGCCCTAGAGAAATCCAAATACAACTGATTCTTATAGGGCAAGGCTTCAAATGGGCTAGCCCCTCTGGCCCTCATACCCTAAATTAATTATTAGAGTCATTTTTACTATTATTATTACAATTATTATTATATTTAGTCATATTTGTCACAGATGTAGAACATTACATGCTAATTAGTGTTTAAGGTTGTACGTAATTAGCCTACTAATATCCAATTAGAACAAAATAGCACCAAGTATTTAACTAATTTAATTAATTCTTAATTAGAACTTTTTGGATATTACATCCTACCCCTCTTAATAGAATTCGACCCCGAATTCTCCGCCTCACGGTTGTACTTGCTATATCTAACCTTCCAACTCACACCTACGAAAAGATTCTCGGGACACACACATACTCGGACCCCATGCTGATGGCTTGCAGAGCACAACATATCTAAAGACCCCACAATAATTTTATGTGCAAATGAATGCAACACATCCATTGACTTCTTCATGCCTCGAGTAAAAAATTACTCGCTACTTAACAAGGAAACCCACTTCTAAAAGAATCACTCCATTTCGAAATAAACCATTCTTAGAAGAGAATAAGCTGTGACATAGCGATGTCACTATAATTTGAAAGGTGCATCTCTTTGACAAGAGAAACAAATCAAACACTCATTAAACCCACGCTCTTCCAAAGAGAATATGTTCTGAAAACGAAGTACCCATAATGAAAAACCCTCAACTTCCAAATAAGCAATTACAAATAAAATCACATAAGCCAATGGCAAAATATCTTAAATGCACCAATGAGCAATTTCCTCTTTTTCTTAAAAGGAAATGACCACAAATACCAATATAAAACCAACTCACTTCGCAAATAAACATCGGATATAAACACAAGGATCATAAGAACTAGATGGGTATCTCACTACCAAATTAAAACACAGTCTACTCAATTTTTTAGTCTTAAATTACTCTCCCATGCCACACCAATTCATTTCTCTCAATTTGGCAACCTCAAAGGTATGTGCAATCCTAAAGCAACATCTACACCACTGCAGAGAGGCTCTAGTAATACCAAATGCTCTAGTCAACTCCTCTACCAAAGAATTATCTTTACAGATAATTCCAAGCGATCTTAATTATAGATTTCACATCAAATCCTATAACCTTAATTCTTTAAGGATAATCACCTTGAAGAACCTGACACACACTTATTTACCACCACCAAATGAATGTGATCAATGATCATCATAAATCTCAGAGTCAATTTTGTTCTCCTATTTCTACACAAAATCATGGTCAATTGTAGTTCTAGACTAAAACACAAAATCCTATTCCATCTCCTCGTATCCATATATTAAAACATACTTCTATTGAGATTATAACCAAAAGAAATCTAGAAATTCAGACTCATAAACCACCAAAGCTTTCTCTCATTACTCTTAGTATCTCAACCTCAATGGCTCCTACAATGAAGTTTCAATATAATTAATATGACAAATCCTCCAATCTGTTGACTAACTAATATGATAATCCGAATAGACTCAATCATTAGAACACCAATAGCGTAACACAACCTCCACTTACTAAATTCTAGAAAGATTCTAACTTCAAGAAAGATATTCACTAAAAATCAAATCATACCATCTAATAATTTAGCAATCCTCATCATTCAAGTATCCGCTACATCGATTTAATTACATTTCCATTAAACAACACCACCCAATTCGGTCTACAAGATCTAGTAATTTACCACAATCCCAACATTTTATTTAATTGATCAAAATTCCAAACTTTTGATAACCCCAAATAAACCACAATATATACCAACATATTATTGTTATTCAATATCCACTATAGATTCTACTAGTAGCTACAATATAATCACTTTGATCCATAAGTAATTATTCCATGAAGTAAATTACCCTCCAAGATTTATCATACAAAGATAAATCATCCTCCTATGCACTTCAAATGGCTTGGCACCCATTGCTTTATAAGATTGTAGACTTGATCACTACTTGACAGTTGTCACTATAAACCCTAAAGGACTTCATAATAGAAATAGTTATTTCCTTCACAAGAAAAACAATTAAGAGGTGATAAGAACAAATTTAGAAGAACAAAAAATGACAGCAAGTTGTAGAAAGGCAGCAGAAAGCAAAATTCCAAGAAAAATGATCAAATAGCAAGACACATTTCTTTTCTTTTCAAGACAAAATTTCGTAAACCTCTTATAAACCATGAGAAATCTCAACTCTTCGCCAAAGTTATTCTCGATGCATAAATAGAATAAAACGTCCGCATAAGTCATAAATCCTGCAAGCTCAGTGACATGCGTCATTTTTATATATATTTACTCGTCATTTTACCCTCCTATTTTTCATATTTTGGGACCATTTATCATCATTTACACGTTTTTCCATATTTAATTGCTCGAAATGGACCATTTTACATTTTTCTATATTTTTCTGCAGGCCGGCGCGATCGAGGTGCATAAACAACAAATTTGGCATTCTAGGGCTGCTCGGTACAGTTGTACGCGTCGTCACGGATGCGTAGGATCAAACCGTGTTGAAAACGGAGTTCCGGAGGTCTAAATCAGAAGAAATTACACTGGAAAAGGACTCGATTGCAATTCCTGAAAACCTGGAGGGCTAAATCAGAAAGTTACCAAAATTCCCCATCTCCTCAAAAACCCTAGCCGCCACCTGTGGAATCCTTGAGCCCGGTTCTTCTCTCTGCCTGTCTTGCTCCTCTCACCGCCTTTCTTCTCCACCCACGGCGCCGGTGAGGCTGGGCCATACCTCGCCGGCGGCCACATCTCCACTGCATCGGCCGCTCCTCACCGCCTACTCTCGCCGCTCCCCGCCGTTCCTCTTCCTCTCCTCCACCAGATCAACCGGCGCGCCATCTCTTCCACCTCCGGCCGCCCACATCGGCGCCGCCATTCTTCGGCCACCACCGGCGAGTGCCACCCCTCCTCTCCTCAGTTCGGCCACCACCTTCTTGCTCTCCTCCCCCATCCTCTGCTTCGGCGCCGATGACCACCCACCACGCCGGCGCCACATCTCCTTCACCGAGCCCACCGCCCACATCGGCGCCGCCGTTTCTTCTCCTTCCCCTACATCACCGCTCGGCGCCGCCACCTCTACTCCCTTCTCCACCTTCCTACACTGCCGCTCTTACATCTCCAGCCACCGAGCTCGACTCCGGCGCCACTGACGACCCCTCCAGATCCACGGCCGCCACCGACACCCTCCTCTTCTACCACGCCGATGCCGCTCCTCATCTTCACCGACCCAACTGCTCCCTCTCCTTCATGTTCTTCAAATGGTCCATTCCAGTTCCTCTTGATTTTCTTCTAATTCTCAATTACTGTTCATCTATTTTCTTCTTTGTTGATCATGTATGCACTATGATTGTGAGATGAGAACTGTGATTGTGCATGTGCTCATTGATCTGTGATTGTGGTTTGAGATCTGTGCAATGTTTTGTGTTGTTATATAATCTGTCAATGCTGTTGGAAGTTGTTTAGCAATTTCAGTATTGATTACTGTGATTTGGAGTAGTTTGTGATATATCTATGATGGTTAAATTGTGGATTCTGATCATTGATTTGTGATGCATGAGATCAGTGGGTATTCTGTTATTGTGATATATCAGCTCATGTGATTTTGCAATTTGTGCTGTTAGTAGTGTTTTCAGTAGTGCCAATTGTTACATGTGTTGGTAGAGAGTGTTATGTTAGCTTGTGAGTTGTGTTTGTGTTCATCTATTTGTGAGTCCAGCTACTGTAGTTGTCTGTGTGTTTGTGTTGCGTGGTCTAGCTAGTCGGCAACCGTCCCTTCTCCTCGTGCTGTCTCGACTTTCCCTTGCTTCTCGACCTCCCTCTTACCTTCTTTCCGTGGTCTGTCGATAGTTAGATTGTGTGAATGTTTGTCGTAGTTTGTTGTGTTGTCGTTGCCGCCGTTGTCTAGTTAGCCGTCGACCGTTTCCTCCCTCGTTCTCTCTCGACTCCCTCCGTGCTTCTCGACTACCTCTTTCTGTCTCGCGGTCGGTAGTTAGTTAGATCGTCAATCGGTAGTCGTGTTCGTTCGTTTAGTAGTCGTGTCGTCGTTTTGTTCATTCGGTCGTACGACATCAATTTGTACAGTCGTTCGTTCCATCGTCATTGGTTCGTTCATTTAGTTAGTTCCTTCGATCTCTTTAGTAGCTGTTTTTGGTTTAGTTCTCCCCCGTTTCGATTGACTTAGCTTTAGCTGAGCACCGGTAGACTCAATCTAGTCCCTATGGAGAACACGACACTCGCCGCTATTTCAGTGGCAACCCGTGCACTTGCGGGTGTGCTATTTTTGCACGATCACTCAGAAGCACAGCAACTCCAAAACATTCCATTTAACTAACACCATAAAATACGATCAAATTCTCTTCTTTCTAAAATGAATCAACACTATCCTCAATATACCTTTACAGATAAACCTGATATTATTAATTTACTAAAACTCTTAATAAAGATCATCAAAATCAAACACTCCACCGTAAAACTCTCCAAAACTCACTAGATGGCTTCAGACTAATTTATCATTTCATTTTCAAATTGATAATCCATCCAAACATCGCAACCTTTCTTCAATAACCACTTTATTCTAGAAGATATCTTGTGTACAAATAAAAAGGTTCTATTAAAATTCTTTTATCAATCGTCAACTATCATCCAACAAATCAACTATCATCCAACAATTATGTAACACCCCGGCTTAACAAAAGCCTAAGATATCACATACAACTACTATCATTACCAATCTTAACCAATAAACAAGCATTACCAACCACTAGAATTCGAGAATAAACATTTAACATAATAATAACATAAATTTCAACAATATTATAAACCATAGGTTGAACTAAGATGAACCAAGTAATTTACTAAGAGAACCATGTATAGGTCTAAACCAAGAAACGCATTTAAAACATCATTAGGAACCATAAATAACTAAGAGAAAACCTTTGATCATCTAATTATTACATGGATTGTCTAAACTAAGTATGATAATGAATTATTGAACTCTAAGTGAAAAAATATAAGCATGCAATATCTCATGTGCTATTTCCACCCATGCATATCGCTTTCAACATTCACCTAAAAACAACAATAGAGCAAGAGTGAGTCCACAACTCGACAAGTATAAAACAGAATAATAAATGAGACATCAGCTTATTAATAATTCATAACCATTTATCATACCTCAATTCCTCATATTCATTTTCATCAGTTTCCATTCACATATCTCATTATCTCAAATCACTTTCCACTTTTCATGAATGCTATGTAATACTCATACATATGTCTCAACTCTTCTTCTGCATATATTGGTATAGCTGAGTGTTCATTCGTCGGAGACACACTCTTGCCCTGTCCTTTTTCATACAAATCACAACTCGGACTCTCGCCCTATCTTTTTTCAGATAGGGTCTTACCTCCACTCCTATGGAGTGCCTACCAAAGTAGGCCTTGAAACACTAATACTTACATGCAATGCAATGTTTATCTTTCATTAATTAATTAGCACCATTAACCGATTGACAACATCATCATTTTAACCATAAGCATCATCATCATAATTCTACTAGAAGCATCATCATTCTATCATAAATAGGTGAGCATTATAAAAGTAAGTCAATTCATGTAAATCATCATGGTAAGTATTTATTTAATCATATCAACAAGTTGTAAATACCCGAATACCATTATACCATGAATTTACCTTTTTAGTTGTGACGACCGGATTGATTAGGAGATAACACAACTGACACTACTCTACCTAAAGCAATTACACATTCACAATATAGGCTATAACAATACAAGGCAACAAATAAATGACAACACTACTATACGCTTCCCAAGCCCACTATTCTCCCCCGTTAATGGACAATGAACCTTGTTGTCCCGGTACTAATAATGTTATAACTTTCATTTCACAAGTCCTAAATAGCAAATCTTACAATTCTAGAACCTATACAGTTTTTTCCACAATTTTTTAGTTGGCCACAAGTCTAGATTAAATAATCTAATCACCTGTTATCAACCCAAAAGATAGATATGCCATCTTCTGGACAACAACGTTAAAAATTTCATATCTTTTAATATACACATGCAAACATATTGAGTTCTGGCATTTTAAGAAACTACAGGAAATTATCTACCACTTCCTAGTCATTTGTAAAATTTAATTATGTCCTTAAATTAATCAAATTAATATTGTCCCATGACTACATCTAGCAGCAACCCGGTATTAGACAATAGCCTCCCAAAATTCATAACTTCTATTCTACCTATCTACAAATTGTGTTCTTAGACTTTCTGAAAATCTTAATAAATTACCTACAATATTCATGTTGACCAAATTTCCAGATTAATTCATTTACTGTTTTTAATCTAAAGGTTAACACATACTACCAATACACGATAAATCTACTAGACAATAGGATTATAAAATTCATATATCACAATTTACTCATCTGATCAAAAGAATAAAAATTCTACAAAAGGCTATCAAAATTCCTATAACTTTCTAGTAGATGACATCCTCATATTATGGCTATACGATACCTGTAAAAATAGTACAATAATACAACAGACCAAACCGATCTACTACTTGATTTCTCCGACTAGGAATTGTAATTCAATTCCTTCTCTAATCTTGTTTTTAATCTCTAATTAAAATAAACCAAAAATAAAGGAAGTAATCAAATCGTTATCCAGGTGACGAAACCCATATCGTGATTCCCTTCTCATTTTTCCTTGTTTCCCTCTCTTCCTCCCTTCCACTGTACAGGGCATGGCCGCACTGGACAAGCAGCAACAACTCAACGGCACAGCTTCCTCCTTTCTTCTCCTTCTCTCTTCTTGGCCTTATCGTCTGCTTCCTCTAGTTTAACACCGGCAGTCTGTTCAGGATTCCAAACTCATAGTGACAACTAAACATGAGGCTTGTGCTTTTTGCGAGATTTAACCCAACACCTTAAAGCACAAGCTGACAACAGCCATGCATGCATCACTTGTGTCCACGTTCCCGAGGGCTTCCCTGTCTTCCTTCTGGTGTGAGTCGTGCATGCTAACAGCAGCACCAGAAACTCCAGCAGTAGCCCTCAAAACAGGGCCCCTACTTTTTATTTGAGAGCTTCCTCTACTTTTGAGGGCCCTGTTTTCTAGGCTGCACTCCAGCAGGAGCCCTCAAAACAGGGCCCCTACTTCTCAATTCCCTCTATTTCCTCACACACTATATGCATATGTATGGGACAAAAGCACAATACACAATAAAATATTTATGATTTCACAATGAGGGACAATATTTAAATTTATGAATTCAAATACGAATATTCAAATTTAAATTCAAATTTGTTCTGAATTTAAATTGAAAGCACAAAGTTCATCACATAGCATCAAATAAATTGGTATAATCCATCATAACATGTAAAATGAAGTCTACAAAAATTATTAAACAACTAGCTAGCGCTATGTATCGCCCACAAATGTTCCACAAGATCATCGCGGAGTTTCTCATGTCCCTGTCTATCTTCAATCTCCCTGTGTATCTTGAGAAACTCCGACAACACAAGTGGATTGCGGCGTTGGTATTCCTCCTCCCTTAGCTCCCTCAGCCCCAACATCATCTGCGTCTCGCTCATTATCAATTATCATATTATGCATGATCACACACGCTGTCATTATATACCATAGTGTCTCCTTATTCCAAAATCTTGCAGGACCTCTAATCATGGCAAAGCGTGATTGCAACACACCAAATGCTCTCTCAACATCCTTCCTTACTGCTTCTTGAGCTTTTGTGAAATGACATTTCTTGTTACCTTGTGGGTTTCTGTAGCTCTTCACAAATGTAGCCCATGATGGATAGATCCCATCTGCCAAATAATAACCCATGGTGTACTTGTTGCCATTCACCGTATACTCAATAGCAGGTGAAGTTCCTGAAGTTAGCCCGAAATAGAGGGGACCTCTTCAGAACATTGATATCATTAAGTGATCCAGGCAATCCAAAAAATGAATGCCAAATCCACAAATCCTCTGATGCAACAGCTTTTAGTATCATGGTTGGTCCATCCACATGTCCCGAGTACATCCTTTTCCATGCAGTTGGGCAATTCTTCCACCTCCAATGCATATAGTCAATGCATCCAAGCATACCTGGCCAACCCCTCTTGTTATTTATCTCCATCAATCTTGCAGTATTCTCAGTATTGTTCACCAAAAACCTCAACCACAGCTTTTACAAAGTGATGGAAGGCCTCAATCATAGTGTTCTCTGCAATTCTGACAACCTCATCTATGGAATCTGCATGAACATCATATGCTAGCATCCTAAAAGATCCAACCACCTTCTGAAGGGCAGTGGCTCCAAGCAATCCTACCATTTGTCCTTTGCCTGAAATAATCATCATGTGTCTCCACCCCTTCAACAATTCTCAAAAAACAATGCCTTTGACATTCTAAATCGTCTCCGGAAGAACTTGTCATTGTAAATTGGGGGGTCTGCAAAATAATCTGCCACAATGCGCAGGTTCCCAGCATGCATGTCTCGTGGTACCACTTGAAGACCAGGCACCGAACCACGCCGAGCCTTCTTGCGTTCCCTTTCTTCAGCATCAGCAAGAATGAGCACAGCCGCAGCCAAATCATCATCGTCTGATTCATCTTCCTCCCACCATTGCTCAAGAAAATCATCATCATCATCGGTAAACACCATTTGCAGTACATCACTGAATTTTAATTAAACAAATTCAATCATGGACAGCATAATATTTTTTTAAAAAAGAACATATACATAGTTATCATGCTTAAATGACAAACATAGAGAGGGGAACAAATTCAACCATAGTTATCATGAATAATAAGCACCAACATAGTTCATCAAAACATAATCATCAACCATACATAGTCCACTCCCATCAACTAAATTAACTAGTCATCAACCATACATAGAAATCAACATAAACATCCATAGAGCATACATAGTAATAAACCAAAACAACCATCGATGTCTCAAATCTCTTCTCCACCACCAGACCCTCCACTGCCAGCAAAGCCACTGCCATCGTTGCTACCACCCAAACCACTGTTTAAGGCCGCCATCCTTTGAGCTGCAAGCTGTGCCCTCATTGCTACATATGCCTTTACATCGGGGTCCAATGTGTTGAGATCACAAAACATAATCTTCTGTTCTTGCTCCCACATCAACTTTCTCTCCTCATTTGCAACCTTGCGCTCCTCAATCGGTGCCTTGCGCTCTTGCATCATCTTGGTCTCCTGCCATCTATCTTCTCTATTTTTTCTTTTTCCATAAGCAATTTCTCAAGCATCCCTGCATACTTAGATTCTTCCCCTCCCCTTTTCACCTTCTCCTTTGCTTGCTTCCTCCCCATAGGCCTTTTTGCACTAGGCATAGATGAGTCAGGAGTTTGGCTCTTGCCACTATCATCATCTTCTTGATCAGGAACATCAATTGGTGTTGAGTTGCTTGTCCTAGGCCTTTTGGAGGGCAGAAGAGCCGTGAACTTGGGGCAATGCCTAACCTTCATCCAACAGTGATAGAAAGGGAAACACTTCTTGTTTGGCTCCATGTCTGCATATATAGTTTGTGCTTCCAACACCTGAAAGCAAAGACATGTGTGAAGCAACATTTTTGGTATATTAATGAATTGATTCATGCTAATGTTCAATATGAAAGGATCTCTTACATGTTCCTGGAAAGGCACACCACTAAGATGGCGACACTCAACTTCTTCAAAATAGCCCTGAAACTTCTGCAACTCCTTGTAAATTATGCCCCACCGATGCTCAAGAGAGTTGGCAGTCCTACTAGAATTAAATTTCTTGTTGGCATGGTAGTTATCATGAATTCGCTTCCAATATGCTGAACCAGGTTACTCATTTGCAGTGATAGGATCCATGCTAATGTTCTCCCATGACTCACATAGCTGGAGATCCTCTTGCGGAGAGTAGTTGGCAGCACAGCTTGGCTTCTTTTTGGATGCACTAGGTTCACTAGCAATTGGTTGAGACACAATTGGTTGAGTACCAATTGGTGAAATATCAATACCATCAATGTCAGTCTCCTCGGACATCATCCTTGACCACTGACCTTCTTGCGACATATCTCAAGCTGTGGAAACCACAATCAAGAACAAATACAACACATACTATTTGGATCAATCGTATTCAAATAAAATAATGACAGTTAACAATGTGTCAATGCAAAAACTTTTGTTCATACAGTACTATTTTTAACAACATGTCAATGCAAACAACTTTTGTTCATACAATACTATTCCAGACATTTGTGCGTGCAAAGCATGTCAAGTTACAGACGAACAACATCTGTTTTCCTATTTGGCATCGTTGGTATTATGGCAAACAGAACAGGGTTTACCTCGCTGTGGGGGTGGCGTTCACTCGGCAGCACCGCGCGGAGCTTGCACGGGGACGGGGACGGACAGGCGGGCCGCGCGGAGCATCGACGGGGACGAGGACAGACGGCCGGGGCTTGGTCCCAAGTTGCACGGGGACGGACGGCGGGGCGGCGTCGAGCTGCGACGGGGATGGCGACGGGGACGGCGAACTCAACGGACGGGCGGCTGCCGTGGCGCTTGCAGGCGGACGGCCGGGCTTGCTATTCCGACGCGGCACTCGGTCCCCGCAGATCTGGGATTGCCGCTGGGCGGCGCAGCGGAGCGGCACGACGACGGAGGTGGCACGCTTGGGCGGGAGGGCCGACCTGCCCACGGCCGATGCGGTAGCCACGGCGGCGGCGGCGGCGGCGCGGGGCGGCGGATCGGGGTGGGGCGGTGCGGCGATCGGGGGGGCGCGGTCGGGGCGTGGTGGGCGCGCTCGGGGCGGATCGGGGGTGATTGATCTACTGAACCCAAGGTTCGGCTTGTGGGGATTGGAGATGTGGGAAGGCGGCGGGGGATTTTGGCCGAGCGCAGGGAGAAGTTTCACGGTGCAAAAAAAAAAGGAAAATGAGAGGCAGGGGAGGGCCCCTGGGAATGAGGGCTTGGAGGTCTCATTTGAGAGGCCTCCTATTTTTGAGAGCCAAGTAGGGGGCCCTGTTGGAGCTGAGTTTTTTTTGCTCTGGCTCTCAAATTTGAGTTTGAGGGCTCAAGTAGGGGCCCTGCTGGAGTTGCTCTTTGGGTTAGTGTCAGAGGAGGTTAATTAGCCCAATAATGGTCCACTTGGCTTTGGACTCTAATTCGCTTTAGGCTCCATTTAGGACTCACTTACAGCCACTCTTAGACCATCAGACCCACAATGCTCAAGTTAATTTTTATTATTTTATTTCATTAATTCACATGCAATATTTTAGGATACTATAAATCCTACAAGCATATAAACATGAGACACCTATTAAAATCTACCAATTCAACTCTCTAGTGATCCTCAACACCAAATCCTATCACACAATATTTGCACTCCAATGATTTCTATTAACTATTGGCTTCATCATGAAATCTACTTGCTATCTTACTTCTATATGCAATCGTATGCATATTTAGAAACACAGATTCAACCGTTCCATCTCATGTTCAGAATCTGAAGTATAATCCTATTAAAACTTCAATAATCATAATCTTATATCAATTAAAGTCTCTCATGACATTACAACAAATTTTATCCAATCATTCTAGGTAGAAGAATTATCTAAAAAATCCTCCCATACAAATTCTAAATCCATCAGTATTCAGATTCCCAAACCCATTGCATACAATACCAATAATTATCTATGTTAAGGAATGAATGTATCAATTTAATATGATGACTAAGTATCTATAGTAGTGATACTCCTAAAAGTAATATCCTCCAAGACAATAATTCAATATATTCTTAACTTATCCACCCCAAACGGTTAAATTTAATCCATTGCATCCCAAAAGTCCAATGTATCCAAAAAATTTGGTAGATTAAACAATACTATTGATCATCCATCAATACTTTATACTTCTTTATAATCCATTAATTCCTATTAGGAAATATCATACTAGAGGTGGGCATTGGGCCGTGCCGTGCTGGCACAGCCTAGGCCCACCATGCTTCAGGCCATGTCATGCCATGCTGGCTCAACATGGTCACCCCACCGTGCCATGCCGTGCTGACCTACCTCACCTCTGGCCAGGCCCAAGCATGGCCCAATGCCCCGTCGTGCCGGTGTTCATGTCGTGCCAGCCCAAGCCCAGCCCGATGTAACTATATACGACGAAGGCGGCTGCAATGGTGGCAACGGTCGCCATCTTCATTTCTCTTATACCTGCCTCATTAAAAACTTGTTAAAATTGAATTAGTTGTATAAAAACATGGGCACGTAAATATTTCAGTGGAAAAGTAACAATATGCGCACAATATACTAGTCTTGTGGCGTACATGTGTGCTTGCTAAATGTAGGCATATACGGAATAGGACCATATTGTATGTTGTATATTTGTATAGATACTAAGTCTACCAGAGAGAGTGTGGAAATTGCAAGTGTGTCTTTCCTTGATGTTAGGAAGGTCCTGAAGTTTGGAACTACTATTATATCTGTTAAACATCAAACCAACAGTGTGGAAGAACAATGCAATTAGCAATAGCTCAGGACTTACCTCATACTCTAGTCACTGAGAGTCTGAGACGCATACCAATCTACCATGGCTAGATGTTGGAGACAAGATGAATGTGACAAGATGGCATACACTATACATCCACTTCTAAGAGACAATCATACATCCAATTCCAAAAACTAGAACTCTCAATGTTTGAAAATGTAGTATATCATAACCTTCTTGCAAAGGTTGGCATCTTATTCCGTAACTCTATGGTTCTCTTTCTTGCATGGAGGCATGAATTGCGTAGCAATTTCCGGAATGCAATTGTGAATAATAAAACCTTGTGAGAGACTCAGGAGGAAGGAAATGAATACAAGAAGCATTAACTAAGCTTGAGAAACCATTGAACTAGATAAGACATAAAAGAAATAATATCCAATATCTTATCCATTAATACAACCAATGGCTGCACGAGTACAGAAGAAAAGCATATGTACGAGAGAAAATCCTTAGCAACTCTTATAAGCACGGTTGATTACTAGTCAATCCAACAAATTTGTTAAGTATTATTATTATTATTATTTTATAATCCATCTACCTTTTATTTGTTTCATTTTCTTTCTCTTTTTTCTTTCTTAACACCCTTTATTTTCTTTTTTCTTTCTTTCTTTTCTCCTCTTTTTCCTTTTTCCTTCACTTCTTTTTCACCTGATGCTAACCTTCTCTTCTCGCCCCTCCCATCTTATTCTTCCTACAATCCCACCGACAGCCTCATGCCCGCCACCCACCTCCTCCCCTCACCGCTTGCCTCCTTCCCCGGTCATCCCCTCCTCCATCGGCCTCCTCCTCCTTCCCTGACCTCCCCCAGCTGCCTCCTCCTCCCCCGACCCCTCGGCCGCCTCCCCGGACCTCCATCTCCCTTGGTCGCCTCCTCCTCCCTCGATCCCCACCCCTGGGCCGCTTCCCCTGACCCCCACTTCCCTCGGCCACCTCCTCCTCCCCGACCCCGACCCCTGGCCGCCTCTCTCTCCTCCCCGCCACCTCTCGCCCCTTCCTCGATCCTCGGCACTGCGTCGCCCTAGGTCCCTCTGCGGCCATGGCTCCCTCCCCTCCCCTGGCTGCCTCCCTCCCCTCCCCTTACCGGCCACCTCCCTCAACCTCCCCCAACGACCCTTCCTCCCTCAACCTCCCCCGCCCTCCTGCCATCTTCTCCACAACTTGCGCCAGCGAGGCCAAGGCAGCTGCGCGGGAGGTTGAGGCTGACGATTGCGCGGGCCACGGGAGACGAGGTGGGTGGTTTGCTGGAGCTACGGAGCAGGCGAAGGTGCCAGCATCGATGCCAGTGGAGGCATCTTCATGACCCCCACCTCCTTTATTGTGTGCTCATGGGCGGTGCGGGGATGCAGAGTGCGACAAGCTTTCGGCTGTCGCCCTTAGCTCCAGCTGCCCTATTCCTCCTCCTGCGACTATCGTCCACTCGTCCGGGCTCTGGTATACTCCACTCCTTCCCCTCTACTCCTTCTCTCTCTACTCTATGTCTGTGATGGCTTATGGATATGGAGATGACTGTGAGAAGTGCCCATGGGATGGTGATGGGAGGCACGGTCGAGGCCAAGGCGGTCGCCGGAGGGACTAGAGGGGTTGCCTATGCCCGGCGTGCCACCAGTGCCCATCGTGCTCCCCGTGCCTGGCTGGCCTGAGCATGTCATGATTCACTGTGCCGTGCTGTGCTACCAACGGGCCGACTTTTTAGGCCTGGCTTGGTCCACCGTTTGTGCCGTGCTAGCACGGCCCGCCATGTGTCATGCTCGTGCCGTGCTTGGGTCATGCTAGGTCGGTCGGGCCTCGGGCTGGCCCAGAAAAACAAGGCCCATCTCCCACCTCTATAGCATACCCTTAATCACTAGTCACCATTCATCTACTCCAAAGCAGCATCAAATTTGATACATGTCTCTCCAAAGGATGTTCTTTGAAATCAATTATACACCATATCATTAACAACACTTGGCATATCATACCTTGTCACTTAATTTCAATGATTACGACATCTCATCGAAGCATCGAAAAGGCATCTCAAAAGTGTTTAAACACTCTTCTTCATAAAGGGGACATTTAACTTCAACCACCCAAAATATTCGAAAAGAACCACATAGATTTATATCTTTCTCATGATAATGAACTTGCAAAAGACATTTCCCATTACCCATAATATTGGGTAAATGAACAAATCATATTCCTCAATAAAACGACAAAACTCCCATAGAAAGGACAACTATGCAATTTAATAACTTTCATGAGCCGCAAGAGTAGCTCACCATTTGGGGGAATAATAATGTATTCATGAAACAAAATAGCAAAGGAAAGCACATTACCGATACTTTAAATGACTAAGAAAAACTCATAGAAAGATTATAACTCACCCAAAGAACGAAAATAACCAACATAAACTCATCCCCGATCAGTGTGACTGAGGTTATCCATGGAAAACTTATCATCACTCATGCCCCATGAGCAATGGCACGTCCAGGTCATCCCACAGCCACAACCATGACCTCTATCTCTCGACATCACTATCCATCTCAATGAACTGACCATTCAACATAAACATAGGTAACAACTCAACATTCATTAATAATTACACAACTAATGGAAGTGTAAATGCAATGTATGATATAATCCCATCCTACTATACACGAGTCTATCAAATTTATGTCTTAAGTAACTTAATTATCCCCAGTCAAATTTTAGCAACAAGAAATCTTAAGTGAAATTTCAACATTAAGTTTTTTAAAGTCATTTCATTATTAGGATTGTTCGTTTTTTAAGTTACCAAACATATATCAAATTTTAGTTGATTAAACAAATTATTAATTTAGTAACCACAGATCTAATGACAGCTCTGATACCAACTATAACACTCTGGCTTAGCAAAAGCCTAATATGTCACCTACAACTACTATCACCACCAATTTTAACTAGTAATCAAGCATTACCAACATCTAGACTTCAATAATAAATATCTAACAATATAGTAAACATAAATTTCAGCAACATTGTAACTATAAACTAAACTTAAGATGAACCAGCAATAACCATGATGAATCATAAACAAGTCTAAATTGAGTAAAGCATCAAAGAGCAATACTAGAAACTATGAACACTAAGGGGAACATAAATTGTCTAATCAGTGTTATGAAAATTACTAATTTTACATGTCCATAAGTGAGAAATAGCTAGGTGAAGTGAAGAGCTACAAGCATGCAATAATCCATATTCTACATCCACCCATGCACGACGTCTTCAACGTCCACCTAAAAAAACTAATAAGTAAGGGTGATTCCATGATTCAGCAAGTACAAAGCAAAATAATAAGCGAGGTATTATCTTATTAGCAATTCATAACCATTTATCATAACTCAATTTCTCATATTCATTCTCATCAGTTTCTATTCACATATCTCATTAGCTTAAATCGCTTTTCACTTTTCATGAATGCAATGCAATACTCATGCACATGTCTCAGTTTTCTTCTGCATATATCAATATAACTGATTGTTCACCCATTATGACACACCCTTCCCCTGTCCTTTTTCAAATAGGGTCGTCTTGTCCTTTTTCATATACGGTCACAACTTGGACTCTCATCTTGTCTTTTTTCATACAGGGTCTCACCTCCATTTCCATGGAGTTCCTACCAAAGTTCACATGCAACACAATGTTTACCTTTCATTAATTAATTAGCAACAACATCATTTTAACCATAAACATCATCATCATAATTCTACCATAAGCATCAATATTCTACCATAGAAAGGTGAGCATTACACAAACAACCATCATAGTAAGTATTTATTTAATCATATGAACAAGTTTTAAATACCCGAATACCATTCTACTATACATTTGCCTTTTTAGTTGCGACGACTGGCTTGATTGGGAGATGACAATACACCCGACGCTACTCCTCCCACAACAATTACACATTCTCAAAATAGGCTTTGGCAATATAAGGCAACAAATAAATAACAACGCTTCTACACGCTCCCCAAACCATAGCTTTCCCACCTTACCAAATAGTCAACCCCGTTGTCCACGTACTAAAATCATTGTAACTTTCAATTATTATATTGAAATATAGAAAACCATATCAGTTATAGAATATATATAAAATTTTCTACAACTTTCTACTTAATCAAATGTTCAGGTTAATTCATCTAAACCCTTATTTTAACCTAGAAGCTAGATCCATCATCTTCTCGACAACAGACTTAATAATTCCATATCTTTTAATATACACAATGCAAACCTACTAAACTATGATATTTTCAGAAACTAAGGTAAATTACCTACCATTTTCTACGTATGCCTAAAATTGAATTCTGAAATTAAGTTAGTCAAATTAATAATTTTCCACGACTGCGTCCAGCAACAGCCCGGTTATGGACAATAGTTTCCAAAAATTCATAACTTCTATTTTTCTTATCTAAAAATCATGTTATTGGACTCTATGGAAATATAATAAAATTGTCTACAATCTCTAGTTATTGACTAGACCTAATGCAATGTCCTTAAAGGCTTAAACCATAAAATATCGAAACATCACTCGATTGTAATGACCTGCTGGACAACAGAATTACAAAAACCATATATTACAATATACTCAATGGAATTTAGTGATCTTGAGCTTGTTGGAAGTAGTATAAATTTATCTACAACTCTTTAGTACACCAACTCTCCAGATTCGGCCTCCAAGGCTCTCAAAAATTGTTTAGATCTAAACTACAAAAACTAGAAAAATCTAGCAATCTTAAATGAGAATTAACACTAACTACGGGGTTAATCATACCCTAATTATTATTATTATATTTGC
Organism: Dendrocalamus sinicus; assembly: GCA_036346575.1. Lineage (NCBI taxonomy): Eukaryota > Viridiplantae > Streptophyta > Magnoliopsida > Poales > Poaceae > Dendrocalamus > Dendrocalamus sinicus. Next base: position 13,311,113 of record CM070651.1, on the reverse strand, counting down.
TTTTAGTCATATTTGTCACAGATTTAGAATATTACATACTAATTAGGGTTTAAGGTTATAAATAATTAGCCTACTAATATCCAATTTGACCTAAATAACATCAAGTATTTAATTAATTTATAATTAGAATTTTTGGGATATTGCAGAAACCTACAAGGTAGCCACAACACAAATGATTTGGAGACCATATGCGCTTCAATCAAGTAAACAACATTTCTTTTTTTCTTTTATTTCCTTTACATTGAGGACAATGGAAAATTTGAGTGTGGGGGAGGGTGTGATTTACTTGGTTAAGTTATCATTGTCTAAAAAATTATGAAAGTTGAGATTTAAGCTATTCACAGTCTCGTCGAATGTTGATGATGTTATCTTGGTAATTCTGATCTTGAGCTTCATTTATTAGTGGTGTTCTAACATTTAGAGATGGATACATTAACCCATAGTCACCCTTAGTAAAGTTTGAAACCAGAGATTTTAAATATACTTATATATGAGGAAGACCCCCTTTTTATGTTGCAGTACCCTTTGATGAAGAATCGTTCTATTTTTTGATCCTACCATAGCCAGAAAGTAGATGTAGGGCATTTGAAACCACCACATGGCTATCTGTTGATTTGGTGGTCGTTGTTAAGTTTGTATCAACCTAAAAGTAAGGAGTTTTAGAAGCTAGCCATCATTTTTGTGTACCTTCTACCAATTGCTAGCTGAAAATATTCAGCATTGACGATCCTACCTTGGGTTTGAGCAAAATTCGCTGGATATTCCCCCTGTAAACCAGTTCTTTTATGTTATCATGCCTACCTATCAACAAATTTCAATTGCCATTGCATTATTTTGAGCATTTGGCTTGATTAGCTTCGTAAAAACAATCATTGCACTAGTTATGCTGGGATTAAAATGAGAAACTAGTGGATTGTTTCCAAAGCTTCATCCTCCAAATAAAAAAAGATAAAAAATAAGGAAAAAATAAAATAAAATAATAAATAAAAAGGAGGATGAGTTGAGGGACCATGAAAACTAAGTACCCTTGTGATATTGAAGAAAGTGCAAAGGCTCAAGTTCTTCAGTTGTTGACAGATGTGCTCATTGTCTTCTAAGTGCATTAATCTTGGCATGAAATTTTGCCTTCCACCTTGTGCAATCCGGTCACCCTTTGCCACTTGCACAAGTCCACCTTCTAAAGCGTGTGTTCATTCCTCCATCCTCCTTGATTATCATCGTTGTGCTCTAATGGCCATTTTGACAAGACTTCTAAAAATTTAGCATGAATCCTTATTGGACTTTTCAATATCAAGCTTTTCAGACGAGCATTTACCCTACAAAACTCCACATATAAAGCTCATTTTGATTTTTAGAAGTACGGAGAGGCCTTGTTGAATAATTTTAGTGAATAAGAGAGATTCTTTATTGAAGAATGGTTGTTGTGACTCTTGATTTTGGGTAGTAATTTTATATGCATGAAAAACTCTGGTGAATAGTTTGAAAAGGAATGACTTGCGATGTTAGTTTAACAATTGACTTGTTGTGGAAGGGATAAAAATTCTCTAGGTTGTTTGTTCCCCATTTATAATTGTAGGATTCTTGACTATGTTTTATTGGGATTCAGCTAAATTAACTTGAAAACTTTGATATGTGAAATAGTTTGATATTAGATTTAGTCATTTGTCAACTTAAATTTCAACACTAATCCCTATCTTTAAGGTAAAATTTTCTCAAGGACGAGCAAAAGTCAAAGTGTTGGGGAGTTGTTGGTGCTTGATTTGTATATTTTTGTTGCCCCATTTATCATAATTAATATGATATTCCATGCTTAATTGTACCATTTGGCAACTAGCCCTAACAATTCTCATAGATGTTTGATATTTTAGTGATGTACAGAAAATATGCTGAAATACGTCATGTTTGGCTGAAAAGAGCAGAGAGCTTTCTCAGAAAATATGCTAAAATGAACATTATCAAATGACAAATTGAGGTCACCATGATGTTTGCCTCGTCAAAATGATTGAAATATGTGAGGCCATGTGGAAGTCACCTCATATTGTGTGATGAGTATTTTGACTTTGTTTACGTTTTGTTGTTGAAGTCTAAGTTTGATTTTGTTTCATTTGCTCCCCGATTTTTGTTGTCAGGTGGATAGCAGTTTGACTAGTCAACAGCGGTGGTCTGACCACTGTGCGTGTGTGGTTTGACTAACAGTTTGGTGTGGCCAGTCGTGAAGAGTAGTCCAACCAGAAATGCAATGTAACCGATTTCTAGTTTGTGGTGCGTTTGTTCTAGAGAGGTGATCATCAAGTTGCGAGGAGTTTTTGAGAGCAGTGTGGCCGGCCATGTAGTGGCAGTCCAACTTGAGGTTGTAGGGCGGTTTGACCTGTGTTGGGCCAGCGGTCAGACTAGTGTTTGTTACTTCAGTTTGACCAGGGTCGACTAGGCAGTCCGATTGGCCGTTAGTTGGCGGTCATACCGGCTTTTGCTAAGTTGAGTGGTTTGAGTGTGTACATGGCATAGGTGTCGTTGCTTGGGTATAGCATGTTGCATAATGCATTGTTCTGACTAACGTGAGGCAAGCGCATAGAACTTGTACTCAACATGATTGCTTGGTCTTTGAATGTGCAGGTGGCTTGGAAGATGGAGTAGTCGACGGCAACGGACTAGGACTAGGCAGGGGTGTTGAGGTCCAAAGCAGTCATGTAAGTCCAAGTGAGGCTATGTGGCTCAAGCAGGAGCACAGAGAAGATAAGGATCGTAGTGGGGCTAGTTGGTGTGTGAAGTGATGAGACCGATACACGTAGAGACAGTTCGGGGGCATATCGAATGCATGAAGATGTGACTACTATAGGCGCGACATGTCAACATATGCAGAGATGCTTTGGTGTGAGGTAAGGATTCTTGGCTCATTAATTATGTCAATTGATGATTTTGTGTCTAGTGGTGCTACATGATGGTTTGCTTATTGTTGTTGGTTGTAGGATTCCGGAGCTAGGTTATGGTAAGGTGGAAGGGATAGGGACTAAGGTATAGGAGCTGAGGTCCAGAGCGATCAAGGTGTCGTTGGAAGATGATTGAGGCTAGTGGAGCGGTTATAAGTTAGGAAGACAAGGAACTAAAGCGGGAACTACAGGTGGTGGACATGTTGGGCGATAACAAGGGAATAGGACTAAGCTCAGGGTGGAGCTGAGGTCCGTCCGGTTGGGTAAATCTGGGTGCGATCATGGTGCTAGGAAAGACATTTGGCGCTTTAAGTGACTTGGGCATGTTTGCAAGCGAGGATGGTTCTCTGGAATCCAAATACGTGAGAGGTTTGGTTGTATATCATTGGGGCCACATGGAGTTAAAGATGAAGCATGGGGTTACTTTAAGGCGAGGGAAGCGTGAAACTTTGTGGAAGGCGGTAGAGGGATATTTTAGTAAATTGCCCTACATTGAAAAGTGGTGATGTATGGAATCACAGTGTTGGCCTAAGTGGTTTAGGTCATGATTATGCTAAAAATGCTAATTGGATCAAGTGTTGATTCATTAATGGGTAAATGGTTTTGTGCACTTTGAGAAACATGTTTGTGTGAGTATAAAACATGGTATTGTGTTGGGTTACGGGTTAGCCTATGTAAGAGTGGATGAAACCTAATTAGATGTGTTGGTTAGAGTTTCCCTTGTGAGCCTCCATATACAAGGAGGGAGAGAGGTAGCTTAGAGCTAAGCTTTGGAAGAGCTATTGATAAATCTTGGAGAGGATTTTGGGTTCTTGAAGAGAACTATTGTGAAATGAGTTGTGGATCTTGTTCTTAGGCTTATTATCATCCTTAGGTTTGTAAAGTGGTTAGGGAGTGGCTGCAGACATTCATCTCTAAGTATTAATAGAGATCAAAATTCGTCCAAATCTTTCTCCTCTTTGCTCTCTTTGCTTAAGTGTTAAAATCTCGATTAAGCTTGGCTTTTAGTGTTTCCTCTTCTCATCTTGATCTCTCATGATGCTAAGAGTATCTCCATCATTTTCCACAAAGCCAACACCCATCTTATAGGCTTAAGTACTATTCCCATTGTATGGTATATCACTAAGGTGACTGTTACCAGATGACTTTCCTATTCATTAAGAGTGTACTAAACTATTGTCATCTTAATCCAAATTTTCCTATTAAGGAATTGAGATCAAGGAGAATTGGGACAGGTTCAATCTTAGTTCCCACTAAGAAGCCCAATAGCCAATGATACCTGATGAATGTGCTTCAAATTTGAGGATGTGTCACAGGAAAGTAGGATTTTTAGCCATACTAGTACTAATGAGTTCTACTGATTTGAATTATCTAATTTAAAGAGTTGTGATATTTTTCCTCTCTTTTGATAGGGTTAGAGTGAAGAGCGGTAAAGGTAGGTTGAGAAACAAAGTTTGGGAGTAGCCTTACATGTTTCCAAATTCCAATGGTATACCATTCGTTCTTAACATAACTTAGCTCAACATTAACACAATTTAGCACTTGTGGCATTGTTTGTTTGAGATCCATTGCAAGTTGTAATGCATGGGCACCCTACTAGTATTCTAAAATAAGGCGGTACCCGTAGCTTCCCTAGTAGCTAAAATCAAAGGGGAAGGCACTCCATGGTGCCTAGTTGGAGCCAAAGGGCTAGCGCAATTAGTACCTGGCAAGGAACCGCCCTTTGTAATTGTTTTGACTATTTTTATAGTTCCCACTACTTTCTACTATGTTAATTAAAGGCAAGTCTATTGCCACCTTTTCCAAAATTTTTGGGGGAAAATGACGATATGTAATATATGTAGTGTTATAGAATCCTCGAAAATTTCAACTTCAAACACAAAGTCTGTTACAAGAAAAAAGTTTGTAGTGAATAGTTATATTTTCCTTTTTATTTTTTTATTTTCCTATTGATTTATGATTTGTGAGGAATTTCTCATATTTTAACTCTTTAACATGGAATGAATTTGAACCTGGGATTTTATGCAATTCACAGCTTGAGTAAATATAGAAGTATATGTAGAATTACATTAATTTCAAGTTGATTTGGTGTCCCAACCAAAATCTTTTTTATTATTTAACCCTTTTTATTTTTATTTTATTAGGGCCATTTTCTGGCTCAGAGGTTCACTTTTCCTGTGTCATGGACAAAAGGGCTAGATTTGGGAATAAGTATGGTGAGGGGTTACTACTAAAAATAAATTAAAATGGGTTCAATAATAAAAATTGTTCACCAAAATGATATTGCACTTTTGTTGTCGCAATCCTAGCTTTTGTATCTATGGGCTATGGCCTGACAACAGTGGTGGAGCTACATCACTAGGGTGCACATAGCTGACCAAAACTAATTCAAGCTTGGGCATGTGGATATAAGCTAATATGCAGTAAACAATTCCATATAAACATTCAAAATTGACAATGACACCATATTTAAACTAAACAAAATCACCGTGTTGAATATATATATGGACAATTCAAAGTGATGCATTTTTTGTAAGAGGAAAAAGTGATGCAATTGAGCTTCAAAGTAGCTGCAAACTAATTGAATTGTGCCCTAAGTTTTGGTTCCTAACTCATAAGGCATGAGGAACCATGTCACTAGTTGGGCTAAGAGCCCGTGATGAGTTGCTAAGATGCATGATGCTGGCCCATGTGTAGCCTCGTGTAGCCTGTGGTGCCTCATTATCTTCCAGCCAAGGGAAATGCCCTGGATTTCTCCTTCAGTGAAGAGAGGTGCCACTGCCCTTCAGCCTATTACACACTTTTTTGACAGAAACAGCAGGACAGACTCCTGCTGCTGCGCTATACTAGATAAATAATAATGTACAAGAAAGGTAGAGGAAAGAAAAGAGAGAAAGGGAGGATCTCGAAAATAGAAACAAAATCAGAGAATGTTTATCCAGGTATTAAACATAGAGCGAAGTACCAGCTTGACTCTAAGAAGTAGAAAAGATGCCTCCAATCTGAGCAGAGATAGCCAATCTGTGAGACTGTAACAATGTTATTGAAAGATAAGTTCATTTCTAACTTTCCAAATTATCCAACTGTCAGTATGAACTTCTCCATGAATAACTGCCCTGTGAAGATTGATTTTTATTTAGGACTCTTGTGGGGCATCTGTGTTAGTGTCCCACTGAAACCTAATCGCATTCTAGCATTGTAATGAGAAGGAGCATTCAAAGAAAAGATGATTGATGGTCTCAATGATTTGGTCATCGCAGAGGACACAATGTATATCACCATCAATGTTAAAGTTTTTCCGTCTTAACATATCCTACATGTTGAGTCCTTCTTTTAGAAGAAGCCATACGAACACCTTTTGCTTCATAAAAGCATCTATTCTTCCATATGAGCGGGAAGGCTGGTGAGGTGTTGAGTTGCCTGAATTGGTGCGCGCACCATTTCATGAAGAGAAGTGGGAGTTTCCCCAAATGTAAGTCCATTGGTCGGGGGCGTTTTGGTTGATCACCTGGAGATATTGTTGCATGTAGTTTTTAACTGAAATTCTTGATCCGAAGCAAAAGAGTACATATTTGGGAATTTTTAGCAAAGAAGGTTTCTGTTCCAGCAATCTTTCAAGAGTAGAATGTCCTGGCCATTTCCTAGCTATCCCATTGCAATGCCCCTGAACTGGTTGATGCTTTTCATGATGTCTCTCCACTAGAAGGAACCAAAGTTGCTAGCTACATGAGGAACTGAGTCTGGGTAGTATTGTGCCAGATCAGGCTGAATAGGGAACCTCAATTCTTCAATAGAACTTGTGTAAATATTTCAAAAGCAATCCCTCATTAAGAACCTGAATGTTGGGCACTCCCAATCTGTAGGATCGGAAATGGCAACAGAGGAGGGGTGAATGGTGCCTTTAAAAATCGCCCCAAGTATTCACACGATTTTTCTTCTCTGACAGTTATATAAGCTATGAAGCAAGAAAAGGTTTGCTAACTGGACGATGAAAACTAGACCGACAAAAGAAAGGACAAGAACCGGGAGGACAGAAGAGCTAGCGAATTAAAAAAAAAGACTGACTGGCAAACGACTGTAGACTGAACAACCGAAAATAAGACACAAAAAGGAACAAATGAAAATAAATACTTCTGAAAACTGCAGCAAGAAAACAATTTTGGCAGTGAAAAGGAAGGAGTAAAAAGCATGCAGTGGGTGGCCAACTGAAGGAAAGACTAAAATACAGATTTTTGCTAAAGAAGATTAAGTGTTGAAATCTATAGACCGAAATCAGGACAACCAGCCACCATGAGCTGTTGCACCATTTAGTTCTAACCGAAAGCAATGGGATTAGAGAATAGAAACAAGAAGCAGATAGAAACAACAGCTAGCCGAGAGAAACTAATATGAGGCTGCAGCCGAAAATAGGTGAGAAGAATTCAAACTGAAATCTGCACACAGGGTGCAGCTGAATAACTGTGAGGGCAGTCGGCAAGCAACCCAAAACCAAAACCTGCAGGCTACATACTGTTCAAACGCAAAACAGATTTTCAAGGTTGTTTCCATCAGCCGAACAGCAGGCAACAAGAAAACTGAAAACACAGTAGAGCAAAAAACTGAACAGGGGACAAGCATTAGGGAACACAAACCTGAAAATGCAGAACAAGCAGCAGACCGACAGAAAATAAAAATAGCACACAGTAAAAACTAAAAAGAAGATGAAAAACAGAGAAATTGAAGAGATTCAGCTGCACTTCTTAGCCCAAAAGATCAAGAGCATGAATTAAATAGCAGCAAGACCTTAGGAATCAAAAGAACTCATCTAGAGAGCAAAAGATCAAGATTTGATCAAAATTCTGAGAAATGAATTGAGATGGGACATATTTTTAAATTGCTCATCAATCTTGAATCTTCTGCTCAAGGGACTTTGAAACTCATCTGGAAATGATCTCCCAACACATAACCACAACCCTAGAACAGATATTTCACCAAGAAATCAAGGATACAAGGGTGCCTTGCCTCCAAACCCTAGAAAGTTGGGAGCAGAGGAAGTGAGCTAGTGAAATTACTCATGATTAAAAAGAAGGATTTCTGGCTAACTTTAGAATCTATCATCTTTTGATCATGAGATCTTAACCCCATCTAGCATTCATCCTTTAATCAAACAGAAACAAGAGAACATACTTCCTCTGCCAACCAACACACTAAAACCCTAGAAACAGAGCACGCTTGCAATGAGAAATTTCTAGAGAATGGTACTGGCTTTGAAAACTTTGCTCTTGGGAAGAACTAGCCAAGGGCTTTGAGAACATATTCCCAGATTAGAGACAAAGTCATCTTGCAGCTGCTCAACCGAGGAAACAAATCACAAACAAAAGAGCACAGGCAAAGCGCACGAAAGAACTCAGAATCATGAGAGTTTCATAAAATAGGAAAGATTACACAGGGATTACAAACATCTCACTACGTCCCCATACGTAATTGAATATGAGGAAGAACACACTCGCAGGAGAACACACACTACATGAGCTGCTACTCACTCGTTGTAATATCCCGAACGTCGTTTCGGCGTAAGTTTTAAAATAATCGCGGAGTCGCCGATTTTTCGGTAAATCGCGGGAAGGAAAAAATAAAAAATTGTAGAACAGTATAAAATGAATAAAATAAGTTAAAAAAATAATAATAAACTCGGAGTGGGCTGTCGGGAGAGTGGGCCGACCACCTTGGGCCGAAGGCCCAAGGGGTGGCCGCACCTCCCCCCTCTCCCTCCCCTAAAACCCTAAGCCACTTTCCCCCTCCACCCCCACAGCCACCACCCCCCTTTCCCACCCTCTTGGGCGCAGCCCCCCTCCCTGGTTGGTGCCCCCACCTCCCCCCAAGCTGCTGTTCATTGGAGCCAAGAAGGAAGGAGAAGAAAGGGAAGAGGAGGAAGAAGAAGAGAAGGAGGAGAAGAAGAGGAGGAAAGAAGAGGGGTGATCTTAAAGGATCATCTAGGTAATTTTTCCTCATCCCAAACCATCTGTTCTTATGAATAATTAGGGTTCTTGGCACGGATTTTGAAGGTAGTTAATAGATTAATTGCCCGATTAGAAATTAGCTGCGGTCTGCCAGTAGATTGATTCGCGCAGCGTGTCTGTTCGTGAGGTTTTGACCTAGTAAACGAATTTTCCTGCGGACTCTCCCAAAAGGAAAGTTGTAGAGAACTTCCAGACGCATCTCCTGTATTTGTTTCGGAATTTTGTACCATGGGATCTGGGAGTTACAGGGTCGGCAATACTACTGTTTGTCAGGCGAGCAGATTGGTACAGACCGACGGTAATCTGTGAATTTGAGTTATTAAATATTTTTTATGGTCATGGACGTAATTTATAAAGTCGTAGATAATTTAGTGTTCTAGCTTCTGTATAAAATTCAGAATTTTTAGACCCCTGTACTGTTGCTGGGACGCAATTGAATACCGCTGTCCAATCTGCCAGAACAGAGTTCTTCCTCTGTTTTGGGCATTAAATTACACCTAGCTGTGATCAAAATAAAAATATGTGTTCTACATGAAAAATGTAGGTTTTTAAGTGATGAATCCAGAGAGGTATCGTTTGATGTATTTGAATCAATATTTTTAGAGTTACGAAAATGTTAAGCAGGGCTGCTGCAAAGGGTAATTTGCTGAATTGTTGAGCGGAGAGAAGTTAGTGCGGGTTCGGGGTTCTAGCGACGTCTTTAATTATTTATGTCGTGTTTGTATGCTGTGGCTTTGTGCTGAGAGATGCCTTTTGGACAGGTGGTCTTGTCCCTGAGCGCTCTTGATTTTACTTCGCTTCATCGGATTGAGGCAAGTAAACGTAGCGGTGGTTGCTACCGTTTAACTTGTTATTCTTTCTACTTTCAGTTTACATTATTATCATAATTTGATACATTATGCCATGGTTGCATGATATCTTAATTGTGGAGATGGTAGCAAGTATAATGATGGTCTAAACTTTATAGTGTGAATTGTTGATGGTTGTTGGTTTGTAGATGTTTGATCTATATTATGAGTATATGTGATCTTGATTATCTTAATGATATGTTGGTATAGTTTATGGTCGATTGCAAATGAAAGTGTTCAGGAGAATTTCTGGTGCATAACTATTGTGAATGCATGTTTTATTTGTTGAGACATTCACGCATGTGCATCATGCTGATTATTTTGAAGTCTTGGTCACGAGATGACCAAGCGCCGAGGTCCCCGTCATGTTGATGACATGACGGGCTAAAGGTCCCCATACTTGAGGAGTATGGGCAATTGGTCCCTGTACCAGATGGTACAGGCATGGGTGTGCATTGACGGATGCACACTCCGCATTACCGGTAAAATACGAAAGAGAAGAGATAAGCATTCATATGCATTGCATTGTGGAAAGATTCATTTGCATACATATGCAGTATGTTCTGGTGAAGTTATTTTGTGGAATATTCAACTTCATAGTTGCAATGTGGAATTGGCTCATGTGAGTTAATTGTGGTATGAGGATTGTGATCGTGGAATGTGGTTTCTCCCTTGTGCATGGTAAGGGTTGTGATGGTGGCATGAGATTCTTTTCTCTTGTAGTAATTGATGATATCAATTGTGGATGTGGGAAATAATAAAGTATTGAAGTAAGACATACATATGTTTTACTGCTTTTGATAGTGGTAATGGTCGAGGATTTAAAGTAGTCAAACAAGATTTATTTGCTAAATGCTTTACCGTCATTGATGGTGATTTGAGGTTGAGGATTTAAACATTGTTATTTGTAGAAGATTAAATGTTTTTCTCTTGCATCTAATCGTGGATAAAATGATTACATTCATATGCCAATTAAATCTGAAATTGAAGAGGTATGAATACGGAAGATGTGGTGGTTTAATAATTGTAGACATGAATTGTGGTTGTAGTTGTATGGAATTATAAATGATAATGTATAATTGTTTGTAGTTTGAATAGCCTGTTAAACAATTTGCTTGCTGAGATTTTATCTCACTCTTGTTTCCCCCTCCCTACAGGTGGACTTTGAGCATGCATGGGAAGGGTAGAGTGGCACCACACTGATGCACTTGGATCCTAGTTTAATGTTGTAATAAAGTTGAAAGGATTCTAGACCTTTGCATAGCTTTGTTTACATTATCTTAATAATGTTGAATTTTGTGAACTATGTTTTAGATTGAAATGTTGGAGGATGTTCTAAATATTGAATTGTTATCACTATCCTGTTATTCCTTAGTTGTTATGCTTTCGCTTATACTATCTTGTTTAGTAATTATTGCCAGTTTAATTTATCTTGTAAATTGGCTAGTTGTAGAGCAGTTTTAGTAGCATCCCAGGGTAATGTGGATCTTGGAGTGTTACACTCGTGAGACCCAATACCTACAGACTGCATACTCCTTTTCTTGACCTTGCTCTACTGCTGTCCACACCAACATATAGCAGAGGTTTACACCTCAAAATGGAAAATCAAGAAGTGGCATACACTCTCCACTCCCTCACCTCACACCCACATGAGGCAAAAGTCAAACACATGTACAGAAGTGAAGGGAACCAGCCATTTCTCCCAAACTTGAGTCAATTCTCCAAATTGCCCTCAAGCACCTTCCTGGAAGCTTCCTGCAACCGGTACCTTTGACCGTCTGGACCTCGACTCCTCTCTGAGTCTAGTCCCGTCCGCTTCGCTACACACGATCGCACCCGGCATCCAACCGTCTGGGCTCCGACTCCTCCCTAAGCCTAGTCTCGGTTCACTCGTCGTTGCCCGTCATGTCCAGGACCGGTAGCTCCGGCTCCGATTCTGTTAGACCCAGATTTTACCATCCAAAATCTTCTGTGATTCCACCGCACTATTCCCTAGATCAGTAGATAGTGCTCACATATTACAGTTCTGAATATCAAAGTATATATCATACGGAAGCATAAATATAATAGTAAACTTACTCATGGGCCAATTAGGCCAAAATCAATAAATTGCAGCAGCGGAAGAACGAAGCACACAGGTGGGACCTTCAGGACATGCCCACAGGCAGCCAACTGGAGGATCGCGACCTAGCCCTTGACATCTTCATCTTTTCTGCCAGCTTGTCCAATCTTGTTGCTGAGGCGAGGTGATTTGATTCCTGATGCTGAATTTTGTCGCAAAAGCGAGTGTGAGCACTCCAACCCCGTGCTCCGCGAGCCAATACACAGAATGCAAATAAATAGTATGCATGGCTTAACAAAGGAGAGGCTTGGGTTATTTTATTTGCCAAAAATTGCTTTTAGTAGCTTTGTTATTATTTCATCATAGTGTTATTGTTACTGCCTATACACCACCTAGTGACTACCATAATTGACTTAATCCACCAAAATACACTTTCTTTATTGATTGCTATCTAAGACTCCAAACAGCGAATGACATCATTTAATCAGTCCACCGATCATGCTCTTTCCATATTGATTGCTATCTATGACTCTTAAACAGTGATTATCATCAACTATGCAATCCACCAATCATTCGCATCGGGACTTCCTAATAATTCAATCCTTTTTGTTATTGTTCCAAAACCATAATTTGTTCTCCCAACAATCAATCTTATTTTCAACTGTCTGTCTCTAATTAATTCACTAGTATACATCCACCAAGAATATCATTGATCAAGATTAATCTCCCATAGTTATTTTCATATCTCCAAATTTTCCAGAAATTCTCAATTCATCCATCTAGAAATTGTTCGAATCCTATCAATTCAAATATTGTCAACATCTCCCAAGAATTTATAACAAATATCGGTGTTGTAATCCAACCATTACCTTTGCATTTCCTAATACTCCAAAAATCATATAATTCATCTATCTAGTCTATAAATCCATTTGGGCTCCACCTAATTTATTTCTCCTAGACTCCGCACTATCATTATCCCTCTTATGATCAATCATGAATCCACTAACTTCTTTATGTGATTGCCATAAACAGCCATATTCCTTTCTTACGACTCTATTTATTCTTCCTGACGTTTTATTTGTGAGAAATGTTACCATTATTCAAAAATATAATACATAGAAATTTCCTGAGACCTAGCAGTTTTGAACAAAAGAATAATGTTCAAGAAAATGCAATAATAATAGCGATCCAGATTCCATCCTCCGTTACATGGCATCTGCACCATATGGCATCTTTCAGTGTTATAGCCGCTTAACTTACCATTGGGACGACACCCAGGACAATTCAAATCAGGGCTTTCCACTGCCCTACACTTTTCCATTCCCACCCACAAAGTTTTTGAAATAGAACTATATCTAGTTAAGTTCCCATGTCCGCCCTTGACCGTGGGCACGGTTATTCGAATAGTTTTGACTCTGCAGAGTTTGTACACTTTCACCACAAGAGATAATCAACTCGTTACCCCACATGATGCCTTAGACATGTGGTTGAGCAGACCATCACAGTGACTTTTCAAAGTATCTAGTCCCTTTTCTCATTCACCTTATGGGTAGCCGCCCACTTGCGGTGGGTCCCATCTATGCGCGGGATGTTTCCCACAGCCACTAACGCAGCTTGGGCTTCTACTTCCCGCAACGTTAGGACAGCTGGGAAACTTCACCCACCACTGGTGTCCCTTTAGGCCCCCTTGCCATAGCGTAGCCCCATCAATCCACTACCAGTGAGATGAGTCCGGGGATTTCGATAAATCTACTTAGCCAAGTTGTATTTTACAGACTTGTGGTTGTACTGTTTTACACAGGAGGTCATGATAAGATTCAGTCCTTAGTGATATCTGGGCGGTTCTACCACAAACCACACTCTCGTGCACCTCTGCACCATACCCCCGAACCATCCGCGCAGATAAATAAGCAATTTGAGGTTTTTGGGAATGTAAAATAACCATATCCAACACACACCAGTCATTACCACCATGACTGCCCAACCAATTTTTCTCAGGATTAAAAGTGAGGCTTGGGCGCTCTCGCGCCCATGAGTATCTAAAACTAAGCATGGCATATAATTACGGACTTACTTTTGAAAAGTTACCATTATAATTTTGTTAAGGCGACAAGGTTCACATATTCAAGTATTCCAAAGGAGGTGTAATATTAATCAAGCAAGCAATGGGCATATAACTAAAATCTTAAATTAACATGTATTTGCATATAAAATAATAGCATCCAATTTGATAATTTAAACCAAAGTAGTTTGCAGAAAACGTAGGTTCAACATGATCAAAGTATTGACTCGCCTAGCGCGGTTTACCGCGGTCTTGAGCTTGCACAATGATTTCTCTTGAGCTTCTGGTCTTTATCTTCACTTCGAGCTTAATCTTGCTGGATCTACTGAATCTTCAGAACTGCAGTTTCTAATTACGCGCTAATAACTGGACACAAGCAAAAGTAAATGACTCAAAAGACCCAAATAAATCCAATCACTTTAAATACCTGATTTAATTATACATTTATTATGATTTGAGAATAGGAGGATGATTCAGTTTAGTGTGTTGTAAGCATAGCGGTAGCTGGATTCAAGTAGGAGGACGAGTTGTCTGGATGCTTTACCGTGAGGGAAAATTTTAGAAATACGAGGGATCAAAAGTGAAGATGTACCTACAGGAATAATCTGGGGAAAAGAGGGTGGCCCAACATGGCCGATTGGGGAAAAGCGAGGCTTGACCTTTTACTTGATGACTTTCTTTTAATTTTATTTACATTTATCAAGGAAGTTCCATGAGCTAGGTTAGACCTAGGATTCGATGCACAAGTTTTAGCTGAGCTTTGTTTTTGTCGAGCACTAATATTCAGGTCATTTTGGCTTACCAAATTAATTTTAGGGTCTAGGTGTATAGCACTTTATGGGGTATCATTTTTATGTGACCCTAATTACTCGGGTTAATGGTTAAACATTTATGTTAGAGTGTTTACATGTATTGGCCAGGTCATTTTAATGTAGGATAGCCTAGGGCTGCTATATTTTAGTAACTATATATTGATATGACCCTTTGATCTGAAGGTGCTGTGGAATTTTTCTGGCATTGATATTTTATTCCTTAGCATTTGTAATACTTTGATCTTAACTTATTTATGGCCGATGAAGCATGTTACATAGGATTACATTTCACCATCATTACTAATTTAAGGTTGTCGTTTAAGATTTTAGGATCGGTGGTATGGCAATGATGATGTCTACATTTCTAATAGGGTTCAGGATGAATGCAAGATATTTACTAATATGTTTTCTAATGGACTGCATGCATATTCTCCACATTCCTCTGGTTATTTTATTTTTAATTAAGGTTCTCGCAATCTTTAGACAATTATACAAAAAGAACCATCTTAAATTTTCATGTTTAGAATAAATAATAAAGGCACATTAATTATTCATACATGATAATTAATCTAATGTTAAACCTTAAATAATATCATTTACACCTAAATTAAATTTACTAGTTTCTATGAACCATTTCTGATTTTCCCACTCTGAAAAGTATATTAAAAAAATGGATTAAAAGAGTGGGGAAAATGAGGGAGAAGGGAACTCGAACACAGGACCTGGGTGGGGGGACTCAGTACCTCCAGCGCACTCGGGCTAGCCAACTGAGCCAGTGCTCCTTCGCGACTACCAGGGAGTAAACCATCTACAAAATGCAATGCAGCAGTTGAGCTCCCCCACAGAGCCTTCGGCCGAAACAGGGGAGGTGGGTACATGGAGGAGATGGCGGCACCGCCGGCGGGGAGTGGTCGAGGAGACGCCGGCGAACAACAAAATGGGTTGTGGGGAGGTGGGGGAACCCAGGGAAGGTGGCGTGGTGGTCGGGGTGGCGACGAAGTGGGCCGGCGGCGGGGCTCGGTGGCTGGGGCGGAGGTGAAACGAGGTGGCGGCGCCGGTGTGGAGGAAGGCAAAAACTCAAGGGTGCATGAGCATGGGGGAGGCGAAAGCATGCTTACCTCGCGCTTGGCCTGGCCGGAGAGGCCCCAGGGAAGGCCGGCGGCGTGATCGGGTCGTCGTGGCAGAGGAGTTCGGGCGGCGGAGGGCTCCGGCCGACGGCGGGAGTAGAGTTGGGACGCCGAGATGTCGCTCCCATCCCAAGGAATCGAGAAGGGATTCGCCGGGGAGGGAGCGGCGCGGTGGTGGTTCTTGGCCGGCGGTGGGAAAAGAGTCGATTCTGGCAAGCATGGCGGTTCTTGGGGCAATTCCTCGCAGTGGAAGGATGAGGGAGGGTAGAGGTGCGAATTGGCATGGTGCAATTGGCCGGAGCTCGCCGGAGTGGCCGGGGCGGCGTGGAGGCGTAGGCGGTGGCTTGCACATGGCCGGAAGAGGAAGCAGAGTGACGCGGGGAGAAATTGGAGGTGGGGAAGCTCCTTATAGCCGAATGGAGCGGAGGCGCAGCTCGTGGAGGACCGGGCTGCATGTTCGCCACGGGGAGGCCGGAAGCGGCGCGCAGCAGAGCATGCGTGGGCGCACGGGGGAAGAAAGAGGAGGGAGGAGAGGCGCGGGGGAAAACCAGGGGCGACGACAGAGAAGACCGTGGGCAGGGTAGGCGCATGGATGCCACGGGCAGAGGGAAGCTGCGCACGGCAGAGAGGAGCGGCGCGGTGAAAGGTCACGGGCGGTGCTGCTATGTCAGAGGAAGCAGAGCACGCGCGAGAAAGAGAAGAAAGGGAGAAGAAGGAGAAGAAAAAGAAATGGGGGGGGCTCGGTCTGCAGGGGAGAAAGGGGAGAAGAGAGGGTAGGGGTGGGGGCCGGGCCCACCTGTAAGTGAAGGAGGGGGTAAAGGGGAAGGGTAGAAAAAGGTTGAGGTTGCATGGTATTGAAAAATAGAGGGAAACTAACTGATAAAATTTGGAGATTGAATTTTCAAAAATTGAAGTATTGTATATTCGAAACCCTTTTTCTTGAATTCCAGTTCTAAAACATTTTTGAATTATTTTCTCAGAGTTTGAACTCACCCATCTTTATTTAAAATTTTAGATCATACTCTCCTTCCTTATATTGGATCATCTTTTCAGATTCGTATTTTAAATTTTAATTCTCTATTATTTGAACATGTCTGTCCCTTTCTTTATTCTTTTAACTTTTGAAACCTTCACCAAATTTTTGAGAAAAATATCATAAACTCCAAATTCAAATAAAATATATTGCAAGATAATTCAAAAGCTTCACATTTTTCAAATTTAAATTTTCAGGATGTCACAGGTTCCTCGTCTCCCAGCTCGCAACCACCTCAGCCGCCTCGATCATCTTCGGCATCTCTGACCGTCTGGACCTCAACACCTCCTGTACCTAGTCCCTGTCCTCCTCGCCTCATCATGATCTAGCTCCGAAGTCCTGCAGTCACACAGACAAGCAAACCATCACATAGCACCGCACGAAACAGCGTAATCAACATTAGCATAAGCGAGAGGTACTCAAACCTAGAATACCCAAAACAAACTCAAACTCTCTAACACAACCGTCAATTACTCATCACAAACATGGGGATACCTCCCCATGGTCTCTCACAATCGTCCTATATTCTTGGGTTTGCAGACTTTCTCCCATGCTGCAGTGAATTGCAACGTCCCTACAGGTCCCTGGAGCCTCTCCAAAGATAGTGTCGTCGAGCCTTATCTATGTGATTTATCACCTTCTTGGGCAATCGAAGCATGCACATGTGGTAAATGGATTATAGGGAGAGGACTACGTTGACAATTATTAATATTCCTCCATAGGACAGTAAGTTGGATGTGCTAGCTAGATATCTTTTGACCCTATCTACCAGAGGCAAGACATCCTTGACTTTTGGTATTGTTGTCCGCACCGGAAGTACAAGGTATGTAAAAGCCATAGTTCCAATTTTGCATCTAAATACTCTTGCTAGATTAGCCACTTTGTCTAGGGGGACATTGATGGGGATCATGATTGACTTATGCAGATTCACTTCAGGCCAGTAGAGTCAGAGAAGGTGTGCAGAAGTCCTCGTAGGTAGAGGAGCAGTCTGGAGCACGCCGACAGAATAATTAAAGTGTCATTTGTATACTGCATTACCGGAATCGGATACTTAAGGAGGTCTCTTTTGGCTGCTTCATTTATAATGGACTAAAGAATATCTTCCCAAGGACAAATAGGAGCAGCGACCATATATCACCTTGCCTAACTCTCTCTTGCACCGAAAAACACTTTTGGGTACCCCATTCATGAGGACTAAGGAGTGCCTAGATGAGAGTATACTCACAATCCAGGACATCCATTTGTCAGACAAACCCTTTGATCCATCATGATTGTGCCGAAGGCTTTTCAAAGTCTAGTTTGAGGATTATAATCTCTTTTTTACTCTGCTTGCATTGATGGATGTATTCGAAAGCCCAGGCAAGGGAGTCTTGAATTGTTCTAGTCTTGATGAAGCCATATTGGTTAGAATGAAGTAGACCAACAATAACTTTATGTAGTCTATTGGCTAGAAACTTTGCGATAAGCTTTAAAACCGAGTTCAACAAAGAAATTGGCCTGTAATCGTTTAGGAATTCTGGGTTCAACTTTTTTGGAATGAGGGTGATAAAAGAGCCATTTATGCTTTCTATGTTAACCTTGTTATTGAACAAATCCTGGGATAGAAGATAGACATTCTGTCAAATGATATTCCAATAACTTCGGATGAAGAGGCCATTGAACCCATCCAATCCAGGGGCTTTATCTTTTGAGAGGCTTTTGGCAATGCCATCTATCTCTGTTTGGGAGTAGTTTGCCACCAGTTCTTCCATGTGTTGCGACACTTGCATGTGGTTAGTAAGATAAAAACATTGTAGGATGGGTCATTGTTCCCATTCTTTATTTGAAGGAATTCTAAATGGCCATTGCCTTATCCTGATGAGAGTGTACTGCTATTCCATTGTCCAGGATTAGGGAACGAACCAAATCTTTATGTACCTCTTTGTTGCAAAAGCATGAAGGTATTTGGTATTTTCATCTGCTAGTTTTGCCCATTAAGAGATGCATCTCTTTTTTCAGTACTTGTGTTGGTAATTGAAAAGTCTGGCGAAGTGACTTTTGATTATACTTTTGAAGTTATTCTCCTTCAAGTGTGAGCGCCTTTGTTCTTACAAATTATCCATGTAAAGGATGATCATTCTGCAATTTTAAATCAAAATATTTAGGTGAGATATGGATTTGCTCCAATTCTTGATACCCCTAAATAGATTTTTGAATTTCACTATGATTCTAGTCGCATTGTTAGTTTGAAAAATTGATAAATTCTAGAAGAGAGCAACTACATCATTGAATCCTAAGTGTTCTATCCAGCTGTTAGATCGAGGTGTTTGACTAGAGGCAGGGTGAATAGGCGGTCCAAAAATTCCCTTCTAATTATTATCAATTAAAGACTTTTTCTTTTTTGTCTGAACCAAGTATATAATGCGGAAGCTTAAATCAAATTGGGTGTAACAACCCAGGTTTTTATAAAAAATAATAACAGTCAAAATAATTTAAAGTACAAATAAGTATTTTGGTTGCCTAAATTTTATTTTTGATTTGCTCTGAATTTCTATTTTAAAAAGGTTGGATTTGAAAAGTAATTTAAGTAAAAAACTAAAAACATTATTAAATAAAATGATATTTTGATTTTATATAAAATATACTATTTCAAATTAATTATTTGGAATCATCTGGTGTTTATCTGGATTTTTGTTTTTTCTAGATTTTAAAAATTAATTTCAAAGCTAAAAAGCATTTTTAGTGAAAATTAAAAGACCAACTTTTAAGGTGGAAACATTTTTCCTAAGTCTAAATCATCTCCAGGAATTTCTGTAAATTTTTTTTGGAATTTTTAGACTTTATTTCCTATTTTGTAAGTATTTTTGGAAGTTTGAAAAAATCTAAATCTAATTTTAAACCCTATCTTTTCTCGGGCTAATAAGTGATATGCCTAGATCCAATCTTCCGCACTCAATTAATATCGGCCCTCCATCTTCACTTAACCTGTTCAATCTACATCCGATGGCCTAGATTCAATCTACACTGCCAGCTTTGATTCCATGTAATAATCTTTCTTTTCAGTACAAAAATAATTCAGAAAATCTTCTTTTTCCTTTTTCTTTAGTTTTAAACTTCCTAAAGCCCGTTCTCCTTCATCCTAGCTCCAATTGAGCCCGTTCAAACTTCTAAATTCCTTAAAAATTATAATCTATCTATTTATATTCTATTTTCAAATTTTTAAGATTCTATTTGAAATTTATTTGGATTAAATTAAAGCTTAGCAAATAAAAATATTTTAGACGATTAAAATAAACTTCAAATAAATCCAAAATTATTTTATTTGATATTTTTGGGTTCCAAGGATTTTGGTAAAATTTTCCTGAATTTTTTTCGAATTTACTTTTTTTAGAAATTTTTTCTTTTCATTTTCTCTCTCCTCCTACTATTCATCATCTTCACGAATCGTTCTCCAGAGCGAGCAGCCGCGCAGCCGGCATGAGTGAGACTTGAAGCTTCTAGGACTCATGATTTTCTCAACGGTTTTTCGCGAAATCACAAGCATTCAAATCCTCTCGTCAAGACTCCTCCATTGTCGGTCTTATCCCTCAATTTCGCACGCCCGTTTCGCCGGAATCAACCATGCCACCGAATGCATGCCAAGTCGATCTCCTCATCGGTTCACCTCTGTGCCTATAAAAGGGGGCACCGAGTGCCCCTTTTCATCGTCATTCACCACCGAAAATCTTAAAGCTTCTCTCCCTTCCTCCTCGTCGCAATCGGCATTTTGCTTTCACCAACCAAACGGCGTTCCTCGGCCATTTGCACCTCCTATAGTTGAGTTCCACCACATTTGACCACACCATTGGCTTCGCCTTTGCGCGTTCTACATGGTGCTTCCCTCGCCTTCGCTGGAGTTTCGTAGGAGCATCGCCGGAGCACCGTGGCCAAATCATGCCGTCGTGTCTCGTCGCCGTCGGCTGACCGTGCATGTTCCACCACAACCAAGGTGAGCACTACATTCCCCATGTTCTCCTCTTCGTTTCACCACAAATCTCACCGGCTAACTCCTCCCCGTTTACCCGGAACGCCGATGTCATCCCACTGGTCGTAGAAGGTCTTCTCCGCTGTGTTTCACTACCATCCGATGTCCTTTGGCCGAGCCGTTGATACCGTTTAGTTCGTCTCGACGTGTTCTACGCCGTGCTCCCTTTCGTTTCCCCGAAAAGCCTCCACAAATTTTCACCTCCGACACCTCGCCATCCGGTGATGTTTTCCCCCATCCGTTCACATCATATTGTGCCAAACCATCCCAGGAAGCTACTTCTCAAATGGTTTTGAATTCGGTTCACCGAGCACCAAGATATCAAGTTTTTCCTGTTTCTCTACCGTCGTCGTTCAAACGTCGATTGTATCGTGTCCGATGAACTTTCAGCTTAGCCAATAATTTTTCTAGCTTCACCATGCCGTGTTCTAACCTGTGCTTACCTTACATCTCCACGTTCTATACCCGGTACTATTGTAACAGTCCAGGTTTTTATTAAAATAAAAATAAATAAATAAAAATTAATTAAAATAAAAACTTAAATTAAATAAGTATTTTTGTTACCTAAATTTTAATTTTGTTTTTGCCCTGGATTTTCTGTTTTTCAAAAAGTCTGACTTGAAAAGTATATTAAGTAAAACCTAAAAATTATTATTAAATAAAATGATATTTTGATTTCTTATAAAAACCCTAATTGAAATTAATTATTTGGATTTTATTTGGGTTTCATGAGTTTTCTGGAGTTTTAAAATCTATTTTGAAAGTAAAAAGTATTTTAGATATAAAAATATAATACCAACATTAGTTGGAGATATTTTTATTAAGTCCAATGTCTCCAGGGACTTCGGTGTATTTTTCTGGAATTTTGGAAGTCTGTGGTTTAATTAATTTCCAAGGCTTTTTTGAAATTTGAAAATCATAATTAAAAATTAAAATCCCTCTCCCCTCCCCTCCGGCCGACGCATGGACGGCCTGGATGGAGCCACGTCCCACGCGCCCGGCCCATCCCGACCACCCGCTTCATACCGCCTACCTCCTCTCGATGACCGCCACGTGGCCGGCCAATCCACCGTCCACCCTCCCGTTCACCTCGGTCGCCCGATCCCCATCCAACTGCCCCCTTTCTCCTCCTCTTCCAGCCACCCAATTCCCTTTTTCCCCACGCACCAAAATCCCGGCCGCCCCCGCTTCCTCCCTCCCTTCTCTCTGTTTCCCGGCCCCACCTGTCGGCGCGGCCGCTCCCTCCTCTCTCTCATTGCCGCCCGAGCCCACCTGTCAGAGCCTCCGTCTACCCGGCGCCTTCTTCCTCCCCTCGCACCGCGCCGCCTCCATCTTCTCCGCCGGCCTTCCCGCAACCACCGGCCCCGCCCTTCCCAGTCTTCCCCATTCTCCCACGTGCGCCACCCACCTCCCTCTCCTCTCCCGCACGATGCGCACTCACTCCCCCTCTCTCCGCGCCCCCACTCTCCCCACCATTCCCCCGTAACCGCCGCCGCCCCACGTCTCTCTGGCGAGAAATTCGCGTCGCCCCACGTCTCTCTGGCGAGAAATTCGCGTCGCCCCATTGCCCTCCGCTACCTATAAAAGGGTCCCCCAGCTCCGCCTCCTTCCGCCCTAACTCGCCCCCACCTCCGCTCTCCCTCCCGAGCTCCCAGAGCCACCGCGCCGTGCTCCCTCGCCGTCGCCACTGCCTCGGACTTCGGCGAGAAATCGCCACCACTCCGCATGCCCCTGCGCTCGGTCGACGCCTTCCCCGGCTTCACCGCGTTGCCCCCGACGTCCCCTACCCTTCAGCCGCCCCTCCTCGCCGCTGGAGAGCCCCCGCCGCTGACAGCCGAACCACGCCACTGCTCTCCCCTCGCCGCCGGCCATCTCCGCTCGCCACTGGTAAGGACCGTGCCCCTCCCCGTGTTCCCCGCGACTCCCTCTTCCTTCTCCGGCCCTCGCCGCTCACCGCCGGCTACCGAAGCGTCGCCATCGCCACCGTCCCCGTGCGCTCTCCGGCCAGACCAGCCACCTCGGCTATTTGGCTGACGTGGCCGCCACACGGGAGCCACGCAAGCGCCCGGCTGCAACGCAAGCCGCACCCGTGCGGCCGTGCCACCTCAGCACCTCCCCCAGTCCATGGACCTAGTCCACATGGACCCGGGCCCATTGTCAGCCTCACACCTCATTTTCCAAAAGGAAAATAATTCGGCCAAAAATAGAAATTCCCAGGGCTGACGCAATCCTGACGCCATAAACCCTTTTTTCTTTAGAAAAATAATTCCAGAAATTAATCTTTTTCTTTTTCTCTGATTTTAAACTTCCCTGAGCCCGTTCTTCTTCGTCCTAACTCCGATTGAACCCATTCAAATTTCAAAATTCATCAAAAATTCCCCTCTATCCATTTCTAGACTCAATTCAAATATTTGAAGTCAATTTGAATTTAATTTGAATTTATTTGAATTTGGAGGCTTATTTTCACGTGCAGACTTCGACGAATTGGGAAAATTATTTGACGAAGATTTAAATCAAGTTGAAGAGCAAGGCAAGTCACACTCCTTGATCATGTTGATCCCAGTTTTCAAAAAAAATTTATATTGTTTTTAAATTATTCTGCATGCATATTTTTATTCAGTTATTTCAATTCAGTTTTGAATTTAGCTATTGCCTACTTGTTATTATCTTCATTGACCTTGAATGACCTTGATACCTTGTAACCGTAGATTAAAACTCTAGTTGATACATTAGTATGGCTAGAGACTTTATGAATAGAAAATGCTTAGCCTTGCATAGACCTAATTATGGGTTGGGATACTTTTTCACATAAAATGATAAACTTTTCAAAGCTACTCTTGACTTTGGTGAGTCAAGGAGGTTAATGAATTATTTTGAAAACAAAATATAAAATTGGTTTAGACTTAGGCAATTGGTTAGATTGGTGGGTGCAGGCATGCCCTGTTGGTCGGAGCCGCAGTGGTTGACTATCGTGCACATGGGTATGTGGTTGGGCCTAAGTCAGATAAAGGACCAGTCTGTGAGCTACTGTTGCAAAGCCCTAACGTACTACCACATGGCTGGTATGGGACAGCCTTGGCTAAATAATTTGCGAAGTCCCAACCTGAGTCAAGTTATAGGTTGAAAGTGAGCGTGGTTGGTGCCATGTGAAGTCTCACTTGGGCGAGCGTGGTTAAGCCATGAGAAGTCTCGCCTAGGCTCAAGAGGGGGTCCCGGTCTGGTGATTCCTTACTGGGGTGAAATCTTAGAGTTGGCTTGGCTAGGTTGAAGGTTTTGCATTGTAAAGGCCTTGTCACGACTCCCCACCGCACACCTAAGAAAGTGTGTAATCTAGTGGTACAAAGGGATGATCGTGTCTTGTGGGTAAAGCTGTACAACCTCTGCAGAGTGTATAATCTATCCTGGATAGCTGTGCCCATGGTCATGGGCATGCTGAGTAAAAGTTTTTCATGGATTAGATTTTGTTTTTCAAAAATATTTTTGAAAACCTTATGGATGGATGGAATCCATGAGAGCATGAAAACCTTATGGATGGATGGAATCCATGAGAGAATGAAAACCTTGTGGGTAGATGGAACCCATGAGAGGATGGTAACTTGTGGATGGACGGAATCCGCGAGTGTTTGGAAACGTGTGGATGGATGGAATCCATGCGTGATCTTTTGGAAAAGATGGTCTGAGTGGGATGCCCGTGGATAGGTTGGTGTTTGGTCGAAGCCTGCACTGACGGTTTTATTTTCAAAACTGTTTTTACTTACTATATTAAATTTAGCAATTTCAATCTATTTACTGTGTTTCCTTAAATGCTGTTTTATGCAAACTAACCCTATAAGCCTCCCATTGAAGCCTTTATCATTATGATGCATCTCTCCGTGTGATTTGTGGAGTACAAGTTTGTACTCACCTTGCAATTTCCATACAGAGGAAGATGTCATCGACTATGGTGAAGATCAGGACGAGTAGGCTGCATCTTACTATCGTTTGCCTGTGGGCAGGCTTGGGCTGCGCTATTTATCAGTTTGCTTCCGCAGTTATTTGCTTTATTTATTTTGCCAATGAGCGTTGATGTAAGACTTGGCCATAAGGCCGTACTCTTTCATTTAATATGAGAAGTCATTTGTGCTTGGTATTTATCTTTGTTGTCACGTGTGCACTAGCTGATCCTGGACTAGTGCGATTTACACAGAGGATCCAGGAGTCGTTACTCCAGGTTCCGACAACTATCTCTCTCCAACCTGCTGTTGTTGCTACCACGCCGTCACTGTCGTTTTTCTCTCACCACTAGTGATTGGTGCCGTTCCTCACCGTCCTACCCACGTCACCACCTAGCCTTGTTGCTGGGTTTCCATTTTGCCCATTCGCCGACCACCTCGCAGTCAACCAACACCGTACTATTCAAAAGATAATTCTCGGATTTGGTTATCATTTCATGTGATATCCAAAACTTCCAGATATTTGTTCTCTCTCATACAAACTCTGAATTCATCGATTCTTTCTCCTAAATTCATCTAAAATCATAATATATCTGTCAATATATATTTTATAATTTTGGATTTATTTGAATTTATTCGCTTTGGTTCTTCGCATGTAGACTGCGACGATTTGGAAGAATTCGACGACGAATTTCACCCACTCGAGGAGCAAGGCAAGTCACACACCTTGATCATGTTGATCCCAAATTTTAAAATATAATTAAGTTGTTTTAAAGTATTCTGCATGCATACTTTTATTCAACGTATTTTAATTCAGTTTTAAATTTAGTTATTGCCTACTTGTTATCGCCTCCAATGACATCACCCTAGATTAAAAGCCCTAGTTAGTACTCTAGTATGGCTAGAGACTTTATGGATAGCAGATGTTTAGTCTTGCTTAGACATAATCTTGTTTTGGGATACCTTTTCATATAAAATGATAAGCTTTTCAAATATATTCTTGATTTCGGTGAGTCAAGGAGGTTTATGAAATATTTTGAAAACAAAATATAAAAAATTATTTTAGACTTAGGCAATTGGTTAGGTGATGGGTGCAGGCATGCCCTGTTGTTCGGAGATACATGATTGATTATCGGGCATGAGGGTATGTGGTTGGGCCTAAGTCAATT
Source organism: Dendrocalamus sinicus (assembly GCA_036346575.1). Classification (NCBI taxonomy): domain Eukaryota; kingdom Viridiplantae; phylum Streptophyta; class Magnoliopsida; order Poales; family Poaceae; genus Dendrocalamus; species Dendrocalamus sinicus. The sequence continues at coordinate 13,285,139 of CM070651.1, read as the reverse complement.
AAGGACTGGTCTGTGAGCTACTGTTGCAAAGCCCTATCGTACCACCACAAGGCTGGTATGGGACATCTCTGGCTGAATAATTTGTGGAGTCCCAACCTGACTTACTGTATTAAATTCAGCAATTTCAACTTATTTACTGTATTTCCTTAAATGCTGTTTTATGCAAACTAACCCTATAAGACTTCCATTGAAGCCTTTGTCATTATGATGCATTTTCTCCGTGTGATTTGCGGAGTACAAGTTTGTGCTCACCTTGCTATCTCCACACAGAGGAAGACTTCTTCAACTGCGGTGAAGATCTGGACGAGTAGGCCGCGTCTTACTATCATTTGCCTATGGGTAGGCTCAGTGGGTTTCTTCCGCATCAGTCTTTCTTCCGCTGCTATTATTTAATTTGGCTTATGTGATGTTGATGTAAACTTTGGTAATTCTACCCATATTTAGTTAATAAATGTCATTATGGTTGATATTTATATTTGTTGTATGCTGTGTCCACTAGCTGATCCTGGACTAGTACGATTTACACAGAGGATCCAGGAGTTGTTGCTCCGGGTTCCGACATTGGGTTAGCGCAAATGAAGCCTAAATCACTTATGTTCACCTAACTGTACCAACATCCTAGAGCTATGTCATGGTTTGCAATCCTAGGATGACAAGCTATCAATTTAATTCTATGAATATAAATTTCTTGAATGTAAATGAGCACAAGAAAACAAACCACAATTGACACGATCTCTTTTTATCGTGGTGTTCGAAGACTTGCTAGTCTCCCCTAGTCTACGTTGAGGTTATCCCAAACGAATTAGACCAGCTCCATGAATTAAGCTAAAACACCTCAATCCACTAGTGGTAGCTATTTTTCGCTCTGGGTAGGTGAGCTACAACCTTCACATTTCGCCGGATCTTTTCACAACCTTCTTTGAGAAGATCACCATGCACGATGCCTCCAATGCCATCTAGAAGTCGGTAAACTTCAAGATTAATAAGTGAAGCCCCTCTCTTGACTCTTACCTCATGCAATGAATGCACAAGTTTGAGTAGATACTCAATCCACCTCTAAATACAATACATGCAATCTAGAGTCTTTGTCCTTACTCACAAGGTACAACATATGCACAATTGAGAGGAGGACCTCACACTAGCTCAAGAGTATAAAATGGAGTGCCAAAAATCTTGCTCCAACCAGCCACAAGGGGGTAATATACCAACACCACGAAAACTAGCCATTGAAAGCAAAGGACCAGAAAAATCAGGATTACCGGAAGTACTAGTGGCAAAGCTGTGGTAATTCTGCTCCCCTTGCAATGACAAAAACTAGCCATTAGAAGCAAAGGACTAGTCAAATCTAGTAGTTCTGCTATATATTTATCGGTAGTTCTGATCATCGAAAGAACCGCTCCAACATGCGAAATTACCGCTCACGTGGGGAGGAGAACACCACCACACAGGTGCCTCTCTAGAAAAAAGATTCCACTACACAAGTTGGACGTTCTGCAAATTGAAAGTACCACTCACACAGAGCCGGTATTACCGCTCACACAGAGCTGATCATACCACTTACATAGAGCTAGTCGTAAGTACCAATTATCGACTATACTGGTCCCTGACCATGTCGGATGGTTCGACCACTCAGGTATCTGATCACGTTGTCTAGTTCAACCACACAAGTCTCCGACTATGATGATCTCCAAGCACGCTGATCTCCAACCACGCTGTCCAGATTGACCATAGGTTTCCGACTACACTGGTCCCGACCACATTGGTTCAATCACTCAGGTCTAAACCACGTCGACCATGTCGATTTTTGACCATGTTAGTCATCGATCACATAGATCTCCGACTACAACATCGATCTTTGACCACGTTGTATTAATTATGTCAGTTCGACCATGTTGGTTTCGACCACACAGGTCTCGACCACATTGGTTTGACCACGTCGATTATGACCACACTGGACTCAACCATGTCATTTCGACCATGCTTGTTTCGATCACATAGGTCCCAACCACATCAGATCCAACCACGTCGGTTCAACCATGCTAGTTTTGATCAAATAGATCTCAACCATGCTGGTTTTGATCACATAGATCTTCGACCACACTAGTTTCGATCACAAAAATCTTCGACAACGTCAATTCTAACCACGCTGATTCGACCACGCTGGTTTTGACCACATAGATCTTAACCACGTTGATTCCGACCACGCTGGTTTAGATCACACAAATATTTGACCACACAAGTCTTCGACCACATTGGTTTGACCAAGTCGGCTCTCGGCCACTATGGTCTTCGATCACCAACATACATGGTGGTTTCATGATCGCAATGCTGGTAGTTCCGGTCAGCAGTAGTACCACAGACTACATTGCGGTAATTCTGATTTTCCTGAGAAGTGCAGATACTTCAATAGATTTAGCAATACACATTTGCAAATAACAGTATCTTGCACACAAGGATCAAATATGATTGCTAACAAGATGCAAAATATATTTGCACAATTTTAGAATCATGACATAAGGATTATATATGAGGTTCAACTATTTGCAAAACATATTTGCAAATATAAGCCTCATACTATAAAGAATGAAAATATGGACTTCAAATACTTGCAAAATACATTCGCAATATATAGTCCCATGTTACAAGGATTTAACACATGAGTTTCAACTATTTGCAAAACATATTTGCAAATACAAGTCTCATGCCAAAGAGAGTTCGGGCAAGTGAGGTTGAGCTATCAACACATGATGAGACTCAATCTACTAGACTAGACCCCTCTTAATAGTATGGCAACCTATCCTAACAATCCGGTCTTCCAACCAAATCTTGTACCGGTAAAAGAATAGAAACACATCCTTAATGCTATCTAGTCATACTTTTGCCTTAGCATCTTCTTGAAGAATGATGACACACACCTTCACTTCAAGTCTAGGTCCTTGTCACTTGAACTCCATCAACATATGATGATCTTCACTTGAGTTGATGATCAACACACGATCATCTCCTTTTGGACATGCATCAACTCATGATACATCATTCACTTGACTTGATGATCTTCATCCTATCATCATCTTTTGTGGAACATAACCTATTCATCCAATTAATGAAAAATATTAGTCCACAAATCTATTGTCATCAATTACCAAACTTTACCACTAACTCATATGGAGGGACTAGATTTGACAATATTCCCTTTTGGGTAATTCATGACAATCTCAACAAATAATGAGATAAAAGATTATTTTTTGAGTATACAATATGTATATAACAATTGTATACTCTAAGATAAACATTTTAAGCAAACCTTACTTATCTTGTTCTCATTTATCATTCGACCATTAACACATAATGCAGAAACCAGATAACAACCCGATTATGAGTATATATAAATTACACAGCTATATATACTCAAGGCATAAATTTCAAGGTAAAGATCCTTAATATGTGGAAAGATGAACATGAATCAATACTAATGAAACCACAAAACATAGAGTGAACTCTCTCTAAATGTGTGCATACAAGAATGTGCAATAGAAGCATATGCACATATTCATGTTTGATTATTTGGTAAAGTTCAATCTATATTTTGGATCCGAGGAATGTAAAGTTCAAACTTCTTATGGTTTTCATCTTTTCATCCAAATAAAACTAGGTAATATCATAATCCATAAATAAGTAAGTCCTACAATTAGATTTGTCATTATCACAAAAACCAACTTAATGGAGTTTGAACTTACACCAGTAAGATTCAAATCGTAATAGATTGGATTTAGGTATAACCGTGTCAACGTGCACTACACAAGGAGCATGATCAGAAGTATTTTTATACAGGACATGAACTTCAAAGTGAGAAATGGACGTGGTCTGATGAGGCGATGGGGTCCCGACCTTCCGATAGGATGATAACTATCAATTTTGGTGGAGGTGACTCTTGCGATCCGACAACAACCGTACAACGTTGCTTGCGCCTTAGCAATCATTGAACCACACCCAAGTCGTTATCAACAGTGCCAAGAACGCGGTTGACCTGACCACGAAGGCCTATTCCTGTATGCAACCGAAGAACATGCAAGAACAAGATAACAAGTAATCTAAAATTGCAAATATTTATATTGAGCTCAAAAGGTGGGATTTCGTTTGATACTGATAGCACTAGCGGTCCCGCTCTTTCGATGAAAGTGGTAGATTCGATTGGGAAGGAGATGACGTTGACGACCCGACTACAATCATCCAAGGACGTTGCGCCTTAGCGATCGATACACCAACTCCAGAGATTGTTCGTGACCTTGTCGGCGCACAATCAACCTTCCTACAAGCAATCGAAGAACAGGCAAGAACAAGATGAACAACAACTCAATTGCAAATAAACAATGTAGGAATCAATCTGAAATAGAAAGACGGTGGGGTTCCGAAGACAAGTATTCGGGCAGTCTTGCCGACACGCGCGAGTACAAGGCGAAGTAGCAAAAGCTAACTTACTCTATCAAAACCCAAACCCTAGAAGAGGGTGCGGCTGCCTATTTAAGAGAATACGGGAGGTGGAGGGTCGGCCAAAACACATGGAAGCCGAATAGGACTCGATTACAAGGCCCAAGTCCCACTTTGACTCAGACTGGAAAAGTGATGTGACTTGTTTGGCAGTTTCTGACTGGCTCCTTTTTAGTGTTACTAACATTGCATCAGCAATAACATTCTCCTTTCCCTTTTTGTGTTTTATGACATAAGGAAAATACTCTATGAATTCAACCCACTTTGCATGCCTACGGTTCAATTTTTCTTGACCTTTAATATGCTTTAATGACTCGTGATCAGAATGAATGACAAATTCTTTGGGCCATAAATAATGTTTCCATGTCTCGAAAGTTTGAACTAAAGCATATAATTCCTTATCATAAGTAGAATAGTTCAAACTAGGCCCACTCAATTTTTCACTAAAGTATGCCACAGGTTTACCTTCTTGCAACAGCACACCACCCAATCCAATTCCACTAGCATCACATTCTTTCAAAAGTTATGGCCATTTGAAGTAGACGCTGTTAGGAAGGCCAAATCCGAGTCAAACTCGCGAATAGGACTTGGGTTGCGCTTGATGGTTCCACTTCTATACTTGAGCTCACGTGGTTCTTCCCCATGGTTCCTAAGGACAATTAAATCATCACAAGAATTAAGTAGTATTCCATTCTTTGAAACATTTGTATGCAAACTTAGGAACGCATTCACCTGATGGTTAAGTTGATGTCCTCGCGCTCGAGTCATTGGTCCTTGTATCATAGTTTCAGTTTGTTGAGCTTGTTTTGGAGTTGGCACGGTTGTATCCATGGAAAGGATGTCCTCATCGTGGTCCAATATGTTGAGTTAAAAAACTAGTCCAGTTGTTCTAAAAGCATATCTTCTGGCATGTTACTCCAGGTATAAGACCTACCCTTGAGTGGTAGTTGTATGAGGCCAAGGCTGCTAATGATGAGTTGAAGGTGGGGATATCATTAAAATTTCTACCTAGCTTATTACGGTTTTGAACCTTTCGTATGAAATTGAAGTCTCCCATTAGAATCCAATTTTGTTGATCCACAATATTCAGCTGAAGTAGCCAATTAACAAACTCTTCCCTTCTTTTCCCCTCACACAGCCCATAAATATTGACAAGGGTCCACTTGTCTGAGTTATGGATTGAAGAGAACTCTATTATTTGAGCAAAAAGAGTGTTGAGTAAAGGAGTGCCAAAAAACATTGAACTATTATAAAGTATTAGTAGTCCCCCAGAAGCACCCATAGAAGGAGAGAAAGAGAATTTATCTAGGTGTTGGGAACAAAAGTGTGAATGTAAGAGTACCCAAAGTGTTCTATTTTGGTTTCTCGGGGGCAGACGACCGAGCAGGCACTGTCTGAGATCATATCTCGAATAGACTTCCATTTTTCAAGGGAGTTTAGGCCCCTGATGTTCTAGCATAAGATCTTCCAACTTCTAATGTTTTGCGATGGATTCATTGATAAATAGCAATAGAAAGAAACTTGACAGATAGCCACATCAACACTATTCCAAATTTGAAGCAGCGAAGAACCAAAACAACATTGTGGTAGGTTCGACAAAACTCCTACCAAAAAATAAGTATGTGATAAGGTAGCAGTAAGACAAAAGTATTACTTGCCTACCTAAACCCTGTACCATCCAACCATTTTGCCCTTTAGTCTTCTTGTTCATTTTGACGCAGTGTAGAGAAGCTCTCATCTGTCAACTCCTCAGGGGGGGCTCAACTGTAGCATTGCCTCCATTCTCTCGTGAGGGGAATCGGGAGTCTAGATATCTCCAAGGCCTTTCCTAAGATGTGTAGAGCCGCACCTGCCTACTCATGAAGTTGATCCAGTGAAATTTTTTCTAGTTGGTAGCTGCCGATGATGATGACCGCTCAAGTTGTGAAACCTTCAATAGGCTTGGCGGTATGTTGGACTTGCATCTTTTAGAGTGCATGATCTCTGATAGCTGGGAGGCTATTGTTTGCTTATTCAATCTCGGACTTTTGCGTAGGTTTTGAACTGTGAGGGGAGTGGATTTCTTGTAGCCCGGCCTGGTCTTGGCTTCTGAGGACCTGGCATTGGGTGAATCATTATCTGGATGGTTAGGTATTTCCTCAACAAAGTCTGAAGAAGAACCATGATGAGTGGATCTTCACGAGAATACAACAATAAACATGCCTCCTAAGGTAGAGGTGGATGTTGACTGCAGTAGAGAAATTGCAGAGTGCAAGCCTTCAGTGGGTATCCAATGACACTAAACCTTTGGATTAAAAGCCAGACCCCATGATCTCTTCAAAGCAGATCCTTATGACAACAAGACCAACTGGCAAGGGGGGACTGGCCAACCCTAGGAAGGGGAGGGCAGCCTGGAGAAGATTGGGCTGGTGTGACTCCGAAAACAAGCGACTACCTGATGAATAAACTGTAGAAATGCCAGTCCAGGTTCCTGAGTAATTAATAACCCTTTAGCAGTGGCAGAAGTAGAGCTAGGTTGATTAACAAAGGGAATCAAGTCCATATGGGAGGCATCAATTTGAGCTTGTGAGGAGACCTCTTGTAGTTGTTGTGTTTCTGAGTTCGACAATTCTGTGAAGGCAATAGGATTTGAAGATACTAGCACAGACTCCTGGCTTGTAAGCCTTGATTAATTGGGAGGTGATCCCATTCTCCTAGAGCTTGTTGTTGTGATTCCCATTGTTCCTATTGATTGTTTTGTGGGAGGGTCTAAGGTTCATACAATGAGGAGAGGGAGGTTCATTTTGTGGGTTGTTAGCTTCATCAGATTGTGGATTGATCAGGTTTTCCAGGACATCCACATCCCCTAGTCCAAGATCTAGAAAATCTGAATTAAGCACAAAAATCTGGATAGTCCAATATTCACCAACAACCCCCAATCACCGCTTTTCTTCAAAACTAGATTCCTGGGTACTGCCTCAAATGAAATGAAGGGTAAAGAACTTTTACTGGGACTCTACCCCTAATCCCGTCTCCCGAGTGCCACCCCAAAGCTTGCCAAAAGTGGAAACCGCAAGGGCGATGGAGTGGTGATTTAAAAGGTTTAGTGGAAACCCTAGAAACATGATCCAATGCACTCGAGTAAATTGGTCTCTTTCCAGTTTAAGGCTTCATTGTATCTGAGGAATCTAACTTCATGATGATCGTTCAAGTGGTGGGGGTTTCCAAAAATTAACAAGTCCCGCTGAATTGGGGAATTAAGTTGAAAGATACCGAAGCCAAGTGGATGTGGGGAGCAACTTACCACATTGATTTCTAGGGCACCTTAAATGAAGTCCCTAATATCCATCACTGCTTCTGCTATCTCTTGCTTTTGGGGAGGCAGGACCATGGTTGTAATGGTACAGTCCTCTTGCTGAGGTTGTGGTGGCTCCTGCAGCACCAGATCCACCCGCGGCAGCTGGAATTGACCTCCATCTTCAATGAAAAGGCCCGCCAAAAGGAATCGGCTTGGATTATGTATTTGGAAGTTGGCCATCGTAGGAGGGAGAGGGGAGCCAGAGCAGTTCTTGCCAGGGGGTTGTAGACGATTAAGGAGATGGGGTAGGGAGAAGCCAGGGGAGACAAACCAGTGGGAGTTTTGGGAGGTGTGCCTATTCCCCCAGGCCAGGCCATGAGTGTTCTGGACTCTCTGTTGGGCCAACAACTCATTGTTTAGGCAACTATTAGGAACCTACTTCTTATTAGCCGATAACATTGAGGATAAGCAAACCGAGGCTTCGTGGCCATAATTAAAGCAGGCCCACTAGCGAATTTGGCTGTAACAAGACACTACTGAGTGACCTAGACACAAACACCGAGAGCAAGAAATTGCCTTGAAGTCATGATGCCGAAGCAAGCATAGACTTCAAAGGTTCCTCCCGTTGAATATTTGAACTGTTCGGCTTGGGTAGGAGAGGATGAGTGTACCAAGAACCAATTACACACCTAGAAAAGGCTTTGAAATCGGATGGGGAAGGAATTTGCACCAGAATTGAGCCAATTTTGAGTGACCAAGGATCTTCAAAGAAGTGAACCATCATCTTTTCAGCAAACGAGACTCTCTTTTGAACTTTGGAGCAACTCTGTGAGCGGTTCTTTTGGTGGGACGACACACTCGTCCACTCATTGTGATGCTCCAATAACCATCGACGATATTCTTTTTGGAAATTTGCTCCTCCATCCCTCAAGAGATGGAAGTGAATAGAGAAGTGCTTAGTGGAGCAACTCTTAAGGCTACGAATTAGCTGTCCAACTTGCTTGGACATGACCGAGAAATGGAAGCCAAAATCATAAGCCCTTTTAACATGAAATCCCTGTTGCTGTCCTAGGTAGCATTGAAGCACTTTATCAATTGATTCTTCAAAAAGACAGAAGGTTAAACACGAGAAGGTAGCCAGCATTAGAAAACTAGAGCTTGCAGGTGAGGAAAGATGAACCCCAGAACTAGGGGCGGAACTGGGCCTCGGGCTGGGTAGGCTATAGCCCGAGGCCCAGCAAAACTACTAATACTACCCCTCTAATACATACTCAAAAAAATCTACCCTACAGCCCAGCCCGAGGCCCAGCAATGGTAGCCCACAGCAATTAGTAGACTAAGACATCCACCAGCAAATCCCTAGTCCCCATTCCCCAACCCGGCAACCCCCAGCCCCAGCCACCCATTGCCTCATCAGAGGCATCAAGTCTGACTTCTGAGCATGGAGCACCCTGCTCGGCGTCTCTTGTGCGCGCCCCCACCGCCGGTCGCCGCCTTGCCTACGCGCGCCTCCACCGCCAGCCGCTCTGCCGCTCGTGGTGCTGGTCTCATGCGCGGGGAGCACCGCGACCCCTCTCCTGTGTTGCTGTGCAGCTGCGCAGGGAGCACGGCGAGCGGCCGACCGCCACTGCGCCACCGCCAGGCGACTGAGGCGAGCGTCGACACCGAGCAGGGAGGAGGAGGACGGCGAGCGCAGCCCGAAGCAGGGAGGGAGGCGAGCACCGGAGTCGCGAGCGCAGCCCGGAGCACGGGAGCAGGGAGGAGGACTGGAGGAGGACAGTGAGCACAGAGTGAGCCGAGGGGCGAGGGGCAAGGGCTGAAGTGAAGAAATGCAGACGGGGCTGAATGCGGAACGCCTGAACTGAAGAAATGCGGATGAGGTAGATGCCACCGTCGGATTTATGCTGAGCAAGTGAGTAGTGAGTGCTGAGTCGATTCAACCGAACCGTACTGAGGAGACCGAGCCGAGGTGCGGACTACGGAGCCGGAGCGCATGGCAGCGAGGTAATCACTAATCAATGAATTTTTTTTATGTTGTAAAATAAGTATGAATGATCAAATGTTACATATTTAATGTTTTACATTTGCTATTTAGGAACTAACTAAAAAGATTTAAGGATACAAATTACAAAATGAAGAGGAGCAAGACATTGTCATCGTATTTTTCAACACAAGAAACACAGTCAAACAGACAATCCAACTCGATTCAATCTCCAGAACCAGAAACATTTGGAAACATTAGGAACTAGGGCTAGTAACACTGGGCAAAACATTCAGCTTAATCCAGATGGTATTGTTACCGATCCTGGGCTTCGAAAATTGATAGAGGAGTTGGATGTAGATATTAGAGATGCCACTAGAAGAGAGTATTTGCAATTTGTAGGATCGAAAATGGCAACAGAGAGGGGGTGAATGGTGCCTCTTTAAAAATAACACCCCTTGAAAGTATCCACCACATACTCTTCTCTCCGGTAGCTATGAAAAACTACAAAGAAGAAGGTTCATGCTCTCTGGATGATCAACTGAGCAACACAAAAGAGAAACAGGAAGAACAAAACCAAAGAAGAAAATTAGCACAGAGAATCACTGAGGCTAGCTCAGGCAGTAGGGGGCCGGTCAGACCGCACCCTGGCCGCCGATCTGACCGCCCTTATGCGGCCGGTCTGACCGCCCGGGTCTGGTCTGACCGCTATAAAGAGAGGGATGAGAAGGCTACAAAATTGCTTGACAATACTCCTGGGAACAATTTAATGACATCACCACAAATACAAAAACAATTGTGTAAAGTGCGTGCAGAAGATACCACCAAAGCCATTATTAATGATATTGGGGATGCATTTTTCGTTGTACTTGTTGATGAGGCTCGAGATGCATCTATCAAGGAGCAAATGGCTGTGGTTTTGAGGTTAGTAGCTACATCTTACGCTCTTTCTATATTTGATAGTTTGAGTATGTTTAAAGTATATTAACAATGATTTCTTGTCTTATGCTGTCATATGCAGGTATGTCAATAATAAAGGCAGGTAATAGAGAGATTTCTTGGGTTCAGCATGTTTCTGATATGACGTCATCTTCATTAAAGACAACTTTGGATGGTATGTTTTGTAAACATAATTTATCTATTTCTAGATTGCAGGGACAACGTTATGATGGAGCTTCAAACATGAGAGGACAATTCCATGGATTGCAAAGACGCATATTGGATGAAAATCCATATGCTTTTTATATACATTGCTTTGCACATCAGTTGCAATTAGTGGTTGTTTCTGTGACTAAGTGTTATTCTTCTGTCTTAGATTCCTTTAACTACATCACCTTGATTGTCAACACTATTAATGCTTCTTGTAACAGAAGAGATCAATGGGCACAAGATCACCACGACAAAATTGTGAATAAATTAGAGAATGGTGAAATTTTCTCAGGAAGAGGGAAAAACCAACAAACTAACCTTGCAAGACCTGGTGATACTTGTTGGGGTTCACATCATAAAACATTATGTCGTCTTCTTTTCATGTGGGATTCAGTCCTAGAGGTATTAGAGAATTTGAGTGATGATGCCACTTATGCTACACAGAAACCATAGCTTCGGGTTTGTTGGAAAAATGGAGAGTTTTGAATTTATACTTATATTGCATCTTATGATCGGAATATTGGGCAAGTCTAATGATCTTTCACAATGCTTGCAAAAGAAAGATCAAAATATTATCCGTGCTGTAGGCTTGATTGAGACCACATTAAACACAATTGAGGAAGTAAGAAATCATGGTTGGAATGAGCTTTTTGAAGAAGCAAAGGCCTTTTGTCTCCAACATAATATCACTATGCTGAATATGTCTGATAAAATACCGATTAGAGGTCATTCAAGGGCCCGTGGTGGTCGAATGGTAACTTACTATGAGCATTTCCATCATGAAATATTCATTGTGGTGTATGATCAAATTATTGTTGAGTTGAATAATCGCTTTGCAGAAAGATCTACTACGTTATTAAGGTGCATTGCTTGTCTTGATCCAAAAAATTCTTTCACCAACTTCAATGAGGACAAATTAATTGAACTTGCTAGAATGTATGCTGCTGACTTCACTCAATATGGCTGTGTAGTCCTTAAGGACCAACTTCACACATTTATTGTTGATGCAAGAGGTGATCTATCTTTTACAAATTGTACCGACATTGCAAATCTTACTGTGAAGATGGTTGAGATTGACAAACATATAGTTTTCCCATTGGTATATCGTCTCATTGAATTGGCCTTGATTTTACCAGTCGCAACAGCAACTATAGAAAGAGCCTTCTCGACTATGAACATCATTAAAACTGATTTACGAAGCAAGATAAACGATGAGTGGATGAATCATAGCATGGTATGCTATATTGAGCGAGATGTGTTTGCAAGTATTAAAGATGAGAAAATTTTAGAGCGTTTTCAAGGGATGAGATCACACAAGAAACAACTTTCTCGTGCAAGTGGTAAGTTAGTTTATTTCAAATGTAATGTTCATGCTCTTTGAATTTATCTATATGCATATTTTATTTTATTTTTTATGTTGCCTTTGTAGGTTCTGGTTCTTGTCCTACTATTGATAAGGAAATGGTGGGCTAGCCGTATAAGATAGTGAGCAAATCTCCATTTAGGATTTGAGGTACTTGATGTATCTTTATTACACTACATTCTGTATGATTTCATATCCTTTCTTTATTGTGATTTGTGTTGAAAACTTGAACTCTTCAAGTATTGAGCATTAAGCAAAATTTTCATATCAATGATACATTTATGGTATATTTTTTCTTATATCATAATATAGTTTTAGACTTGTGGTATGCTAGACTATTACTTGGTTCAAATTTAGCCCAGGGTGTGCTCCAACCATGGATCCGTCACTGCTTAGAACCATACCTCGAACTAACGTGTTCCTGAAATCTCTTACCTAGGGAGAAGTCCCAGTCCGAGCAGAGTTCACTAGCCATGAATGAAAATCCCTGGGAAGCCTCAGGGGTTGTGGGCAACCCAAAAACTAGCAGGGGAGGGAGATCAAAGGGCTAGAGAGATCGCCATGGGAGTCGGCTTGAGAGAGCTTCGCCATGTAATGTTGCTGCCTATTACACATCTCTCATCCCTAATCTCTTATGATTTTCACAAATTTTGAGGGTGCAGATGCATACGGAACATCTTACCTACCTCCGCCCATGTCTGACAGAGGTGGATATATTTTATAATACAAATGAACTGTTGATATTGCTCCCAGGTTGTTTTGAGGGGAGAAATAAAGAGGATGGCAAATCCAAATTTAAAACTGGTGCAATATATATAGTAGTATACGCCACTCCAGAGTTTCAAATATTGGCTAGCGAGAGTGTGGGAATGACAATGTAGGTTCAGAATTCATATTGATGATGTGTGAGTTGATCGGTGGCAAATGCAACATTTCTGAAACTAGGCGACAGCTTATACAAATTGGTCAAAAAATCATCAGAAATGCTTCCTAAAATTTATTATTTTTAAAGTTTAAATTAAGTTGAATGCTCGAGTACACAGTAGACAGCTCAACGACATAATTAATTATTTCTCCCTTTGAGTACAAAGAAGAACTACAAAGCCAATCACAGAACGACAGAATCGTCCACGTTCGCACAATCTCCAATTAAATCGATGGCTCTCGTCAGGTATCCATCACTCCATCCAGATTGATATTAGCCACTAGAGCTTGGAGTTCTTTCCAACGTCGATAACAAAACGGTAGCGGACGTCGTTGCGCGCCAGCCGGCCCAGCGCTTCGTTGATCCTGTCCGTCGAGACGAGCTCGATGTCGCAGGTGATATTGTGCTCACCGCACATGTCCATCATCTCCTGCGTCTCCTTTATGCCTCCCGTCATGCTTCCACTCACCGTCCTCTTCCCTAGAATCACCAAAAACCACTTATATTGAGTAACACACCTACCGAACATGCTACAGCTAGCTGAAAATGCCACACAATTTTATACAATTATCTTTTCGGAAACTTCTAAACTAAAATTTATAACTAATAGTTCTGAAAAGACATAACTAATTAATGTTATACACGACATTAGAAAATGGGTTTTGTTAAATATCATCCGGATGTTTTCTTCCTAACTATCATCCAGGTTTAGGACCATTGAATTAGAGATCTAATAGCCATTAATTCTCCCTCCTCTCTTGAATTCTACCCCCTCTATCTTGAAAAAAATCTCCTCCCTTCAAAAATAAGGGGCCTCTTGATCTCTAATCCAAATATTATAAATTTAGATGATAATTAGAAAGAAAACATCTGAATGATGACACTCCCTTAGAAAATTTTGCTATAGGCATTTGCCCTTCACTGTCAGATTGGTCCAGACCAGCGTATAGTGAGATATCCGGTGGCGAAAACAATAAGATTCCAGTGCAAAATGGAATTGCCCCAAAATAAATTAAAGTGCTTTGTAGAAGGATTTGGTATGTGCATGCTCACCAAAGATAAGTGGGAAGGAAGGAAGCTCGACGGGCTTGTCCGGCGCGGCGACGAGCACCAATTTGCCGTTCACCTTGAGCAGCTCCAGGATCGGTCCCAGCGAGTGCTTCGCCGAGACCGTGTCAATGATGTAGTCAAGGCTCCTCGTCATAGCCTAAATAGCAATATAGGAGTAATAATTATATAAAGCTCAGTGCTCAGTTCAGACCTTGTTAATTTTGACTTCTTTGATTGCTAATTGCCTGTGAGTTGATCCGTAATTACGGACCTGCATCTGCTTGCCGTTGGTGCTGACCACGAAATCGTCGGCCTTGAGGCTCTCTCTTGCCTCCCTCTCCTTCGCCGGCGACGTGCTGATGACGGTGACACGGAGCCCGAACGCCTTGCCAAACTTGACGGCGACGTGTCCGAGCCCACCCAGCCCGACCACGCCTAGCCTCCTGCCGGCCTGTAGCATGCCGTGCTGCTTCATGGGGCTGTACACCGTGATGCCCGCGCACAGCAGCGGCGCCGCCGCGTCCAGCGGCAGGTTGTCCGGGATCCGCACCACAAATCTTTTGTGGGCGACGAGCATGTTGGAGTAGCCGCCGTAGGTGACGCTGCCGTCCCAGAAGATGCCGTTGTAGGTGAGCGTGACCTTGTCGCAGTAGTTCTCCTCCGACCGGCGGCAGTGCTCGCAGTCGAGGCACGACGCGGCGATGCAGCCCACGCCAACGCGGTCGCCGACCTTGAACCCGGACACGTTGGTGCCGATCTTGGTGACGATGCCGGTGATCTCGTGGCCGGGGACGACCGGGTACATGGTGATGCCCCAGTCGTTGTGGATGAAGTGGAGGTCGGTGTGGCACATGCCGCAGTACTGCACCTTGATCATCACGTCGTCCACGCCGTTCTCCCTGCCGCCGAAACAAATTAGTAAGCATCAGCTACTTCCATTTCTCCGCATCATTTTGTTTCTGTTGCACGTGAGGTGGTGGATGAGCTTGCTTGCATAGAACAAGGGTTAAAACTTTCGTCCCAAATTTTGCGAAATGGACAAAATTTTCTCCCTATCCGGTGCCCTCCGAAACAAGTTTTATTTGACCAAAATTTGACCGAATTTGATCATATTTGAAATTTATTCAAAATTTATCTAAATTTTAGTTAAATTTCATTAAAATTTGATTTTCTTTGTCTGAATTTTCGAACGAAATAAACAAAATTTCATTCATTTGTTCCTTTCGTCAGCGTCCGAAAATTTTTTCCATCCGAAAGTAGAACCATGCACAAAAGGGTGTGTACCTTCTCTTGAAGACGAAGGGCTCGATCTTCCCGGACTCGTCCATGGCCGCCCACCCGGTGACGGTTTGTGTGTGGTTCGGGGTGACCTCCATGACTAACTCTTCCTCTCTCTGTATCTCTGAGTGTGTGCGTGCGAGTGGGAGAGAGAGAGAGCGAGAGAGAGATTCTTGCTGTCTTCGGTGTTGGTGAGTGGCTATAGCATCTTCTAGCCACGGCTACTTATAGACATATTGACGCGGTTGGTCAGCCATCTGGTCGTTTTCCAAAGCCTTTGTTTTGGAGGTTATGGCTTAGTAGTTTATCAGTGTGGCTCTACTTGACCTGCTAGGACTGCAATTTACATGTAGTTCATGTGGAGTCTGATCACACCTAATTTAAAAGATCTTACTGTCTAATGTCACAAAAATTATAATAACTGACATGTCGTGGGGATGTGAGTTGTATACGTCAATAATAATTAAACGTTAGCTTGGTCAGGTTGATGGTGTTTGCTAGCAAGTTTGATGATTTTGGTCGTTAAGATACTGCAAAATACTTCTTTTTCGTTAGGTGAAGATTTTGAAGATACCATAGGAACGAAGTTTCGGATGCACATGTGTGATAGTGTTATACGAATTGTGAGGTTGAATGCTTGTACAGGGATATGAAGATGCTAGTCGTTCAAATGAAGTTGGTTAGGAAGTTCAGTACAATCCATTCGAAAGAAAATTAGAAGTTTTGACTACTTGATTTGTTCGTGGATACTTGTCGCTTCATATTTTCGAAGCATAATTTTTTTGTCATTATTATTCCACTTTCTTCATCTATCGTGAGCCTATGGTCAATCTGATTTCTACGTTATTAAGGGCAGTTTAGTTACTTTGAATAAAAACACTTTTTGCTTTCTAATTGTGCCATAACCAAAAGTGACAAGTTTACGCGAATGGAGAGAGCATGAGATATGGGTTTGTTGGCAGCCTGGCATCTAGTATGGATCTTGATTCTTACAAAGCATGGATATGTTTTAGGGCCTGTTGATATAACTTTTTGTTTTAACTTATAAATAGTAATAGCTTGTAAGGAATTCTGTAGAGAGAGACACCCGCATAGGAGTTTAACCGATATAAATAAAGTCGTTGTAGTGTATACTAAATTAACCAATAAATCTCGTCTTGAAAAGACACTTTGTTTAAAAGTTAGATACTGTAGAAAAGCTATTTAGTATAAAAAACAGTTTTTAGAAGTTAATATAAACATGACAACATGTACTTATTATTTATATTTGGGTTGGATTAGTTTTCTACGTAAAGTAGTTGAATGGTATTTGTTCTGCAAGAGCTAGAAAAATATTACAGCGTGATAAAACCTTACGTTTTGACTAAAAGCATGCAGAAGGGAAAGGGCCCAGGTAATTAATTTGGGGAGTAAAACACCAATGACTTCACGAGGCGATTCAGTCGTCGTCAACAAATATCGTGATTTCCTATAAAAAAAATCGTATGTTATTGTTCCGAAACCGGGAATCCAGTTCACCATTACTTGCAATGCTGTGAGAAATTCAGATGACATTGGTGCCAACGATAGTGGGAGAATAATTTTCACGGAACTATCATGCGTGTGAAGAAGCGTGACCAGACGAACAAAGCACCATCTACAACTCCGAGTCTCCGACCCATTTATTTCTTAATGGAACATGTCATTGGCCACTACTCACCAGTGGGAAAGAAAGCTACAGGACTGACTTGACCCTGACCAAGGACTGTGTGCAAGTGGTGTGCATACTATTCCACCTGTGTGTGGCTCCGAGTGGACGACGCCTCAATCTTCTACGATTGAAACGGGATGATGACCTTTGACACTGGATTTGATTTCGTTTTTATGCACGGATGGCACACTCGTAGTACCTAACAAATCGACACGACATGCACGGGTCTGAACCGCCTCTCTGATCACACCGTGCCACCCTCCAACACCGGAATTATTACTGAGCTCTTTTTTTAGTTTTTAAAAGTTAATATTCGACTTTTCATCAGTAGCTAATTTTCAAAATAAAATGACTTTTCAAAATAGGGTCAATAAGTTAATTATAATATACAATATAACGACTTCATTTATATTGGTCAAAACTACATGCAAGTTTTTGTTACTCCGTACTCTCTCACGAATAGCCTAAAAACTATAAACCGTAGCCAAAAGGCATAAACCGAAACAAAAAAGAACAAGCCCAATATGTTAGCTATGTTTTTTTAGACTACGGCTATTGTTGTTTTTTTCTTGCTATGATTGATAGTTTTTATTTGTATTTTTCGATATAATGGCGGATGATGGAGATGTTGACGCAAACATGCACAAAGTTTTGATTTCGAAAAGCTATTTGAAGTAGCTTTGAGAAGCAGCTTTTGATTTCCGGATAAACACAAGTTAAAAACAAAAAAAAATCCAAAAAGAAAAGTACTGTACCCTTGAACATGTGGATCTTGTACATTCGATCACTGTGATTTTGATACATGTGTACCGACCATTTTAACCCTAACGTTTTGATCCCAAATGAGGTCAAGCAGTAAAACTATACATTATATTCAGGTTAAAAATTTCGTCTGAAATTTTGCTAAAATACTGAAATTTTGCCTCTTTCATTACCCCCCGAAAGAGCAATAGTTCGGTTAAATTTTGGCCGAATTTATCTCAATTTAAATTTTGTCCAAATTTCATTCAAATTTTGATGAAATTACATCAACAATTTCAAATTTTTGTCCGAATTTTTTAATGAATGGACGAAATTTCATCCTTTCGTTCCTCCCGATGACCTCTGAAAATCTTTTGAGGCCGAAACATTTAACCCTGATTATATTACCGGATTTCAGGTTTTTCTCCATGGTCGAAAACCCTCAATGATGATGGATGACCAGCATATCTTTATCTTTATAAAAATAAAATTTGGTGGTCGTCATCGGTTTATTATATAGAAAAATATTTATTAAAGTTAGAGATAATTCTTTACAACATCGCCTAGAAAAAGAGAAACCGGCCTATGCCTATTTTGATGTACAGACGCTCCTCAGCACAAGTGAAACAGCGGCGCATGTGCTGCCTCTCAGGTCCCTATCTCTCGATCAAAAAAGCATCTTCAACAGTCGCTCCGTCTTCCTCCACCACCCGTCCCCCGCTTGTCTTCTCCAACTCAACCCTTCTGTGCAATTCAAGGACCAGTTTAGCGCGTGTGTTGAATTCTTCTCCGGCAACCGCCAATTTTGAACTGCCTCAACTGTCGGCTGCCGGTTCACCGATGGCACCCATCCATTGAGGCAACCATTCACCATTAAGTAGTTTTCCACTAGCGAAGGTTCTCATTCGTTTGATCTCCGGCGACTACGATGGTGTTGCGCCCGATGAGACAACGTAAGGCGGCACTGCTTTGTGACGATCTAGGCGGTGGTGATTGAAGTGGCCCTCGGCTCGATCCGCATGCCGTCGGCTGCAGTGGCGGAGGACGGAAAAAAAATGAGGTGGAGCGGATCGAAAGCAAGCCAGTTTCCAGATTAAGGTGGGAGAGCGGTGTACCAGGAGGGAGGGGTCCGGTCGGGCATTGCGTCGAACAGGTGGAGCGCGGCGGCGAGAGAGCGGTGCCGGAAGTAGAAGGCGAGGAGGGTGCTGCGGTGGAAGGCGCCAAGCGGGAGCGCGCGGCGGAGGGCGAGTCCGCCACTACCAAGTGACCACCGCCCCGCCCCGCTGCTTCCCCCTCCCGCCGCCTCTCCACCGCCTCGCCATGCCCGCTCGACCTGCCGCTTCCGCCTCACCTCCTCGCCGCCCACCCGAACCCCGCCGTCGCGCAGTTCCTGCACACCGGCTTCTCCAACCTCACCGGCTGGCCCCTCCCGCCGCGGGCGGAGTCGAAGGAGTCGGAGGCGGCGAGAGGGGTGAGGGGGAGGCGGCGGGTGGAGCGGAGGTGGAGGAGGCGAGGGGGAAGTCGAGGGCGGCGGCGGAGTCCAAGGAATCGGAGGCGGCGAGAGGGGCGAGGGGGAGACGGCGGGTGGAGCGGAGGTGGAGGAGGCGAGGGGGGTATATAGGGGTTGCTGAAAAAATCAAGCCCTGGCTCAAACCAAGACTTGCCCTATAGAGCGCTCCGCCACTGGTCGGCCGCTCGAAATCCAGCGAGCGAGACAACCCCTTCCTCTACCCGGTTGACCATGAGGGAACTCTCATCGTGCGCCGTGCCATCTACACCACCCCTTCCCCCTCTGCTACAACTGCTGCACGTGCTGTACCAAGGTCTTGTCAGAGGACAGGACCCTTGTGGAGTTTGCCACGTTGGTCGATTCAGAAGCTATGTATACATAACATGTACAGACGTACAGTTCACACATCACCGGAGGCTTCACCGAGCCATCAAACAACGCTCTTCAAATCACTGCACGGTAAGGCTCACTGTAACAACGTGTAGGCATTACAAAATACTCATGTCTTCTGCATACAGTCTCTCTCTGTGCCAGAATGTGAGCCTAGATAGTGGTTAATTGCTGCCAAAAAATAATGTGGTCGTCATGATCTAGACACCGTGGAAGGCTTCAGTTGCAATTCATTTGTCTTTCACAGTAGCCGGAGTGTGCTGCGGTGGAAGCAGAAGAGAGTATAAGGAGTCCTGCAATGGAGATGTTCGTTGGAGGTGAGCAGTCACGGCCGCAGAGGTAGTGCTTCGGCATGGCTTCTCAGTTATGTTCATCAAGTATGTTGACTGTTGTTTGTCGAGAGGTAAGTGTTTTTTTGTCCTATTTAAAAGTTTATTTTTTGAAAGCTATATAAAAGTGTTGCCCCACTAATCACAGCTTCTATTCACTGCATAATTACGGAAGATAAACACGGAAACCAGCGTTTCTTTGTTTTATAACTTCCTGAGTGAGTGAAGAAGTTGTGGTAAAAATTTGCAGTTGTAGCAGCCTCATATATACATGCATGTGGATTGACACCACAGGACAGAGGAGTAAGTATATAATTTACGCATCCATAAAATTGTTTAGAAGTATGTTGTCATTTAGAAGTACATTGAGAATTTCACAGATAGTCATCAAATCGAGAAGTTCTAGAGAGATGGTGCAAGATAAGCTTCAGAATTCCATAAAATTGTGGATTGGCAATGGATAATGCAAAATCAGGGGCCGTGATAGCTTATTAGGCATTGCTTGAGGCAAAAAAAAAAATACAGGAGAGGGACTACAATATGGTATACTGTTTATCCAACTGTCCATCATCTCTTACTCCCCGCCTTTCCTCTCCGGCCAAAGTCCTTCATTATCCCCACCCCTCCTTCCTCCATCGCGCGCATGGGTGACGCCATCCTTCTCGGCACGAGCAAAACCTCGTTGCCATCCTTCCTACTACATCGCGCGGAGCTTTAGAGACTCTGCATTGTCCTTCCTCCTGCGTCGCGCAAAGTGCAAGTGACGCCGCGCCGTAGAGCTCACAAGCGACATTATTCTCATCCGACCAGCCCGGAACCCCGCTTTGCCAAGCTCACGAGCGACGCCGGTTTTAAGCCTCCCAAACAAAATGAAACTAGTCATGAAACGTACACATGAAACATAACCAAATCAGTCAATAAACTCTCTTGAAACTACATAAAACCTCGTGAAACACAATGAAACAACGTGAAACTGTATGAAACAACATGAAACTTGTACATAAAAGCTAGCCAAATCAGGGAATAAACCCCATTGAAACTTGATGAAACCACATGAAACATAAACATAAACCTGGTTATGAAACTCTATGAAATAATATGAAACTAGTTATGAAACATGTACATGAAACCTAGCCAAATCAATCAATAAACCCTTGTGAAACTTAATGAAACCTCGTGAAAACAATGAAACTCTGTGAAACACCATGAAACTGGAAATAAAACTTGTATTTGGAACCTAGCCAAATCAGGCATAACCCCCCTTAAAACTTGATGAAACCATATGAAACACTATAACTGTAGCTATGAACACTCAAAAAAACACTGTAGATCCGACCACACACAAAAACACTATAGCTACGAATACTCAAAAAACACTGTAGCTCCGATCATACACACAAAACGTTGTAGCTCTGACTAATCACAAAAAACACTGTAGCTATGATCACTAACAAAAAACACTTCTGCTATGACCACTCACAAAAACGTTGTATCTTCGACCACTCCCAAAAATACTATAGCTCTGACCACACACAAAGTATTATAGCTCCGACCACATACAAAACATTGTACCTCCAACCGCTCGTAAAAACACTATAGCTTCGACCACTCACAGAAACACTATAGCTCTGACCTCATACAAAGCACTGTACCTCCGCCCACACACAAAGCTTTGTATCTCAGACCGCACACAAAACATTGTATCTCCGACCACTCGCAAAAACACTATAGCTGTGAGAACTCACAAAACTTGCAGCTTCGACCACACACAACCATTGTAAGAACGTGCCAGTGAGGGGGCTATGTGCATTGGATGCAGTCGCTAGATGGGAGTGTGTCACCATCTATGTGGATTCTGTTGTCAGGGAGGAGCACGTCGGTGAGGAAGAACGTGTCAGTGAGTTAGGGCTCCCAACGCACACATACTCTGCGCATGCGATAGAGGAAGAGGACATGATCGACGATGAGGAAGGACAGCGCAGCACGGGCAGCCGGAACCCTAGCTCAGAGGTTTCTATGGAGTGTAGTAGAGTGGCGAGGGGAATGCAGGGTGAATGGAATGGGAATGGAGTGGTGTGGGGGAACAAATGAATGCATCGGGCGTGGAAGCGGGGCTCCAAAATTCATACGTCTTGACTTTAGATCGAATGGTTCCAATCTATACCATCGTATAGCGTCCGAATGGGATACTATTCTTTATATTTTCTAAAAATATAGCTCTCAAACTGAAGAAACAACAAAGAGCTAACAATGAAAATGCTGAAAACTTTTTGGAATTTTTGGTTTTGAAAAAACTGTGTAAAATGTATGCCCTCACAACGTATAACTCAACAAATCCATCTGTGTTTGAGAACCACAACAACGAGTAGTTGTACTCCTAAACTTTTGGAGCTACAATTGCCGCATCCCCTAGCTTTCTTTCTTATCATATTCCTCCTAACCCCCTAGTTGTCCTCCCTCCAAATGCCACAAGTTGATAGCAAGCATAGCAAAAAGTCATGGTGGTGAGATGCGACAGAGAGAGCGTGGTCACTGGAGATCACCACTAGAGAAGCAGATGATGCCACATAATTCTTCATTTGCATACAAAGGATAAAAGGTTCTTCATTGGATTTATCGCTGCCGCTTGCCACTGCATCATCACTGATCTCTCATCGCTAACCACTACATCATTTCCTGGCTGCCATCCTTGCCATGACGAATTGGTGATCATCATCGTACTACCAGATTCATCACTAGCTTGACCAAGAATCAAGTAGTTGTCTTTGTACTAGCTATGAGTCTGTGACTATGTAGCTTGCCATGGCATGAAGACTTAAGTTCTTGTCTCTGTATTTTTTTACTATACTTGAATTGAAGCTTTTTTTTGTTGCAATGAAACTGCATTAAAGAATTGGTGGTGCATTTTTCTGTATCTTTTTTACTAGAATGTTTAAAGTCAGATGACAATGCTTAGGGAAGTTGAGTTGTTGGGATACTATTCCTATCCGTCTTCTTCAATTCAATTTTAGTTAAAACTCTGATATAATCTATAGCCTAATTGATTACAGGGTCACAAGTATGTATTCTAATTGCTCGGTCTAATATTACTCTAATCTGTAGCCTAATTCACATAGCACCCTCGCATTGCCAGGCTACCATGCAACAATTCTGGCTTTTGGGATGGCCTCAAACTAATAATAAAAGGAAAAGAAAGATTTTATTCACACTAGATTTCTCTTTTCATGGCATAATAATTAAGTTAGTAGCAGAACTATATGTGGGCTTGGTTTTTGGGAATGCTTCAAAGATAGAATCTCAAGTATATTGAATAAGACTAGACCCATATAGGTTCTTCTAAATTATTTTCTTCATTATTTTATTTAATGTTATAATGTTATAAGAGTCCATTAGTCCTTTCTAATTTTATGCTTTAGTGCGGCAGAGTGTTCACTTTTATCTAATATAATCCCCCCATTTTGTGCATCCAAAAATCTCTAACAAAAACAGAAAAAATTCAATCAAGCAAAAAAACAAATTCACCACCATAAAATTTCTCTAATAAGAAAAAACAACATAGTTCTATAGGGTGCACAGCAGAGCATAGGATGCAAAGGCACGACGCGGTAGAGCACGAAGGCGGAGCCAAGGGCATAGGTCGGGTAGGCCGATCACAATAATGTCGAGTCGATGAGCTGGAATAATATTTTTTATCTGTAGCAAAGTACGAACATTCAACTAGTTTTTCGTAGTAAAGTACGAACATTCAACTAGTTTAGTTAAAAGAGAGTTTTGCATTTGGTCTAAGCTTCTTAGCCGAGTCCTCCCTTTTTTACTTTGAAAATTGGGTCTGCTCTCACCAAATTGTTCCAAGATGAGTCACATTCTCTTAGTTCCAAATATTAGGTTTCTTTCTTTATAATGGTTGCAATTTACTCATTAGCTAGCCATTTTTGGTGGATTTTTTATCATTAACAAAGATGTGATAATTGGATACATTTTCGGTGATACATATTTTTCCTGTTCTTTGTGCTACACTAGTGTTGAAATATAAGCATGGTGGCAGGTGGCAGATCATCGTCTCATTAGCCAAATAATTTTAGCTGCTAAAAAAAGCAACACCAGCTGATTAGGTATGATCCAAGGTTAGAATAATTCTTTTAACGCCCACACTCGATAATTGAAACCTTCTATCCATGATTAAGATTTTCTATCCATGATTGAGACTTTCTATCTATGATTAAGACTTTCTATCCTGATATATTATATGTCATTGCACTTGCACGCATATAAAAGCAATCCAAAGGTAGGGAGGCCTGGTGAGACACCATGGTGCCCCATTTCAGCGTGTGTGTGTGTGTGTATATATATATATATATATATATATATATATATATATATATATATATATATATATATATATATATATATATATATATATATATAATCATACTATGATTAAAATTTAGGACTACTAATGTTACAATTAAGGATCATACTCTTCGAAACAAATTAGGATTAAACATCACGAAGGATCATACTCACGTTCTATATATATTGTATAGCGCTTTATATCACTAAGAAAACAGAAGGAAATTCGTATGAAAATGACAATGATTTTGGGAACAAGCTATAATTCATGAAACTGTAACGATTATGGTTATGACTTATGACAATGGTTAGGAAAACACTAGGAAATTTGAAACTATAGAAGGCTTTATATATCATTCACGAAACTTTCGTGGGAAGAAGCTAGCTTGACCAAATGAAGACTAGCACCACCAAACCAACTTAGGCCCTGTTTGGATCCCATGGTCTAAAGTTTAGTTGTCTAAAGTTTTGGACTAAACTTTAGTTAGCTAAACTTTAGCCACTAAACTTTAGTCGAATGTCCTGTTTGGATCCTGTACTAATGGATAGGACTAAAGTTTCAAAAAGACCATACTACCTCTCCTCGTTTCATACGTCAGCCATTAAATGGGAGGTGAGAGACCAATATGCATGGGTAAACACGTCTTTGTGCTAAGAACCCAAAACTTTAGACCACTTTAGTTCACTTTGGTGGACTAATGGTCTAAAGTGTTTTTTAGGAGTTAGCTAAAGTTTAGATCTAACTTTAGACCACCTGTTTGGAGACTTTAGATCTAAACTTTAGTGACTAAACTTTAGATGGAGGGATCCAAACAGGGCTTTATTTTCTGAGAACAGTATATAGGAAAGAAAGCTTCAGCCTCCGAGCCTACTCTGCACGGAGAAGTCATACATTAATATAAATATCCGGCTTTTTAAAATGGTTCCTCCATTTCCCTCGCTCTCGTCTTACGTATGCATCTTTTTATCACTTTTCCCGCTACTTATCCTCTCCACCTAAAAGTCACTTCTTTCGATCACTACTATTATTTTTTTAGTTAAAAGTCATCAGTTATAGCTAAAAACTATGAACTACAATTAATATGAACACACTTGACGATGCATGTTTATTTTATCTTGTTCGGTAGAAGTCCAAATGATATGACATGTGTGGGGCTCTGAGTGGTATATACGAGTCTCACGTTCTGTCATTTAGTCGAGTTTTCAGATGCGAACAGAAGTTGACCTTCAATTTGGAACCGCATGTTGTGCCTCATGCACTTGCACTTACGTTGGACGTTATTCAAACTGAAGACCTTTGACTTTTTTGTGCGTGAAAAAGACCTTTAAATTCTGATATCATGTTATGTTGGAAGCATTAGTTTACTAACAGAAAACCTTAAATTGTTGGCGTAAAAGCCAATAAGGTATGCAATCTATACGCATATATAATTTTCTACGGTCATCTTTGTTTTTCAGGCCACACGAATTAGTCTGGTGGTTTATCATATACGGCACAATTATTTCGTTGGCCAAATTAACAATAGCTGCTCTAAGAAAGAAGTGACGGTAGTTGATTGGTAAGGCGCAAGGCCCGATTGAAATAAGGGAGAATCAACTAAGAAACTTCGTGTGAAAAATATAGCAAAGTTCACATAGGAAATTTCACAGCAGTACGTGATGGGGCAACTTGTTGATGTGGATTGATATAGAATGAAAAAGACTGAGTAAAAAGGTGGGTTCTTTTCTCTTCTGTAGGTGTTGGGGCAACTTGATGTGGATTGATATAGAATGAAAAAGACAGACATAGGAAATTTGACTGAATGACTGAGCGGCTGATGGTTTTTGCCAATAGTATGAATGTTTGTGCAAACTTAATACTAATAAACCGTTTTTAAAAGGCTATCTTAATAAGTCATTTTGAAAAGATGATGTCGCATTTATTTATTTGAAGAAGTTATAAGCTATAAGCTGAAAAGAATCCATCCAAATACTTACAATGTTGTTCACGTCTTTGTACAATGTGAAGTTTGGATCTCTCGATCGTGCTCAAGCGTCATTTGAAAAATACCAGCTACAAACCTTTGGTGCAACTTTGTCTAGATAGCTTATACATTATACCATCCGTGATGTATCATTATTGTTCTGCTTGTGAAGCGTTACTTTAATCATTGTTCTTTTTTATGTAACAATAACATCCTAAATATAGATTTTTCACCTTTATGTACCTGTATTTGACACTATGTAGTTGGTAGCTGTATCCGTCTCTGAATTCAGAAAAATACATCTGCCTCATGAGCGTTTGGAGAACGAACAAACCTTTGTACAGAGATGGAGCTCAGGGGCCAGTCTGCTTTTTCACTGAAAATCTGTTTGATTTCTATTTTTGAATTTTGAAGGTTTATAAAATTTTATCTTTCTAGATTTGAAATACAGGAAATAAACTAGACACAATTATAAACATGCGGGCATAGCAGAAGGTTTTTAAATTTTTATTTTTGTAATTTTGAAGTATTGAAGACACAATTATAAACATATTGACATAGAATTTAAATTCAAAGAGGTGTTTTGGGGTCGGGTGTAGGACCATGTACAGCAGCTGGAGGGGCGGGATCGGATAACCTCACAAATTTTCCTCGAAAGTATTCAAGACTCTTCTCTGAAGCAAACTATGCAGAGCTAGCAAGGTCAAAGCAAATGAACATAGCGGAACCCACAAAACAAATCAAGCGAAACTTCACAGCACCAGCCGACGGTTTACGAGTACAAGGCGGACGGTCGGCGAGATGAAACTCACACGTCAATTGAGGCCAGAGTTGCCGGACGGTCTGTTGGTCCTACGGCGGACGGTCCGTGGCTCCAACTAAAGTGAAACTTCTCCTGAAGTAGGAACAAGACCTCATGAACCTAACCAAAAAGCATTTTGCTTCAAAAGCAAGAATGTTGAAGTATAAGTAAATTGCCCATCTTTCCTCATAAGCTTAAGCTTTTGGGTGAACTGGCTGGTACATGAAATTTAATATGGTATCAGAGCTAAGAGCTCAGTTAAAGCCAAGTTGTATCAAACCTGGGTCGAAACCAAAAACCATGGATTTACTAGCTTGCGGGAAGGATAAGTCATGGTGACCAAGGTTAGTTTCCTGCATGCTATATAGCACTCAAAAGCATGGCAAGATTTAAGCCAAAAACCCCAAGGAATAAGAACCCCTGGATTACACCCTCTTCCAAACAAAAATTGGGTAACTTCCATAACTGATCTCAAATGTGCCTAGATAGGTGGAACCTATGAATATCATTCATATTTCATCTCTTACACGTCCTTAGCATAAGAACAAGATCAATAATACCCTTTAAATATCATTCATATTTCATCTCTTACACGTCCTTAGCATAAGAACAAGATCAATAATACAATGGAGAAAGCCAAATATCAAATCAAGAAAGCAAAACACAAAGAACAAGCACAAAACTAGGCATGGACGGAATTGGACTATGTATTACCTACATGTAGATGGATGTTTACAGCCACTCCCGTCGAAGATGACAAACCCATAAGGGCAACAATCTCTATAGATTCATGTCAAAGTGCAATGACAAGCAATCCCATAAGAGAAGTTTGAGCAAATAGCACATAGGACAAAACACAATATGATCATTTCATTTACATGTACAAGTACTGAGCAATGAGACGGGCTATCCATATCAGTAAGCTGTATGCAACTTGAGCCACAAAAGCCTATGCATATGAACCTGATACTGATTCTTGATAGGACTAAGAAGCACAAGCTAACTAGCATTCAATAGCAATAGTCAAGGTCTCATAAGACATTAAAGTATGGCTTGACACATGAAAGAATCATTCCAAGTTATCTTGAGCATGTTGACATTTGCACTTCTTAGATTAAGTTGTTTTAGGTTCAACAAGCATCTAGAACAAGTCAAGCATGCTAAGCAAGTGTTCAAGCTATGACAATAGCATGAGCTACATTACTACAACTTCAACAAAGAGTAAAAATCAAAGCTCAACAAGATACAACATATTACACAGTACTAACAAAGGACAAAATCTAAGGCATGTAGATAGCTAGTTCTATAAGAAAATTTTGGCATGACCTTTCTAGATTTACCATGACTTGGGCCCACAAGGCCAAGATACACACTGAGCACAATACAAGAACAAGTATATCACAAGCAAATGCCAACACGGCCACATATGATCAACATAAGCATAATATGACGCATAAGAATGACCGTATATCATCAATACACAACAATAAGCTCAAATACCCATAAGTATGTATAAACGTGCTAGAACATCATCCATATACATACAAGTCATTCCACATGCTTGAATTCAACAATGAATAAAAAATATGTGCATTGGGGGTAAGAAACAGCTCACTGGTTGTATATGATGTAGTGAAAGTACATGATTCATCCTATAGCCTCTCGCACATATAAGGGTGAGGATCTAACATGGGACATGAAAGAGAAAGAGAGAAACAAAAGAGGAGAATAGAAAAAACTAACAAAAGATAGAGAACAAAAATAAAAAAAAGAAAAGAAGTGCTTATATGGGTGTCAGGAGGAGGGCTAAAGATGGGACATGGAAAAGGGACATGTCTACCCTCCTCGTGAAGCAGCATGTCTCAATATCCACCTCGACCCCAAGCAATGTCGACTAGAACCAAGTTCGCTTGTAGTGGATGGTACACAAGTGTAAGCATGCAAACAATCTCAAAGACATGATAGGTATGTGTGATAGGATCAACACTCTTGAAGTCATCAATAAAACATCCAACACATAGGCATATCGATAAGGCATGTCATGAGTACAAGTCTCAACATAAGTGATATTAGCATCATCAAGACCAAAGAAATCATACCTAAGATGGTTGGGGAAGAGTTTTAACACTATCTGAAGTGTGCTCTGGAGTGGAATACATAGTAGTAGAAACCTCCTGAGGGGTGATGACATTGAAAGAAGTAGTTGGTTGATAAATAGAAATGTACTCCTCAACATCGGAAGTAGCCCCCTCATAGTCAATCATGAATGTCTCCATCTTGGGTTCAAGATGGATGAATCATTTAAGTGGGCAACATCATCAAACGTGAATTTCTTTATATCAAGCTTAAAAAGCACAGGATCCATATCCTAACAAGGAGTCCTCATCATCAAATCTAACAATCTCAAGCTTAGGCTGATCAACACAAGGAACATGATCCTCATACGGTTCCATGACATCAAAAGTGACTAACATCAAAAGTAAATGTTAGGGCATGTCCCATTCAACTAAGGAAAACTCATTCCGTAACACTTTGGAGTGGAAGAATAACTACGATAGCACTCAACGAGTGAATGTCCCTAAAACTACAAGTCTAGCACATAGGAACAACATGAGAGTGGACACATGATAAATAATTGAACCGATCAAGTTCACTCTCTAAAACAATCCTCGCTCCAAAGCATAGTGCTCTAACTGACGAGACAATACATTTACCTGTATGTGAAGAGTCATAAGTACAAGTGGTGCTAATAAAACCATGATAATGACTATAGAAGGCCATATCCTTAATAAGTGCCTACATTGATTAGCCTGTAAAAGACATGAAAAGGCACAAGAGAGAAAAAAATAACAAGGAAACGGTTAGGGGTTAGCGATATATCACCAATATGTATAATGACGGGATGAAAGACAAGTCAACACAAACACAAACCAAACAAAAGAAAACAAACAATGACCTACCCTCTATCCTAACATTGTTGCTCTAAGCTTATCCCAGGCAACGACGTCAAAAAACTTGATCATGCTAAAATAACACCCCGCAAGTGCACGGGTTGCCACTATGATAGCAGTGTCGGGTTCTCCACAAGGACTAAACTTAGATTACTGGTGCTTAGCTAAAGCTAGATCAATTAGGGGGGATAGTAAACTAAACCTAAAGAATCTACCGAACAAACTAAAACAACCAAATGAACATGCTAACTGAAACAACTGAATGAACCCCTAGTCGCATAGGCGAAATGACGAACGATCTAACCGAATGCACGAATGGAAACGACAGAATGAATGACTAAACGAACTACACGAGTGACTACATGAACGAACACACTGTAACGATGACACCACTACTATACAACACTAACTAAATACTGACCACGTGAAGAAGATAGAGGGAATGTGTAACATCCCATTTTGGGAGACTTGAAAAGTGTTTGAATAAATTCAAATTTGAATTGCAATATAAAAGTTCAACTCAATTTCAAAGCAAATTTCAAAATTTTTAAAAAATCAAACCTCTCTGGGCTTGGTCTAGCCGATCCTCCCATCTTTCCTAGCCCACCTGGCCTCTGGCCCAACCCATGGCTTTCGGCTTGGCCCAAGGTGGCCCATGCTGCCTAGCCTGCGCCCAGCGCATGCCCAGCCCACAGCTAGCGTGCGGCACCCACCACGTCCACCACGCCCACCTACACTATAGTGCATGGCCGCTCATCCATGTGCGCCAACAGTGTCGCTAGCTCCGCACCACCCTTGCCCGCCCTAGCTCTCCCTCTCCCGCTCCAAGGGTGGATCTAAGGTCTCACTAACCTGACTTTAGATGGACAATTGGAGAGTTCCTACCAATAATCATCGGACTCATCTTGCACTTGCTCCAATATGACTACCAAGCGTCATGGCTCGCTAATCCATGGCCCTCTGCCATGTGATTAGCTTGCTGATTGGCATTTGTTCACCGATGTTGATGCCATCTATATGCATCTTGTCATCTGGTCATCTAGTCGCCACTTGTTCATTTCGGACATCGAACAAGAACGAACCAATCCGAATGAGAGGTGGATCTAAAGAGCTTGCCAACTTGGTTTTGGATGGAGAAGAACAACTAGCAGATAGGAGGAGACGAAGCTTGAGACACCACGCTAGGCCTAGGACACCGGTGCGTAGGGGTGGGAAATGGTAATGGATAATCTGTTTTATCCGATATTCGTATATGAGAAAAACACAAATATGGTAAGCAAAATTTGTATTAAAAAATGTTTGTATTTGTATTAGAGAATATTCATATCCATATTTGAGAATATTCATATTCTCATTCATATTTGAGAAAATTTGTATTCGTATTTAAGACTATTCGATTCATATTCGATCCGTTTCCAGAACCTGAGAAAAACCCAGACGAATTTTGTGATTCAAAATTTGAATTTGGCTAGTTTGAAACCACTAAACATTTCGGTAATTGGTCAAAAAATGGCAAAACCATTAGGAATTTGTTCTACTGAGATTTGTTACAGAAGTTGCAGGAGGATATTCGTATTTGACTGAATTAAGTACATATTCGATTCAAATTTGTGTCGATTACGACATTCAATTCATATTTATATTCATTTTAAAAATATAGATTTGTATTTGTACTTGAGATTATTCGATCGTATCCGATCCATTTCCATCCCTACCGGTGTTGGCGGCCTCAAGGCCAAACATGGAGGGGAATAACAGGACGCACTATGGAATTTTCAAAAGTTGACACTACACTAGCGGTACAACCAAAACAAAATCCCCTCACCTTTAACATCCAGATATGGAATTTTGTAAAAAAGAGAAGAGAGAAAGACAAACGGAGGAGGGAAAGAGTGAGGAGGTGGGGTGGATGGGGAGGGAACGGAGGAGGGACGGGAAGGGCACGGAGGAGGCCCTCACCACCGGTGCTAGGGAACTTCACAGTGGGTTGTCATTCTAACCCAACAAAAAAAAGATCTAGACACCTTTAGGAGTCTGAGAGAGAGAGGGTGAAGGGAGGGAGAGTGAGAGAGGGAGCATGGGAGAGGGAGCGGCCACCGCCGCTGTGGTGGGTGAGGTTCTTAGCTAGGGGTTGAGTCGCGAATTGCATTCCACATGAGAGCGACACCAGAAGCGTGCAAGGCCCTTTTTGTCCTCCCATTATCTTCATAATCCAATAATACCACTACTATTTTACACATATTTGCACAACAGTCATCCCATGTTTAACTTGACATCAACAGGCTAAGAGCCGAAGAGATGACACTTGTGTCTTTATGTCTTTTTTTTATCTATATTCACAACAGATTAATTACCAAGTACTCTTTGTTAGAAATTGGCCCATATGAGCAAGGCCTATTTCCTTAATTCCAAAGCATGCATAGTTTAGTACTATATTACTAAGGCAAGGTGGGGAGACCAATTTATAAGGTGAAGTCCCCACCACTCCTTGAATATGGATAGAGATGGCATGAGGAGGGCTTTGGCTAATCATGCACACGTGTACGCACGCGCGTGCATATTCGCGCATTTTCGCATGAAAATCACATGACTTGTGACTTACAACGCGTGACCGTGCCGTGATGTGGCACTCCACTTGGCAGACCAAGTCTACCATTATTTTTGCTGAGCTGTGTACTATTCTTTCTCTCTCTGTTTGAATAAGATTCAAAATTTGAATGAGGCTTTATTGGGTTTGATGACAGGTAGTTACCAGGGTAAATGGCTGGTTAAATATGTTAGTTACCAATGGGTAAATGACTATTTAATCACGTCAGTTTTTAGTGTGTGTGTGTGTGTGTATATATATATATATATATATGCCTGGAGACGTCCAGAGTACGTGTGAAGAATCTGACTGCCTCCATTCTCTTCCTTCGGTGAATTTGTGTGCCGTTGTGCCGTGCGGTCTGAACCTCGTCGACTCTTCTTCCTATTGTGCACCGTGAAGAAGGGCAGCAGTATCTCCAAACCGTTGCTACCGTGAAGACCTACACGGGGGCGGCAATAGGGTTTCTGGGCAGTGCATATCTGCGCGACCACTCACTTCACTGTGTCATCTATGATCTGCACTGCATCAAGCCTGCACTGCTTCCTGTTCTTTATCAAGCCCAATTGTAAGTCGTTCACGCGTTCTTTCGACTTTGATACTATGATTTCCTTATGTATATTCTGAAGTATAATGAGTAGCCTGCTATTAGTTGTGAGAATTGTATCACTAGTTTATTGTATGTCTCCTAGTAAAACTTGGAATTAAAATATTGCCCATATTTCCAACATAGCAGAAATGTTATTGTTGTAGGGGTGGCCCCCACCTAAGCCCAGACGGCCTGTTAGAAGGTTGTAAGACCCAAAATGGGATATGTATAATGACATAACTGCCCTTGAAAGGGATACTTGGGTGTAAGATCATAACTGTAAAATGTTCCCATGTGAATATATATAAGCCATCCAGGCCATGGTGAAAGCCCCAAGCACTGCTCACCTAACTCTCCACTACCATACTAACATCTCTCTGTTTGGTCTGTAACCACAATAGTTGGTGCCGTCCATGGGGACGACAAGAGCAAGCTCCAAGATATGAAGAAGGATGGCACCAAAGAAGGCTTCATTATCGGCAGCGGCGAAGAAGAAGAGCGGTAAGAAAGAAGCGCTCGACGACGCGTCAGCTACGGGTGTGGGCGATAGCGCCGCGCCTACGGTGCGGGAGCGACGGGTGTGGGCGATAGCGCCGCTCCTACGCCGGTGCTGCGGCTGCTGACCTCGACGTCCGTGGTGTGGCAGTCGCCCCAATCACTGGCACGACGGTCGATGCGGGTACCGACCGGACGGTCGAGAGCACTGACGTCGATGTCCGGGCTGCCGCGGCCACTGCCGCTGCGTCCGGTGCGGGAGCGACGGGGGCCTCGGTGGCGACGCCGGTCCCGTTATCGACTTCGGAGCTCTCCGCACCGACGCGCCGAGCAGTTCTGGAGCGCAAGCCGTGGTTGCTGCCAGCCAAATGGTGCCACCACATCGAAGGGTAGGGGACAGAGTGCTCAAGCGTCTTCTTCAACGTGGCGCCAGCTCCGCTGCCGCGTTCGAGTGTCTAGTTCTACTAGGTGCCAGCTCCGCTGCCACCGCTTCGAAGGGTTGGGGACAGAGCGCTCGAGCGTCTACTTCTACTAGGCGCCGGCTCCGCTGGCACCACTTTGAAGGGTAGGAGACGGAGCGCTCGAGCGTCTACCACGACTAGGCGCAGCGCGCGAGCGTCTACTTGGGAAGCGTGAAGATAGAGCGCTAAGCCCTACAAGCTGGTCGGAGACAGGCACGATCATGAAAAGAAACCAAAAGTCCTTATGGCATTCATAAAAGAATGTTTACAAGGATAGGAGGCAATGACATTCGCACAGAGCTAATGTTTTCAAGCGCCCTTGAGTACTTAGGGTCGCTACTCGTCCGACTCCACCCTAATGTACTATTGTGCCAAAGTCTCACTCGCTGAAGCCTGTGCCGCCCAAAAGTTCAGCGTGTCCTCGGCCCACCCCCAATGCCGAAGACGTCGTTGAGTCACGAGGTCAGGGACTAGCAACCGGCCCCTATCAAGTAGCTGCCTGGGGCAAAAACAGTAATGTGATCAGAGCACGGGGGCAATTTCCATTTTATTCATAAAAAAGGGGAGCCGTAGGGCACCAGTTACAAAAAAAAGTGCATACATCGCAACGCACGCCTACATTCTAGACCTCGGCATCACACCTGTGGGTTTGCGCCATGCCCCGGGGCAGCGGCACCATCTTCGTTGCAACGGGGAACTTCGTCAAGCCATTGGCCGAGGTTCCCCTCGCCGCGCAGGGTCCGTCGCAGCGCTACCTTTGCCGCGGCCTCCCCCATGTGGCCCCAATCCGGTCGTGGAAAGCCCGGACGGTGCCGCGGACGGCGTGCACAGCGCCCAACACCACCCCGGCTCCGCCTGGCATATCCAGTTGGGGGTAGGCCAACTCGTCGATGTGCCGGCAGCCTCGGTGCTGAAGCAGCACGAAGGCTAAGCGCGAAGTCACGGAGGAGCAATGGTTGCTGAAGGCCTTGGTGGCGCTGAGAGCGAGGCCGGAAGCCTCCCCAATTCGACGGAGTGTCCGCACCAAGTCTTCAAGACCGAAGGAGCGAGGTGGCACATCAGTGGAGAGGTCCTCGAGAGCGCCTTCTAAAGCCAGCATGGCGTCCCACGCCGCCATTGAGGCATCGCCCAAAACCCGGTCCTTCCCCCTGAGAGAGGCGGTGAGGTGACCCTTCTCCTCCTCCAGCGTGGCGATTTGCTGGAGCAAGCCGTCGTGCTCCTCGGTGGCCGCGCACTGTGCCTCTGCTGCAAGCGCCCGGGCGTCCGAGATCGCCTTCGCGCCCTACGTCTCCAGGAGTCGGATGCGATCGTCCTTGACGGAGTGGGCCTCTTCGGCTACGCGTAGGGCCTCCTCGGCAGCCTGCAGCCGGTCTTCAACACCCCCCGCTCGCAGGCGCGTGCTGCCTGCAAGGCTCGAGCAAGGGCGAGCATCTGCACAACACAGTCGTTAGTAAAATTCCTAAATTATGGCAGCATCATTGAATTCGAGCACTCAGCCTCATCTCCAAGGCCTCTAGCGCGCCCTCCAGGAGCTCCGGCTCACACGCCAGCAGCGCCTGGTGATCCAAGTCGGCAACCACACTTTCCGCGGCCCCTTGCTAGGCCTGCAGCATCTCTGGCTGAGGGACGAAGTCCGTCAACTTTGGTCGCGCGGCCTCTGTGGCGACAATTCCCAGGGCGCCGGCTGTCGATGACACCCCCGAGATGTCTCCGTCCCTCGAGAGTTTCCCACGGTCGGTGGACCATTCCTCCGCTAATAGTAAGGGACAGTGGTCAGAAAGCTCTAGGGAAGCCTCGCACGATCATACAGAGGAATCGAACTTACCCTCGGCATCAACCGGCGGGGCCCGTTGAGGTGTCCCCTCGGCATTAACCGGTAGGGCCCGTTGGGGTGTCCCCTCGGCCTCCACGGTGAACCCCTCCCTTGGCCGGGAGGGCAATCCCTCGCGCTGGATCGCCTCCTCATCGGACTTAGGATCCTCTGCAACCCCGACCGCCACGACGAACCCCCTCTCCTGTTGAGAAGGCAACCGCGTCCGCGGTCACTTCGCTTTCGGAGACCGGGGCAAGGATTCCTCAGCCTCAGGAACGAGCGCAGGCGAGGACGCTTCGCCCTCCTAGTCGTTCGCGCTGCCCCTTTGGCCCCTTGTACCACCCAGGGACTCCTCGCCCATAGCCGCCCCCTCTGCCCTGGCCTCAAGGTCCGAATCGGCATACTTCGCCGAGTCGGAGGTGGCGGCCGTCCCATCCTCGGCTCTGGCAGAGTTGACGGGAGCGACGGCCGTCGGGCTGGATATGGCCGCGGGGGACCGGGCCCTCTGTCGAGAAGGCAACCCCTTCCCCTTGTCGTCGCCGTCACGACGGCGAGGTCGGCTCGGGGCTGGAGTGGCCCGCTCCGGCATGCGAAGGCCCAGAGCTTCGTACACCCTGTTTATCTGCCCCAGGTTCACCTCATCGGTTGCGACCGCCTGGATGAGACGCCAACGCCAGCCCGATGAGCACGTTCTTCGCTGCGGGCCATTGTTCTCCAGGAGCTAAACGGCGATGACTGCGACGCAATAGCAAAGGAGGCGAGAGCACAGTGCGCGAGAGAGCAAGGGAGCAGGAGGTATGCAAAGGAGAGTGCTGGCGTAGTGCCAAAAGGGGTATATAAAGCCCCTTTACCTCCCACACCGCCGGTAAGCGCAACCGGCGGAAGTCGAACCTCTCGCCTCCCCCGCTATTGGGAAACGTAACCGGTGGAAGTTGAAGTGGCGCAGCCGCCTACGCGTGCCCCTGCCCTCTCAGGAACGGATGCACGACCGCGGTCGTGACCGCCTGATGACGCACGACGCGCCAATCCCACACTGCCACGCGTCCTGCCCCATTGGGACGAAGCACGCGGTTGCGGTCGTGCGGCAGTCTGACAGCGCACAATGCACCAATCATGTCCTGCCACGCATCCGCTCCCTCGGGAATGAATGCATGACTGCAGTCGTGCGGTCGCACGACGTGGCCCACCTTCCATCGCGCGTCTGTGGTCGCTGCGATTCTCGGGGCCATCAATGCAGTGTCAGCAGGCCACCAACCAGTCACTCTGACTTTGACTTCGACGTGGACTCTGCCTCCACAGAGCGACTCCGATTTCAACTTCGGCTTCGAGCCCGCAAGGTGGCTCCGCCAGCAACTTCGACTCCGCGGCGGAACGATCGTCACGTGCGGCCATGTGCCCTATCCCATCGGGAGAAAGTGTGGCGTTGCAAGACGCACCGGTCGCGTACCTCAACATCCTGTGATCACCGTCGCACTAGGGGCATAATAAAGCAACATAGTTGAGCCTCCTAGCTACGCCTCAACGGCGAGTCTGTACAGCGAACCCGAAGACCACCTCGATCTTGAGCCCGCGGGATGACTCCAGCGCCTACTCCGACTCGATGCCCGCGGAGTCGAGTCCTCCCTCCGACTCGGCCTCGCACACGAGGGGCAGCTCCGTATCCCGCTTCGCCTGCACATCCATGGAGCGAGGTCAGATGTAGAGTCGGCTTCGCCTTGATAGACCACCTCTGACAGGTACAGTCTGAAGACGTGCAAACGCCGGCGTATCCCACAATGCCATCAACGCACTGTCCTTGAGCCGCGAGGCACCACGTGGCCCTCCGATCTCTAGTCCATGCGAAGACTCCGAAGCCTGCTCCGATCGAATCTATGCAACAACGCCGGAGGCCACCTTGACTTCGAAATCTGTGCGATGACCCCGTAGCCCGCGCCGACGCCGTGTCTGAGGGATAGAGCGGTACTTCGACTCGGCCTTGTCAGGATGAGCCGACTCCGCTGGAAGCATACAACTCGCAACCGGAGCACGCCTTCGACACAGCACCACTCGGCGGAGATCCAACTGTCCGTGCTCCCCTCGATCGGGAAGCGCAACCGGTCATTGGCAATAAGCCTTGACCGAGTACCCAAAAATAGGCCTCCATCAATCCATCAACATTCTCTAAGTCGTGCTGTTGGCGCCAAGTCCGCTATGGAACAGTGCTATTACAGAATGTAGATGAACTAAAGAAGGCCCATTCTTGGGAACAACATCCTCCCAGCCGTACCCAGCTACAAACCACAGGCAACGATGATGCTGCGGTGCTAGCAGAGTATATATACCCGTTCCCCACCTAGCTGCGAAGTGCAACCAACGGGAGTTCAACCGGCGGGAGGAGAAGCGTCGCAATGGCATGTGAGCACGACGCCTCAAACCCCACGGGGTACCAATCATGTCTTGCCACGCGCCCCGCCCCTCAGGAGTGAGCGCATGACCGCAGTCGTACGACCGCATGACATGGTCCAGCTCCCGTCGCGCACCGGGGGCCGACGCGATTCTTAGGGTCATTAATGCATGGGTGGCGGGCCACTAGACAATCACTTCGACTGCGACTTCGACACTGACTTTGCCTCTGCGAAATGACTCTGACTTTCACTTACCATCGGAGGTGCACATCCGTGGAAGCCGAAGCCGCAAGGCTGCGCGCGCGCGCCCACTGCCACTTTGAGCCTGCACGACGGCTCCGGAGCTCTGCGTCCCTGGGTCAAAGGATTGGCTCCATTCGGGATGTACGCCTCATGACTGGAGGACGCTTTCGGCAGCAACTTCGCCCGTGTCCACACCATTAGGACGCGCTACGCCAGCAAGATCCAGTTTTGTCTAATATCCTAGAGGGTCACAGGCCACAGGGACGGATGGGGCCAAATGGCTCGGCAACATGGTTTCGGCCCGTGAAGCCCTTCACCATGAGAGGCTCCTGTTGTAGGGGTGGTCCCCACCTAAGCCCAGCTGGCCTGTTAGAAAGTTGTAAGGCCCAAAATGGGACATGTATAATGACATAACTGCCCTTGAGAGAGATACTTGGGTGTAAGGTCATAACTGTAAAATGCTCCCCATGTGAATATATATAAGCCATCCAGGCCATGGGGAAAGCCCAAGCACTGCTCACCTAACTCTCCACTACCATACTACCATCTCTCTATTTGGTCTGTAACCACAATAGTTATTATGAATTTTGTTGCAATACAGCAATGGCTAGTGCTTTTGGTGCGATGAAACCTGAGAGATTTTCTAGTAAAAAATTTCGTAGATGGCAGACTAGAGCTAAGTTTTGGCTCATGCCTGGTAGGTTATCTACCCATAGTATCCATTTATGATTAAGCAGTTTGAAAATGCGAACAACACTACTCTTGGCTGCATTAACTGTTCTAGCATATTAGCTCAATGATGTGTACATGGACTACAAGTCCGTCACAAAGCTGTGGGATGTACTAGAGCACAAATATGAAGAGGCAGAGGTAGGTTAATGGCTCTATACGTATGAGCAATTTTTTGACTTTAGCATGGATGAGGCTAAGTCCATAGTTGGACAAGCTCATGATCTCTAGCTACTAGTCGGTGAGATTACGCACCTAGGCTGTGTGTTGCCTCCAAAGTTTGTGGCTGCGGGCATTGTTGCTAAACTCCCTGCCTCTTGGCGGTATTTTGCCACTACCTTGAAACATAAGAGGAAAGATATTTCTGTTGAGGACCTCATTACAGCCCTCGATGTGGAAGAAAAAGCAAAAGATAAATATGCACCTAGCACCTCTAGCTAGAACAATGCAAATGTCATAGAGAAAAAGACTACTGCAAAGAAGTACAAATCCAACAAACTGAACAAGACAACTAGTTTTAAGAAGAAAAAACTGATAAAAAGGATTTGAGGGACATCACCTACTTTATGTGCGGAAAAGACGGACATATGGCGAAGGACTGTCGCTTCCATAAGTTCAGAGATGGTGAGCAGCTGAAGAAGAAGGCTGTCAATGTAATCATAGGTGAGGCCTTGACTTCAGGAGGGTGTGGTAATTCACCTACTGTCATTTTAACATGTCAATCTACTGATTGGTGGGTTGATACTGGTGCTAATATTCACGTATGTTCTGATATTTCCTTGTTTTCTTCTTACTAGGCAGCAGGGGCTTTTTGTCCTAATGGAAAATGGGTCACATGCTTCTGTTCTTAGTGTTGGCACGGTGGATCTGAAGCTTACTTTAGGGAAGACTGTCCACTTAAAGAACATGCAGCATGCTCCTACAATAAACAAGTACCTCGCTAGTAGTTCTCTCTTATGCAGGGATGGTTATAAGCTAGGTTTTGAGTCAAATAAAATTGTAATGTCTAAGTTTAGAAAATTTGTTGGTAAAGGCTATGAGAGCCGAGGCTTGTTCTGCCTAAGTACTTTAGAATCTTGTTATAATCTAAATGTTGCAACTGGTTTAAATAAACTGAGGCAAATATTTGGCATTCTCGTTTCTGTCATATTGGTTATGATAGTATTGCTGAATGTCCATATTAGATTTAATTCCAAAATGTGAAATTGTCAAAGGATCAAAGTGCCAGTCATGTGTGCAAGCAAAGCAACCTCGAAAACCCTTTAAGGGATTAGAGGATGAAAATAACTTGGCACCATTAGATCTTGTTCATTCAGATATATGTGAAATGAATGGATTGTTGATAAAAGGAGGCAAAAGATATTTTCTAACTTTTATTGATGATGCAACATGCTACTGTTATGTGTATTTACTAAAAACTAAGGATGAAGCTTTAAACTACTTTGAGACTTATGAGGCCGAGGTTGAGAACCAACTAAAGAAGAAAATAAAAAAAAATCGAGGTCTCATCATGGAGGAGAGTATGTCTCTCATGAATTCTCCCAATTCTATTCTGAGCATGGAATAGTCCATAAATTTACACCACCATATTCACGCCAATCAAACGGGGTAGCTGAGAGGAAAAATCGAACATTAATAGACTTGGTTAATGCCATATTGGAGAGTGTCGGTATGCCTAAGGCATGGTGGGGGAAGCTATATTGACAGCAACTTTCATCCTAAATAGATTAATCACTAAAAAGAGTGAGATTACTTAGTATGAGGGATGGAAGGAGAGGAAACCTATTGTCAATTTTCTACAAACTTAGGATTGTTTGGCAGAAGTTAATATACTATTGCAGAAAAAAGAAAGCTTGGACCAAAAATAGTTGATAGTATTTTTTTCTAGGATATGCTAAAAATTGCACAGCCTATAGATGTTTAGTAGTTAAATCAGAAACTCTTGAGATTATTGCTAATACAATAATGGAGTCTAGAGATGCTTCATTTTTTTAGAATATCTTTCCTATGAGAACAGCAGGTATATATAATATCCCTGAGGAGGATAACAATCTAGTCATAGAAGCTCCTCATAGGAGCAAGAAACAAAGGGTTGAGAAAATCTTAGGTGACGACTTTATTGTATGCCTTATGGATGATGTGCTAAAGACTCTTTCGGAAGCTTATGCATCTTCTGATACTGAGTATTGGAAAGAGGCAATTCGTAGTGAGATAGTCTCAATCATGGCTAATGGGACTTGGGAGATCACTTATTGTCCGATCAGGTGCAAACTTGTAAAATATAAATGGGTCTTTAAAAAGAAACTAAGGCCTGATGGTACTATTGAGAAATACAAAGCAAGACTTGCGGCCAAGAGTTACACCCAAAGAGAGGGAGAAGATTTCTTTGATACCTATTCTCCTATCACCAGACTAACCACCATCAGAGTGCTCCTTGCGTTAGCATCTTCCTATCGTCTACATGTTCATCAAATGGACGTGAAGACAGCTTTCCTTAATGGAGAGTTGGAAGAAGAAATCTATATGGATCAACCGGATGGTTTTGTGATTTCTAGAAGTAAAATAAGGTATATAGATTATTAAAATCTTTGTATGGCCTAAAACAAGCACCTAAATAATGGCACGAGAAGTTTGACAAAACTTTGACATCTGCTGACTTTGTTGTGAATGAGGTTGATAAATATGTGTATTATTGTTATGGTGGGGGTCAAGGAGTGATCTTATGTCCGTATGTAGATGATATACTTATATTTGAAACAAATACTATTGTAATTGACAAAGTTAAGTCTTTCTTATCTCGGTGTTTTGATATGAGAGACTTGGGAGAGGCAGATGTTATTCTGAATATTAAATTGATTAAAAGTAGGGATGGGATCACTTCAAATCAATCCCATTATGCTGAGAAAATATTGAGCCGATTCAATTTTGAAAACTGTAAAGTTTCTCCAGCACCCTGTGATGCGAGAATTAAGGTTTAAAAAAACCAGGGGTTAGGAAAAGATCAATTAAGATATTCACAAATTATTGGATCACTTATGTATTTAGTTGGTACCACAAGACCTGACACAAGAGATGATTACTAGGAGGCACTTGAAGGAGTGTTGCGCTACTTGAGGGGTACAAGATCTTTTGGAATACATTATATTGGATACCCTTCCGTATTACAAGGATACAGTGACTCTAATTAGATCTCTGATGCGGATGAGATCAAAGCTACAAGTGGTTATGTGTTTATTTTAGCTGGTGCTGCAGTTTCATGGAGCTCTTGCAAACAGATTATATTGACAGGGTCAACCATGGAAGCAAAATTTGTAGCACTTGACACAGCCACCATTGAAGCAGAATGGCTAAGAGAGATTCTATTGGACTTGCCATTAGTTGAGAAACCAATACCTGCAATCCTGATATACTGTGATAACCAAACAGTATTGGCCAAAGTCATAAATACGAAGGATAATATGAAGTCGTCTAGACATGTGAAGCGTAGGCTTAAATCTGTCAGAATACTGAGAAACTCCGGAGTGATTGATGTGAACTATATTCACACTGAGAAAAATCTGGCAGACCCTTTCACAAAGGGGTTAGCATGGAAAGCTATTTCTGTTGCATCTATGGACATGGGAATAAGGTCCATTTAAGTTACATCACAATGGTAATACATACCTTCTTAATCGGAGATCCCGTGACTTAGGTAATAGGAAAAACAAATTGCTGTTGTAACAAGAGAGTACATATTCATTGTACCCATGTCTTAATAAACAATGTCCTTTCGGCTGTATGGAAGGTTGACATAAAGCCTTAATGTATTCTGTTGTCCAAATGAGCAAAAGATATTAGCCTGCAGGATATATAGAAAGAATACACCTACTTGAACTTAACTGTGTGATCGCAGTTCACGAGAATAGGGTATTCTCTAGAAAGCTCATGAGCAGATAATGGAGCATGACTATATAATGCTCCGTTCAGGCATGGTTCATTGGCAGCCTAGTACCAGTTAAGATTTCAAGGAAATCTGATCACGAAAAGCTGTGAATTCAAGACATAGTCCATTCATCAGCTGTGAGAAGATAAATCTTATCATTCTAGGTGCAAGTTCAACCCGTATGAAACTTACACTAAAAGACTGGTATATTAACAGTACTTCAACACAATATCTTTGACATCTTTTTGTTTCTTGGTTTGGAATTGTAGGGGAGTGTTAGAGATTGACCCATATGAGCAAGGCTCATTTTCTTAATTCCAAAGCATGCATGGCTTAGTATCATATTACTAAGGGAAGGTGGGGGAGACCAATTTATAAGGTGGAGTTCTCACCACTCCTTGAATATGGATAGAGATGGCATGAGGAGGGCTTTGGCTAATCATGCACGCACGCATGTGCATATTCGTGTATTTTCGTTTGAAAATCGCGTGACTTGTGACTTGTGATGTGCGACCGTGTCGTGACGTTGCGCGCCACATAGCAAACCAACTCCACCGTTATTTTTACTGAACCATGCACCATTCTTTCTGTCTCTGTTTGAATGAGATTCAAACATTTGAATGAGCCTTTATTGGGTTTGATAATAGGCATTTACCAGTGGGTAAATGGCTGGTTAAATATGTCAGTTATCAATGGGTAAATGACTATTTAATCACGTCAGCTATTAGTCTGTCTATATATATGCCTGGAGACGTCCAGACTATGTGTGAAGAATTTGACTGCCTCCATTCTCGTGAATTTGTTTCCCGTTGTGCTGCGTTGTCTGAACCTCTCGACTCTTCTTCCCAGCATGCACCATGAAGAAGGGGAGCGGTATCTCCAAACGTTGCTGCTGTGAAGATCTGCACGGGGGCGGTAATAAAGTTTGTCGGCAGCGCACATCTGCGTGACCGCTCAGTTCATTGCGTCATCTACGATTTGCACTGCATCAAACCTGCGCTGCTTTCTGTTCTTCA
Organism: Dendrocalamus sinicus; assembly: GCA_036346575.1. Lineage (NCBI taxonomy): Eukaryota > Viridiplantae > Streptophyta > Magnoliopsida > Poales > Poaceae > Dendrocalamus > Dendrocalamus sinicus. Next base: position 13,240,662 of record CM070651.1, on the reverse strand, counting down.
TCAAGCTCAATTGTAAGTCGTTCGCGCGTTCGTTCGGCTTTGATGAATAACCCTTTTCCTTGTGTATATTTTGAAGTATGATGAGTAGTCTGCTGTTAGTTGCGAGTATTACATCACTAATTTATTATATTTATTTCCTAGTAAAACTTGAAATTAAATTATTACCTATATTTCTAACACTCTTAATTAACACACTTAGTATTAATTAACTTGTTCCATCAAAGCGGAGCACTAGACACAAAACAACGAGCAGGCTCAAGACTCAACAAACACTAGTCCCACATCCGAGGAGGGATCACCGGTAAACTTTGCACAGTAACGATAAGGCGCACACAAATTAAAACAAATAAACTGTCCTCTAAGAGCATGTTCAATGCAGGCGTTTAAAGAGATACTTAGTAATAAAAAACTGATTTTTCTTACCACATAGGATAGATAAGGTGCTTATTTTGAAGCATCGATGCTTAAATAAGTACCGGTGCTTAGTAGGTGCTTATGTGTATAATTATATCTATTAATAGATAATATAACATCTAAGCACCTATGGAAGAGATGCTTGCATTGGAGGAAATAATTTTTACATGGATGCTTGATGATGTGGCTATATTCTCTCTCTTTAAGCACTCATATATAAGCATCCTGTATTGTATATACCCTAAGAGAACTGCTGCGAGGTTGCAAATGTCTGCCCGAACCCCCAGCCGGCCGGAGCGACGTTGAGGAAGGTTAGCGTCTGGCCGTCGCTGCTGGTCACCTTGAACGACAAGCTCTGGCCGTTGAGGTACGCGTTGGACTGCCAGTTCACTCCCCAGTTCCTCGACATCGCCATCCACCCCGTCCGCGAGCCCTTGATGGACACCGCCTGGATGGACCCACATCCGCCGACGTTGCTGATCAGAACCAGCTCGAAGTAGTCGCGGCCGTTGATGGTGAACCTGACCCCGCCTTGCTTCACACAGGGCACCCTAAACGTTGAGTTTCACCAAAATTAGCATTTTCCTGAGTCGCCAACAAGTGGGGCCGACGTGCTATCAGCAATGAAGTATGCAGTCGAGCAAAAGCAAAGGTCTTTTTTTTTTCCTGATTTCGAGTGTGAGACGTTGAGTGTGTCACCTCTGGTAGAGAACTGGCACGATGCCACCACGGTAGATGCCGATCTTGAGCCAGGCGGGCTCGGCCATGTCGAAGTGCTGGCGGGGCAGGTTGCACCAGCCGCCGTCGTCGTTGGGGAGCGCGTAGTTCGGCGGGCACAAGTTGGTTGCTGTGATGGTCACCGACGTGCCGCGCAGGCAGAACCGCGTGTCCGCCTGGTAGTCGCACATGATACGGAAGCACTGCCCGCAGGACGCACCGTCGTTGAACATCGCCGTGCTCAGCGCCGCCGTGCTCGTCCCGTACCCCGTCGAGTACAAGTTCCCGTACCCACAAGCCCCTCCTATATGTACAAGTCACACACGTATCAGTTAATCAGGAATCACTGGTGTTAAAAGAACAAACTTCTTAATTACCCATCGTTCCAGAGGCGTCACTGCCACCATAGAAAGTAGCGAACGCTCTGTTCCAGCCGGACGACGTGAAGCCGGAAGCCTTGTCCCAAAGGAGGCATGTTGCAAGCAATGCAAGAAACCGAGCAAATGATCCAGTTGCTGTGTCCATGTTAGAGAGAATGTGTGTGAGAGACAGATAGGTGAATGCTAATGGCCAAGCATAACTGGCAATGTCGTTTAAGTAGGCATTGGGACAAGATGCTCGCATGGGGTTGGATCAGAGGGGTACGTACGTATGCGCGCGGCAGAGACCGTGGATGCATGTGACCGTGCATGATGGTCCGTGTTGTAGTCAGATCTGATCATTCTAGTTAGTCCGATAATTGCTAATCTTTTCGATTGTTTGAATGATCTAATCATATTTCGCTTAAAGACAAACTAGTCAGATATTATAATTAAGATTATCTTTGAGTTTGTGATGGATTCTGCATCGATTTACATCAAATATGGTGTCAAAAGGTGTTTGCACCGACTGAAGTCAGATGTGGCTACTCAAAGCACTCCCAAATATAACTCTTCACTATCATATTCTGATACTCTGTTTTTGTTAGAAATAGGACCATATAAGTGAGGCCAATTTCCTATATTTTTAAAGTATGTACGGTTTAATATCATATTGCTAAGGCAAAATAGAGTAGACAAATTTGTAAGGTATAAACCTTGCTACTTCTTGAAACATGTGACACATGGATGAAGATGGCATAAGGAGGGTTTTGGTTAAACACATGCACGGGCGTATACGCATATTTTCGCGTGAAAAGCACATGACTTGTGATTGCACACCACTTGGCAGACTAAGTCCACCTTATTTTTGCTAAATCGTGCATCTCTCTCTCTGTTTGAATACTAATTCAAACGTTTGAATTAATTTGGTTAATGATGTTAGTTACTAGATTAATTTGATTTAATTGAATTAATGGCATCGATTACTAGAAATGTCTATAAAAGACTTGGAAGAATTCAGGGTAGTGTGCCTGAAAAACCATTCAGGGTAGTGTGAATGAACCTTCTCAGCCTTTCTTCTCGGCATGTACCTAGAAGGAGGGAGAGCGGCTATCTCTGAGCCATTGCCGCAAAGGGTACCTACATGGGACGGCAATAAGGTTTATAGGTAGTGCATTTGCGTGACCACTCTTGCTCTGCTTCATCTACGTTCTACATTGCATTGAGCCTGCATTGTTTCTTATTTTTCATCAAGCCCAACATTAAGTCGTTCAAGCGATCAATCGACTTTGATACTGTATTTTTCTTGCATATTTTCTGGAGTACAATGAGTAGCTTGCTGTTAGTTATGAGTTTCGCATCACTAGTCTTTTACTGTAGTTATCTCCTAGTAAAATTTGGAATTAAAATATAGCCCACATTTCCAACAATTTCATTCTTTATATTTGGCGACACAATTCTCTACAGTTGAGATACTCTTACTCTAAAGATGGCTTATGAAGCATTGTATACAAAAAAAGATGAGAAGTACAGTTTCAAGCGAGAGCTCAAATTTGCATGCAAAAGGTTAGTCCGTTCGTGGCAGACTAGTCAAGAGGTCTTCGACCAGCAATTCCAAAGGCAGAAGTTCGAGTAGATACAAAGGTCGTTCGAAATCGAATACCAAGAAGTTATGTCTCTACTACAAGAAGGGTGGACACGATATCTCCGAGTGCTGGAAACTCTAGAATAAGGAGAAAGTGTATTATAATTCCAAGATCAACAAGATGATGAAACCAAGGTCACTATTTTCACAAAAAGAATGTTCTGAAGGGGAAATTCTTGTTGTCTTTGCTGGTGATTCCAAAACCAGTGATGAATAAATTCTTAACTCAGTCTGCACTTTTCCACATGAGACTGAACCGTGACTAGTTCGTTACTTATGAGGCTATTCCGAGTAAATCAGTGTTAATGGGAGATAATACTCTATGCTAGATTGCAAGCATTGGTTCATTCAAATCAAGATATTTGATGCCACAACAGAACCCTGTCGAAGGTCTGACATAATTCAAATTTGAAAAGAAACTTTATCTCGTTGGTGTTCTTGATACCAAAGGGTATGTGTTTTCAGGTAGAGTTAGAATTTTCAAGATTTCCAAAGGCTATCTTGTTGTGATCAAAGACGATATGAAGGTAGCAAACCTCTATTATCTTCAAGGCACTACCCTGGTTGGGAATGTTGCTGTTGCTACGACCAGGTTATCCGATGATGATCGAACAAGTCTATATCATATGTGTCTCAGGCATATGAGTGAAGCCACCTTAAAGGATTATGCAAAAGAAGTTTGCTCGATGGTTAAGATGTCGACCAATTAAAGTTTTGTGAACACTGTGTCTTTGGCAAATAGAAGTGAGTGAGTTTCAGCTCTGTAAATTACTCTTTAAAAGGTATATTGGATTATATTTACTCTAATTTGTGGGGTAAGTCTGACGTTCCATCCCTTAGATGCACCAATTATACACGGACCACCCTCGACGACTACTCTAGAAGAGTTTGAGCAAACTTCATTAAGCCTAAGTCTGATGTGTTCAAGATATTCAAAGAATAGAAGATTATAATCGACAAACAGGCCAGCAAACATGTTAAGAAACTCTGAACAGATAATAGCATGGAATTCTGTTTGGGAGAATTTGAAGCCTTATACCAATCAAAGGGCATTATAAGGTATTACACAGTTCCGAGCACACCTTAGCAGAACAATTTGGTTGAGCGCATGAATAGAACCATCATGGGAAAACTGCACTGCATGCTATCCACATGTAGCCTACCAAAGAATTCTTAGACTGAAGCCACTTCCACTGCCTGTCATCTGATCAATCGATCACTAAACACTACTGTCAACAAGAAAATTCCAATCGACATGTGGATTGGTTTTTCTGTAGACTACTCAAGCATAAGAGTTTTGGGTTGTCCTACTGATGCTCATATTGATAAAGGTAAACTTGAGCCAAGAGCCGCTAAGGGTTTTTTCCTCGGTTGTAAGCCTAGAGTTAAAGGCTATAATTTGTGGAATCCTGATACTTAAAAGGTGGTCATGAGCAGAAATATTACGCTCGATAAGTCTACCCTGTTGAAAAGAATTACAACAAGTGATGCTTCCATTGAGAAGCTATAGAAGTCTAGCATGTACGTGGAGCATGTTATTGATTTGAGATTCTCACCAGAAGTCGACAAGGAGAATACACAAGATATCCCTGTTAAAGCTCTGACTAGTAATCTTCCAGTAGAAACTGGTCAGAATCAACAATCTGTTGCAGCTGATCAGGAAAGAAGAAAAAACGAGTCTCCGAAGAGGTTAATTGAAGAAGCCAACATCGTGACTTATTATTTGAACATGGCAGAAAACATTGAAGGCGCTACTGAAGTTTAAATTTATTCTAAGACCATCTGCTCTGATGAATCAAAGAAGTGGATGACTATCATACGTAAAGAAATGGAATCTCTCAAGAAGAATTCTACTTGGGAGTCAGTCGAGCCCTCGATTGAAAAGAAACACGTACACTACAAATGGATTTATAAGAAGAAGGAATGCACATCTACGATCAATTAGGTCATGTACAAGGCAATGATCATTGCTAAAGAATACAACTAAATTCCAGGTATTGAATTTACAGAAGTTTTCTCCCCTGTTATGAAACATAGTTCTATTCGATCCTTACTCACTATTGTAGCTATGCATGATTATGAGCATAAGCACTTAGATGTTAAGACTACGTTCTTACATGGAAAGTTGGAATCTGACTATTTAAAGACCATAAATGCTTCAGCTATCTACTTGCTCCTATTTGTTGATGGTATATTGATAGTAGTAAAATACAAAACTAAAATATCAAAATTAAAGACACAATTAAGCACTGATTTCGACATGAGGGATCTCGGTGTAGAAAAGAAGATTTTTGGTATTAAAATCTTTAGATATCGTCAGTTTGGAACTTATACCTAAATCAGAGAAGGTATATTGAAAAAGTGCTTCATCGTTTCAACATACACAAGGGCAGACCGACCTGTATTACGTTAGTTACACGCTTCAAACTCTCTTCAGCATCAAGTTCGCAAACAATTGAAGAAGTTGAATACATGTCAAGTGTTCCGTATGCAAGTGTAGTCGGATAATTTATGTACGCTATGGTCTGCTATCACCCCGACCTATCTCATACTTTGAGTGTTGTCAGCAGATATATGGCCAATTTGGGGAAAGACAACTAGAGAGCACTTCAGTTGATCTTCAAATATTTGAGAGGCTCTTCTAACGCTTGTTTACGGTTTGGAAAGACCAGTGCTAAACTGATTGGATATGTGAATTCTGATCGCACTGGAAATTTAAATAAGAGAGAGTGTCTTACTGATTATATATTCATTATTGGAGGCTGTTCCATAAGCTGGAAAGCTTATTTGCAAACTACTGTTGCTCTTTCAACCACTGAAGCTGAGTACATAACTATTTCAAAAGCATATATAGAAGCTATTTGGCGAAGAGATCTGTACATTAAACTTTGTAGATGTACATCTTACACCAATGTTCACCGTGATAGTGAGAGCGCTATTTGTCTTTCAAATGACTAAATGTTCCATGAAAAAATAAAGCACATTGATATCAGATATCACTTCACCAGATGAGTTATTTTTCAAGGTGATGTTAAATTTGTAAGGTTAATACTCGTGATAATTCAGCTGATATAATGACAAAGGCAGTTCCTATTGCTAAATTTGAGCTCTTCTCATTTTTGGTTGGTATTACTTATTAATCTTTGACGCATAAGAAGTGTTTTATAAGCTATTCGATAAATTCTTTGGTTCTTTTCGCTATAGGAGGAATTCGATTTAAGGTGGAGATTGTTATATTTTGTTATCCGAATCTGTTCAGATCCGACCACTATTGGTCTTTTCGACTGCTTAAAGAGTCCAATCAAATTTTACTTAAATATAAACTGATCAGAACTTATGATTAATATCATCTTTGAGTTTGTGATAAATTCTGCACCTGATTATTTCTCTTCGTTTTATATTTTGTCGTGCGTGTCATAAGTGTGCTTTTTGGGAGCTGACAGGGACACGAGCTAGCTATTAGTTGCTAAATTATTGGTCTAGATCGATCGGCTCATCGGAGATTCTTTCGAGTCGGGAGAGCCCATGTTCGCGTCAATAAACTGCCCTGGTGTCTCTGACGTGTGTCGGGGCGGGACATGAGATGCAGCAAGTTCCATCTGTCGGCGCTAGTCCCTGTGTAGATCTGAACCTGCGAGTTCTGTGGTGCATAGTGCAATTCGGCATTGGATTTGGCGGTGACACACTTAAAAGTGCTCCCTTGGAATGTAACGTGATGTACAAACTAACGCTCGATCCGGCCGGCAGGTACGCCACAGCAAAGCTAATTTAGCTGATGTTTGACTGGATGTCAAATACTCCACAGCAAAGTTAAGTTTAGTTGACTGTACTGGCCGAGAATGCAGTAACAGCCAAGCCATTACAATCTTGGTCGGCGGTAAAGAGGAACATAGGAATAAAAAACACATGGACGAGGAAAAACATAGAAAAGGAATAGAAATACAGTGATAAAACATGATTAGAAAACAGAGAACAATATAAGAAAAGAGGTTTGGAATGTAGGGATTGAAAAACACATTAATTTTGTACAGATCTTTCCCTAAAAATGTCTCATACACAAGCTTTATTACGAACAATGGCAAATGGCACCATTGAACCAGTAGTCGCACTCATCCCTGATTCATTGCTTTATTTTGTCTCTACCACATTCCGCACATCCCCTCCGTAATGTTCTCATCGTGTTCCACTTTCGGCCACCTCATCTTCTCTTCAGATCCCAAATCGAACGCTTCACCGCCGCCACTGCCTACCAACCGCGATGCTGTGGACGTAGGCGGCCGTGGCTAGAGGTAAAAAATGGTAATAGATAATTCGTTTTATCTGATATTCGTATCCGAGAAAATATAAATATGGTAAGCAAAATTCGTATTCGAAAATATTCGTATTCGTATTCGAGAATATTCGTATTCGTATTTGAGAATATTCGTATTCGCATTCGTATTCGAGAATATTCGTATCCGTATTCGTATTCGAGACGTTTTTAGAACCTATGAAATATCTGTACAAATTTTGTGATTCAAAATTTGAATTTAGACGATTTAAAACTGGTAACCAGTCAAAAAACTGGTGAAAAAATTGGCAAAACCGCTAGGAATCTATTTTATCCGATATTCGTATCTAAGAAAATCCGTATTCGAAAATATCCGTATTCGTATTCGAGAATATTCGTATCCGTATTTGAGAATATTCGAATTTGTATTTGTATTTGTTTTAAAAATATGGATTCATATTCATATTTGAGACTATTCGATCATATCTGATCCGTTTCCACCCCTAGCCGTGGCGGTGTTGCTGTTGGACCATAAGGGCCAAAACAACTAAGCGCTTGCTTGTGCCGATGCGCTCATGTTATGTTGAGATACGAATAGACTACAGTAGTATAAATTAAAACTTCTACTGCGTAAATCAGGAAGTCATGTAAGTAAAAGATCATGAATCGTCATCACTAGACACACAGTGTAGCAGAACAAGAGTTGAAACAACCCCAGTTGAGCGTAGTGTACGTCAATGTAGTAGAAGTAGTCGATCGCTTAATATCTATGATAAATGATCCTTAGAAGCCGGTCGCCTAATACCATTCAATAAATAAAGAGTCTCACCAATAAGTCATATATTTGCTAACATTTATAAATGATTATTCTTTCAAAAAATATAATAACATATTATTTAAAAACTTACAAATATAGAAGTAATATAATTATTTTATAATTATGTCTGGAACATATCGCTAATAGTACGGCCTCCCGGGATCGGTGCTCGCGCCCAACATCACCATTGGACGGAAGGAAAAGCATCATTGCCCTGACTCGTTGCTACATAAATGAAAAAAGAGGTTAGACCCATTGTTTTGCTTTCCTGTGAAATACGCAGGAATTGGGAACTTTCCTAAGGTTTACTGTGCCTCATTCCTCCGTTCCAAATTCTCCAACCTGAGTCGTTCCTAAGGAATCAAGATTCCTTCGGTTTTCCTTTGGTTTTTCTCCGTTCCAAACGGGCCTAAAGCTTATATTAGATTGCAACATCAATACAATTTGTCCATATTGTTTGCTTTACGTCCAACAGACACAAATGTACATGAAAAAATTGCAACAATGAGCATATAGAAAAATCTAGATTCTAGAATAATCTTTACTATTATAAAAATAGGAGTTGGTGGTCATCGGTCCGTTCTCCTTCCCCTCTTCTTAGCCATTCCATCAAAGATCAATCATCCAGATCCGCATGTAGATAGTTCTTTCGCTCCTCGTAAAAAAGGTCGGGCCGACTTGTGGACCGTGCTCATTCTCTTCTCTTCCCGCGCATCCTCCGCCTCCAGCAACCACTCCACCTTCCGCAACTGCCGTCTCCTTCTCTCCCCCGAACCCTCGTGCCGCGCCTTCTCCTCCTCAGCACCGCCACCAATTTCGTCCCCGTATTGCAGCATCTGGTCACAGTCCCCTAACTTCCCCCAGCAGCGTCACATCCCCGCAACCGCCGCCTCCTCTCCCCATCTACCCGCCGCCGCCTCCTGATCTCCACCTCCCGCAACCGCCGCCTCCTTCTCCCTTGAACCCTCGTGTTGCGCCTCCTCCTCCTCCTCGGTGTTGCCACCAATTCCTTCCCCACACAGCAGCGTCTGAGCGCAGTCCCCCAACTTTCCCTAGGGCGCTGCCACTAATTCCATCTCCCATCGCCCCTCCAATTAGCGGCACGACGCTCAATGACAGCGGCCGGTGGATCAAAGAGAATGGCGTTCGGTGTCAGTGATGGCGGTGGCTTCCTCTTACTACGCCTGCTCACGTGGCTCTCCCCCCACCGCTGCCCAGCAATCGCTCGCCCGGTGAGCTTCTCTACCTCCTCCTGCTCTTCACTCAGAGCCTGTCGTGCTGTCTAGCGATTTTGGTCTCCTAAGCTGGCCGTCGAAGTCGGTGCCGTGGTCGAATGGGGCCATAGTCGAGAGGCCATGGCCGAAGTCAAGGGACCGTGCCCGAAGTCAAGGGGCCGTGGTCGAAGTCGAAGCCGTAGTTGAAGGGGGCCATAGCCGAAGTCAAATATCTGTGGTCGAAGTCGAAGCCGTGGTTGAAGGGGCGGTGGTCAAAGTCAAAGGCCGTAGTCAAAGTCAGGCCATGCTCGAAGTCGAAGGGCTGTTGTCAAAGTCCAAGCCATAGTCGAAGGGGACAGAGGTCGAAGGGGGCAGTGGTCGAAGTCGAAGGGCCGTGGACGAAGTCAGTCCACGGTCGAAGTTGAAGGGCTGTGGTTGAAGTCAGGCCGTGGTCGAAGTCGAAGGGTCATGGTCCAAGTCCAAACCAAGGTCGAAGGGGCAGTGATCAAAGTCGAAGGGCCGTGGATGAAGTCAGTCCGTGGTCAAAGTCGAAGGTAGTCCAAGTCAAAGGGTCATGGTCGAAGTTCAAGCCATGGTCGAAGGGGACAGTGGTCGAAGGGGCAGTGGTTGAAGTTGAAGGGCATGGACGAAGTCGGTCCGCGGTCAAAGTCGAAGGGCTGTGGTCGACGTTGGTGCTGTGGTCGAAGAGGGCCGTGGTTGACATCGGAGCTGTGGTCGAAGGGGGTCGTGGTTGAGGGGTCGTGGCCGAAGTCGAAGATCCATGGTCGAAGTCAATGCCATGGTCGAAGGGGGCGGTGGTCGAAGAGGGAAGTGGTCACGTTGAAGGGCCATGGTCATCGAACGGGACAGTGGTCGAAGTCAAAACTGTGGTCGACGTCAAAGGGCCGTGGTCAAAGGGGACAGTGGTCAACGTCGAAAGGCCATGGTAGAAGGGGACAGTGGTCGAACAGAAAGGTGGTCAAAGGGGAAAGTGAACGACGTCGAAGGGCCATAGTTGTCGAAGGGCTATGGTTGAAGGGGATAGTGGTCGAGGGGGGCAATGGCCGAAGTCAAAGATTCGTGATCAAAGTCGTAGTCGAAAGGGGCCGTGGTCGAAAGGGAAAATGGTTGATGTCGAAGGGCCATGGTCAAAGGGCACAGTGGTCGAAGGGGGCGACGATCGAAGGGGAAGTGGTCGACGTCGAAGGGCCTTGGTTGTCGGAGGGCCATGGTCGAAGGGGATAGTGGTCGAAGAGGGCAGTGGTCAAAGTCGCAGATTCGTGGTTGAAATCGAAGATCCGTGTTCGAAGGGAGAAGTGGTCAACGTCAAAGGGTCGTGGTTGAAGGGAACAACGGTTGAAGGGGGTAGTGGTCGAAGTCAAAGGGGCAGTGCTCAAAGTCGAAGGGGGCAGTGCTCAAAGTCACGATCATGGTCATAGTCATAGCGCCTGTGGACGTGGTCGTAGCGGTCATGGTCGTAGTCATAGCGCCAACCCGGAGGGCACCTGCTGGTTCATCCACAACCTCCACCGTTATGAGTTCCAGCGCTACCCCCAAGTCACCCTGAGGTCAAGCTCCCCACCCTCGATGGCAAAACCCACAAGGTGGTCGAAGTCGAAGCCATGGTCGAAGGGGGAAGTGGTCGACGTCGAAGGGTCATGGTTGAAGGGGACAGTGGTTGAAGGGAGTAGTGGTCGAAGTCAAAGGGGGCAGTGGTCAAAGTCAAGGTCGTGATCGAAGTCGGGGCCACGCAGGCTGGCGCTGGCAGCTGGACGATAGGGCACAAGTGCACTGGAGGCCTACAATGTACGGCTACTAGCTATGGTCGACCGCTCCCGTCCTATGATCACGCGCGATGGTCGACGGCTTCTAACTTACGACCACGAGGTGTGCTTGATGGCTTCTAATTTACAACAATGAGCACTGATCGATGTGTTTCGACTTACGACCATGAGGTGTGGTCGATGTCTTCCGACTTACGACTACGAGTGCTGGTTGATGTGTTCTGACTTACGACCACGAAGTATCCTCGATGGCTTCTGACTTATGACCACAAACGATGGTCGTCGGCTTCCGATGCACGACCATGAGCCATTATCGAAGGCTCCCGATTTAGGACCACGATCGATCGTCGACCGCTGCTAACTTATGACCACCAGCGATGGTCGACCGCTCCCGAGCTACGATCACGCGTGATGGTCGACGGCTTCCAACTTACGACGACGAGGTGTGCTCGAGGACTCCCAACCTACGATCATGAGGTGTGGTCGATATCTCTGACTTATGACCACGAGGTGTGATCGACGACTTTCGACTTACTTGACAGATTTAAAAACTTTTAGAACATGTTTGTATGCATATTTTAAAATTTTTTACCACCAATGAGTTTTAAAACATGTTGTATGATAAATTTTAAAAATCTATAGCAACGCACGAGCATTCAGCTAGTATACCATACTTACAAGATAGATTTATTTCAACTTACCAATCATGATGCATGTAGAATATTAACTGCTACTTTATTTTTTTCACAGTTAGGTCTTCTTTCTTTATAATATAACATTTGTCACAAATAATTAAAAAGGAGATTAAAATTTCCGTAGCAATACGACGGGATCAGCCCTACAGTTCTAAATAAACTGCATGTCAGGGGCGGATCTACAGTAATTTATACATACATATACTAGTAAATATGCTTAATTTAACTTATTTCCATCTCCTGGGCTCAACCTGGAGGCTCCGCGGCGTCTGCGCATGCTGGGCCGACCACGCCCCATGGTGTGAGGCCCATGCCCCGCTCAAGTGTGAAACGCAGTCACGCCTCGGCCTCCCTCACATGACTCAGTGACTGGCACATGGGGCACGGCAAGCCGTTGGACGACTCCGTCGAGATCCTGCTCGACAGCTGCCCACAGTACGTGCAGAATCACTGGATCAGTGCTTCTATTTTTATTATGAGAAGATGTGTAAACTGCAACTATTGAAAGCTTTAAAATCGTAGAGGTGAAGCTGACATATAAAGGATGAGAAATTTCTCATTAGTTATTACAACTTCAATAGGCTAAAATTTTGAATTGTTACTTCAAACAAATTCCTGATGGAGAATGCCCCTGTTCTCTCCATTCCCACTGTCAAGAAGGATAATTTCATGTCTCAAATCTTGGAAGTTTTTTTTGTATTATTACTTGATTAGTTTAAGACAACGTGGTTTAGGAAGGGAAACAAGTGTCAGATTCTTGATATATAGTGGTGGTTCAAATCTTGTAATGTTAATTACTATATGACTGGATGTATGATTGAAGAAATGAAAAGAGGTGGCAATTTCTTGATGAAGGACGACACTTTTGGTTTGAAGTTGTGGTGCAACTTATTGATCGAGAATTATTCCTTATGTGCTACTAGAAAACTGGAGATAGGTATCAAATCTTTGATCACTACATTTTGGTGGGCTTGTGAAGAGTGGGTTTCTACTTACTGGATTGGCATGGCATGTATGGAGCACTTAAAAAATCTTTGTGAATAGAAATTTTCTTTGAGTAGTCGGATAAAAAGGGAAATAGGTGTTAAGCTCTTGTAGCATTTTATTTTGCATTTTTGCTTATGGTGCAATGCATATGTGCTATATATGATTAGATCAAGTAGTTACGATTTAGTACTTGTTGTATAGTTTTTAGATATAAAGAAACTATAGTTCTTCAAATTCTGATGTGGTATAGTATGTTTCTAGTGTTGTTTGTTTGTATAAAGGATTGTGAAATCATTATAATTTCTTTGTTTTTATTATATCTATATATATGTATCATTGTATCGGTGTTTTCGAGGAACAATGTGTCGTGTATCGACATTTCCAAACAACCTAGCTCCGAAGTCCAAATACTCATTCTAAAAATCCTGGATCCGCCACTGCTGCATGTAATATTGCTTTGTATATATCTTCTTCATTAATTATTTAGTTCTTATAAAATTCTGCTTTTATGTTGTTGGCACTTCCATTGGTGTCGGCAAAATATATATCTCGATTTTTTTCCTCAATGAAGATAAGATGCAATGGCATTCATACTTTCGACCCGGATCCTGGAAGCTTCGTGCTACATTAGTTAATTCGAAAACCCAAGATTTAATAATCAGTCACTGCAACAAAACAATCACCCACTACTATAAAAAAATCTAATACTTGATATTCCATTACAAACGGTTTATCAAAACTGTTAGTATTAAATACAATCACAAATTTTCTGCTAGCAATAAAAATCGTCTGTGAAGAGATAATATCACAGACGGTTCATGGTGAATACCGTATGTGAAGTATCAAAGATAGTTCTTAACAATAACTGTCTGCGATATTAGCAAATACCACAGACGGTTTTTTATTTAAACCGTATATGATACTTCACAGATGATTTATATTAAAAACTATCTATGAGATGGTTTGTATTAAAAATCGTCTGTGATAATGTTACTTATTAATTGCAGACTCGTCAACCCACATAGATGTGTCTTAAATTACAGATTACAGATTTGTTCTCACTGCAGGCTGCTACTTTGAGGAGTTGGGGCTTTGATGCTATTTGGTGAAAAGAGACAATGAATTTGACAAGAGTAGATCTATTTGACTATCCATGTTAGTAATTTATTTCTAATTATATTATATTTTACATCTAGTTTTGACCGAGAATTACGCCGTCAACAACATAGTTTGGTCACATAAAAAACATCTTAGGCCTCGTTTATAAGTAGGAAAATCATACGGATTTTCACAAGAATTAATAGAAAATAGTTCACTTTCTTAGGAAGTGAAAAAATCTCGTGTTTCAAACGAGATCATAGACAAAATTAAGTTTGTAACATCACAACACACTAATTTAGTGAAAATGAACTTATACCTGACTTCCGGAAGACACTCTAGACAGCTAAAGTAATGGAATTTGACATCACCGTCAGGCTGGTCTTCAGTTACTTTTTAACGGTAGATTGGTTTTGGGTGACACACATTTTCGAAAAAGGCAAAAATATCCCCAGTGGTCAGTGCCACCTCTTCACCTAAGTAGAAGGCCACGCTAGTGTAGAAACGGTAGGGCGAGTCAGAGAGAGGTATATGATTTCTTTAATGTTTTTCTCTTAGTATTATTAAATTAATGTAGTGAAAATACAAAATCATAAATTTACAAAAGCTAGGAGCCAAAGAACATAAAACAACAGAGACTTTCCTGTCTCATCGATATGACTGTCAATCAGGAGGCGATAGTACCGCAGGTGTATCACCAGTAGTACCAGTCAGGGCGGTCATACTGCTTGGGTCATGGTGGAATGACTGCTCGCTGAGGCATGGCTAGGGATGGCAATGGTGACCCGATCCTCGATCCCCGACGGTGAATTCATCTATTAGGGGATGGGTCTGGCGGATTTTATTCCCCGCGGGGATTTTCGTGGGAAAAATACTGTCCCCGTCGGGGATGGCGGGGCCGGGGCCGGGGAAGTGATCCCCGTCCCCGTTAACCGTCGGGGATCACTGACATGTGGGGTCCTCTACAGTTCATATAAAAGTCAGCCAAAACCCTACCCCGCCGCCCCGAGTCCTCACTCCCTCTCTCCGCGGCGCCCGATCGCCCCTACCCCGCGCCCCAGTCCCCTCCCCGGCGCCTCGCCCCACCGCGCCCAGCTCCCGCCGCCTCCACCGCTGCCCCTCCCCGCCCCCTCTTCCCTTCCCTTCCCGGTGCCTCCCCCTCCACCGCCCCCTCCCGGCGCCTCGCCCTCCCCTACCCCATTGTCCCAGTCCCTCTCCCCAGCGCCGCCAACACCTCCCCTTGCGCTTGCGCCCGATCGCCTACCCCGCCGCCCAGTCCCCTCCCCCAGCGCCTCGCCCCACGCGCCAGCTCCCCGCCGCCGCCGCCCCCCCGCCGCCTCTCCCGCCGCTTCTCTTCCCCTTCCCTTCCCTCCTCCCCCCCCCTCGCCCTCCTCTCCACAGATCTGCGACGGCGCATCTACTGCGGCGGCGACCGGCGCATCCACTCGCGGCGGCGGTTCTTCCTCACCCGCGGCGGCGGCTCCCCCTTCGGCCCTTCCCCACCGAGGCGACTCCACCGAGCCGAGCTTCTACTGCTCCTCTGGTACTCAAATACTCAATACTCATCTTCTTCCTTGCTGGTATGTGGATGTGATGTACTGCATTTCCTTGATAGTATATGAAATTGTGAATATGTCATGTACTGCAAATCTGAATGCACTGCAAATTGAGAAAACTGATGATAGTTGGCACTGCAAATTGACTATTCTTGGCTAACCTGTTGGCGGGTAATTTTGCCCCGTCGGGCCCCCGAAGCCCGTTGGGGAACGGGGACGGGTCCAACTTGGCCCCGAGCCCGGGGCCGGGGCCGGGGATCGGGGAATTTCAATTTCGCGGGGATCGGGGACGGGGATTAGGTCCCGTCGGGGATGAGCCCCGTTGCCAACCCTAGGCATAGCACAGAACAACACTACACACAGTCCAAGAAAAGAGTTAATTTTTAAACCGTTGATCTAAACCAAATGAAATTTGGCACAAATTCTCCCTAGGATGGTAGGAACTTATTTCAATCATGGATCATAAAGATCGATGCCAAGTTCCAACTTTTATCTTAAACAAAGGAAGGTTGTAACAAAATCGAGCAAAAAAGAGAAACCTTAATCTATTCTAACTTGTGAGTCCTTGATGATTTAGGAGACCTTAGATGGATTTTCATATATCATAGCAAGCAAGATCATAGTACCTTTGTACTCATTGTTGTTTAATATATGGTTTTAAATGACGAAAATGATGATCTAGTGTTTGGGGTCACCCATACCTCCGGCTATGACATGGAAGACAAAGGCTAGGACTAGGTTTAGCCCCAGTTGACTGTCTATGGCAGCATATGGATTTTTTATTACAAACTATTCCACTGGTTTACTTTGAACAATGCTATTTGGTCGGTCAGACCTTTATGTAAAAACTTGGTCATAATACCTATTTACAATAGCCTATGTAATATAAAGTACCCTTTTTATTTACTCATATGTATGGATGTGATATCTGCTGATGTTATTATGTGAGCTAGCTACTAATTTAGGGACTAACTCGATATACACAGGAGATTTGGATGGTCAAATCTGAGTCTCCATAGCAAGACACTGGTAGTGGTCTGGTGCAACCGGTTGCCACCACCACTATATGCCCCCTTGCCAGATGCCCCGCTCTTCTTTTTGTTATAATATGGGGATGCGCCACAGGGGCCACCACCTATCATCGGATGCGACAGCAAGGATCGTTTGAGAAGAGGAAGAAGGGTGGTGCCATCGCTAAGGAGGCGAGTTAGGGGGCGGAGGAGGAAGAGGCATGGGGAGGACAGGGTAGCGGTGTGGGAGAGCAGGTGTCAGAGGCGACGCCAGTGAGACGGCACATAGGGTGGCAGTGATGGGATGGTGGTGGCAGCAGCGGCCTAAGTTTGAGGGGGGAGGGTAGGCAGTTTAGAATTTATAAGGTTTAGAAGGAAAAATGAGATCTATTAGAACTAGATTCAATGACTCAAAATTTGAGTTTTCTTTAACAATGATACACTTAGGTTTTTGCCTAGAAACTTGCTCCGATGCATGTAGGTTGCAACTTGCTAATTTGCTCCTCAACTTTCTGCTCTGTTCATGTATTTGGAAGCTAATCCGTACTTGTCTTGAAATAGGAATATAATTTTTTTGGTAAGTACACCAAGTTTCACTAGGAACTCCTGAAACCATTACAAGAGTGCATCCATGCTCCATAAAGGCATATCTGGTGCACCCCACCCTTTTGTGTACTCCTATGCATTCTCTTCTAGCCACGTAAGTGAGTCAGTGTGATAGCACTAGCGTGCATGGCAAGCCCTTGGGGGAGGTGGCTAGGGTTTCACATGTGTTGTGTTGCACATCCAAAAAGCCTCGCACCTCTCCTTAAATAGGGCCCCTCAATGGAACCATACCCTAGAGGCCCATTAAGGTATAAAGCTAGTACGGTTCATTAGAACGGATCGTATCCAAACTCCTTTCCGATGCACAAGTCGGCGATGACCTAGAAACTCCTTTCCGATGCACAAGTCGGTAGCGGTCCTAGCAGAACATAACGACTCCCAAATATATACAAAAATTATATCGGGTGAACCTATAACGTCTTTCGCTGCAACTTATTCTAATTGTTTAGCCTAAAAAGGCAGTAATTGTAAACTTTGACCATAAAGTCAATACACTTTTGTTTACTAATATTTGTTACTTTGTTATATCGAATTTGTATATGGTTGTTTTATCATCAATGTTAAACTATGTGTATCAACTTGATCTAAAACTAGTGTAGAAATACACAAAGGTTCCAATTCTGAAATCCGATCTCAATCCCTTCCCAGCTGGTTGTGAATATGTTGGGTGGGTTCTTTTTAGCTAAAGTTATGATTTTTGACCCTAGCGCGAACGTTTGTGTGAATAAACCGAATGATGATAAACCGTTTCAAAAAAAATTATCCCGATAAACCGTTTCGAGAAAACTGTCCTAATAAACCGCTTTAAAACAACAGCGAAGAAACTATTTTATTTATTTATTTGAGGAAAACTATAAACTGAAAAGTGGACGGTATCTCTCTATGCCTCAACGGGGCCACCTAGCACAGTCCCCCGGACAAAGGCCCACCCGGCCACCTAGGCGCCTACCCCAAGTAACATACCCACCCGGCGGAGCCCTTGAGAATAAAACCTCTCCAATCGGCGAACTCGACACCTTGAAGCCCACTTAATTCGACCGTTGCAAAGCCTCACCGATTAAACACTTCCCCCGATCCCCTTAGCCTCCCCCATCCAATCCAACTGCAAACATCACGCAAACAAAACTAGCCGTTACCCACTCTGCTTCTTCTCCCCTGTGCTCCCCTCTGATGGACTCGGCAGCGCCCCTGGTCAGCCCGACCTCCGACGACCGGTTCTGGGACCGCCTCCGCACCCGCGTCGACACCATCCTCGAGGACCGCCGCCTCGTCGCACCCGACGCCACGGTGACTGCCACCGCAAGCAAGATCTTGCTTGTTTCGCCGCATGTTGTTTTCGGTTTTCGTGTGGCGTGAGTTAGATCTTGACGTGCTCTGTTCTATTGTTGGGGATTGGTGCAGTGCGGTATGGAGTCTGAGCGGGGGAAGCGGCTCCGGCAGGATTCGCTGATGCTGGTCCAGGGACTGGACTCCGTCGCCGCGTCGCTGGCGCAGCTGTCCGACACCCTCACCGCCGCGCAGAAGGTTCGCAACCCGCACCTGCTTAGTCGTTTCTTTCTTCTCCATTGCGATTCGAAACTGAAATGGTAGGGATCTGACGGTACAGTATCTTGTGTCAGGGAGTGAATGCTCTGGCTACGTGCTCTTCCCAAGCGAGAGAATGCGAGAGGGGAGACGACGAGGAGGAGCCCAAAGCGAAGCGGCAGTGCGGCGGCTCGACTGAGACCGCGAGCCTGGACGGAGATACTCCGGCCGCCGGGAAAGAAGCGGCCGCAGGTGATAACGAAGAAGCTGCAGATGCCAAACTGCGACAGGAAAAGGGGGGCATTCAGGCTTCTGCAGAGGTCGCACAGAGTACGAATCTGAAGCGGGCCAGAAATGTCGGTTGCGGAACAACTCTTACACACGATTCTTGTGGCTGATCTCGGGTGGCTGATTTGGTTCGGTGTTGTGGTTGTCTCTGCAGCTGGCTGTTTCTATGGCGGGCAGAGCAGCTGCGCTCGCGAGGGAGCTGAAGAACATCAAGTCGGAGCTGCACTTCATGCAGGAAAGGTGCGGATTGCTCGAGGAGGAGAACAAGAGGCTCAGAGAGGGGTATGACAATGGAGTTGCTGCTGAAGAAGATGACCTGGTAATGATGGCACGATGCTGGTGTCGGTTCTTGATCCCTCACATTCTCATCCACCATTTCAGAACCAAGAACTGAGCAATGCAAAACTTGGATTACAGAAATTTCCAGTTTCTTTTAACTTACACATGCTAATCCTTTTTTTTTGAAATCTTCTTGCTTGGCTAATCAATATTATGCATCCTGTATAGGTAAGGCTACAATTGGAGGCTCTCCTGGCAGAAAAGTCCCGGCTGTCGCAGGAGAACGCCAACCTGAACCGGGAGAACCAGAGCCTGATTCAGCTGGTGGAGTACCACCAGCTGACCTCCCATGACCTCGCCGCATCGTACGAGGACGTTATACAAGGGATACGGCTGGACTTCTCGTCGCCGCTGGACAAGATCGACAGCGATGATGAAGAAGGCGAGTGCCACGACGGAGTTGAGGTCACCCCGGCTGAAAAGTCGGGGTATGAGGACTAGATGAATGTGGGGAGAATAAGCTGGGTTTTCCAATGGTGGAATTCCTGTATATCAGGTGCCAATAGCACGCTATTATTTCTGTTGTTGTAGGTGCTTCGATTGGACCACTCTCCGTGGCCAGATAATATGATTCCAGCTTGACAATAATAATTTATGTTATCTGAATGTAATTCCATGCCACTTATCTGACCTTGATCCAGCTCATGCAAGGCAAATACGCCATATAACATATAGTGTTAAGGTACTTGCAACTTTTACATTTCAGTCACAAACTTCATTTTCTTATAAAAAAAATCAGGGGATAGTTCTACGAAGTACTTACTTACATTGATAAAAGGAAAAAGTCTATTTTACTCCTAAACTTCCATTGTTGGTCTACCTTACCCCTAAACTATGAAACCAGGTATTAGATATTGTACCCATGGACTTACAAAACCGAAGCAGGTCCACATAAAAGGAAAAAGTATATTTTACTCCTAAACTGTAATACCACGAAAATGAAAAGAGAGAGTAAATGAGATAAAGAGGTGTTTTGCCGTCAGAACCTGTTCGGCTTTAGAAATGCCGATTGATTTACCGCTCATAGAGGTTCCCAGACCGTCCGGGGCCGGTCGGCACCATCTGCGCTTTAGGTTTTCATCATCCGGCGGGAGGTTCTATTCTTACCTTTCTGTGACTTACCAACTACCGTAGAAAAGTCCCAGCCGGTAAAAGGCCACGTTTGGACCAAATTGCCCCTGAGGCTCATAACCAGCTAGGGCTAAATGGGAGGGGCAATTGTGACTTTGCGCACCAGCCATCCCACATTTATTGCCCAATTAGGCCAACCCCCAACCACCTGTCAGAGCAATAACTCCCAGCCTTATCACCAGCTTCCCCCACCGAAGGCAAGCACAAAAAAAAACCAGTGAGCTCAAAGCCCCCACCACCGTAGCCAAGCCCCAAGGACCTATGCCCCATAAAAGAAGCAGGTCGGAGAGGAGCCAGGGAGGGAGCAGAAGCTGGCAGAGGCGCAAGGAGATGGAGGCGAGCCCGTAGCACCACCATGCGCCCTTGGTTGGCCGTGCTTGCTCCCCGGCGCACGCACACCACCAAGTTCCGTCACGGCGGCCACGTTGAGCCTTCCCAACCGTGAGTCCCAAGAACCGTGCCAGGTAAAAATAGCAGCTAAATCCGAAGTACATTGCAGGTAATAGAGGGGGGAAGAGAGTTAGACCGTCCTGGGAAGTGTGCAAAGTCGAGGCCGACCCTCCACCGTGTCTCCGGCCGGCGGCCAGATCAACCTATGGCCGACCGGATCCGGAAGAGGCGAGGGGAGCAGGCGACGGCCGGCGGTGGGAGCGGCCGGACCCATCCACGGCCGGCCGGATCTGAGAGGGAAGAGGGAGGGTAGGCGGCGGTCGGCGCGGTGCGGCCGGCGTGGCGCCGGCCGACCGGATCAAGGAGGGCGGCAGGCGCGCGAGGAAGGAGGGAAGGGAGGCAGAGGCCGACGGGGGGCCGACCGAGCCGGGCCGCTCGTCGTCGCGGCGCCAGGAGGGGCGCGGGGGCGCCGTTACGCGCGAGGAAGGGTGGAGAGAGAGAGGAACGGGAGGAGGAGGTGAGGCCGTTCGGCCAAAAGAGATAAGGAGGGAGAGAGAGAGAGAGGCTGGATAGGAAGGAAAAGGGAAAAAAAGAGAAAGGGGCCGGCCGAGTAAAAAAGGAGAGAAAAAGAGAAGGAAAGAAAAGAGGACAAAAAGAAAGAAAAAAAGGGGGTTTCGGTAGCATGCGCAATGGATCCCATAGTCTTGAGTGACCTGTCGTGAGTCTCGAGTCGCGTGCGTAGTGCCGATGTCGTCCGTACGCATGCACGTACTATTACAAAGATCTTAGTCGAGTTAATTGCCTGTTCAGGTGAAGGTCCAGGATCGACGCCGTTCGCACGACGCTCCACTTCGTTTGGTTAACAGGCAAGTACATGGTAGAGCAGTAGATCAAGGTTTATGAGTATGTGTTGTTTACATGATATGATAATATTTATGTGAAAATGTGATTTTTACATGACATAAGGTTGCATGGTAAATGATGGCAATGATGATGGAGGGAGGTAGGCAATGATGCTTATCTGCTAATAATGTTAATGATGAGCGTGATTATGACCATGAGCATATGCATTTGCATGAGGAGCACTCAAGAGTGAGGGCGGTGAGAAAGTCCCTAGCTATGAGCAAAGCAAGCGGACTAATCCGGAGCGCTCTTGAGTAAGACCTACTTCGGTAGGCCTCCACGGGAGTGGAGGGGTCCTGTGCCTATGAGGGCGGGCCCACGATGGGTGAACATCGACGGGTGTTCACTCGCGATGCACTGCAGTACTTGCAAAGTGAAGAGCAAAGGAGCATGTAGAGTAATGATGCATTGCATTGATGGCATAGCAATGTTTGGCTATGAGGATGATGATACAAACATGATGATATATGTGGATTATGTTTAAATGCTTACTTATGTGGGGAGTGTCTATTGTTCTATTATGTACTTGTTGAGTCTCTGGACTCACCCTTGCTTTATTTGTCGTTTTTAGGTGACCGTTGAGGACGACATGCACGGGCGGAAGTAGCACATGAACAATATGCACGAACCAACAGCACTCTTTGAACTATCCTTTTGTCAACTTATTTTAGTCTCTACTAGTATGCTAGAGTGAGAACCAAACGAAACTAAACCTATGTTGTATGTGTTCGCTGCTACCTAATTATATTAGTGTTGACTTAAATTCTTCTAGTGTTGATAAAATGGTATGAGTATGCGGTGGTGGTAGCATTCTGGCCCAGAGGGTGGGCGGGGTGTTACAGTTGGTATCAGAGCGGGCGTTAGGTCCGTGGCATAGGAATGTGATAACTTAGTTTATTTATTCAACTAAAATGTGACTTAGGTCTAATAATTAAATTAAAATTTGACACACTGGTGCACCATAGGATGGGGAAT
The DNA here is from genome assembly GCA_036346575.1 of Dendrocalamus sinicus. Classification (NCBI taxonomy): domain Eukaryota; kingdom Viridiplantae; phylum Streptophyta; class Magnoliopsida; order Poales; family Poaceae; genus Dendrocalamus; species Dendrocalamus sinicus. The sequence continues at coordinate 13,217,940 of CM070651.1, read as the reverse complement.
GGGTCTTATATTGCATTTACGCTTTCGCGGCCTTGATGTTGATTTGTGCTGTTGAATGGATGTTGTGGGCTAGCTGTGTGATTGGCTATCTGTCTTGAACAGAGATGCTGAGAGCTAGAGAACGCGGACGTGTGCACAATAGGATGGGATTGGTCAAGCATTGCATTTTCGCTTATGTTAGTCATGTTGTTGATTTGCAATGCTTGATGTTGATGCTTGTGTGTTGATAGCAAGCATTTGAACTTGTTATTTGTGTGTCCTACGGGACTTTGCCGTGATTGTGTCGTGAACGGATGCAATAGAGACTGAGACCGTGGCCACTGGAGAGGCCTGGTCATTTGCCATTTGTGGCATTGAGGTAGTGATGTTCTGCTTCAGTTTCGGGAAGTTGATTCCTTTTGATTAGCAACTCGTTGAGTTGTTTGATACATACCCGATAGTGGGGAGTGTTCCATGCAAGTCTGGTATTCGAAAGAATTTTGATTATATGAATGATTGAAGTAACTTGCATGATGAGACCAATATTTTTAGGGAAGGCAATATCCAATAGTAGTTGAAGTGATGGATTAGGCCGTTAGGCGTATGTGGGAGGTGGTGGTTAAAGTAACAAGTTGGTAGGATATGGTATCCTAAATTGTGAGAACCTAGGAGAGTAATTAATTTTAGTTATGGTTGTGGGATCAAGGTTGATTTGAATCCAATGGGGATTTAGTAGTTACATGAGAAGTAGCGGCATAAGGCAGATCCATTTCTGCTTAATAGTTGGATTTGAATTATTGGTGAACCAGTTGGGGATTACGGTTGCTTAGACTGTTGAGCCACATCGAATGACTGGTTTTACTTTGGTCCCAATCGATAAACCTAGCTAGACGATCTAGACTTGCCAAAAAAAAGAGGGGTGTGTTAATCTATTGTCTTGGTGGAAAATCTCTCATCTGGAGTTATCCTTTCAATTGGTAATAGGCGAATGATTATAAAACTAAGTCCGCCAACCCCGCACCATGATTGATTATTTTAATCTTGATTGATGTTTTGGAAAGGTTTTAATAGTTATGATTTTATAACTCTATTGGAATTCGTTGGGAGGACCATAATAGGGATCTTGATGTCGGATAGTTTCCCAGCTAAACTGAATGGAGAAGAATTGTTGTAAAGTCGTGTGAGACTTAAATTCTGATGGATGAAGTTAATGACGTTTTACTGAGATTTGGTAGCAATATCTAAGCCTGAGTTGGTGGAGTGGCCACTGCATTTTGTAGGAAATCATGTGCACACCTACGGAAGTAGAACAGATGGATTCTCTACTTAAAAGTAACTGTGGTTTACGGAAGTACATATGATGTGTGCTAAAATCCAGGTGATTGATCATCCTTGAAGTCGAGCTGGTGGAGATTAGTTAGCGCCTTGGAATTAGGTGCACATGGGATCATTTATTGATAGTGGATCTTTTGATGAAAGAGCATTGATCACATCTTGTGGCATGCGCATTTGATAGTCGTTATGATTGCATTGTTTTGTATAGTAAGGTGGCAGTGTTTGATAAATTATAGAGTAAATACGGAGGAATAAGGTATCCGGTGAGCTGTGGAAAGGTTCAAGATGGGATACTAAAAAAAATCAATAACTTATGTATTAGCGAATAGACACTTGCTAATCCGTGCAAGCAGTACGAGAGGTACTGGCTTGACGTTGTTATGGGGAAAAGAATTTTAGTTGATTTTTATGTTTGTTGTGATGTGACGCTATGGCCAAAGGGAATGGTTCTCCTGCCTAGGCGTTGCATCATTCAAATAGTGAACCCCATATTGGGGGAGTTTTGTAGTTGTCTTGGGGGAGTTTTGTAGTTGTCTTGAGGGAGTGAGTGATGAACTCATTCTAAAGTCCTGTCTTGTTGCAGAATGAAAGCTGTTGGATTTTCGTTCTATTTTTTTGGATGTTTAAATTTGGTAGATTTCTTAACCTTGGAGGGTTGCTGAAGGATTGGAATCCCTTGCTCTCGAAACGAATGTTAAATTCATAGCATGAAGCTCTATTAGGCTTAGATTATAGTGAGATGGTTGATATGTTAGTAATAGGGTGATCATAAAAATTTGTGTGGCTAATAGAGTTCTGAGTTGATCTTATGCCATAATCCTGGTGGGAAATTGATTAGGGATAAAACTGGCCTTAAAGGCAAACCCGAGGGTCGATTGTGTTATCACAACTAGTAGCGTCTACGGGAAATAATGGTGATTAGTGTCACATTTAAGCTGGTAAATCATTGATAGTGTCAAGAGCGAGATTTTGGGTGAGAGTTTCCCCAAATTATGTTTTGAACATATGAGCCTCAGATTTGTTGATGGCTAGTGGAGGCTAAAAGATTGAGGTAAAAAAAATATTGAAGTAGAACTATTAAAGGATTTAGTTATTAGATGTTAACTGAGGTCTTGAACAAAGCTTACCTCATTTTGTGGATATGAGGAATTGAGTACAGATGGGTGATTTTTCTTATGTTCATCGTATTCGGTGATCTTTGACTGAGGAAATAGCTAGAGTAATGAATCATTTCTTGGGTTGAAGTTAACCAATGAGGGAGTTCATTGTGGTGTAAATAGAGCATAGGTTGAAACCCTAGAGAATAAGGGTACTGGAGGGATCAAATTAATAGAATCGAATACGGATTTTGATAAGACATGTGAGGTTACCTGTCGACAATATGCCACTGGTATAGGATGTTTGCTTGAGTACTTTGTGAGACATGTACTAAAGCATCCCCAGATTCGTGCGAATATTGCCCAGGAAATGAATTGGTTTTGTAACTCATAGATTGGTGTTGGAAGGACGAATTATCCTATCGCGATCTAATGAGTATTTGAAATGATTGACTGATGTTTAATGGATTATTTCGGATTCCCTTGATTTGGGAATTCATTCAGGATCACCTTTGAGGGAAAGTGGATTTAAGTGGGAAGTTGTGGGGTTTCCACATTTCTTATACGATTGACATGAATTTTCGCTAAGGCGTTATTTGCTCGCATGAAAGAATGTGCTTCCTCTTCCTTGAAAAGAAATGGTCTAATTTTGAGAATGGAAACTTTTTCGCGTGTTATTTGCGGCATATTGTTTGTTAGGACAAGGATTGGTTTCCTGTCCAGTTTTCTCTCTTGAGAGTATTGTTGTGGTGAAATTATATTTGGTGGGAAGGGAACTCCCAACTATTTTAGAAGAAGGGTTGTTATTTATAGGTGGATGGACTGATCCCATAATTGGGTTTGCATTTGTAAAAGACCTTGCTTTGTAAAAGTGAGTCGGGTTTATGAGTGTTATGTGTTACTTCTCTCGTAAAAGAGAAGAGCTCTCCTTGTTGCAAATAAGAGTAGTCTTGTCTCTTTTGTGTAAGCAATGAGAGTGTTTTTCCTGAAGGGTTGGAGGTTTTCTTATGCCGAGGCATGAGACATTAAGGATTGCTATGATGCGTTGGTCGTATCAGACCAGATGACCAGATATGAGATAACATGAGAATTGAGTCTATGTGCGAAGTGCATAATGTGTTCCATGTTTCGATGTTGAGAAAATTCTTGCGAGATCCAGAGCATGAGATTGTGTTAGAACCGGTGACCATAAAGCAAGACCTCACCTTCGAGTCCCGCCCAGTTCGGATTCTAGATGAATCAGAGAAGGTGTTGAGGAGTAAAATGATATAGTATGTTAAAGTGCTTTGGTCGCACCCATCCGAGCGGGAAGCGACATGGGAATTGGAATCTCGCATGCGCGAGAAGTACCCTGAGTTGTTCTCCTCGGGTATGAGTTAATGTTATGTTATGAGCAGTTAGTTTATTTTGTTCTTCCGTGCGGATTGTTGAACGCCAGAATTCGGGGTCGAATTCTATTAAGGGGGGTAGAATGTCATACCACGAAAATGAAAAGGGAGAGTAAATGAGATAAAGAGGTGTTTTGCCATCAGAACCTGTTCGGCTTTAGAAATGCCGATTGATTTAGCGCTCATAGAGGTTCCCAGACCGTCCGGGGCCGGTCGGCACCATCTGCACTTTAGGTTTTCATCATCCGGCGGGAGGTTCTATTCTTACCTTTCTGTAACTTACCAACTACCGTAGAAAAGTCCCAGCCAGTAAAAGGCCACGTTTGGACCAAATTGCCCCTGAGGCTCATAACCAGCTAGGGCTAAATGGGAGGGGCAATTGTGACTTTGCGCACCAGCCATCCCACATTTATTGCCCAATAGGCCAACCCCCAACCATCTGTCAGAGCAATAACTCCCAGCCTTATCACCAGCTTCCCCCACCGAAGGCAAGCACAAAAAAAACCAGTGAGCTCAAAGCCCCCACCACCGTAGCCAAGCCCCAAGGACCTGTGCCCCAGAAAAGAAGCAGGTCGGAGAGGAGCCAGGGAGGGAGCAGAAGCTGGCAGAGGCGCAAGGAGATGGAGGCGAGCCCGTAGCACCACCATGCGCCCTTGGTTGGCCGTGCTTGCTCCCCGGCGCACGCACACCACCAAGTTCCGTCACGGCGGCCACGTTGAGCCTTCCCAACCGTGAGTCCCAAGAACCGTGCCAGGTAAAAATAGCAGCTAAATCCGAAGTACATTGCAGGTAATAGAGGGGGGAAGAGAGTTAGACCGTCCTGGGAAGTGTGCAGAGTCGAGGCCGACCCTCCACCGTGTCTCCGGCCGGCGGCCAGATCCACCTATGGCCGGCCGGATCCGGAAGAGGCGAGGGGAGCAGGCGACGGCCGGCGGCGGGAGCGGCCGGACCCATCCACGGCCGGCCGGATCTGAGAGGGAAGAGGGAGGGTAGGCGGCGGTCGGCGGCGGGTGCGGCCGGGCGTGGCGCCGGCCGACCGGATCCAAGGGAGGGGCAGGCGAGCGCGAGGAAGGAGGGAAGGGAGGCAGAGGCCGACGGGGGGCCGACCGAGCCGGGCCGCTCGTCGTCGCGGCACCAGGAGGGGCGCCGGGGCGCCGTTACGCGCGAGGAAGGGTGGAGAGAGAGAGGAACGGGAGGAGGAGGTGAGGCCGTTCGGCCAAAAGAGATAAGGAGGAGAGAGAGAGAGAGGCCGGATAGGAAGGAAAAGGGAAAAAAAGAGAAAGGGGCCGTCTGTGTAAAAAAGAGAGAAAAAGAGAAGGAACGAAAAGAGGAGAAAACGAAAGAAAAAAAGGGGGTTTCGGTAGCATGTGCAATGGATCCCATAGTCTTGAGTGACCTGTCGTGAGTCTCGAGTCGCGTGCGTAGTGCCGATGTCGTCAAAATGCGCATGCACGCATTATTACAAAGATCTTAGTCGAGTTAATTGCCTGCTCGTGAAGGTCCAGGATCGACGCCGCGCACGACGCCCACTTCGCCGTTTGGTTAACGAGCAAGTACATGGTAGAGCGATAGATCAAGGTTTATGAGTATGTGTTGTTTACATGATATGATAATATTTATGTGGAAATGTGATTTTTACATGACATAAGGTTGCATGGTAAATGATGGCAATGATGATGGAGGGAGGTAGGCAATGATGCTTATCGGCTAATAATGTTAATGATGAGCGTGATTATGACCATGAGCATATGCATTTGCATGAGGAGCACTCAAGAGTGAGGGCGGTGAGAAAGTCCCTAGCTATAAGTAAAGCAAGCGGACTAATCCGGAGCGCTCTTGAGTAAGACCTACTTCAGTAGGCCTCCACGGGAGTGGAGGGGTCCCGTGCCTATGAGGGCGGGCCCACGATGGGTGAACATCGACGGGTGTTCACTCGGCAGTACCGGTACTTGCAAAGTGAAGAGCAAAGGAGCATGTAGAGTAATGATGCATTGCATTGATGGCATAGCAATGTTTGGCTATGAGTAGGGCTGGATAACGAGCTGGCTCGGCTCGGCTCGGCTCGGTCTGGCTCGGTAGGATAACGAGCTGGCTCGTTATAACTAACGAGCTAAAAAGCTAGCTCGGCTCGGCTCGTAAAAAGCTCGAGTTAGCTCGTTTGGCTCGTGAGCCAGGGCCAAAAAATATCTCCATCATATATTCATCCATGGAAGCATGGCTCGTTTGGCTCGTTTGGCTCGTTTAGCTCGTTTGGCTCGTTTGGATACAATAGAGTACAAATTAACACATGCATGGCTCGTTTGGGTACAATAGAGTACAAATTTACACATTAACACATGCAATAGAGTACAAATTAGGTCCATGGAAGCAGCATATGCATATCTAAATTCCTGGAAGTATGGCTCGTGAGCGGCTCGCGAGCTGGCTCGAGTTGGCTCGTTATAGCTAACGAGCTAAAATCTTGGCTCGGCTCGGCTCGTTATCCTAACGAGCCAGCCGAGCCGAGCGAGCTAACGAGCTTCGAGTTTTTCGTCCAGCCCTAGCTATGAGGATGATGATACAAACATGATGATATATGTGGATTATGTTTAAATGCTTACTTATGTGGGGAGTGTCTATTGTTCTATTATGTACTTGTTGAGTCTCTGGACTCACCCTTGCTTTATTTGTCGTTTTTAGGTGACCGTTGAGGACGACATGCACGGGCGGAAGTAGCACATGAACAATATGCACGAACCAACAGCACTCTTTGAACTATCCTTTTGTCAACTTATTTTAGTCTCTACTAGTATGCTAGAGTGAGAACCAAACGAAACTAAACCTATGTTGTATGTGTTCGCTGCTACCTGATTATATTAGTGTTGACTTAAATTCTTCTAGTGTTGATAAAATGGTATGAGTATGCGGTGGTGGTAGCATTCTGGCTCAGAGGGTGGGTGGGGTGTTACATAAACTGTCATTGTTGGTCTCTTCCTTATTTCTCCCCCCTTCCCTCTCTCTCCATCCTCTTAACCATGGCAAAATTTGACCTGCCTGTTGGAGCCTCGCCTTGTCTTATTTGAGCCCTCGGTGGACGCCACGCCATGGCGCTCGTGCCCATGCCCGTAGCCTGGTTGCACCCGTGCGATGCCCTGGCTGGCATCACCGCGCCCGCATGCGTGCAGCGGCCTTGCCGCCTTCGCACTGCCGCCTTAACTCTGTGACACGCTGCTTGGGTGTATCCATTTTTATTGAAGCATTCGTTTTCGTGCTTATGCTAGTTGTTGGTTCCGTTTATGCATGATGAGAAGGAGCATTGGAATGGTCTTAACTGAATATTCAATATTCAGACAAAAAAATGAAGAAAAAGATTCCATTGAGACAGTTATGAGTTTGATTAAGTTTCCCTTACTTGACCAAACAAGTTCCAATTCCATTATTTCAACTACACCAAATGATCTTTTGAATTGGTTAAGACTCTCTAGTTTATGGCCCCTTCTATATGGTACCAGTTGTTTCATTGAATTTGCTTAATTAATAGGCTCACGATTCGACTTTGATATATGGATTAAAACCAAGAGGCCGCTGCAACACTGCTCGAGGAGATGATTGAGGAGGATGGAGATTGAAGACAAGTAGATCGATTAGCCATGCACCTATGCCTTCGTTGGAGATGGGATTCTAGATGGCTCATCCCATGGGCTGCTGGTGGTGGACGGTGGGCTGCTGCTAGGTGGTCTTACTTTAGTTGCGAAGGAGGTCCATCCCGCTGAACTGCTACAGGTGGACTAGCCACACGGCATCTTCTTCCTCCTGCCGTCAGTCCGCCATTCCTCTCGCTGCCAGTCCGCCATTGCTAGTCCCTATTGACTTGTACACACTAACTAGCTTATCTAAAAGCCTAAGTTAGTAAAAAAAGATGGACAATTTACTTATATTTCAATCTCCTTATCATGTGTAAACTCCCACAGGTTTAAGACGTGGAATAAAAGCCACCCGAGTCTTGAACTCAAGACTTCTTGGCTATGATACCTATTTAGTTACATGCACCAGACAGTTCACCTAAAAATTTAAACTAATAAGGAAAAGTGATCAATTCACTTATACTTTAACTGTGCCTCCTCTCGCTGTTTGTCAACCATCAAGTACCACGGCCATGGCCGGAGCTTCCTAACAGTGACACGTGGGGGAGGAGCCGAGGAGAGGGGAAATGTAGCGGAGATGGTGCTTTGCTAAAGAGTGGGGGAATAAGAAGGATGAAGAAAGCGGGTGCTTGGATAACATTTGGGCCCATTAGATTAAGGACCTTTATTTATTTAATTTTGCTAAGTCGTCACATCGGCAGTCATACCATATGCCATAGTGGCAAAACTACCTCCGAAACTGCGTTGGAAGTTATTGGCTCCGGTTTTGTAAGCTTAGGGGATATAACACCTATTTTTATAGGGCCTGTTCTTTTCCTCCGAAGCTGGCAGCTTTTGGCTTTTGCTACAATACTAAACTTTCAAACGGAGTATTTTCTCAAGATAGGGTCTACAAGTTAAACGACGTACACGTTAAAAGCTAACATCTGTACTATCCAAAATCGCAAGTGAGTATCTTTCTCCGTAATTTGTACCGTAAACAGGCAAAATTCAAAAATTTCAACCAAAAGCCATAAGCTGCAGCCGTTGCCAAACATGCCTATAGTTTAGGTCAAGTAGGCGAACAACAACAGTGCAGGCCCCTGGAATAGACTTTTTCCTTGATAAAATATTTACCTCAAGTAACAAATTCTTACTTCTCTAATTTCAATTTTCCATTTTTCATATTTTAGTCAATTTTATTGAATATTTTGCAAAAACACGTAAGTTACAAGTGTCAAAATGTCGAATTGTCATTCCCCCCTATATCATTTCGAATGATTCAGCTCAACTGATAGGAAATCCTTAGAAAAACAATTGATGGGGAAAATGAAAGCTAAAAAGGGGAACTCGTACAATGAGCCATCAAAAACCGGCATCACAATTTAATTGCTTTAACACATTATAATTGTTGATCTTGACAAACGAGACCATTTACAGGCGTGTATGCAGTACTGATCTTTATGCTGTACTACCTAGTCAGCCTCTAGTGTATCTATATCTATGGTAACAGTGAGAATTAATTTACAACCGGGTCATCCCAAAACCAATTTGACGAGGATCAGAGCAGGACGGCTAAATGGAGCAAAAGAAACATCAAGACTAGAGTATTATACCACATTACACGAGAGGAATTGCTAAGGGGTCTCAACTGGGTAACACCGGCTGGGTTCCCACCCCTTGTTTTATCAGGAGAGTAATTCTCAGGTGTCGAAGGGGAGAAGCCTGACGAATTCCGTGAGTTGATGGAGAGAGGGTTTGAACTATCAATGTCATAACCTGCATTCATAAAGCGCATCATAAGCAAATGACCATTTATGACGAAACAATGTAATGAGCATTGTACTTACAATTGAATTTCTTCCAACCAAGTATTTTCCTTTCTCGATCAAAAACAACACGAAGACCGGTCATGAAATTTTCTGCACAACAACAATGTCGAGTTGTACTAACTGTTGTTCATTTGAGAACATGATGACTCAAGTATTAAGGATGATAGCGCTCTATGAGAAACATACTCTTGAATGTACTATGGGGAAAAAATCCCGGTAAATGTGCAACGGAATTGGAAGCCCAGATTCCCATCCTAGATTAGACAACCCCACTCCCCCCACCCCACCCCTCTCTTGTTTTAAGGCAAACAAACCCCATGTGTCTATATCATTTCATTTTATTACTCTCCGTCCAACAATATGTCTCATACTTGGAAAGTGGCGTCTCACAATATAAGTTCACTGAGAGAATTAAAGTGTAGTTATTATAATATTTCTACTCTATACCCCTGTTTTAATACAGAAAATGTGGTTGAGTAGTTGCAGTATGACATTTACCAAGGGTAATATAAGTTCACTGAGAGAATTAAAGTGTAGTTATTATAATATTTCTACTCTATACCCCTGTTTTAATACAGAAAATGTGGTTGAGTAGTTGCAGTATGACATTTACCAAGGGTATACAGAAAATGTGGTTGAGTAGTTGCAGTATGACATTTACCAAGGGTATGGATGATCCAATAACATTAACATTTTTTTAGATGTAGTGTTTCTTTGTTCAGTGTGCGTGGTGGAATGATTGGAGTAATGCTTTGGCATGGTTACAAGGGTATTTAAAGAATATTCATGTTAGCAGTTAAGCACTCTAAATTACAGTAGATGGCACATAAGTACATAACTATGTCCTAAATAGGACACGTAGGTCTATACATGCAAATGCATAACATGCAGGGAGTAGCAACAACCGAATGTTGTACCAGTGTCAGGGATATCAATATTCAGGCAACAGGGGTCTTTCATTTTAAGGCAAACAAACCCCATGTGCATCTATCATTTCATTTTATTAGTGCTTTGGCATGGTTACAAGGGTATTTAGAGAATACTCATGCTTGCAGTTAACCACTCTAAATTACGGCAGATGGTACATAACTATGTCCTAAATAGGACACGCAGGTCTACACATGCAAATGCATAACATGCAGGGAGTAGCATCACCCAATGTTGTCCTAGTGTTAACCGTATCAATATTCAGGCAACAGGGGTCTTTCTGCCGAATTGATGGCCTGCCAAACAGCACATAAATGTTTTCTCAAATTGTTGAATAGATGCAGGCGGCGTATTGGGTGAAAATGCAAATATGGTGAAAATTTGAAATTTTTGATTTTCACCAAACTTAGAAATTTGAAAAAATCTGAAAAAAATACATGTAGTGGAGAATATGTCCCATATCTCTGCAAAATTTTAAGATTAAACTCAGTCGCATTTGCGAGATACAAAAATGACAATTTCTTATGAAAATAGTGTTTCACTATTTCAGCAAGAATTTGTATTTTTTGTATCTCGTAAATGCGATCGAGTTTGATCTTGCTTTGTAGAGATGTAGAACATATACTCCACTATATGTTATAATTGTTTGAGAATTTTTTGAAACTTCTAAGTTATGTGAAAATCGAGTCTTTACCATATTTGCATTTCCTTCACATATGTCGCCATAGATCCATATATACATCTGGTCAGATGTGAGGCACACAATACTAATGCAGGAAAAGTGGAAAAGTAAAGAGGAAAGCCAAGTGAAATATATTCTAGGTATACCAGATAAACTTTGACTTAGTTATCACATCCTGGATATTGACACAGAAGGTATAATCCTTCATCAAGATCCCAAGTACCGATTGTAAGTAGCTGATTACCATTGTAAATGGAGACATTGGTTGGGTGTGTTTTCTAAAGAAAACGAATGGTTTATGCACATCAAAATTGGGAGCTTTAGGTCAAGTTACTGTAGCTACAAATGACCTCAACCAATTCTGACCATGTTTTAGAATGCTTGTGCTTATAAAACAGCTCTTGACAATGAACGGATGGTCAAATTTTCACCTGCAGCTAATCAGCTGCTTTAGTAAACCTCATGGCAGACTAGTGACTGTGTATTTCTGTACCAATATTATTTGACTCATTCTGTCATGAACCGGGGTAAACACCACCAAGAAGATGGCCGGATGGCGTCGGCGTAGAACGAGAGGGAGAGAGACTAGAGATTTAGGCGAGGAAGATTTGATAATTCTCTGATTGATTACAATAGCATGCGGTAGCCCTCTTATATAGACGGCTCCTCCTAACAGATGGAATCTAATCCCAATTGTATCTCTAACTCATATCATATCTCTAACTTATCTCTAACATAAGGAAACTAATCTCTAACTCAAATAGAAACCAAACTCTAATTCCTAATAATACCTCGACTGGGCCTTGAGCTCAAGGCCCACATCCCTGACACATTCAAATAAACAAAAGCCATCCTAACCCATCCCGTAGAAACTCATTCAAGCAACCAAACAAAATCTTGTACCATCTCATACAAGTAACCAAACAAAATCATGTACCATCTCGTACAAGCAACCAAACAAATAACTTGAATCATCTAATGCGAGATGAGCTCATCCACCTGAACCATCCCGTCCTCATAGAAGTAGATACATGATGTCAACTAAGGACATACAAAACATGAGTTGCATACTTTCTTGAAAATAAGATTTAGATAAGGTAAGACATGCAACTATACCCCCACTTGAAGGATATGAATTTGTTGATTTTAACATTCACAGTAAAAGAAAATTGTAAATTTGCTTATTTGTATTGCATATTCTGTTTCCTTCATCAATAAACAGCATTCAGTGTGGTGTTGAAAAGCCTGATGACTTTGGAATAAGATAATGGGCCTGTTTTTTTTCAACTTCTAAAAGCTGATTTTCGGCTTTTCTACAGTAACTAATTTTCAAACGGAACGTCTTTTTAAGGCGGAGTCTATAAATTAATTGTAATACACACTGTAATGACTTTATTTATATTGGCCAAAATTGCACACGAGTTTCTGTTACTCCGCACTCTCTCCCACAAACGGCCTAAAAGACATAACCCGAAGCCAAAAGGAACATGCCTGTTATTGTCCCTCCAAAACAAAGGAAACAACTAAATTCAAATTCAGAAGCAGCACAAGGAAATGTCAATGTTTTGTTCTGGTTAAGGATCTCAACAGATAAAAGAAGTGCCAACATGACACTGTTAAAAATGCTTAGAAGCCAATAATAACATGCAACATGACAGTTGAAAAGTAATAGTTCTGCAGCAAACTTACGTCCAATTATATTGAGTTTCATGCTCTTGACAATTGCCAAGCAATAAACATACTCATGTTGCTGCAAATATCAAATAGAAAAGCACGGTTATATAAATGGGATCCTTGTATAAAAAAATACATAAATACAAGAATCTGAGACTCATAATACCTGAATGGAGATTACCTGCCCTGGATCAATAACAGGGAACAGACTTCCACTTACTGTTCTCAGACTTATACCAGGAGTTTGAATCCTTACATCACCAGAGCTGTATAAGTTAGCCTTGGTCATTTATCACAGAATGGCAAAAGATAAAAATAAAAGGCCTAGTAAAACATATTTCCAATGCAAAATAACCTCAGATCGTAGCAATATTCAAAAGGAATTCTTGAGTCAGCAGCATGACGATTTCCTCGAACTTGTGTATGGAACTGAAAATGAGAGAATAACTATGACACGAAATATTCCCATCTTGATGCAAGATCAGACCATGTCAGATTATTTACTTACACTCTGTGTTATGTATGTGTAAGCTGGGTCTGCCAAGTATGTGAAGGATGTTCCTGTGTCGAAAATAGTGCTAAACTCCAAGTCCGTTGGGCTATTACCGACAGTAATCCCAGTGATGGTGATAGTGTATGTGGGACTAGAAAACAAGAAATTATCCCAGAGGGGCCAAATTAACAGGTGGTGGACAACAATGGACAAGGAAACAACACAGTACATAATTGCAAGGCACGTAATGAACAAAATTTGCTCACTGTTGCTGGTTGATGTCAAGTGGTGTCTCCTCTTGGTCTGAGCTGCCTTGGTCACCAAAGCTGATTCTCCCAATACCATCACGGCCAAAGCACATTGAGAAGGAATCAGATGTCAAACCTTTCTGTGCTAGAATGCTAGGAACCGATATCATGTCTATCCCAAGTCCAAAAAGACCATTTGGAGCAGCAGCATTAAGAAATGATCCTGTCTGTACCTGTCCGCAACTGATGAATGAAATAGTGCAAAGTTTATAAAAACACTGGATATAAGTCTTTCATCTAATTAGGTCCAAAGTAAAAATTACCCAAACATTATTTGCGCCTTGAGAACTTGAGGATGGGCATCCTCTGTTGATAGGTAAAGCACATCCTCAATTAAAAATCCAGAAGATGATGTGTCTGCAGAGACATACACCATCTTGTATGGACATTGTGATGTTGTAGAGCATTCTTTTCTAAGATCACAATAGTCGCTATTGCAAGGAACTGCTTGGCTTGTTGATGACATACTAGGGATGTAAAAAGAAGCCTGAAATTCAGATAGTTGGGACTATAAGTTGACATATTCATAACTTTCAAAGAGAACATACATGCAGCAAGATTCCACAAATTTTGTTTGACACATCTATTTCCAGATCAGCTGTAGGAGTTATGTGTGAGATAAACAAGAGGCCAGCAAAACTTCTTTCTGATGCACAGAGATTAAGATGTGTACAAAGAGGCAAGAAACAAAGGTAGGCAAAAGAACAACAACAACAACAACAAAGGCTTTTGTCCCAAACAAGTTGAAGTAGATTAGGAATAAAACCTTCTCAAGGTCAAAGAGATGAGAGTCTTGAAATAAAACCTACAATGATAAAACCCTAAATCGTACATCCTGCTATCTGAGCCAAGAGTCTAAAACATTGTCCCTAACTTTTTTATGGGTCCGGTACATAGATCGCAAACTTCCATACGCTCCTATCCAAAGTTAATTCTTTTAATGCACTAATTCATCAAGTCTCTTTTAACTACTTCCTCTCATGTCAGTCTTGCTCTACCTCTGCCTCTTCTTATATTTCCAGTGCGTCTTAAAATTCCACTACGTATAGGTGCCTCAGGAGGTCTCCGTTGGAGATACCCAAATCATCTCAAGCGATGTTGGATAAGTTTCTCTTCAATTGGTGCTACTCCCACCCTATCACATATATCATCATTGCGAATGCGATCTTGCCTTGTGTGACCACAGATTCGCTGCAGCATCCTCATCTCGGCCACACTCATTTTATGTATATGTTATCTTTTAGCCGCCCAACATTCTGCTCCATATAACATCGTGGGTCTGATCGCCGTCCTATAGAACTTACTCTTCAACTTTTGAAGGATTTTTTTGTCACACAGAACACTAGATGTTTGGTGTCATTCCATCCACCCCGTAAAAGAACAACTAAAAGAAAAAAAAACTCTCATATGCACTAGGACTATGCATATATGCACAAAAATTTGGTCAAGTAATTCTTTGAACCATCCAGTAAAATAAGAATATAGCTCAAGAATAAACTTGTGTAGAAAAGACTAAAAAAATCTGCACTCAGTAATATCAAAGCATTTCTAGCCTTGGAAGTTGGGACCAGTCTCCATGATCAAAACAACCTAAAACGAGGTGCAAAAGAACATGACAGGTTCATAGAATTTGGAACTTCAAACTAGATGTGAAAAGAATTTGGAACTTCAAACTAGATGTGAAATGACACCTTTCTTATCCTACACTGTTAACTAAACTCTTTTTAGACAATGGCACAGAGCAGATTGGAAAAGCGTTATAAATAACTATAAACAGTCAACCGTCACCCCCCTATCTTCACCCCACTGAATATAGTTTATACGGTAAGCGGACATGTAAGCAGTTTTACTATTCAAAATTCAGACAAATACTACAAAAATAAACATCTAACACATTTTCTTTCATATACATAGACTGTGACTATCAGTAATTTTCCACAATGGCAACACATCAGATAGGAGAAAGATTTGATAAAATTCATGCTTGCTAGACACTCTTCATGCTTGATTTTTTGTTTTTGTTTTGAGAGTCTCTTCATACTTGATTTCTGACACTATAAAACAGGCAGAGCAAATGGTCGATGGCCTTAAACTGTACAAATGGCCATTGAACACGGCACAACCTTAGAATTAGTGTTTATGCAAAAGATGTAACAGTCAGGCCACCTTTACCGTCTTGTTGAATGATTACAAGGTGTTAATGCCCATTATTTAGAACAGTGGAACAGGAACAGAATTGAAGTGAAATTCATGCCATTTCACAATAATAGCTGAGCTGCTCAATCAAAAGGAATTTTATGTAAACTATTGTCTCATAAATATGAAGTGGGAGATGATAAGATCAAAGAAACATTGATTCTGAATTTACACTTTACAAGATAACACTTAGCATTTAATTACCTAATTAGGACATTATTGTGGAAGCTTATGCAGTTCTCTCCAAGTGCTGAAAGACAACTAAAATGTTAACAATCCACTAAAAGGTCGTCAACAGGGGCAGATCAAGCATCTCCGAACACCAAACCCAAAAATTGAACCTAACTAATCGCTCAGTACAAATCCAATCCAACAGCACTATTGTTGGACAGCATACACAATGTTGATCAAGAACTTCCCATCCAGTCTTCCTCAAACCTTTTGCATATGATGTACAATAAGTAGTATCAACCATCTCCTGACACCCATTTAACTACGAAACATATTATCCAAACATACTACGGAACTAATTTAGTTAGGAACAAAACATGGTATAAAGCATCAGATCAACCCAAATCCTTAAAAGAATTGAACAGTTCACAAATCACTGGAGCAAGAATTGTGAAAACCCTTGCAGCGTGGATGACATTCAGCTCCGAATTATGCACCAAAGCGCTATTGATCAAAGGATCCAGCGAATTCTGAAGAGAAGAGAGCTCTTACTGATCCGGAAGATGTCGAGGCCGGCGGCGTGCACCCGTCACACTGGCACGGCAGCCAGAAGAGGTCGCTCCCGGTGTCCAGCGCCACCATGAACGTCTGCCCTGGCGTTCCCACCGTCACAAGCGCATAGTGCAAGCTACACCAGGACCGCAAAAAATGAAATATTTTACTAGACATCTCAAACACTGCATCAAAAGTACACAGGATTGCGAAGAGAGACAGAGGCCTTACAATCCGAGGTTGCTGACCTTCAGGGTGACGTTTCCCCCGGAGAAGGTGAGAGAGGAGGGCTCATCGCCGCCGCCGGCTGAGAGCGCACGGTGGCGGTCGTGCCCGGCCAGGGCGGCGACGTACGCGGCGCTGCCGGGCTCCAGCCAGCCGCCGGGGAGCACGTGCCGGTGGGCGTCCGCCCACCGTCGCACAGGCGCAGAGAACCGCTGGTGGAACTCCAGCGCCGGCGCCCTCCGGGCACCACCGCCGGCCGCAACTCCGGCAACAAGGAGAACCAGGAGCAGAGCGTGGAGGAGTTGGGTGGTCATTGGATAGGTCGCCGCATGTGATCTGTTGCAGATCGATGATCGGGGTACAGATCTGCCGCCGCCGCCGCGGCCGACTGCGGAATTAGCGGGGGGTGTACGCTGTGTCGAGTAGGTTTGCTTTGTTTTTTTTTTCGGTTTCTAGTACGGAACGCTAATTAGAGCATCTCCAACAATCCCCTAAATCTTCCCCTAAATCAAATTATTAGGAAATTGTGTAAAAGTCTTCTCAACAACTCCCTAAACACCCCTATTTCTATTCCCCAAAACTCTCCCAAAACCTGTAAAACCGGAACTTTCGAGGTCCCTATCCTCGCTCCCGCCACACGCTGCTGTATGAAATGTACAAAGTAAGAATTCTCATCTCAATTATCTAGTCCGACGTCACGCATCGCATGTGTTTTCTTCATTTTTCTAGTCGGTCCGATTTCTAATCACCGCTTGATATTTATACTGCGTCGTCAGTCACGCACACGCATCGAGATTGGTTCAATCTCCTATTCTATTCGGTTGGATGGACCGACTTGATCACTAATAAAAATAGGTATCGAGCAAAGTAAATAGGCCGGTTGTTAATGTTGGGCCAGATTCAAAATACTATTAGGATATATTTAGGGGAGCTGTTGGAGGAGGGGACTAAAATGGGTTAACAAATTTTTTGGGCTGCCCCTAAAAGGTGTCTTTTGGGGTGGATTTTTAGGGGGATTGTTGGAGATGCTCTTAGTGGGTGTAGTACTGCTTGCTTTGGTTTTTACTCGTGGGTTGTTAGACTTGTTGGGACTTTGGTCTGTGGGAATTCCTTCTTTAATCTGCTGCGTACATCTTTCTTTTTCTTTTTTTTCCTTTTCTGTTAAAAGAGGCACAATGTTCATGTGAAATTGAACCGAACCTCTTCTCCCCGTTGCTCATTCCTTGCGTTTGTATGGAACGGTTTATTATGTGCAAAATTTGAGTTGATCGAATAGGTACCACTTTTGTGTCAAGTTCCAGCGCTGCAGGCTTTTCTTTTGTTTAGAGCACCGTCTTTTTACATCTTGATCTTGCTCCTACCCTATCTCTCAAGTGTGTGTGTGTGTGTCTGGCAAAGAAATGAAAAACAGTACGAGAGGAGATGGAGAATTGTTGTCTTGTTGGGGAGAATCTATGAATGCTATGGTTATGCTACACCAACAAAATATTCCCTCCAGTGAAAATAAGTGACCCTTTAGGACGCCAGAAATCAAGCTTTTATAAACGCGCTATAGATAAATTAGATATTATCATAATATTATAACTTAAGAAGGGTTTATAAATAAATTATAATAGAAATTAGTAGTGAAAATTAAATTTGAAAATCATGTTGTGGCCCAAAACAACACTTGTTTTTTTGAAAGGAACATCACTTATTTGTGACCAGGGGACTGAACCACAAAGTGTAGACAAGCAATGATTCCCCAATCCCCATGTGATATAAACTTCGTGGAAATGTGTAAAGAAATAAGGAGCAGATGCCTCGCTTACCTGGCGCAAAAACAATAATCAGAATTCCAACTAACAAATTAAAGAACTTTTGAATTGGACCTGGGAACTTTCATATCAATAGAGTGAACATCCAAACAAGCATGAGATCTTTCGCGTGATGCCATGCTGGACAGGGGCAGCCCCGATAGACGTACCGTGTATGCACTGGGTACAGGCGTATTGATGTCAAGTGGGTTTGGTTAGTAAGAGAAGATGAGGTTGAGTGAATCCACAAATAAAACTTTCTACATCTACATACATAGCTTTTCTTGTTGTTTGCGCTAACCATGGCAGGAAAAGAAGGAGAACAAGCATCTATTACATAGGCTGACCTTGAGAAGCTCACGACTGATTTCAATACTCAATTGAATGACAACATGAGCGTCTTGAGGAGGGAGATACTAGAGGAGCTTCGCAAAGAGCGGAATCTAGTTGGCATCTATGAAGGAGATGTTGAGCTTAACAAGACCAATGAGAATAGGGTTGCACAGTTCGCTAGAGAAGCTCAAGCAGATCGAGCCGCTTCTAACCGATTCGACCACCCTTTCCCGAGCGTGGGGGAGGTGTTTTGGGTGCTGACCATGGCCCACATTGAGAACTTCGATGATGACTTTTGGCTACACCGTAACGATAACTACCAATGCCATGGCTGTCGTCATGATGACCCATGTGTGGAGGAGAAATTTGGGAAACTCAAATTCACTATTTCCAAATTTGAAGGTGCTTCCGATCCAGATGCCTATCTCACATAGAAGCTCAAGGTAGACAAGATCTTCTAGATGCACAATTATTCACAAGAGAAGAAACTACACATGGCATCGCTTTATACTCCACAGAGTTAGCATGAAGCCTAGGGGCTCCACACTCTATTTATACTCTGTAGAGTGACCCAGGACACATGAGGGTCCCGACGCTTTATACTCCGCAGAGTTGCATGGAGCTCATCGACCCCATCCTTTATTTATACTCCATAGAGTTTGGCGTAGAGCCGATCGACTCTATGCCCTTTTTATACTCCGAAGAGCAGCATGAGCGGGTCCCAACGCTTTATTCTCCATAGAGTTTAGCACGGAGCCTTTGGGCTCTGTTGCTTTATACTCTGCAGAGTTTGTCACGGAGCCTATGGGCTCTAGCATTTTATACTCCATAGAGTTTGTCGCAGAGCCTATGAGCTATGGTGTTTTATCCTCTATAGAGTTTTGGCGTAGGGCCCTTAGGCTCCAAAATTTTATACTCTGTATAGCTCTGACGCTTTTTAGTCCACAGAACCTATGGGCTCCAGCATTTTAGTTTCACATAAATTGGAGGGGATTGTCTAGGGGATCAATGATATACTTTATTGCCCCTATTTGCATTGGTACACTTGATTACAAAAGTGTACATATGGGTCTACAGGGTTTGTCCTATCATTTGACAGCTACATATAGTACCCGCGAAGATGATTCCCGTTCCACGTATGCTTGAGGTGAATGCCCTCGAGGGTTGATAGGTGGTATGAGCCTACTAGCTATAGAGAGTCAGCGACTATGTAGGAGCCCTCCAATTTGGATTCGAACTTGCCTGCCGTCGCGGCATGAAGCGAATTTTTGAGAATAAGATGCCTCACTGAGAGGCTCTGTGGCCTGACTTTCTTATTATATGATGCCGCTGTCATGAGGAGGTACTTCACGATGTTGAGTGCTACTTGCATCTGCTCCCCGTCAATGTGGTCCATTGATAGGTCATGCTCACCCTTTGTTGGAAAGGCTATGACCCTATGCGATTTTGCCTTATGCTCCTCCAGGGTCATGGCTTCATTTTCATAAAGCAGTTGGAATGGGGTGAAGCCATCAGATGTGAGACTGTTGTCCCCATGGACCAGAGAACTTTTGGCAACTCTTCAGGCCATCTACCTTTTGGGAGGCCTACCAGTCTTTTCTTGATGCCTTTGGCAATGGTGTCGTTTGCGCGCTCGGTGGCCCCGTTGGATTGCAGGTGTCTGACAGAAGCATAGCACACCTTGATGCCCATGTGCTCACAATATTTGTGGAATGTGTCTACCTCGAATTGTAGACCGTTGTCCACGATTATCCCTCGAGTAACTCCAAAGCGACAAACAATGTTCTACCATAAGAATTTTTAAGCTGTTGCCGAGGTGATTTGGCGAGGGGTACAGCCTCGACCCATTGAAGAAGTAGTCATAGGTGATGATAACGAACCAGTGATTTACTTGGGCACAGGGTAGGGGTGAATGATGTCGATACCCTACTAGGCGAGCAGGCGAGCAGCCACATAGGAGGGATTAGCTGTAAGGGAGTGGATGGGGCATGTGTAAACCATCCCATCCACTGACATCCCTAACAATGTTGGACCAACTCCTTCACATCAGCCGTTGCTATCGTCCAGTAGAATCCCTATCGAAATGCCTTTCCGATGAGAATCGTTGAGTTAAGTGGGATCAGCATAGCCCACCGTGCATCTCTATAAGCAGCTCCTAGCCTTCGTGTCATGAGAGACAGTGAAGGAGTGGGGCGCAAACCCCACGCTTGTATAGGATGCCATCAACTAGCTTGAAGGTTCTTGCCCTATGCATCCTCCTCTTTGCTTGGCATGGATCATCTGGCTCATCGTCGCCTTGCAGATATGCGACTATGGGTTGCCTCCAGTCATTGTCTTGGGTGATGTATAGTACCTCGGCTATCAGTGGTTGTTTGGAGGGCACCACTGTGGCACTAAGTACTCCGAAGAATGCCCCCTCGGGTGGTTCTTTGCCTTGACTAGTGAGTTTTGCTAGTTGTCCACCTGAGTATTATTCGCCCGCAGTATGGGTTTGATGGAGATCCCCAAGAAGTGGCGTTCCCTCGCCCAGACCACCGTGTGGTACTTGGATAACTTGGGATCTTTGACTTGGTAGGTCTTTTCTACATGCAACGCAGGGAGGCAAGGGTTGGTGCGTACTAGTATCCTTCGTGCCCTGATGGCCTTGTATTCTACGATATTGTTGGTTGCCGAGAAATCAAGTCGTGCAACATAAGTGAGGCATCATCTTTTGGGCATCGTGACAACGGCCCCCATGGCACAATAGGCCCCATCCATGTGTAGTGCCCAAACTACCTCGGGGGGTCGCTCGCCAGACTGTTGGCAGCTGGGAGTCCATTCTGCTATGAAGTCTACCAACATTGTGGCTTGATGGCAGTTCACGCCATGTATGTAATGGAAAAGGGGTGAGTTCGGCTGCCCACTTGCCAATGCGTCCTGTCGAGTCCTTGTTCTGCATCATCTCTCCCAAAGGGAAAGACGAAGGCACTATGATGTTGTGAGCCATGAAATAGTGTCGTATGTGTGAAGCCATCAATAGAGCATATGCAAGTTTCTCAAGTTCAGTGTACCACGTTTTAGCTCCCTAAAGAGCCTCCGACACATAATATACTAGCCGCTATGTGGGGTCTTCTTCTAGTATGAGCACCACACTGAGAGACCATGTGGAGGTGTCCCCATGTTTGTGATGAGTAATTGACTCGTGTTCTGGATAGTTTGAGTTTGATTTGGTTGGTTCGTGCCAAGTCGTTGCACGGCGCAGTCTAGTTTGGTTGGACTTGGTCGAACGCGGTCGGACGTGTTTAGGACGCTTATTCTCTTACTCGATCGGTTGTTCGTGCTATTTTGTGTTTGAGTATGTTTTGTTGATGCTAATGATGGTTATGTTGTTTCGAGCGATGCTATGTGACGGTTTGCTTGTCTGTGTGACTGCAAGACTTCGGAGCTAGGTCATGGTGAGGCGTGGGAGGACCGGGACTAGGCACAGAAGGTGTTGAGGTCCAAACGGTCGGAGATGTCGAAGATGATCGAGGCTGCTGAGGTGGTTGCAAGCCGGGAGACGAGGAACCGGAGCTGGAGTTGCCGGAGGTGGACACGACGGGCAGCGGTGAGGTGGACCGGGACTAGGCTCAGGGAGGAGCTAAGGTCCAGATGGTCAGGATGCCAGGTGTAGTCGTGTGCAGCGGAGCAGACCGTGACTAGGCTCAGGGAGGAGCTGAGGTCCAGATGGTCAGGATGCCGGGTGCGGTTGTGCGAGCAGGAAGCTTCCAGGAAGTTGCGGCAGGGGCATTTCGGTAAAATACGTGAGGCTGCAAAATTGGAAGCAGGTTCGGTTGAAGATAACGGGTTGGAGACCCGTTAGTGGAGAAGAGGAGGAGGTTAGGGTTTGGAGTGGAATGTGTGGTTTCCCTCCATTTTCCTGGCTTGACTCCTGCCTCATATGGGTGTGAAGAAATGGAGTGGGCATTGGCTGCCACTTCTTGATTTCCTACTTTGAGGTGTGAGCTCCCTCCATATAGAGGATGTGAGGGGAGGCAGTAGTAGCAAGAAAGTAGGTTGGGTTCTCCTGTGTGAGTGCTTGAGTATCCAGTGTGTATGTTCATCTCAAGCATGTAGTGAGAGGGTTGTAGAAGAACCACTTTGTAATTGCCCATGTCTTTGAATCAATATGAAATGGACTGTGGTTGAATTGTTCTAGCTTCTTTTCTCTCTGTGATGGATTTTTGTTTCAGTTTGTTCTCTGTTTATCTCTATTGGTTCTTGTGTCTTTGAGCTTGTCTTTGATTGAAAAGTGCAAAATGGGTTTGCTTTGAACAGGGAATAATCTCAAAGCCATTTGGCTAACATATTCCTGAAAGCAATCATCTCTTCACCCAAATCCTTCCCAGGAGATGAAGTAATGCTTTTCCTCTGTTTTGAGCTTCTAGGGTTTGGAGGCAAGGGATGTTGAGATTCTTTATTTCCCTTCCTCAAGGATGCTTTCAGTTTTGAGGTTTCTAGTCCTAAGATCATTGCTTAGCTGAAATCAAAGTCTCATGGAGACTGGTTTTTCAGATTTTAGCTCATTTTCAGTTTGTGGCTCTTCTGGATGCATTCTCTGGATCTATGAGGTTAAATTGTTATTTAGTTTGAAGTCTTGATCCCTTGGTCTGAGTAGAACAGTAGCAATTCATCAAATTTCCATGGAATATGCATTTTCAGTATTTTCTGTTCAGTTTTTCGGCCTGCGCAGTTGTCTGCCTTTTCTGCTCTCTCCCTGGAAGTATAACCGGTCAGACCGGTCATTATATGGCGGTCAGACCGAGAGCTACCGGCAGTCAGACCACTAACCCTAGCGGTCAGACCGGCCGATCAATAGCGGTCTGACTGGCCGAGGTATAGCGGTTGGACCGGCGGTTTGCAAGCGGTCTGACCGGCCTTGATATGGCAGTCAGACCAGCCTGCTTTTTCAGTGCGCATTTGTTCTCTGATTTCTTCTGCATTTCCAGTAGGCATGAATCCTTTTCTTCATAGCTTTTATAGCTACTGGAGAAGAAGATAAAGTGGATACTTGGGGGCAATTTTTAAAGGCACCATTCACCCCCCCTCTGTTGTCATTTCCGATCCTACACACACTGACATCGACGGGGTTGTCGCCTAGTATAATAAGAGCAGAGCCTCTGGTGTCAGGCATGTGAGGGGGGGAGCTTGGCGAGGTACTCCTTCAAGTCCTAGAGGCTTGTGCACACTCATCTGTCCACCAGAAATTGTTTATTCCACGTAGCATTTTGAAAAATGGGAGTGTGTGTTCCACTCCCCTAGAGAGGAAACGGCTAAGGGAGCAAGGCGACCCACAAGCCTCTGGACCTCTCGGGTGGTCTTCAGGGGATCCATCATCATTATGGTATCAATTTTGTTAGGGTTGGCCTCAATTCCTTGTCCTGAGACTAGGAACCTGAGAAGTTTGCCTACTTGGACCACAAAGACATATTTGTTCGAGTTTAACTTGATGCCTGCTTGTTAAAGGTTGTAAAACATCTCTTGAAGATCTTTGGGGTGGGTTACAGCCCGGAGGCTCTTCACTACAATGTCATCGACATAAGCTTCGACGTTCCATCCTAACTGTGATGCGAGGACGAGCACGACAAGCCTAGTAAATGTGGCTCCAGCGTTCTTTAGCCCGAAGGGCATCCAATGAAGCAGTAGATGCCACCCAAGATGATGAAACTGGTATTTTTCTTGTCTTCCTTTGCCATGAGCACCTGGTGGTATCCGGAGTATGCATCTAGGAAGCACATCATTTTGCATCCGGCTATCACATCTGCCAGCTGATCGATCTGTGGCAGTGGGTAGATATCCTTGGGGCATGCCTTGTTGACATTAGTGAAGTCAATGCACATGTGCCAGGCCCCATTGGACTTTTTTTACTAGTACCGGGTTGGCCAATCATTCCAGATGAACTACTTCTCTGATGACACCGAAAGCCTTCAACTTAGCCACCTCCACCTTGGCGGCCTCCTAGCCTTCAACTTCTCCTCATCCTTTGTTGGATAGGCTTGGTGTTGGGGTGCACCACCAACTTATGTTCGATGATGGAACACTTGACTCCTCTAATATCATTGGGCGACCATGTGAAGATGTTTTCATTCTTGCGAAGTATAGTCATGAGTCTCTCTTCTACCTCGGGGGTGAGACACGCTCCAATCGATATTTGCTTTAGTGGGTGTTCTAGGCGGAGCGGTGTTATTTTCACATCACCCCCTGGCTTCGATTTGGGCATCCATCCGGAAGCTGTGGGCAGGATCTGGCCCTCACTCATGGTGTGGACCTTCCGATGCAGAGCTTGCACCCCTACCACAATGTGCCACACCAGGTCTTGGTCGCTCCACACCGTGACGACTCCCTGGGGGGCTTGGGAGTTTTATGAATAGGTAATTGTGGTGCGGGACCACACCGAAGGCATTGAGGGTTGCTCTGCCTAAAATAGCGTTGTATGGGTATGAGAGGTTGACGACATCGAAGGTGATGACCTCGCGCCTGCTACGTGACCCTTGCTCAAAGACAACCTCCAAATCAATTTGGCCTAGCGTGGCAATCGGCTATCCATTGAAACCCTGCAGAGGTATTCCCACTGGCTATAGCCTATCTTGTGGGATTCCCATCTTATCGAGTGCGGCGATGAAGAGGAGGTCCACAGAGCTTCCTCCATCGACAAGGATCCTTCGCACCTCGCAGCCCACGATGTTGGTGGTGAGCACCAATAGATCTTGATGTGGAAAATCCACACCTATGATGTCCACTGGCCCGAACGTTATGTCAGCTTGGGCCCATGCAGGGGCGGACTACGTGGGGTATACTGCAACATGTTGCACCCATCTCACGTAGGCTCTTCACTGCCAATTAGAGGGAAACTCGAGAGTCGACCCTCCCATAATAGGGTGAATCACCCTACGGGGCAAACCTGTAGGCCCTGAATTTGTAGCACCGCTGGAGGAGAAGGCGCTGGTGGTGCTTCCATTTGTTGTTGTACGTGTGCGACCATGGGCACTCTCATGTAGAGCCATGATGAAGGTGTAGTCGCGGTTGAGATGTCCTCCACGGCCATGGACTTCGCACCAAAGTCCCTGTTCGTGGCCATACTCGTGACCTCACCCTGTTTCATGTCTGTGACCCCTTCGGCCATGACCACGGACTCCACCTGTATTGCCCTCATCCATTGCTTCAATGCTGAAGATGTACTTAGCTTGGCCCCTCTTCGCTGCTTGCGGCTTGGCTCCTCCTTAGGTGCCGCTGGGGCATCCTTCACTTCTAGGCTCACTGGTTTTGATGTGGCCTCCCATCATGTCACATCCTCCTCGTCCCTAGTGTACTCCTCCATCTTGTCGAAGAGCTTAGGCACCATCTTTGTGGGTTTCATACGTTGTACTCGGTGAGCAGGCCTTTTTTGCAAGCCTCGGATGGCCACATTGATTATGGTGGTGTTGTTGACATCTCTGACCTGGCAGCGGACCTTCGTGAAGCACTTGAAGTAGGCCCGCAGCTTTTCTCCCAACTCTTGTCTAACTGCAAAAAGCTAGTCATCATCAACACGCCCTGGTAGTTGCCTTAAAAGTTGTTATGCATGAGGTCTCGGATATGCTCCCATGCGTACACGGAACTAGGGGGATGGTGAAGAACCCAGAGCGCGCCACCACCTGGAGGGTGAGGGGCAGTCCCTTGGCCTTCATTGTGTCGTCACTTCCTACTGCTTCACTTGCCATCTCATAGACATGCAAAAATTTTTGGGGTCATCTCACCTTTGTACGGCTCTACGGTTGGCATCTTGAAGTCCTTCGGCTAGGCGCTCTGCTGCAACCCTATGAAGAGAGGTGATTCCGGGTCCACGCGGCAAGAAGTTTCTGCATGAGCTCACCGATCCTGCACCTTGGGCCTAGTCGCCTCCACTACTACCTTGATAGGGGTTGCCGGGGTTCGACCCTCCTGTACTTCACGCATGGTCCACTGTAAATCCACCAGCTCCTATTATATCATTCCGTAGAGTACCTCGAGGGCATCTCTGCTTGTATCCGTGGTGGGTGGGAGGGTCCTCTTCGCCTCTTGCATGGTGGTGGTGGTGATGCCCCCTGCTACCACCGGCTCTAGGGCCTGCGCTGGCCAGTGCCTCCGTTAGCCGCTCCTCCAACTGTTGGATCGGAAACGGCAACATAGGGGGGGGGTGAATGTCGACTTTTAAAAATCACCCCCAAAGTATTCTCACTGACTTCTCCTCCGATAGCTAAAGAGCTATGAAGAAGGAAATCTAATTCGCTCTCTAAAACAGGTAAAAACACTTCAAAAACTGGAGTGGCAAAGAAACTGAAGAAATAGCTGCCACGGCAAGAAAACTGGAGGGAAGTGCTGCCACGGCAAGGAAAATCGGTAGAAAATGTTGCCACAGTAGAAGAAACAGCAAAAATCTATTGCCATGGCAGAGAATACTCGCGAAAATTGCTGCCACGACAGAGAAAGGAGCTGGTTTTGCTGCCAACCGAAAACTTGATTTGGCTAAGAAACAGCCACGGCAAAGAACCTGCTGAAAATACTTGCCACGGCAGAGTATACTCGCGAAAATTGCTGCCACGGCAGAGAAAAGACCTGGTTTTGCTGCCAGCCAAAAATTCAGACCAAGCAGCGAGTCTATTATCTGCAGAGAATGCAGATTGAGCAGGAAGATTGAACCGAACTAGAGGAAACTCAAGGGCTGCACTAGCCAAACCAATTAACAGAGACAAGAGACTAAAAAGGGAGCCAATACTGCTGCCAAACAGCAGTGAACTGCTGCAGACCGAAATCTGCCCTGAACTGAAAAATCGGCTAGAAACAGTAAATATTTCTGCAACTTGAAAACTGAGAATTTGATGAGATCTTGATGCTCTCTTCAGGGCTAAAGACCAAGATTACATACTCAATAGCTTGAAGACCTCTGGGAACAAAAGAACTCAACAAAAGATCAAGAGATCAACCTTTTGAGCCATAACCTGAAAATGACAGAGAGAGATCTAATTTTCAGATTGCTTGAGATTTCTCCATCCTTTGCTCATGAGAGTTTGCAGATAAGATAGCAATAGCAAAAGGACTCTCCAGACCAGAACTCAAGCCATCTCCTTGAGGGGATCAAAAATTACCTCAAGCCCTAGAAAAGTAAATGAAGAACAGGGGCAGCCCAAGAACCAAATTCTGAAATTAAACAAAGATTGCTCTTAGGAAACTTGATCAAATGACCGTGAGGCACCATCCCACCAAAGAGCAACCCATTTTGGGTCTTCCTAACAAGAAACAACTCAAAAACAGAAATCCAAGAAATCTAACACAGAGAGCATCGAAGGAAATAAGCAACAGAGAGCTAGAGATCAAACAAACTCAAATAAAACCATCTGGGATTGATAATGAGGAAGAGAGATACATGATTACAAGAAGTATCAGCTCATATAATCCCTACAACTCCATACATGCTTGGAATGATCAAGAACTCTCCATCCTTCCAAGAACAGAGCTCTCACATAGAAGACATCGAAGGGGACACAGCCAACTACCTTCCTGTCTCTCCCACAAACTAAAGACTAAAGCCAAAACAACCCTCTAAAGCCTATTTTGACTAAAGTAAACCCTAGAATCCATGAGGGGGCATGCAGCCACCAACATCTATTTATAGCCCTTGGCTAACGGGTTTCCAACCCGTTACGCCCGCTGGATCCAACGGAGCCCGCTCCCGCTTGTGCAGCCTCGCGAAATTACCGATTCACCCCTCCTGCACCTTCCGGAAAGCTTCCGCGCTCCTTGTCGTCCACGACTCGCAACCACATCGAATCTCCGCCGTCTTCGACACATTCGACCGTTCTGACCTCGACACCGCCTGTGTCTAGTCCGGTCACCTCGTGTCTCACCACGACTCCGCCTCGACGTCCTGCAGTCACACAGACAAGAAACACATCAAATAGCACCGCTCGATACATGAAAGCGTAAATAGCATAAACACATCATACTTACCTATGATGGGGGGCCTCTCCACCAACAATAACCAAGCCAGCTTGTTAACAGATTTTTAGGACTAATCATTTCTATTGTAAAAGAAAAGCTTTGGTGCAGTCAGAATAACCTGAATAAGTACTCATGATTAGTTATGCTAAAATGACTTTCAAGTTTTAATCAAGATACTATCAAGCAAAATATTCTCCTGTCGTTCTTAATCAAATTTGATAAATTTTGTTTTGCCATTTTATTTCTTTTAGTAACTTGTGCGTACCTGATGCAAGTACGTATAGTGGCAGTACAATGTTGCTACACAAGGTCTGACCACACACTGGAGATGAAAAAAATACACAAGATGTAATCGCAGTGCCAAGAATTCCAGTCCCACATTCTCCAAAACAAGTAAATGGAATTCTCTGAAGTGCTGGGAGAAAAAAAAATACTCAACTCTATGCATATTTCTTTTAAGAAAACTCGTAAGCTGTCATTAAATATGATGTTAATTTGGTTGATGCATATAGTCCACAAGATAGTTCTGGACAGAAGTTCACACGACCTCTGTTTCGTTACATAACGTACCTAATTTTAAGTAAAGACCAATTGCACCGAAGTGTAGCCTGCTTACTAGTCCTTCATCAATTGGACCGAAGTGTTGCCTGCTTATAAGTCCTTCATTACCCAAGCTTAGGGTACGAAAAGCATCAAAAGCACCGCATTAAGCTTCAGCTTTTCGTTAAGAAAAGGGATTGGTGGTGGCGTAGTTTTCTCAGTCTTTGTAAATTAACTAGCTATGTAGGCGCGGCGCCACGCCACGCCAGCCACCGTGTGGGCCGAAGTGAAAGAGACGATAATTCGCAGGGAGTTTCGTAAAAAAAATCAAGGGCAGATGCGTAATTTCAGGAAAATCAAAGGGTTTTTTTGTAAAAAATTGAGGGCCTGTAAGGACCCGTACGTAGGTAAATAAGGGCCTATACGTAATTTTGGGAACCCACGGGGCGCCATCCAAAAAATTTTTTTGAAGAAAAAACTTGCAGGACCTTTTCGCGAGGAAAAAAGATCTTTACGTAATTACCGAAAAGTCGGAGGAAAGTGCCTCGGCCGGTCGTACGCAAAACCCGCTGGACACGCGCCGGCCGGCCGAGCGCTGGGGGCGACGTGGCCTCGCGCGCGTCCAGGAAACCCGCGGGGTATTGGGGGGTTGGGATGTCACATAAATATTTAAGTCTATTTGGCTGGATCTTAGAAGCACTACAAGATTATTATGCAGTGCCATTGTTGTCAGCGGCATGCTGTGTCACCCAAGCATAGGTACTGAATAGAATCAAAAGCACCGCATTAAGCTTCAGTTTTTCTTTTTGTAGGATCATAAGGGCCTTCTCACCCTAAAAACTAGCCGATGAGGTGAAGGACTTCTCCACTTTTAAATTAGGTCCTTTGCCCTTCCACAACCAATGTGGGACTATTCCAACAATCTCCCCCTTCACACATTGGTGTCCCTCAGTCCTTCACCGCTCCTTCACCGTACACCGACGGTCCCTCAGGATCCCTTCACTGTACACCGACGGTCCCTCGGGGTCATAGTCCATCAGACATTCACACACTAGTGTCCATTGGGCTAGAGATGTTAGAACCGGGCTCTGATACCACTTATAGGATCATAAGGGCCTTCTCACCTCTAAAAGTTAGCTGATGACGTGAGAGACTCCCCCACTTTTAAATTAGGTCATTTGTCCTTCCACAACCAATGTGAGACTATTCCAACACTTTTGAAACAGAGTAATTGCAGAATACATGTAAATTAGTGTTAAATTAAAACAAAAGAATAGATCGTACCAGACAAACTTTACTTCGACAACAACAATTTGATTGCAAAGCAGGATGATTGCAATTGCGTCACTTCGAGACAACAAGTAACAACTCATTTAGCACTAACTCACCTAGCGAAGATGAAAAGTGATTTATTTTTGGCTGCAATCAAGCCTCCGCAGCCACTGGGTCTCGCCGATGAGATGCTGCCACCACTGACGGCCTCGAGGCCACCTGCATGGAATTGACATGTAAGTACTACAATTTGTACAGACAAATGGTTTTGATTGAAAACTCAAACTAGAAATATGTATGTAAACATTCAAAAGGGTTTGGTTCTTCTTCGTGACTTTGTTTAATTAGAATATCCAATGGACAGTACTTAATACTTAGCCTTTGCTATAATCTGAAGAAGCAATTAGAATATCCAATGGACAGTACTTAATACTTAGCCTTTTCTATAATCTGAAGAAGCAATTAGAATATCCAATGGAAAGTACTTAATATTTAGCCTTTTCTGTAATTGGCCTTTTCTATAATCGGAAGAAGCTTTTCAATCAGCCACTGAGCTCTCTTTTGTGATCTGAATCTCAATCGACCTGAAGAGAAAAAGGTTCTGTTTGAATAATTCTATGTTAGCTACTTAGCTCTTCTTGACTAATTTAAAGTTCAAACGAGTTACTCAAAGGAAAATGTTATGTGTGATTGATTGAAAAAAAGGAAATTACAATGCAAAAAAAAAGATATTTACAATAGCAAAAACATTTTGTTGCGACCAAGATCCATTACCTTGTAGCACCTCGATTCATTGCCCCATATACGGGAAGTTCCAATGTCTTGTAATCGAATAACTTCTTGGCCGCACCCAAAAAAAAAAAACTACAAAACAGTATTCCTATCTATGAAGCATAACATCAAACAGGTAGAGGGCATGAAAACTCACAGTCGGAACACACAACCCTTTGGGGATTTGCCCAGACTTCTCTGCATCTAACCAGTGGCGGAGCTAGATAATTTTTATTGGGTGTGCACTATTAATGCTTAAAGATGTGATAAAAGATAGTTGTTAAGCGATTATTAATTGATCGAACGGTACCGTAAGTTAAATCATGCGTACTTAATGTTCCTATATTATCAGTTGGGCTTTCTTTCTAATTAATCAGCTACTTTACATATTTAATTATGAAACCAACTTATTTTATAGAGCAATAACAATAGCAAATTATAATATTGATTAAATATTTTAAATATGTGTGAACATCTTATTACAAATGTATATCCATTTCACCATTTTTTATTAGTACATCAGGCTCTTTATGTCAGTTCACATACCCTACCATCCGAGAAACACAAACGGTTTTTTAGTACATCTATACTTAGTAGACTAGTATTGGTTCCTATTTATATCACATAAGGCTTCAAATTTTATAAGTAAAAGGTCTCATATAAGATAATCAATGTTAGTTTTGAATCATTATACTCATCATGATACACTATTACAAAAGAGGTTATACTGGATGGCTACATCACAGACGGTTCATACGGAACCGTCTGTGATTAAACTATCATAGACGGTTTATAGTGGCAACCATCTGTGATATTTTTATAGACGGTTATTAAAACGAACCGTCTGTGATAATTGAGACATTACATACTTTCACAGACGGTTCTTATCACGAACCGTCTGTGATAAGTGAGACATCACAGACGGTTCATGTTATGAACCATCTGTGAAAGATGTAAACAACACAGACGGTTCATATAAAAAACCGTCTTTGATATTCTGGACATTATAGACGGTTCTTGTAACAAACCGTCAATGATATTGCAGACATCACAGATGGTTCATATTAATAACCGTTTGTGATAATTCACAGACGGTTATTAATACGAACCATCTGCAATATATTAGTATCACAGACCGTTTGTGGTTGGAACTGTCTGTGATAATCTGCCCTATTAAATACTGGGCGTACGTGGTCGATCTCGACACAGATCTATCTTCATTGTGCTGCATCGGTCGAGTGATAGGTGGCAGCCGACTTTAGGGAGTTTGGTGAAAACATATCGTCGTTTTCTTAGTGATCAGAGGTTAGTACTCAATTGCTTTTAATAACTTATATGCATACTTTTGTAATTGAAAGAGATGATAGATACGTTTTTGTTTAAATCTAGCTAGCTAGGTTTAGAAAAATAATGTTAGCTAGTTTGCTCAATTTGATCAGAATGGGTAAGTACTCGTATTTCACTTCTATATATTCTTGCTTAACATTATTATGTCATGAATATGTGGCTAGCTAACTAGCTAGCTATACCTATGTAATATATATAAATCGATGTCCTGTGTAAGTACGTATAGTTAGTCTGATTTGCTACATAGTGGCGCTAATAATCATTTTGACATTCATTTGTTACATGTGTAGCGTAGATGGACCAAAGCTGGATGTACATTGAGAACTGTGTGAGTGAGGAGTACATTAATGGCGTGTCTGCTTTTAGAAGAGTGGCTGAGCTAGATATGTCGAAGAAAGGGATGGAATATATGTACTGTCCATGCATTGATTGTGATAATCTAAAGATGTTTAGCAACTCAACACAGATCGAAGCTCATTTGATTCGAAGGGGGTTCAGAAAGGGGTACAAATATTGGACCAGCTATGGTGTAGAGAAGAGTACACAAAAAGGTAATTATGACATCGTCGAGGGAGACAACGATATGCCGGTTGTGGACCGTGCTTTTGATCATGAGGATAGGTCATAGGATGACAATCTGGATCAGATGCTACTTGATGCAGAAGGGAACTATAGTGAGAGAGAGTTTGGTAAATTGGAGGGCTTGATAGAGAACTTAGAGAAACCTTTGTTCCTAGACTGCAAGCCGCAATACATGAGGTTGTCATCAGTTCTAGAACTGCTAAAATTGAAGGCAAGCAATGGTTGGTCTGACAAGAGTTTCACAACATTATTAGGTCTTCTAGCGGACATGCTTTCAAAGGAAAATATGTTGCCAAGAACCACCTAGCAAGCCAAAAAGATTCTTTGCCCATTGGGAATAGAAGTAGAAAGAAGGATTGTCGGAGTTGAGAATGTTGTGGATGAGGAAAAATACAATCAATTTGATGAGTTGCCTCCATTCGGAGATGGCATCAGGCTCGAGGAAGAACAAGGCGATGAAGCAAGCTATATGTGTGTCGATTATCGTGAAGGGCTTTATTTAAAAGAAAATAGCTAGGTGTAATAAATGATTCCACAAAGTCAGCACCTATTTGAAAATTATTGCAATGTAATCATAATTAGGGAACTCGGCATGTAATTATGGAACTATACTCCATTGTAATTGTAAATGACTCAGGAATTAAGAAATAGTTATATTTACGATTATGCTTGCGTTTTCACATTGCATGGCCAGCATTTATGATTTCTAGATGCAGAGAACTATCATAGGCGGTTTATCGGAAGAAACCGTCTGTGATGAGACAGTTCTATTTATAGAACCATCTGTGATAGTTTCCCTATATATAGGTTCCGCTCGCGCGACGCCGCCACTGCTAGGTTTTGCTAGATGTGACTGCCCCCTCACACGCGACGCTGCCACTCCCTCACATCGGCCGCCTCTCCCTCCTGACGATGGCCGCTCCCTCCCGACGCCAGGAGCCTCTCCCTCCCGACGACGGCCGCTCCATCCCAACGCCGGCTGCCTCTCCCTCCTGACACCGCCACTCCCTTCCGACGCCGGCCACCTCTCCCTCACGACGCTACCTCTCCCTCCCGTCGCCGTCCGCCACTCCCTCCCGACGTCGTCCGCCACTACCCCCCACCTCAAGCTCACGCCGCCGCCGCTCCTTCCCGACACCGTTCGCCTCTGTCTCAATAGTACTTTATGATATATGCTTCACTTGATGGCTAAATTTTTACTATTACTGTCATTTGTCAATCTTGTGCTCTGTCTGAATAGTTGGCTAAATTGTTTTATGACCTTTAGAACTTCATGATATATGCTGCACTTGTTAGCTACAAGATCTATTTGGAATGGCATGTTACTATTCCAAAGGGACCTTTTAGTAATAATATATGCCACATAGACCTTCAAAGGGCATGAAGCAAGTGACACATTCCAATGTATCCGATTCAATGAACTTGATACACTGGTTTGTGTCATTATAGAACTTTGTTTATGCCCATAGCTCACTGCAGTTTGTTTTTTCTTAGAAGAGAGATAGTGTTCACACAGTCGTCGTCCAAAATTTTTTACTATTACTATCATTTGTCAATCTTGTGTTCTGTCTGAATAGTTGGCTAAATTGTTTTATGACCTTTAGAATTTCATGATATATGCTGCGCTTGTTAGCTACAAGATCTATTTGGAATGGCATGTTACTGTTCTAAAGGGACCTTTTAGTAATAATATATGCCACATAGACCTTCAAAGGGTATGAAGCAAGTGACACATTCCAGTGTATCCGGTTCAATGAACTTGATACATTGGTTTGTGTCATTTGCTTCACAAAATTTTGTTTAGGCTCATAGCTCACTGCAGTTAGTTTTTTCTTAGAAAAGAAATGACGTCCACACAGTCGTCGTCCAAAATTTTTTACTATTACTTTCATTTGTCAATCTTGTGCTTTATATGAATAGTCGGCTAAATTGTTTTATGACATTTACAACTTCATGATATATGCTGTACTTGTTAGCTACAAGATCTATTTGGAATGGCATGTTACTGTTCCAAATGGACCTTGTAGAAATAATATATGCCACATAGACCTTCAAAGGGCATGAAGCAAGTGAAACATTCCAATGTATCCGGTTCAATGAATTGGATACACTGGTTTGTGTCATTTGCTTCATAGAACTTTGTTTAGGCCCATAGCTCACTGCAGTTAGTTTTTTCTTAGAAGAGAGATAGCGTCCACACAGTCATCGTCGTCTTCATCTGGGTCTCACACTCCCATGATTGGGATAACTAAGCGTGGCCGAGGAGAATCGAAAAGGCCAGAGGGATGAATGACCATCACGGCGATATCTCCAAATGGGGTCCCTCTCGAACCGAAGAAAGCAACAGCATCATTTCGGACTACCTACGGCATAATTGGAGGGCAACGGGTCCCCATCACCATAGCAAGCTGGAAAGATTTGGCAAAGAATCAGAAAGATCAGCTATGGGAGGAAATTACAAATTCATTCGATATCCTAGCAGAAGTACAGGGACT
This sequence comes from Dendrocalamus sinicus, assembly GCA_036346575.1. Classification (NCBI taxonomy): domain Eukaryota; kingdom Viridiplantae; phylum Streptophyta; class Magnoliopsida; order Poales; family Poaceae; genus Dendrocalamus; species Dendrocalamus sinicus. The sequence continues at coordinate 13,182,368 of CM070651.1, read as the reverse complement.
CGTGCAACGGCACGCACTCCTCGCAATGGGAAAAGTATGAAAGAATTTTATGAGCACTCTTGTCACGCAGTACGTGGCAAAAGATCTCACGCTCTTCACGAGGTATCCTTTCATGTTGCCAGAACAGCATACCGGACCTTGACCTTCCGCTAGATGGCGTAGCCCTGAGCCTGGATTTAGGTCTTCATCCGACTCTTCCAGAAGGGATAGTCGATCCCATCGAAGATCAGGGGCTTGGTCGAGTACTTGTCTGGACGAGGAAGAGCTAACCGGCTCTGATAGCAATTGTTGGATCGGAAGCGGCGACAGAGGGGGGGGTGAATGGAGCCCTTTAAAAATTACCTCGAGTATTCTCACAAATCTTCTCCGATAGCTACAGGAGCTATGAAGAAGGAATATGAAATCTCACTGAAGAACTGATAGAATAGACCAAATGAGACTTGAGATAAAGAAAGTTCAGTATGCAACCATAATCCAATGCTATTGAGCTCCACTGAACAAATAGCACCAAAACAATGGGAAGAAGATTAGAGCCCAACAGTAGACAGTCTGCCAACAGAAAGCCACCAACCTAATGGCCAGATTTTTTTTATTTTTACTGCAGCGATACTGCTGTCCTTCTTGCCGAAAAGGGGTCAAAAGACTATTAGCAAAAAGCTCTGAAATGGCCGAGTGAAGTACAGACTAGAAACTGGTTTAGCAAAGCAAATAATAGCAGCGAGAAGAGATCAATTTGCTTGATTGCAAATGGGATTTCGGTCAGTGAGAGCCAACGGAAAAACATAATCAACTTCCGATCAACATTTACCGAGACAAGCAATAACTGAACACACAGCCAAAAATTGAAAAGTCGACTAGTAGAAATGTGCACATCTATGACGAATTTCTCGTGACGAATGAAAATCGCGTCACTGAACAGTGCCTAACTATGACAAAATTTTGTGTTTCGTCATGGATCTTTGGTGATGGACCTCGGGCACTGACTATTTATGACGAAACTGAAAAATGCGTCATTGAACAACACAGATATCGTCACAGATGACACACGCAGCTCGCATTACTCATTTCTGATGCTCTGTTTTCGAACTGTAACGAACACGACTTCGTCATTAAACCATTATAAGATAGCAGTCTTATAATAACTGCAGAACCCGCAGCCGCCTGCCATTCTCCCCCATCTCCCCGCGCCGCTCTGCCCTTCTCCCTCCACGCGTGGGCGCCGGCCCGGCCGGGTGCGCGCGCTCCTCCCCTGCCGCTCCTCACGCCGTCGGTGCTCCGGTCGCCGTGCTCGTGTCTGCTCGGGTCGCTGCTCCGGGTTTGCTCGGGTCTCCACTCTGGGTCTGCTCGGGTCGCCGTCCTCGTCGCCGTTCTCCGGTCGTCCTCGTCGCCGTCCTCGTCGCCGTGCTCGGGTCGTCCTCTCTGGCCTCCTCTCCGCCCCGGTGCGTCCTCCCCGCCGTCCTCTCCACTGCCGGCCTCCTCTCCGCCCCGGCGCGTCCTCCCCGCCGTCCTCTCCACTGCCGGCCTCCTTTCCACTGCCGGCCTCCTCTCCTCCAATCCAGATCTGCTGTGCACTTCTCCCTTGCAAGGTATTGGCTCTGGTGACCTGTACTCCAGTATTTTTGTGTGATATTTTAGTTGATATATGTGTTGATTTATTGACAGTAAATACTTGTGATGCTATAGCAGACTGTGTATTATTTGTTGTAGTGTTAGATTTGTCACTTTCGACTGTTTTATCTGAATTTGCATACTTATGCTACAACAGATGGACAAAAGCTGGGTAAATGGGAGACAATTCACACCTGCGTACATCCATGGAGTTGAACAATTCATGGAGTTTGTTAGACAAAGATACCCGGAGCAAACCCAGCTCCTTTGCCCGTGCCGTCGATGTCTTAACCAGACTTTACGGCCTCAGGCAGAAGTGCATGACCACATACATATTTCTGGAATGTCGTCCACATACACCAGATGGATTCATCATGGGGAATCTTTAGCTGCTGACATTGTAGAACCATCAGATCTGCATGAATGTCATCATGATGATTGGATCGCAGTGGATGAGGAAGACGACGACGACGATAACAGAGTGCCAGATGTTGATTTAGTTGGAGAATTGTACACAGCTGCAGAGCAGGATGGACAAAAGCCAAAGTTTGATAGAGTGCTTGCAGATTTAAAGCGGTTAGTATGTCCTGGATCTAGCCACTCAAGATTCTCCTTCCTTGCGAGGTTGCTCCATATCAAGTCCCACTATCGAATTGGCAATACGGCATTTAATGCATTATTGAAGCTGCTTTCGTCAGCATTCCCTCGGAGCCAATTACCAAAATCATATGACGAGGCAAAGAAATATATTCGTTAATTGGGCCTTGGGTATGAATCGATCCATGTGTGCAAGAATAACTGTGTGTTGTTTCTGAAGGATTGTGCCAAAATGGAAGTGTGCCCAAAATGCGGTGAGTCTAGATGGGAGGATGCAGATGGCAGCAAGCGGGTTCCTCATAAGGTTTTGAGGCATTTTCCACTAATACCAAGGTTGAAGAGGATCTTTGCTTCAAGCCGAACAGCAGAGGACACCCAATGGCACAAGACTAAGCGTCTGTTGAGCGACAATGAAATGAGCCATCCAGCAGATGGGGAGGCATGGCGTAACTTTGATAGGAACCATGAAACTTTTGCAAGAGATGCAAGGAACTTGAGACTTGCCGTCGCTCTGATGGTTTCAATCCATTTGGCAACTTTAGCGCGGCATATAGTATGTGGCCTGTTCTTGTTACACCTTTGAACCTGCCACCATGGGAATGTGTCAACCCATCGAACTGCTTTATGTCTTTACTGATCCCTGGTCCAACCTCTCCAGGAAAGGATTTTGATTTATTCTTGGAGCCTCTTATAGAAGAACTGCTTCAACTATGGAAGGGTGTCAGCACTTATGATGTAGTAAGTGCTTCAAAGTTCGATCTGCATGCTGTTGTACTTTGGTGCATACACGATTATCCAGCATTGAGCACCTTGTCAGGCCGAACTACAAAAGGTTATTATGCATGTATTCATTGCGACAAAAATCCATTGTCAAGACCCCTAAGGAATAAGTTAGGCTACCTTGGCCACCGCTCGTTTTCTTCCAAGGGGACACGCTTGGCGAGAAGCTTGATTTTGATGGACACAAGAAAACCAAGTTGAGCCAGAAAGTTCACTATAGAGGAGGTCCTTGAGGAACTCGAGAAGGTGAAAGATGTCGACTGTAAGCACGGTGCAAGCAAGAAAAGAAAGCGTGGAAAGAATGTGGAGCCGTAATTTATAATCGCAAAGTCGGTTGGTGGAGGCTACCGTATTGGCAGGACTTGTTGCTGCCACACAATCTTGATGTCATGCACATTAAGAAAAACATATGTGACAATCTTCTTTGGACATTGCTGAAAGTTGAGGGCAAGACAAAGGACACAATCAATGCTAGGCTAGATTTGCATGATATGGGCATAAGGCACGACTGATTGTGTGCAACAAGGCAGCTCGGTTAAAATCCCAGAAGCTCGCTATGTCTTGACGCCACAACAAAGAGCAGAATTTTGCAAGTTCCTTAAAGGTGTCAAGTTTCCAGATGGTTATGCAGCCAACCTAGCGAAATTCATAAGTGCAGATGGTTCCAAGGTAGTTGGCCGGCTGAAAACTCATTCTTGCCATGTCCTTCTCCAAATGATCATACCTGCAGGCTTAAGAGGTTTTGTTGCCAAAGATGTATACAAAGCTGTTGCAGACCTTGGGAACTTCTTCAGGCAAATGTGTAGTAGAACTCTAAGGAAAGATGTCGTGAAATAGCTGAAAGAGGATATCCCACTTATCTTATGCAAGCTTGAGAAGATTTTTCCACCGGCCTTCTTTGATGTGATGGTGCACTTGGCTGTCCATCTACCTGACGAGGCACTGCTTAGAGGCCCCATACAGTATGGATGGATGTACCCAATAGAACGACGACTGGGCACATTGAAGAATCTCGTAAAGAACAGGGCGAGGCCTGAAGGATCAATTGCGGAGGCTTATGTAGAAAGTGAGACGTTGGCATTTTGTGAGAGGTACATGGAGGATGTTGACACAAGATATAACCGGGACGTAAATGTGTCACATGATGGGCCATTAGATGGTGTCACCTCTGTTTTCATGCATGGTGTTAAGCTCATTGGCAAGAATAGGGTACAACACATCGATGATAAACTCATGGACAAGCTAGTTTGGTATGTGCTTAATAACTACGACGAGGTTGAACCATATGTGGAGTAAGTATGATTTTATATATGCTGATTTCTTGTTTCCTATATTACATATCAAATGTTCATAATAATCCTTATATGTCCTACAGCATATACAGACAACATTTAGAGAAAGAAGGGGCATTAGATGTTGACAGGAGGCTAGCATCAGAATTTCCAAAATGGTTTAAGTCTCATGTAAGTGATTAGCATATTTTAATTGTGTTAGGCTGATCATTGGCAGAGTTATACCACAATTTAGTGGTGGTGGTGGTTTTATGTTTGTGTGCAGATCGTGGAGCTGCGTAAAGAGAAACCAATAGAGGTCACTGAAGGTTTGCATGCACTGGCATGTGGTCCTGATCTCCGAGTCAAGAGCTGTGCAGCTTGCATTGTCAATGGAGTCAGGTATAGCAGTGTTGAAAGTGAGAAAAACCTGGAGACACAGAATAGTGGTGTGATGACCGATGGCACACATGGAGGCAAATCAGTGGAATTTTATGGTGTCCTTAGAGAGGTTATTGAGTTGCAGCATAACTCCAATCTACAAGCCCGTAGGACGGTGGTTCTTTTCCGATGTGACTGGTACAATCAAGTTGGCAAGACTGTAGGCATTAGAGATGATGGACATTTCAAATCCATTAACATTCAGTCATTCTGGTCCAATGATGACCCTTTCATTTTTGCAACACAGCCAAGGAAGATATTTTATTTGCAGGACACCTCCTTGGGCAAAGCTTGGCGGGTTGTGCAAAAGTTTGAACATAGGGATATGTATAAGGTGGCTGAAAAAGAGCATGAAGTGCACCAAAGTGATCACTGTTCTGATACAGAGCATGACGTGCATGAGGGTGATGGTGATCAGGTTACGCACCATGTGGATGATAGAGAAGCCAATGTCATTGAAGCTAATTTAGCAGACCTTATAAGAAGTAAGAGGGAAGTTGACATGCTTGAAGACATCGATGATGAAGATGACACTATTATGCAGTATTGCAGTGACAGTGACAATGGCGTAAACGACATGTGTGAAGATGATGATGGCTTGTAGGATTTTTCATGTATAACATTTGGGAAAACATGTATTCTAAAACTGCACTGTATTCATATAAATTTGTTCCGATCAACTCCGATCCTCTGGTTAACTCTCTGGTTGTTCACATTCCCCAGGGCCAGGAGTACTATACTGGGATGATCAGCACTGCTTGTAACGTTTATCTTAGTGTTTTCTGCTTGTCATCATCTGAAGGTATACTAGGAAGCTGAGCACTGCAGATGAGCCCGAGACCCTTACTTCAGATAGGGAGCAGCTAACCAGAATCAGCAAGACAGAAAAACAAAAAAATTTGTGCTTGTATTCTAAAATTGTACTGTATTCATATAAATTTGTGCTTGTCTAGACACAAGACATGTGGATGACCTACTTCAATACAACATACATGATTCCAAATCCAACAACCAGAACACAACAAAGAATTAACATGTTCATCTTCCACTGAAGTTTCTGCAGGTTAAGTTCCATTGCATTCCTGTCAGCTTTGCCATTTGAGCGGCCTTCACTTCCTTCCTCCTCTTCCTCCTCTGATTGCAATTGCCTGACTTGGATCACCTATAACTCCTTCAACTGCTCAAAATACTGCCTCTGGAATCTGTAGTACCCACAGTGTTTCACATACTGGAAAAATTAAAAAAAAATTAACCCGAGCATTGCCAAAATCACCAAAGAACTGACAAAGAAGCTCACCCATCCCTCGGGCACTTGAAGTAGACACGCCCAAGGTTGTGGTTCTCCTTCTTAGACTGTCGCTCGATCACCCTAGCAAGCTTGCAGTCCGGGCAAGGCACCAATGGAAGGCCGGTCTCTTCACCAACCGGAACCGACACCAGATCCGTGGTCCGGGCGCTCCTGTCTCCATGCATCCTCCTCGACGCCATGCTACCGCCAGAGGATTCGGCCCACTGGGACATGGCGCCACTGCACCCAGGAAGCGGTGGCGACCAGGGGAAGGAGAGATGGGGGCGGCGCGGCGACTGTGGAAGGAGAGATGGGGGACAGGCGGCGCGACTGGGAAGGAGATATGGGGGGGCGGTGGCGACTAGGGGAAGGAGAGATGGGGGACGGCGGCGACGGCGACCAGGGGAAGGAGAGATGGGGGGCGGCGGCGGCGACCTAGAGGTTGGGGCGGACGAATTGAATGGGGCGACCTATTCACGATGCGGGTAAAAAGAAATACTCCCTCCGTTCAAAATTAAAATGGCTATACTCCTAAAATGTCAGCCAAATTTTTAAGATTTTAACTAGTAATACGTATAAAAATATTCGAATTTGTCATGTAGGAAGAAGTATATACATCACTATATTTTTAATATTTTTTGCTAATATATAAATTAGAACAAGTGTCTGAGTGGAGAAGCCTACGCTGACTGGCCTCTCTAGTGCATAGTATACCTAGTGATAGGAGTGGTACCAGCCGCATGCTAACAGCTCAAATTTTTTTGAATATATGAATAAACATAATATCCGTCGAATGATTATTTGTGCAAATCATTCGAATTTGTGGCCTTGTGATTTGCTTGGAGATTTGTGCATCGGATGACATGGTCGTCATATCTGGCGGCACCATCAGGTTAGGGTGGTTTCACTAGATTAGGGCTCTGGTTCACCGGATTAAGGCTTTGGTTCACCGGATTAAGGCTTTGGTTCACTGGAGAATTGGGTTTGGTTGATGGCTTCTCAAATGCTATTTTTGGAATTGCATTTTCAGATGAACTCGAATTGGGATTTGCGATCGATACCTGTTGCCCGTTGGTCAGCTTAGGTGTCGGCATGCAACCTGATCGAAGAAGCAGGGTAGCTAGGTATAGGACATGTTCTTTTGGGCTGTGGGTGGTGTCTTTTGCCTTCGGCTGATAGAGAAGCCATGAGAGAGAGTATGGAATAAGAGAAACACTATAGTGTTTGCTATAATTAATTTATAGATATACAACAAAAAAGTTAGAATTGATGTATCCACTCGTGAATGCGAAGTTTATGAAAAATAAGGATTTTATATGAAAATATGCTAAGACACGGAACTCTATCAAATATAAAAGGGAGATTGGATCATATACCCTCCCTTTAGTTGGGAAATTGAGGATTTACCCTCCACATCTCAATGACACGTGGGGTCATCATAAGTCACTGACACGTGGACCAGGAGGGTAAATCCTCAATTTCCATCTAAATGGAGGGTATATGATCAATTGCCAGAATATAAAACCCAAAAATTTGGGTCCCCGCTCGAAAATTTGAGCAGTGCGCCGAGCAATGCCGCCACACCAAATTCTCTCTATTGCCCTCCGCGCGAAAAAGAGAAACGCCGCACCATCGAGTTCAGTCAAGGGCATTTGTGGTATTTTGAACACTGGTTGTGGCCCAATAAAACCGCCCGCATCCTCGCAGCCGTCGCCACCCTCTCGCCTCCCTCTCCGAACCCTAGCCGCCGTCGCCACCCTCTCGCCTCCCTCTCCGAACCCTAGCTGCCCTGAGCTCGGACCCGGAGCCGCCACCCCCTCGACGAGGACACCGGAGCCGCCACCCCCTCGACGAGGACACCGGAGCCGGATCCCCTTCGTCGACACCAGCCCCTTCGACGGCGCCAGAACCACCTCGACGACGGCACCGGCCGGATCCGGATCCCCTTCGCCGACAGCTGCCACACCCGACCTGCAACCCCTTCCTCGACGACCGCCGCCGGATCCGGATCCCCTTCGCCGACAGCTTCCACGCCCGAGCCGCAACCTCTTCGTCGACGCCCGCTGCACCGGATCTACTACCCCTTCGTCGATGCCCGCCGCTCCGGATCTGCGACCACGATGACAAGAGGCCGAGGCCGACGCAGCGTAGCAAGAGGTACCCCAAAATCCTTTTACTGTGACGATGTGTGCTGTATTCTAGCGGTTGAACCTTGGATAGTGCTAGGGTTACATGTTTATTAGTTGATTGAAGTTGACATGTGCTTAAATTTTTAATATATCTAGTACTCTATTTCTAAACATGTGTTTACACATGTAAGAACCGCCACTAAATGGTTATGAACGAGCGTGGGCTGCAAATATCATGGAGAATGTTAGAAGAATGGAAGAACTTGGCGTCAATGGTTTAGCTTCTGGTCTAAAATCATTGTGCACGAAAACTGCATTTGCAAAGGCAAAAAGTCAGCAAAGAAGGGTAGTGACGCTGAAGGTTCTGATTCATCTAATATCTCCTGAAGCGAGAGGGAGTTAAGGGAGGTGGTGATACTGATACTGATTTAGAAGAGGAGCCGCACTCTCGCAATTGAGGTGCTTCTTCTATCTTGGCTTGTGATGGGAGGGAGGGGGGTTAGATAGCAATGCAATTCTTTGTTGTGTATATACTTGGTTAATTTGTGGGCATGCTTACTGGTTATGTTTTTTCTCCAATTTCAGCCTCCTATTCCAACTACGCGTAGAAAAGTCTGTGCCAAATGGACAAACAGGTAAGAGACCTTTACTGCCATCCGAGACCTTTCTTTGCTGCCGAAAACAGGTAAGAGCAGGATTCAGCCTTAACCGAATAATAGTAGCAGCAAACACATACCAAAATAGGGAAGCTTCCGACAAATGCAGACTAAGTGCAGACCGAAAGGACAAATCAAACCAGGAATCAATTAACTTAATCAGTAATTCTCTCAAGGATTGAAACCACTAAAAAAATATCTTATTAAATCTAAAACCTTGATTTGTAACTTTGCAAAGCTCCAATTTCATGTTTGAGAGAATCTACAGAAAAACTGAAATGACAATAAAGGACTGCAGACCATCAAAGAAATAGAAACTTTCAACTGATTGTTGTTTACTTTGAGTTAGATGAACTGGATTCAGTCTTAAATAACACCTAGATCCCAGAAAATAGAAATTGCAGAGAGGGAACAAAAAGAGACAAAACACTACTTTTGACAAAAGAAGTCAAAGGAGAGACAGCAACCAAATATCTAGTGATTCTTGAGATTTTAGAATCTGAGACTTTGATTACAGCAAATAGAGACCTCAAATCAAAAGAGAATCATAGCTTGAACAACATTTTGTAGGCAAAAACTTGAGCTCAAGATTCCTCTGCTTGACATGAACAGTAAACCCTAGAATTTGTAGAAACAAAGGAAGTGATGGCGTAAGAGAGAAACTGCAGAATACAAGTTTAATTCCTCATGTGCTCTTGGGAATAGTTCGACCAAATATCCTTGAGGTTTATTCCCAGTTCAGAGCAAACAATTCCATCACTATTCAACCAAGAATCAAGTCAAGACTCAAGAGGCAGTGAAGAACAAAGAATAGTTCTGAAGCAAAAGAAACTCAGAGAAGGCAAGAAACCAAATCATCTCACAAAAAGACATTCTCATATGAAGGAAGAGACATGAATGCTTAGATAATCAAGAGTTTACAATCCTAGCACCCTTGATCTCACAGCCTTGGAAGAACTTGCAAAAATTGCTCACGCAGGAGACAACCAAAACTCACACCCTCTCTGCTCTCCAACCCAAAAGCAAAAGCAAACTCCTCACCAACTCTCAACTGAAAGTGACACACAAAGCAAAAGAAACCCTAACATCCACTCCCAAGCCATACATGCACCAGGAGACGTCCCCTCCTTATATAGGCTTTGGTTACCGGGTTTCCAACCCGTTTTGCCCGCTAAATCCAAACCGAAACCGCTCCCACTTGTGCAGCCTTGCGAATTTACCAAATCGCCCCTCCTGCACCTTCCGGGAAGTTTTCTCATTTCTTGCTGTCCAAGCCTCGCAACCACCTCGAGCCCTCTGTCGCCGCTTCCGATCCAACATAATCCTTTTTCTCCTAACCGTGCTATGAAATGGCTTAACACTACCATACAGCTGATTAGTTTTTTCACTTCTTTCTTCGTGGTTGGAGGACGCATCCATTCGATGGTCGCTATTGTTTATCTTTCAATTATGCACCGAGCTAGTGCTGCATTGCGATAACCCTAGTTCTAGGAGACCTTGCATGATAAAGTATGGAAAATTTGATTGCTCATTGAGGATTAGGTGGTCTAATGTGATTGTTGTGATAATTTAGATTAATCTTCTAGTTTTGAGTTGTTAGTAACTTGTTTACTTGCTGCCCTATTACTTATCGTAGTATTGATCAACCTTTTGTACATTCTATTGTTTCAATTGAGTTGATTTACTAACTCTTAATCTGTAGTTAAATACTGTTGCAAGTTGTATAATTCAAAGACCAATAGAATATTTGGGAATTGTCACTCTAATCTCTGTTCATATTAGACCTCCAGTGTCGAGATGGCATTGTTCTAAGACAAGAGTAGTCGACATCTAAGAGCACATTCTAAATGAACAATTTGAGAATTATGCTAGTTGTTTATCTTCGGTTATTTGCCCTATTGACATGATTTCATAGGCTTAAGAGAGAATTACATTTCTATAATTATTTTATTATTGCTCTTGTCATTAAGTAATTGTGGGAAACATGTCAAAAGCATTGCTATTGACATGCCTAGCTAGGTGACTTCATGGTGGCTTTAACTACCATCTCAACATTAGTATTTTGACTATCTGTGGTTTATCTTGCCATTATGCACCGTGCTAGTGCTGCATTGTGATAACCCTAGTTCTGGGAGACTTTTGTACGATAAACTATGGGAAATTTGATTGCTCAATGAGGATTACAAGGTCTAATGAGATAGTTGTCACGATTTAGATTAATTTGCTTGGTTTGAATTGTCAGTAACTTGTTTACTTTCTACCATGTTACTTATCATAGTGTTAATCAATCTTCTACACATTATGTTGTTGCAATTGAGTTGATTTACTTACTCTTGATCTGCATTTAAATATTATGGTAAGTTGTGCAATTCAAAGGTTAACAGAATCTTGAGAGAGAATTACATTTCTGTAATCATTTTATTATTGCACTTGTCATAAAGTAATTGTGGTAAACATGTCAAAAAGGTCGCTATTGACGTGCCTAGCCATGTGACTTCATGGTGGCTTTAAGTGCCATCTCATTGTGAGTATTTTGACCATCCGCTGTTTATCTTGCAATTGTGAGCCGAGCTAGTGCTGCACTTGGATAACCCTTGTTTTGCGAGACTTTTGTTAGACCATGTGGTGATCATAGATTTAATGATGATGAATATTTGACATTTGGGTTGCATCGAAATTTGCGTTTGGGAAAGTTTCGATTGGTGCTCTTTTACATACCTGGAAGTAGCAGACTAAGACCACGATAGTAACAAGCACTGCAGCACAAGCACAACATTTCGACCATGTCAAGTTTCAACCACAACATTTTGACTACGTTAGACTTCGACCACGTCCAACTTCAACCACGTCCGACTTCAACCACATCCAGCTTCGACCATGGCAGGTAATCGGAGACTTTGACCTCAAACAGTGAACTGGTCGTAAGCAACATTTATCCGATTGTATGCAACAGTGAACCGGTCAAAGGTCGTAAGGTTATCTGCTATAGTAGCCGATCGATGGTCATAGCTATAGTGGTTTTCCATGGTTGTAGCTACATTACCAAGACGGTGCTCGATAGTCATAGACTTTGTGAACGTAGTCGTAGACTTCATAGATTGCTATCATAGTCATAGACTTCGCACTCTTCGGTTGCCGTAGGCTTCACGGTCGGTACTTGTAGAATGTCGGTACGAGTGCTTTATTTCTTGCTATCTTCAAGCACTTCGACTACTCGTGTTAGGCCAATGGTATAACTGGCTGGTGCATGGTGGTCAGTGATCAGTGAAAAGTATTCGAAGGTTTTGACTTAGAAGATGGAAGTATTTGGTAGTTGGAAGGACTCGGTACTTGATAGTCATTGTTTTCACGATCATGCTCTGCAATCGGTTGTCGTGGGTGTTGCGATCTATTGTCGGAGACTTGTGGTATGTTATTGGTATTCAATAGTCGGTACTCGATGCTTGTTTTTCCTAAGTATTTTGAGTGGAGCGGTGGTAATTCCTGAGTACTTGTTGTTTTCGAGTACTCATTGAGCTAGCGATCATATTGAGTGAACTAAGGCTGATTTCTAGATAGCGATCAGATGTGTGGTTGTGGATGACCTGGTTGATGATGATGACTAAAGGTGTGGTTTAAGTATGTGTGCATTGATGATGGTCAAATTGTGAAGAACTTGTATTGGGTAAACGTGTGGTTTTTAGGAGAGTTGAGGGCTTTTGTCGAGAAGGCTTTTATGGGTGCTGTGAGGGCACTTTGTAAATCCCTGGAAATGCAACAATAAAGATCATCTTGAATTAATTTGTTGAAGATTGTTGGTGATTGTGATTAGGTTGAAGGTTACAACCACGTGCAAATGTATCAAAAAGTAGAGGAAATCATTCACCCCCCTCTGATTGTGCCATATGATCCTACAAATAGTATCAAAGTGAGATTGCAATGGTTTAGATTAGGATTGGTTCTCAAGTAAGCCACCATTTTTTTTGATGGATCAAATTACATCTATTGGAAAAACACGCATGGATGTGTCCTTACAAGCGCAAGGTAATGCCATTTGGTAAAAAGTTGAAAATTCGTATGAAGTGCCTTCTATCATTACCATTGAAATTACTTCTAATGTAGAAGCGAATGGTAAGGCTAGAAATATGCTATTGCAAGGTTTAAGTAGAAATGAGTTTGTCAGAATTGCTCATTTTAAATCTGCAAATAAAATTTGGACCACTCTAACTGATTATCATGAAGGATCTAAGTCGGTTAAAGGTGTTCATCAAAGTCAATTCAAAAAGGAGTATTCTCAATTTTGAGATGAAACCTGGAGAATCAATAGATGCTATTTTTGATCGTTTCAATAAGATTATTAGTGACTTGTAATCTATTTGGAATGTGTTAGTCACTACTATTAATCATTCTGTTAGCATAGAAATACTTACTTTGAATGATCTTTATTCTAAGATGAAATCTTATGAGATTGATGTCTTGGCTAGGATAAATAGTACTAACTCCTTGGGCTTAGTGACTAATCAAGCTGACAGTTCATCTAGTTCTTTTAGTGTCTCTTTGTATTCGTTGTGCCCTATTTTAGGTGAATATTTAGAAGGGATACCAGAAGAATAGCTTATACTTCTCTCCAACAGGGTGACTAAGGCAATAAATAATATCAAAATAAGATGGAGAGGAGGTCCTGTAAGATGTATGAATGTGGTGAACTTAATCACATTAAGTTTAATTGCCCCAAATTGAAGACTAAGAGGGTTGATGATGACAAGGCACCAACTCATCGACTTCGATTCAAGACTGCCTTAAGCAAGAAGCACAACTATTACAAGGTGGTTAACAAGGTACTCTCAACACTTGAGGAGACTGATTTGAGCGACGTTGAATCTGCATATGATGAGGAGGACAATGGTAAGAAGGCAAAGGGGTGGACTTGACAGGAATGTGTTTTATGACTAACAGTGAGGAGCGACAGTGATGATCTCTACAGTGATCCTGATGAGGTAGAACCTTTTTACACAGATTTATCTCGTGCTGTGTTTAAATTGATAGAGGAGCTCAAGAAGTATAAAAAGAAAATTAAAAATCATGATCTTGTTGTTGAGAGCTTAAATTCTGAAATTATTATACTTAGAGTTTCTATTTCTGATGATGAATCATGTGAGTCCTATCAAGTTTTATATTCTGAATTAGAGCCTACAAGAAAAATTAATGCATCAATCTTGGTTCAATTTGGTGATGTAATTGCTAAACTTGATAAATTAAAATTGACACATGACTCTTATGATGAAAAGTTAAAACTTGTAAGAGATGAAATTGAAAAGCTCAAGTCTTGCTCTTCTACTCAATATAAAGTTTGCTCTAAGTGTGATTTGCTTCATACTAGATTTAATTGATCTCAGGAGTCAATTCAACAAATACTTTATTATAAGACTCTTTTTTGCTCTAATTGTCCAAAGCTTAACACTGAAATAGAAACATTGCTTGTTTCTTTTGATGATGGTCTACCAAAAATATTCTGACTTCTTATAATGCTTGTTGCTGCTGAAGTTCACAAGTTGTCACTAACTTGTGTTTCGTGATGCATTTCTGTTCTTTTGGCCGTAGTCTTTGCATGATCTTTCCAGATGCAGTTCTGTTCTTTTTGCCTCTTTGCATGATCTCTCCAGTTATGTTCTTTTGGTCTTAGTCTTTGCATAATCTTTCGATGACCTATGTTGTGTTCAAGTTGTGTCCAGTTTAATCAATGTGTGATGATTAGCCAGGGGCGGACCCACAGGGTATACCGGATGGCCACGGCATACCCTGGGGCCCAGCCGGTTCGCCTGCCGCACGCCGCTTCTTTGCCTTCCAGTCTTCGTGGAGAAACCCCATCACGCTCCGCTCCCTCGTCCGATTCTGCAGCCAAGACCGAGAAATAGCAGCAGGAAGGAGCGAGAGCGAGGGGGAAGATGAGCTCTGCTGTGGCGGCAGGGATGGGGCTGGGGAAGGTGGTGTGCCGTGTGCGTCACCGGTGCGTACATCGCGTCCTGGCTCGTCAAGCTGCTCCTCGCCCGCGGGTACACCGTCCGCGCCACCGTGCGGGACACCGGTGAGTGCCGTCGCCCGCAATCTGCGCCATCCGTTTCCCTTACCCCCTGCCCGTTTGTTCGATCGTTTCCTGTAATTACCGGGATATTTGGTGTGGAATCGATATGGTGTTTGGTTGGATTGGTTGGTTCCGGCGATGAACCAATTAATTGGGTGGGGGACCAGATGTTCGATCCCGATCGGTTCTATACGTTTAGCCTTTTAGGGGTAAATCGGAATCGGTTTTGCATTCTCTCTCTGGTCCCCAATGTCCCCAAGCACTGATGTTCTTGCGTTCTTGAGAATATGCCACCCTTAATAATGGATAAATTTGGTTCTAGAAAATATCAACAGGGAAAAAAGAAATGCAGGGCCCTAATTGAAGGAAAATGCTCTCGAACACTTATCTTATATACTGGATTAGCCGTTTAGGGGTGATGTTGGGGAAACATTGATTTCTCTAGAAACATATGAAATGCCAATTTACCTTTTTATTTTTTTCAGCTGACTCAAAGAAAACATCACACCTGCGCCCCCCTGGATGGAGCCAAGGATAGATTGCACTTGTTTGAAGCAAGCTTATTGGAAGAGGGCTCCTTCGATTCTGCAATTGACGGTTATGAATGTGTGTTCCATACGGCCTCTCCCTTTTATCACAATGTCAAAGACCCTCAGGTTTGTAGTATGACCATTCAGTGCAAATCCAAATTGTCATATGTTCCGATGTTGATCTCGACATACAAATGATTATATCTCGATTTATCTATCCCTTTAGACACATTTTTAAGTTTCTAGGTAAAATTACTACAATTCCACTAAGGATAAAAAGTATTAATATGTTGCAGCAGTGTACTTTAATATGCACTACTCTTAGTATGTCTTTCTTAATCACGGATTTGGCTAAGGATTGCCCATTTTTAAGTCCCAACGTTTCTCTTGGAAATTCTCCACCTACCACCATGCCTCCTCCTATTTGTTATGCCTTATGCATGCACGCCCCACTCATTATTTTTCCAATAAGCAAAATTAAAAAAAATCAATAAGTAACATCCACAATTTCCCAGCCAGAGTAATACTGAAATTGAGAACAAGATTTATAACTTTTTGGGCAAACTAAATGGCAAATGGTGCAGATTTATAACTAAGTAACAAGAATTACGGTGCAAATTTTACAATTATTTACCGAATTGGCAAATGGTTTTACCGAATTGCATATAAAAATTTTGGTGCGGCATACCCTTTGGTAAAATCCTGGGTCCGCCACTGTGATTAGCTGTTGTAAGACCTTTTTGTTGATCGCAGATGGATCTCATAAAAGAAGTTCTTTTACCCAAAGACACAAGACAAAACGGCTAAAATAAGTAGACTGCAAGGAATAGAAACTGCTGCTCATGAAAAATCCGAACGGAAGCCTGACAGTATTATTGATCTGCAGTCCTGGTAATCCCAAGTACCCACTACTGCCAAAAATTTCATAATTGATAGGTTGTAGACCGAGGATAATATCCTAAGCTAGATGACATTACTCTGTTGTGAAAATAAATCTTACTTCTAACTATTGTATGAAGCTTCGCCAAAAAGAAATGTCATATTCAGGACTCATCTTTCGTTAGGTTGTCTTCCATGCACCAGAGCACGTTAGATCTTCTGATAACCAGGGACATTTTACAAATCGTGGTTCATCTAACACTTGCGCTGCAGCAGCTAGCGGGGAAACATAGACCATGGCGATGGAAGAAGAAGGCCTCAACGGCCATGTCCTCTGTTGTCATCCAACAACTATTATCTTGTCAATGATGCGGCTCACTGAGGGGAGATCGTACATTGTCAACCATAGAGTCAAGAAAAGGTTGCCTATTCGATGAGCTGTTCCTTGAAGAACAGCTTCAGGTTTAGCATAGCTTCAGGTGTCTCCACCATTAATTAGTGGTATTTTTGTTATCTATCTAATTCCCTTTTTTTATCTGCAAACTATATCATGAAGGGTGTATACTCCTTGTTAATCAGTGGTTAAGTGATGAACTCTTCGTTGGCCCTAAAGAAAATTACAAGCCCAACTTACATACAACATATATTTGTTATAATCTGTGTAGTTCCATTGGCATTATGGCGAAATCAAACTATTTATGCCCAACACTTATTTGGCTTGTATTTGGTACAATTTGCAATTTAGTTGCAACTAGATCTTGCCGACTAGTGGATCAAGGATAGATGTCCAGTTGTCGTAGGCCAGAGGAGAACCAGAGCCGTCGAGTGGTATACCATTCACAAAGAAGTAGGGTGTCCCGGTCACACCTCGTGCACAACCAAACTACGAATCGAAAGGTAAATAAGGTGATTAAAACACGGTGAATAATATGGGTAAAATAAGACTATATACACCACCGGCCGGAATGACAAGGTTGTCACCTTGAAAGAAATCCTTGTGGATTGATCTGACTGTGAATCATTGAAACCTGCCTTGTATGCTGCCAAATTGGATTCACCAATGATGGGAGCAACAAGGTTGTTGGTTACTTCGGCAACTACTGTCGCTCTCGATTTTGTGTAAGTTGGCTGGTTGTAATAACCCTCCTGAAAGATGATTATCCGATATTATTCGGATACGAAAATGTTTTTAAGGAAATAACAACATTATAAGACAAGTTCCCTATGCTTTCAAATTTTTCAAGTACTACTAACTAAAAACAAACTTTTTTCAACAGTTATCACACCAAGGCAATTTTTTTTTTTTTTTTTTGCGAGGGCACACCAAGGCAATTCTACTATACTCTAACAGCCAAGATAAACACTTTGGAAATTAGAGGGATGATTGGGCAACACGGATATTTTAGTGAGGATGTGGGTATCAGAAGTTGGCACTTATTGATGGTTAATATTCCCAATTATACCTCATTTTAATTCATATGCTTATACATCTACATTACAGGAGGATAGCAGCGTCCACCAACATTTGTTGGTATCTAACGAAAGGCAGCACCAAATATTTCATAAGATTGTTATCTAAGCAGCTGGAAAAGTTTGAAAGCAAAATTTAACAATTTTATGTCCAGTTGGTAATTAGTTTAACCCATTTTCCGCAGAAAAGAGTAATACCTTGCGAGAAATCAATTTAGTACATTTTCCCCCATTTCCCCCCGTTTTGTTGAGATAGCACTAAGGTAGTAAACAGGAACTAGAGAAGACAGAACCTGGTATTTGAAGAATCTCTCAAGCAGGGGATACACGAATGACGGGTTCAGCTCGTTCACTGTATGAATTGCCCGGCAAGCAATGAATGCGTTGCTGTGGTAGCTGCACATTTCGCAGAGCATATCGCATCAAAAAAGCAGTAACATTTTTAATCAAGTTATTCTTGCTGCGGCTGAGAAGAACACTTCATTTTCCAAGCAAAAAACAACCCAACTCTTCGAAGGCAACTGTCCATAGCTTAAGACGATAGAGAAAGGTGAGTGATATACTTTAACACCCTTCGGTCTAAGACGTAGGTTATAAATTTAGGACTTCTTAGCTCTAATATTATATTGAATTGTATACACCAACTAGTTTATACATATTGCGTAGCATCAACGCCATCGACCTAAGGCATGGACTTAAGTGGGCTACAATTATTTAATTAAATATTACATTAGCTAGGTTTTGAATTTAAGATCTCTTAGTTCTGGTACTATATTGAATTGTATATACCAACTAATTTATATAAAATCTTTACCTGATGAGAAACGATGGATAATATACTTCAACGATATCGATGTTAGTCGCAGGCAGATCATCTGCCTTCCGCGGAAGGCACAAAGCAATACACGTCTTTTGGTGATCAAATTCCACAGTAACATTGCCATGTAATGGTGGAGTATACGGGATCAATACAACCTACGGTCAAGACTCAAATAGCTTGACTCCATTTGAGGGGTGGCCTTACTTTTCCATATCTTGTCTTATCGTGCGTCCTGGCATAGATACATCATACAATAGATTATCTCATGCATCGGCCAGTACCTACAACATTCCTTCTACGTTATGCTCTAGTTGGTTATGAAAGAGGTACCGCACTTCCCACGAAGGAGAAAGCAGAAGAAAAGGACTTAAAACGAAAAACAAAGCAAAGCACTCTGCACCCGTTTCCTCCGTTCTTTCTTTTTGCCTAATGAATGTGCCGATTGAATTGACCTGTACCAGGCCAAAGGCACTGAATGCAGCTCATATTATGTTGCTTTTCTTTTATCTATTCTAGTTGGCAAAATCGGTGAGGATGGAACCGATTAAATAGTTTATCAGATTTTGATGTGCTACATAATATTTGCCTCCAATCACAAATATAGCTATTTTCACTGTAGTTTTCTTTTATTAGCATTTTTACCATAAAATGTCGGTATTCCAAGTAAGGCTAATAAGATAGTGCTCGGTTCGGAAACGTTGTCAGTCCAAAAAAATATATCATTGGAGATTACTAGTCAGTGCACACGTGAAATTCACGTCTCCTACAAAGCAATAGGTGAAGTAAATATTTTCCACAAATGATACTCCTCCGGTTCAAAAAAATATATCATTTTGGGATATATACAATCAAACTTTTGAAACTTGGGCTATTGAATCCACATTGGCAAGCCGTCGTCATTGTTTGCTTGGATCGATGAACTCATCTAGACACGGATAGAGAGAGAAGGTGATGGGAAAAGTCACTCCTAGTGAAGGACATTGCATAGTAATGTCTATAACCTTCACATCATATAAACACTACAATAGACTCTACAATCCCAGTGCATAGTTTTTACTTGTAGATCCAAACAATAAATATTTCTTGGATCCCTCTGTCCGTCCCAGATCATCCACACATCTCCTCCCTCTGTCCTCCTCGAGATGAAAGTAAAAAAACTAAAAACTAGAAATAAAAAAAATCAAAAGCTAAAAAAAGCTAGAAATAATCTGGACCGTCCATACAGAGATGGACGGTCCAGATCGGCTAAGTCACGGCGTGACTTACCCGAAGGTAAGTCAGAGAATCCCGCTCGTCGGCGGCCACCTGCCTCCTCCCTTGGCCACAGCGGCACCGAAAGTAAGCATCCCCTCCCATCCGACAAAGTCCTCTCATTCAGCATCCTTCCTAGATAGTGCCACCAGCATCTCCGGCCTCACCGCCTGTCTGCTCGCCCATTGCCACCATCCACGATGCAGGGTGGAGCTCAGCCCTTCGCGCGAGGAGTGCAGTGCACAGCTCGACAATGAGGAACATGGCGCACAACATGCAGCTCAACAGCGAGAGCCCAGCCGAATCTTGTGCCATCTTCCCTTCGGCAGCCGAATCTAGCATCCCCCTCCCCTCCGATGGTCACCTACCTCTTGCCTCTACAAGCACATGGCGACAAGCACGGCAGCAAGCGCATGAGGCACGACGTGGTGGCGAGCGCACAGGAGGCAAAGGTGGCGTGTCGGCGAGGGGCGCAGGCGGCATGGCGGTGCAGCATGACGGCGCGGGCGACATGGTGATGAGTTCGTGGTCGGCATGGTTGTCACGGCAAGGTGGCACGGGTGTGGGCGGCATGGTGCGACAGTGCAATCGGTGCATGAGTGGCATGGCGGCGAGCATGCAGTTGGCCCAGTGGCATGGGTGGCACGACAAGGGTGCGCGGCTGGCACAGTGCGGCAGCGTATCGACCACTTCGGAGAGTGCAAGGGTGGTATGGCATCGAGCACGTGGGTGGCACAGCGAGGCTCCCACAACCACCTTCTCCTCTTCGGCTCTCTTCCTCCCCTCTAGCCAGCGTCAAGCGCCGCATTCCCCACCAAGCACCTCCATTGAGCGCACCGTGGAGTGGACCAGGTAGCAATGCAAAGCCATGAATTGTGTGTTGGATTTTATGCCCAAGCAGTGTCTTGCATGAGACACTGCTTCACTCTCTCTCCTCTTTAATTCCCTTTTCACCTTAACATAAATTCTATTTGGCAGGCTAATTAATGCCATATACATTGCTGATATAGGATCCATTGGGAGCGCCATTAGGGCATCCGCAATGGTAATAGCTAGTACTAGCTATATAGTCAGCTGATGTGGAGGTGAGAGACAAAAGCAAAGACTATTTTATACTGTTGGACCCACATGCTCCTCTCTCATGTTCTTGGACTACGTGAAATAGATCAGCTATTTGCTCGTCGCTAGTGACTACTCTCTCTCCTACTTTTTCCTTGCCACATCAGATCTAGCTAACTAAATAGCCAGCTGTTGGAGACGCCCTTAGGAACTAGGGAGAAGAATAAGAGTGGGGATTAATGAGAATATTGGGCGATAGGGAGAGTTAACGTGGAGTTATTGAGGCAATTAAATAAAAGGCATGATTTTTGGGTAAGGATTCAACATTGTATGCTAGTCCTCGGATTGGAAGAGATGGATGGTCAAGATTATCCGGATCATACATACAGTTAATGCCCTAAATTTGGATTCATACTTTTTATATTAGTATAGACTAGTCATCAACCCTTGCACCCGCACAGGCTACATTTTTAAATTCATTTATACTGGCCAGTACTTACATAAATTTAAGTCCTAATTTTTTCAAATTTGAGGAGAAAACTTTTATGTTGGAATTTTAGTTCCATACTCAAAATAGTTATATAAAATATATTTATTATAAATGATACTATATGTATTTGAATACCACAATTGATACAGAACTTATGATTTTGAATTTTTTTATATTTTTGGATACTATATTTTCTGTAATGTTAGTCCTAAACAAAACATTTCTTGGAATTTTAAAATATAAAAATTTGTGTATTTGGATACAACAACATTTTGGAATTTTTTCATTTCAAATTTGTACTACATATTTATGTGCCAAAAGCTATTTTGGGATTTTTAATTGAGAGTTTACATATACTCACAAAAACAAGTCATTTTCGACATCAATACTGTCCCTGAAATGCAACTTTAACAACTAATTTATATTGTAATATATTTTAAAACCTAATAAATTATAATATATGAACTTGTTGAAACAAATCTACACATCTAATTTTCATAATCTAACCTAAATATTTTAAAAGATATCCAACTGTTGTCACCATTCATTGGTGCTATGCCGCCATCACCGGTGACCCTGGTTCCCATGCACCACCTGCCTACATAGCCGCCATGTGGTTGCCATACAAGTGCCATGCAATTAAGCACCACGCAAGATCTGATGCCACGCAATCACCACCCATGCCTAACCATAGATCCCAACCCACTTGGACCTGGTTCACCGTGAACCAAGCCTATGACACATGGGTCCCATATGATAGTCCACTGTTGCGTGAACACAGTGCACCATAACCTGAACCCTAGTCCACAGACCCAGTCCATGGACCATGGTCCCACTTGTCAACCTCTCAGTCTTTTTCCAAAATTCTAAAAAATAATTTTTCCTGAAATATTCCTATGGTCACATGTGTCACCACCTTATTTTTCTCCCCTCTGTTATTGTCGTGAATTATCCAAACTGAGCCACTTCCGAGAGCTTGTTCTCCCTTATGCGAACTCCAAATGAGTCCGTTCAAGTTTTTAAATTCATCTAAAATCATATCCTACCTTCCATCAAGTTTTAAATTTTTGGAGTTTCTTTTTGCCTCTGTTTGCTATTTATTTGTTTTCAGTCACTTGTTTCATGTAGATGTTGTCGCCTTGGGAGCATACGAAGGGGAAGATCTTGTTCAAGGGAAGGATCAGGTGCTATTTAAAAGCAAGTTGTGTTCTTTGATAATGTTGTACCTAATTTACAAAATTACTTTGTCTTTAAATTATTGCATGTTACTTGAATTATCAAATGTTTTATTATTCTAGGGGTAGTTCTGAATCCCCTTTGTTATCATTCACCTTATTGATTGTATGCCATGATCACTTGTCACCTTAGATTGGTTAATTATTAGTTGGTAAGTATTTGTAGCTCCAATGTTGGCTGGTTATAGTAGTATGATGCTTAGCCATAATGGGTTATTGGTATCATTTTGAATGGCATTATTACACTTGACTAATGACTATGGAATAACTACGTGATCAACTGGGTGTTAGGTGATCATCAATAAGGGTGGTTAAATGATTTTAGGTAGGGACAAGTGGTATGACTAGCGACAGGCTGTGTGTGGTTCTGTGTGTACTCTTAGTGTACAGGGTAGTCTCGCCCTGGACTATTTAAGGAATTCACTATGTGTGCTATTGAACCGAGCCCCCAATCGTACAACCACATGTTCTAATAGGAAGAACATGGTTTAGTAAGTTACCAAATTACAATATTGGCTTACTCAGGTTGTAGGTTAGATTGTGTGTAGAGTGGAAAATGTGTGTCGCTGCATCTGGTAATCATGGATGGCTCCCCTTTTGAAATCCAATGGTGTACCCCTACACCCATTCGCTGTATACGGATATTCACTATGTTGGAATAACGGTGTAGGTAGGTTACCAGGAGGGCCAATAGTTAGGGCAGAGTCTCTGAAATGCTTTGTTATGATCCTCCAGGTCGCACATTCAAGGAAATGTGCTAAGACCATGACGTTGATCATATTTTGTGGGAAAAGTTGTACAACTTTTGGAAAGTGTTATCCAATCTATTCGAATAGTCATATCCTTGGTCATGGACGTACTTAGGGATTTCATACAATGGATAGATTTCATAAAATAAAACTGGGAAGGTTGGCTTTTCTAAATAATTAGTTTTGGTTGTGTGACGCTTAATTTGTGAAACTTAGTAAAACATCTTTTTTACTTATTACTTCTATTATTGTGTAACATGTGCTTTCAATCTATTTATCGTATTCTTGTAAATGCTTCTTTACTCCAAATGAACCGTGAAAATATATTTGTTGTCAAAGCTATGCATACAGTAAATTAGATTCTGCATTATGTGTGCAAAACTTGTGAAGTACTCTATGTACTCATTTTGTAATAATCATCATTCAGTTCATGAAGTAGAGGAGTCTACACCTACCATGAAAGAGGAATTTTACAAGGAGGTTGATCCTTAGGTCTTGTTCCTTGCCGATTGCCTATGGCAAGTCAATGGGTTTTGCTAAAGTTTATTTTCATTCTGCTGCAGTTATTCTATTTAGCGCTTGAGCCCTATGTGGACAAATAATTGCAAAGTCGACCTTAAGATCCCAACAGTTATTTATTTATCAAATTTAGTATGGTTATTCTTATTTCGTTGTGTATGGATGATATTGCATCGATATTGACAATATGTGCACTACTGTGATTCTGGACTAGTGTAGTATACACAGACGGTCCTGATATACATATTCAGGTCTGACGTCCTTCCTTTCATTGCTTTCCCTCTGTACAAGGCTGCTAGGTTTGACTACGAGAAGATAGCATCTATCTATGATTTGCATGCAACTTTTTTATGTATTTATTTTTAACATCTGTATGAACTCAAACTATTAAAATAGGCTATTATCAAAAGAAATCCAATTGCTATATAAGATGATATAGCGCCAAGTACCATTACCACTACATCTATGGTGGCCAAGAGGGAGGAGAGGGAGGAAGACCAAGAAGGACAAACTGGAAGCCGAGCGCGAGTGTGGCAAGTATGTGAGCGCGAGCCTACAGCCATGGCGAAACAGTGCATGTCTGTAGGTCAGGATTCTTGGTAGGAGATATTTGGATTTCACATGTCTCTTAACTTAGAATCAACAAAATATTTACATGCAAAAGTCTAGTGTTGAGTTCTTCTATTTGTCTCCTATGCATGTGAGTTGCATGCATGCATGGCTGTTGTGTTGCATGCATGTGAGTGTGGCACATATGTATACGAATGCATGTACGTGTGTATACGCCATTGTGTATGAGTTCATTTTTAAGTTTGGCTTGGGTTGGTGTGTTAATCGGTTTGGAGTGAGTCTGTTACCTAGTCCGAGTCCATTACAAGTCCTAGTTTGGGTCGTGCAGGCCTTTGTGTGCATGAGTTAAGGGAGATATAATCCCAGGGCTATGGCCATTGTAAAGGACATTTTTGGCATTGAGAAGATCTCCAGAAAAAAAAAAAGCCATGTCGGCAAACCAAAAATGGTGCTTGAGTTCTTGGTGAAACCAATCTACGGTTTTCATTGTTTGCTGTGTGGTTCTGAGCCTCAGCTTGGGAATTGCGCAACTGAGTCCTAATGATTCATCCCATCTAATTTGATCATGGTCTTCATTGCTCACGGGTTGGAGGATTTGTTTTGCTATGAATTGAATCTATGTCCATACTGTTGGCCAAACTATTTATTTACCTCTATTGCTGTTTGGTAACTGCTACGTCAATCCTCTCCAACTACTGCTGGTGCTATTTGGTGGTACATCAGCTGCTGCTGTTCGGCTACAGCCAAAGCTGTTACTGTTGACCGTGGCTGCTGCTGGCTATTTTGGTGATTAGTGAAGGGAGGCTACCTACTGCTGCTGCTACTGGTGTTCGATTGATCAAGAGTTGATCGGTGCTGCCGTTGATTCAATTGATCGGAGTTGATTGGTGTTGTTGTTGACTCAATTGATCAGAGTTGTTCGGATGTTGATGTTATTCATGTATCAAGGGAATTGTTTTCTGGTGGTTTGAAGCATGCCGTGAAGATCGGGCCAAACTCATGTACAGATTTGGGTTCTCTAATTTGTGCCGTACCATAAGAGGTCAATATAATGTTGTATATATATTAGATGGTCCAGATTGCTTTGTTGTATGTTGAATGGCCTAGATTCTTAATTTTTATTCGATTAATGTTAGAATTTCTAGAATTTTTTAAATTAATGTGGTAATTTCTAACTTTTTATTCCTAAAGCTAACGTGGGGACTTGCGGAGGAGTCTCCAATTAGTATAAACATATGAGAGATTCTACATTCATTTTTAGCATCCGCATGAAACTCAAACTACTAAAATATGCTGACGTCAAAAGAACTAAGATCGCTATGTGGATCAAGTCCTTGTTGTATATATATTAGATGGTCCATATTGCCTTGTTATATGTTGGATGGCCTAGATTCTTAATTTTTATTTGATTTATAGGAATTTTTAGATTTTATTTCTTTTTTTAGATTAATACCGTAATTTCTAGCCTTTTAACCTTCTAGAGCTGACGTGGGAGCTTGTGGAGGAGCCTCCAATTAATTAGTATAGATAACTAGATAGTGAATTTGATGGTGGAATCGATGATTACAACTTTTTCTGTTAAACTAGGAGATGTTTTTGGAATCCATAACAGGCTTTTTGTTTATAGTTGTACGAGGCAAGGGGGGAATCATAGCGTGAGGAGAGCGATGAGACCAAAGCTTTGATCGATGGGAGGCTCAGAGCAGAATCAACAAGGATTTAACGGGTTTTCTTACACGTAATGAGAATACAGAGGAAAATCACTAAACCAAAAAAAGAGCTCTTGCCAGGTCCAACGATGGCCTAATAGCTGGGCTTTTTAATTGGCCCGGAACTCGTCTATGCTCAACACGTGATCAGGTCCGATCAATAACTATAAATAAAACCGTAGCTATTACCAGACCCCAGACCTGCCAAATGGGCCGTCCGGCCGAGAAACTGTACGTTGGCCAGGTCCAAATATGGCACATCACGAACAGTAAATAGGCCAAGCTGGCCTAGTCTGACCGGACGTGCTATGCTTGGATCGGCCCTCAGCACGGTGGGTCGGCCCAGGATGACACACACAGTACCATACTAAGGCACGACCTAACCCAGCATGCCATTTACTGCATCCTCCCAGGAGGTCAAGTCTAGCAAAAAGAATACATTAACTCTTTTGATAGTCTAGTAAAATTGCTTATGAATAGCTAGAAAATTATTTGTATTAGGGTTACTGCACTCTTCTGAATACGGATGAATGATTTGACAGTAAAATTAGTGGCGATTGGTAGTAAAATTATTTGTGGCTACCAGTAAAAATACTTGTGACTGTCAATAAAAATACTTACGACTGCAGTAAAAGCACATGTAACTAGTAGTAAAATTACTTACGACTAATAGTAAACGTACTATCAGTGGGCCCTTGTCCTTGCCTAGTTGCCCCATTCCCCTTGCCCCCCGGCCCTTCAGTCCTACCACTGCCGCACTGGCGCATGCGACAATGACACCGGCAATGCCGCCATTGGGTGCTTGGTTGGTTACCACCGCCGCATCCTCCCTTCCCAATCTCCACCGCCTCCTCCCTCCCTCCTAACCACCACCTGCTCCGCCCTAGACCATGCCGATTGCCGTCTCTCTCTCTCTCTCGCGCGCGTTGGCTTCCTTCCCCGTTGACCATCGTCTTAAGCCTTCTCTTGCACAGGTAGCATTGGGGAGCGCCATACCGTGCCACCTAGCTCAATGGGCCATCATTGGTCCGCTGAGCTAAGCGTGTCTGGGCTGGCCTGACACAGTTTGACCCTTCTTCGTGCCATGTCTGGTTCAGAAAGTAGACATGTAGATCAGCAAGGCACGACACGATAACTTATTCAAACCAACCACACTGAGTGTATCCTATTCGAACCAGTGATGTCCCATAATGGGCTGCCCATTTGGCCAGATCAGACCTTGACTCCTAGCTAGTGGCATTCATCTCAAAACACACACACCAGTGGATTCTTTACACAGAGCAGTTCTCATTGACGGCTCAAAAGAAAATATTGATTGACGAGAGGTGTTCCATTTTAACGTGGCCATTGGCTTATGCTCCGTTCTGCTCAACTATACGCAGTTAATCTTTTTAAATTTTGACCCCTAAAATACACATAAATATTTGGATCTATCATGTAAAAATAATATTACTAGATTTTTATCGAAAAGTACTTTCATATCATTATATGTTTAATATTTTTTTAATATATTAAAAGTAATGGTCAAATATGTGCTATAGGCCAATACGCTGTCTAAAACGAATAATATGTATAGTATGTCTTAAATCTTAATGAGATGAACATGGAAATATGAGTACAGGTCTCAAGAAAAGAAATATATAGTCGACTAATATTATTTATGTGCTATATATATAGTCATGTTGCGTATTCTACAGAAATACGTAGTCAGGTAATTTAGTCAACTATGAATCATATTTATCTTTTACGGCAAATAATTCTGTGATTGCCACTGTAGTGACTATGAAGCCGTAAGAAAACAGTAGAGTGAGACTGGTTGCATTGCACTCACGGCAGTGGAAAGAGGTGCACGACGACGGAGACGCGCGAGGCGTAGTGCTCGACGGCCTTCTTCAGCGGCGGCCAGGCGTCGCGGCTGTCGGGGCAGACCGGGTCGAAGAACGCCTCCACCACCACCGTCTCTCCCCACGCCGGCGGCTTGCCCCCGTACACGAACCCGTCCGTCCTCGCCGGGATCGGGATCTGCGCGCTGCATGGACAGCAGCCATAGCAGCCGATCACCAGCAGCAACAGAATCACACGGTGGCTAGTCTCCATCACACACGCTTCTATCTTCTCTACTCTTGACCAACTAACACTACTTCTACACAGTGGTGCGCACATACACACATGTAAGCTGGGATAGAATAAGCTAGCTGATGAGGAGAATATATAGCGATGATCTTTAGGATGCAGACACAAAATGAACGTCCTCTAGTGCTGGCCGCTGTCCGGCTATGCACCGTATTCTTATACAAAGTCCCTTCTATAATCCTCTGCCTCTTAATTAATAGAGGACAGCAATCTTGCCCCGCGTTCAAAAAAAAAAAAAAGAGTGGTGCTGAGGCACGTACGTAGAGTCGTAGACACTTCGCCGAAAGTGAGGCAGGGGATGACGGCTACCTCCCAACGACTTCATGGGCGGGGGCTGCACATTCCGGCAAAGTGCAGGAGACGGTGCCCCGCCTCGGGCCAGGCGATGACATCACACGGATGTTAAGATGATGGAATCCTCTAGCTGAAATATCTACTACGCTTCAGAATATTTGTATACAGATAAAATCATTAGCTATCAGCACTCTCCAGCAATCACGGTCGGATCGGCCGGCGCCCCTATCGGGACCCAGTGAAATTTCTACCTGCCGGTAGCCGACGGTGTAAGTATGGTGACCTCCCGTAAAATGCAAACCGGACAAAATAAATTATGTTTGGCCCTAATTTGAATTCAAACATGATTTTTTTGTGCAAGTGTCATCTATAGTTTCATCTTTACTTTATATATATATATATATATATATATATATATATATATATATATATATATATATATATATATATATATATATATATATATATATATATATATATATATATATATATATATATATATATATATATATATATATATAGGACGAGTGTTTCATGCACCATGATATCAACACCCGTTGATTTGCTTTGAGATTCGTTTGATGTGGGTATCTTCATATACCCATAAAAAGTATATTTGAGATGTCAAACTCAAAAAAAAAATTAAATTCAACTTCAGTTTAATTAGTTTGAACTATTTTTATGGTATATACTCATCTGTAGTCGCATTGAACTCAAAAGTAGTTCAAACTAGTTTGAACTGAGTTCAAAACTTACTTACCATAAATATATCAAGGGTATAAAACATTTTCATACCCAAACTCAAAAAAAATATCAATAATACACGTGTATCGGATGTGGGTGCCTAGGCACCATGGTGCCTTACGTAATTTTCCTATATATATATATATATATATATATATATATATATATATATATATATATATATATATATATATATGTGTGTGTGTGTGTGTGTGTGTGTGTGTGTGTGTGTGTGTGTGTGTGTGTGTATACGACTACGCTAATCAGCACGTGCATGCAGTTTTTGTGCCAGAAAGTTACTAGCATTTATGAGTGAAGTTAATATCAAATACAGGTAAATTACTATCTAGCTATGTATTAACAGTAACTCTACATACGTTTAGCAGTAACTTCACTTACAAACGGAAATAACTTTTTAGCGTATATTTTACACGTGTTCACATATTAATGTTTATATATATGTGTGTGTCTATATATATATATATATATATATATATATATATATATATATATATATATATATATATATATATATATATATACACGTATAGATATGAAATAATGTGTGGAACAATACGACAACTATAAGATAGATACGAATTGCAGATTATGATTGCAGATTATGAAGAGACATGGCAGAAAGTGAAGTTGAGCGTGACGGCAAGCGCTGTGTTGACTGACTTCACGGAATAATTTTAACTTCCAAATGTAACTTGATGGACAGGTCCACTTGTCAGGGAAAGTTCACAGTATTTACGAAATCATTAACAGAGTATAAAAATAAGGGAGTGTCTATACAACATTCGACTGTTTTTAGGATAAAAACAGTCAGATTTTAAGCCGTTAGATAGAGATCCAACGCCTTAGATCATTTTTTTTGGAGGGGGTCATTTTTTTGGAGGGGGGCTTGTATAGGTGGATCCGTTGGATGGAGATCTAACGTCCCAAATCAATTTGACTGTTTTTGTCCTCAAAAACAGTCCAATATTATATAGTAATACTCTAAAAATAATTGGACAAGGCAGATAAGAAGTGCAGACTTTTAGGAAACTTTGCGGAAAGTGAAGTGGACGGTGACGGCAAACTCTGACTGACTTCAGGCAAGAAATTTCACCTTCGTTGTTTGTTCAAACTGAATAAGTAGATAATTCTTAGGGCAAAATGAATGATTTTAGGTGTAGAAATCCTAGTTGGACTAGTCAAAATAAGGCATGCAAAAGGCCCTGTTTGGGGATCTTTAAGCCAGCTTTGGCTTTGGAAAAGCCGGAAGCCCCCAAAGCAGCCCAAGGGTGCCTTTGGTTGAGCTTTTGGGAGCTGCTTTTACTTCTAAAAAGCCAAAAGCCAACCAAAGGGGTAGAAACAAGAAGCTGCTTTTTCAGAAGCAGCTACTTTTGGGTAGTACAGTTTTGAAAGCACCTTGGACCCTGCTTTTGGCTTTTGGCTTTCTGCTTTTTAAAATAGTGAAAATAGAGAGCTGTTTCACAGTTGTTTCAAGGAAAATAGAGATAGGAGGTAAGTTTTATACTTGTTTGAACCAAACAACTTACAGCTTTTCCACAGCCCACAACCTACAGCAATTTTTCCACAGCCCACAGCTCACAGCAGCTTTTTCAGAAGCCACAGCTCAACCAAACACACCCCAACTTTGCCGCCGTTTATCCCTTAAGCCCTAGCCGAAGCTCACCTGGAAGCCGAAGCACCTTTCCACCAGCTTTGCGGCCTTATTGCGGAAGGGGTAGTTCTGTTTGCAATTAGAACTTCAACAAAATTGCCCGCCAAATGCCACTAGATAAAAGACCCTCTCCCGTTAATTTGTTCCTGTCCCCACCTGTACCTATTCGATCCACACTCACTCATGCAAAAGGACGCCATGCCCACTCATGACACCAGAAACCCTAGGTCCGAATCACCCTGTTGGCAGCTGAATCACCCTCCCCGTCGGCCGAAGCTCCCTCCCTGCTGCCTGTCGCTCCTCCTAATGTCAAGCCGAGGCCCCGCCGTCCCAAAGCCTTCACGAGGATGCCATCCTGATGCCACCATCTGGACGCATCCCTCTCATCCCTCTGCCCCCTGGCTACCCTCCTGACGCTGTCACGAGTTGCTCGGTGCCGACTTCTGACCCAAAGGTAACCATCCCTCCATCCTCTTGTGAACTATTCTTGGCCAGATCTAATTTTTTAGGCTCATGGGAATGTCAATGCTACTAGTAGTTGGTCTATGTATCAAGATTTCGGAAGGGTTCTTTTGGGTTAAGATTTATGCCTGTGATTTTTGAATTCTGGCCTATTCGTAAGAGGCAGTATGCAGAGAAAAATAGTCATATATAATTTTGGTTATTACAGTTAAACTCGGTACAGTTTGTACTATAATTTACCTGTAGACCCCGTCTTACAAGAACACACCATTTAATGGCGAGTTACTATAGAAATAGAAACCAAAGCCTAACATAAGTCCAAAAAACTGAGCCTTTAATGTTATGGTTATACTCTATTGATAAATAGATTATATGTTTTAAAGGATATATATGTTTATAACATTAATGCTAAGAGACTTCGGCCTAATGATTTGCATCTCACTTATATCTGGCATTGTCTTTGGGTCACATAAATGAGAAGCGCATGGTGAAGCTTCATAAAGATGGTCTTCTAAACTCATTTGATTTGAATCATTTGATACATGTAAGTCTTGTTTACTTAGCAAAATGACTAGGACACCTTTCACTAGTCTATGTGAGAAAGCTAATGACTTGTTGTCCTTAGTATATTCAGATGTATATGAACCAATGAGCTCAATGGTCAGATGTCGTTTTTAATACTTTATAACTTTTACCAATGACTTTAGTAGATATGATTACATCTACCTAATGAGGCATAAGTTTGAATCATTTGAAAAGTTCAAGGAATTTCAGAATGAGATACAAAATCAACTTGGCAAGATAATTAAAGCCCTACAATCAAATCGTACAAGTGAATATCTAAGCCATGAGTTTGGTGATCATCTAAGCAATGTGAAATTATTCCATAACTAAATTTGTTGGGAATGTCTCAATGGAATAGGGTGTCTGAACGACAGAATCAAACCTTGTTAAACATGGTTTTGTCCATGATGAGCCAACATGATCTACCATTGTTTTTTAGGGGTATGCTCTAGAAACAATTGCATTCACATTAAATAGAGTTCTATCAAAAGCCGTAGAGAATACACCATATGAGATATGGACTGGGAATCATCCTTAGTTGTCTTTTATCAAAATATGGGGATGTGAAGTATTTGTAAAATATTTGACATCTGACAAGATCACGCCTAAGTCTGACAAATGCTTCTTTGTGGGGTATCCTAAGGAAACTAAAGTATATTACTTTTATAAAAAGGATAAGAACAAAGTGTTTATTGTCTGAAACTGTGTCTTTTTGGAGAAAGAGTTTATCTTAAAAGGAGTTAGTGGGAGCACGGTGAGACTCGAAGAAATTTGAGAGCTATCAAAAAATATTTCAACTCATACTAAACATCTATAGAATATACAAGATGTTATTGAACCTGTGTAAGTGGCACCAGCCCCATGTAGGTCTAAAAGACCACATCAATTACCGATGAAGTATCGATATGGTATTTTATTATTAAATATTGATAATCGTAACTAAGACTTATGAGAAAGCGATGATGGGCCCGGACTCTGAGAAATGGCTCTAAGACATGAGATCCAAAATATAATACATGTATGATAATCAATTTTGGAACTTGGTTGATCCACCCGATTGTGTTAAAACCATTGAGTGCAATTGGGTTTTTAAGAAAAGATAGACTTAGATGAAAATGTTTAGATCCATAAGGCACGATTGTTGATGAAGGGTTTCAAACAATTTTAAGGTGTTGACTATGATAAAACTTTCTCGTCTGTAGCTATGCTTAAATTTGTTTAGATCATTCTAGCTATTGCTGCATATTTCGATTATGAGATATAGCAGTTAGATATCCAAATAGCTTTCCTGAATGGAAACCTAAGTGAAAATATGTACATGACACAACCTGACGGTTTTGTCGATCTCCAAAATGCTAGAAAGATATGCAAGATTCAGGGATCTATCTATAGACTGAAGCAAACTTCTCGGAGTTCGAACATTCATTTTGACGAGATAGTCAAAGGGTTTGGCTTTATCAAGGATGAAGAAGAGCCTTATATTTACAAAAAAGGCTAGTGGAGCGCACTTATTATTCTAGTTATATATATGTATGGCATATTATTGATTGGAAATGATATTCCTGTACTTGAATCTATCAAGTCCTCATTAACAAATATGAAAGACTTGAGAGAGGCAGCATATATTTTGGGTATAAATATCTGTAGAGGTAGAACTAAAAGGTTAATTGGATTAAGCCAAGATACATACATTGACAAAGTATTAAAACGGTTCAACATGCAGGATTTCAAAAATGGTTTCTTGCCTAGTTAACATGGTATTAGTCTTAACTTTGTATCCTTTGACACCTGATGAGTGAGACCAGATAAGTAAGATTCCATATACTTCTACCATTTCGTTTATCATGTATGCCATGCTTTATACACGCTTAGATATGTCATATGCTCTAAGTGTTACAAGCAAATATCAAGCAGATCCAAGTGAATGTCACTAGATAGCTATAAAGAATATCCTAAAATACTTGAGAAGGACTAGGGATGCATTCTTTATTTATAGAGGTGAGTAAGAGCTAGTCATAAATGGTAACACGGGTGCTAGCTTCTAAACTGATAAAGATAATTTTTGACTGTAATCTAGTTTTGTCTTAATGTAGGAGTAGTGAGTTGGAAAAGTTCCAAGCAAGAGACGGTTGTTGATTCTACAACGGAGGATGAGCATATTGCGGCTTTTGAAGCTGTGAAGGTGACTGTTTGAATAAAAAAGTTCATCTCTAAGCTGAGTATGTTCTCTAGTGCTTCTAGTCCAATAGATCTCTTTTGTGATAATAATAGAGCCATTGCGCAAGCCATGGAGCTTAGATCGCATAAAAAATCCAACTACATACTTTGGCATTTTGACCTTGTTCATGAGATTGTTGATAACGGCGACGTGAAGATTTGTAAAGTACACACAAATTTAAATATTGTTGATATGTTCTCTTCCACAGCCAAAGCATGAGGTGCACACAAAAGCTATGGCTATTAGATATTTGCATGTGCAAGTGGGAGATTGTTAGTGATGTGCCCTAGAGGCAAGATGATCGTATCACTTTTATGTTTATAATCTTTTGAATAATATATTATTTTGTCTCTTGAATAAATATATTTTGTATTGATCAACAAGTATGTAACTTGTTCATGGAACTCTTTATTCATGTTTTGATGTTATTCTAAATTATTCATGGTCTTATATCATTATGTGGGACAATTACATTTTATAGATCAGCACATGTATTGATTAATGATCATGTTTTATAGATCATGGATATGAGGATGTCAAATCAATAATGTAGATACATGTTAGAGAACATGGTGTTGGATTGACCTACCATGAGAGACTCTGAGAATTGTTATGTTCTTAACTATCATTAATTGGTCTCATACATAGTGTATGTAGGGTCCATAGACTTGAGTTCGTCACAGTTTTCTATATGTGTAATAGCTTACTTAGTGTTTGCCAAACACTACTCTATAACTGAATAGTCATAAAGGTAGCTTTCGCGTTTACTATGAAACATGTGGAGGATTGTGAGTGATTATGATGGAATTTGCCTATCCTATATGACAGGAGAGATATTTCTTGGCCCCTAGATGTGGTTGTATTAAGAAAGTGCATGGGTATGTCGAATGTGGTTAAGGAGTCAATTACATCTGAGTAATCTACTACATGTTCGAGTGAAGGATCGAGCTATCAAAGGATGGCATGCTATTGCCTTGAGTTCGATTTGGTATCATAAGGCAAAGAGATCGGTACATAAGCACCATATAGGTTCGTTTGATATGATCTTTATGTATGTTTGGAAGTCGTTATGTCTTTTGGAAGTCGTTACGTCCTGCTATGAACTGTTACTGACTTATGGATCAAAAAGGAGTTTTTAGTTCATTGACACACACATCGAAACCCTAGCTGCTACCTCTCATAACCCATGCCATCCGCACTAATGCTAGCACACTGATGCACGATGGTCCATTCCTAGACGTGTGGACCTTGGTAGAGGTCACTACCACAGAAATGGTCATCATAGATGGTTCTAAACCATCATCACAGATAGTTTTCTGAACTGTCTGTTTTCTAAACAGACGGTTATCATAGATGGTTTGTGAGTCATCTGTGATAAACCACAACATAGACGGTTCGTATAAATAATTGTCTGTGATACTCACATATTACAGACGTATACAAACCGTCTATGGTACTTGCATATTACATACGGTTCTAGCTACCAACCGTTTATGATGGATGAGTATCATAGACGGTTCATATATAGAACTATCTATGATACTTTCACATTATAAATGATTGGTAGATATAACCATCTATGATATTTGTACTGATGATTCTTTATCTTTCCATTTTCTCACCTTTTTCTCTACTCCATAGAATGCCTTCAATGGATCATCACATATACACCCTTGCTCCGTGAATCGAAACTTTATGTACTCATTGAGGTTGCAGGGACCGTACAATAGAGGGTCATCAAAAGTGTGGAGCATGCCACCGTCATTGGGCACGGATCTGAATAGAATCGAGTAACGCTTGTGCTTGCTCGGTGTCATGACACGGTGCATGTAGGATGGCAACCTCTCATTCGTCCTGGCCTGCAATCATATTCACAGGCTATAGTCATTACCTCATCTTCTTGATAACCTTTAGATGGAAGGGAAGAAAGGATGGATGGGGCTTGTACGTACCGTGAGTAGATCACCGGTCTTGACGATGAGGACATCCAGTTTAGGGGGCACAGTGAGCCAGCTCCTATTGTTGGCCTGCATCTCGAGGCCCTCGATGTCATGCGAGGTGGGAATGGGAGAAGAGGAGAATGATGAGGCCTGCATCTCAACGGATTAATAAGGGGCGAGAGGTGGGAAAGACCAGTGCCTGCCATTCAATGTAGAGAATGGACGGGTTAGTCTCGCCTGATGTCGACGACGGAATGAGCGAGCAAATCGGAGAGAGCTTCGCAAAGTCGCGGGGGGAGAAAGAATGGCACCTACCTTCGATACCCTCCACCGACGTATGGGGAGGTGTCCACCTTGCCTCGATATGCTCCGCGGGGGCTTCATCTGTGTGGGGGGGGGCAGCGAGTTCAACCCGGTCGGAGGGCTTCCTCATCGGACTCCGAGTCCCCGGCGACGCTGCCTGCCACGTTGAACCCCTTCTTCGAAGGGGGGTGATTGTATCCGGGGGCGCTTCACCCTCGGAGATTTTGGCAATATTTCCTCGGCCGTCTCTGCGGCCGTAATGACCGGAGCGGGTAATAAGCCCTCCGCGGTCGGTGCAGGTGACAAGGCCTCGTCCTCCGGAGCGTCGGCGCCACGGCCTGTCCCCTCGACACCGCCCGAAGTCCCCCTCGCTGGGGGCAGTGTGCCCATCCGAGTCGGCGAGTTCGGACCTGGCCCCGGTGTACCTTCGGTCTCGACGGTACCCACCAGAGATACAGTCGACAGGCTAGATGCGGCGGCATCAGACCGAGCCATGTGCCGAGTGGGAGACAACCCTACCCTGCCGTCACCATCGCGGTGGCGACTCTGGGCTGGCGCTGGCATCGTGCGTTCGGGCACGAGGATGTCCAGGGCTTCGCATGCCCGGTTTATCCACCCCAGCTTCGCCGAGGCGGTTGCAGCTTCGCACAGCTTATGCTCCTTGGCCGTGTATGGCCCAAGGAGTGCGATTACCACGCGTTCCGCATCCTCTAGCCGGGGCACTGCACGGAAAAGTGAGGCATGGTTCACAAAAGGTCGCATGAGTATATGTGCGGGCACACAGCCTAGGGCTGAACGACTTACAAGGAGCGGAGGGCTTCGGAAGAGAAGACACTATCGGGTGAATGCCATCTCGCCGGGTGTGACCTCGCTCGTACTTCCACTGGCCGGAAAGTCGCGCCACCCCGTACATAGTTAACTCTTCGGTGAAGTCGCACATGTTGAACCGGCGGGCGATGCCGGCAAGCCTCCGTGCTTTCTGCTCGTCGCTACCCTTTGGATTCACACCCGGCGAACTGTTGAACGATATCGGCTGTCCTCGACACCGAAGACCGCTCGTGCTCGTCACGCGGTGGTAGAACCACCGTCGCATCCAGCCGGACTCCCACTTCCCCCGCGTCGCCAACGAGGGGAAGAGCTTTGTGCAGCGCGCCCTCAGCATGAAGTTGACGCTACCGAAGTTCGATAGCGCCCCATCTTCAACCCTCTTCGGCTGGCAGTGCGCGTCGTGCATAAGCACAAATAGGTTCGCGCTGGGACAAACACCTTCTGTTCACACTGCCCAGGCATAAACAGCTAGGCGAACTATCGCGTTCGGGGTCAGTTGCGCCAGCTCCAACCCATAAGCCCACAAGACCTCACCGACAAAGATCGTTGAGGTATCCGAAGCCCGGCATCAAAAAACGTGACGAAGACAATCAACTCTGTCTCCTCCGGGTGCGGCTCCGTCTCGTCGCGGCGGGGCAGGTGAACCCCAACATGCTCCTCCAACTTTCTCTCCTGGAGGAGAGTCTGGATCATCTCCTCTGTAACAAGACTTCACCCCAGCACACGAGAGCAGTAGCCTCCCGACTTCTTCATGGCGTCCAACCGCTTGTCAACCTGCGGTGGATCGCGAACCACCAGAGCGTATTCCGCCGGTGGCGGTGACACACCACGCAGACTAGACGAGGCGCTTCCACTGAGCCGACGAGCGGGATCTTCGTGGCACGCCATTCTCCTCTAAAGCAGAAGGTCAAGAAGCAGGAGCAGGGGCAAATCGCACAAGGAAACGAGAAGAAAAGAAAGCAAAGCAGCGGCACATGAGCAACCATGAGGAACGTTCGCATACCGGTGGCAAGGCTTTATAAAGCCCTCTCACCTCCTCCACGAGCGGAAACGCAACCGGCGGGAGCCTAGTGGTTCGGCTCCCCACGATCGAGAAGCGCAACCGCTGGCAACCCGGGGTGCACAGTCGGAGGCCGCCTGACAGCGCACAACGCACCAGTAGCATCCCACCACGCGTCCCGCCTCCCTCGGGAAGGGATACGCGACCGCAGTCGTGCGACCGCTGACCGCCCACGACGCGCTAATCGCATCTCGCCACGTGTACCCTTCCATCGGGATAGTGCGTACGATTGCGGCTGCTCGCCACTGACATCTTAGGGGTCAGCGCGATTCTCACCGCCATTAAGACGTTGACTCCGGACCGCGAGACGGTCAGGCCACGTGTTGACTCCATGTCTATGGCATGACCCCGAAAAGCACCTCTACAGAGAGCTCGCTCCGGACACGCCTTCAGGCGGAGACCCCGCACTCGGCTGCGCCATTATGCATGGGGGTCGGACCTGTCCGGCACCTCGGCCCATCCGCGGCATGAGCCTATCTCCACTCCGACTTTGACTCCGCCATCGAAGGGCCCTAGGGTCAAGGACGACTTCGGCAACCTGCTAAACGATGTATCCTTGGTGCGGGGCGGAGACTATGCCAGGCAATGAGGCTCCATCAAACAATACAAAAGTTCACAAGCTGTGGGGACGGAGGGGGGCAAATGGCTCGACAACAAGGCTTCGGCCCATGAAGCCCGTCATCATGAGAGGCTCCTGTTATAGGGGTGGCCCCCACCTAAGCCTAGCCAGCCTATTAGAAGGCTGTAAGGCCCAAGATGGGATATGTATAATGCATAAATGCCCTTGAGAGGGATACCTGAATGTAAGAGTATTATTGTAAAACACTCCCCATGTGAATATATATGCCATCCAGGCCATGGGGGAAACCCTAAGCATTGCTCACCTAACTCTCCACTACCATACCTCTTTCTCTCTGTTTGGTCTGTAACCACAACAGGGAGGAATCCCCTTTTGAACTTGGACATGTGTATGTGAAAGTCGTTGCTCATGTCTATAGAGAGCCAGTGGTGAATTATGCTTATGTTACTTACTTATTAATTTATATCAAATGTCCATCACATTTACAACTTTCTCTTACAATCTATTATTCACTATCTCAAAGAAAAGTAAATTTTTGCAAAACAAAAATATAATAGACAGCCATCTTTAACTCAGCTTGCATACTATATAACTTTGCAATAAAGTCTTGCGGAGTACAATTTTCGTATTCACTGTTGCTTATTGAATACTATTTAGAGCAAGAAGAAGAAGATCTCTAGATTAGTTACTTCTGTGTCTTGAGTTTCGGCAAAGACGAAGCCATTTGCTAAGGTTTAACTCCAGTCAGTTGGCTGTGGTGGGCCATGGCATGCTTCCTGGAGTTTTTATCCCATTTTATCGTTACTTCCACTACTATTGACTTGTTATGCAAACCATTCGGCCAGTTGGCCCTTTTGTCAAAAGTTTAGTTGTATAAGCTTATGTTCACATGTCTAGTATTATACACTACTCTGATTATTCATACAAGTATGGATGTGATACAGTGTTGTAGCATGTGTGTGCTAGTCATTGATTATAGGACTAGCATAGTAAACACATAGGATACCCAAAGAGGGGACCCCGTACTCAACCACACACCAATCCAACCTTACTTTACACAACCAAATGTTCAGGAGGTTTAGGAGTGAGTATTGCAGTTCCTATGTAGTGACCTGGCATCTATGGTTTGGAAAACCTATTATCATACAGTGGCAGTGAAACATATTACACTAATAATTGTTTACATGAAAGCCAAGCTAAGTGCTGTCACCAACTTGGCATGACTCTTCGGGATATGCAGCTGATGTTTCTCTTGGAGGAGCTCTAGATAGCTTATTGTAGTCATGCGCTACTACAGGAGTATAAGAATTGCATGCATATAATTAATAGAGGTGAATCAAGATAAAGCCCTAGTAGCACACCCTACTAGTGTGCATATCCTAGGCAACGTTTGGGCTATCATACAACGAGGGCACTTATCCCAGGTCTGAGTCTACTAACCTCCACTAGCATTTCATGTGATATTACTACTAGACAGATCCTATATTAATCCACTTGTTATGACAATAGAAAATGCATGATAATGATCACTTTATATTACAAACACAAAGTACTCATACATTGGTGAGAAAGGTACATAGAGCCGGATACATATCAATGTACCGTAGATGGTTCTTCAGAACCCTGGCTTCGTAGGGCCGATTCATCTCGTATGCTCGCTACATGGCTACTAGTGCCTTTGGTGTTGCGTACACTACACAATAGAGCGTGTGATAGAATGGATGGTGGAGTGAAGAAATGAGTTGTGTGTTGGAGTGTGGATGGAGCCCTCTATTTATAGGCTTGGAGGTGACATGGAGAGGTGGAGGAAGTCTCCTACATGCATGGATTAGTGTGGAAGAAGTCTTGTGCATGCATGAAGTTAGTGCAAGGAGTCCATTCTTCCTTCACAATTTTGGCGCCAAGACTCCAGGTGCTATCTCCTTGCGTGCGGGGCCCACTGGACATGGAGATCCAAGAGTCTCCGGAGTGCGGACACGTACGTGCGACCACTTAAAACACTCACATGTACGTGTACTCAATAGCACTATTCATATAAACTGTACCTCTAGAAAATAGACACCGCAGACTTCGAAGCCGAGTGACTAGGGCAAAGCTCAGTTCCCTTTTTCAAATCCATTTGAGTGACCGTGATGGCCTGAGACTATTAAAACATGACTCATGGTATCTTTGAGATGAATATTGCGCTAAGCCCCATTTGTAGGTCCAACTATCTTAAGAATTATTAATTGGCAGAAAACACCTACTGCCTTCTATAAATATATTATATTCCTCAAAAGCTTCAACAGACAAAGGCAGGTTGAACTGTTCTCTTATACCTGTATTTTGAAGTGGATTAGCCACCGAGATTTGTGGTTTTTAGCAAAGGTGAATAGTTTTAGATATTTTTGACCCAGCAACAATTATTGCCATAAAATTCCTTGATAAATCATAATGCCTTTCATAATATCTCTCCACCAAAAAGAGCCTTATTCCTTGCACCATGACCAATATTATTTATATAACACCTTTCCCACATCAACTTCACCCATGGAAGATCATGGTGATTGTGAAACTTCTTAGATTCTTCATCAAGAAAGCATCCTTTTCTGTTTGTAAATTAAGAACTCTAATACCCACGTTTGTTTTTTTTGCTTGCGTAACAAATCCCTTGTCACCAAAGATATTTGGCAAGTGTTTTTTTTGAAAATGGAACAAAGTTCCATCTTCTACTTTCTGGGGGGAAAGTACACAGCTGTTCAATACAAAACCAAGCACATAGGCTCCAACTCCACAAGAAATCAAACTACAAATAACGAAAGGAGAGGAAAGAAGCTACGCTTCAATTCTATTCCTAAATTTCCAACCGAACTTCGCAAAAACCTCCATGATTACGGTCTCCAACAATCTGCATCCATTTTTGAGATTTGATCTCGCCTCTTCTTTGTGTAGTAGGGACCAATGTCGAATCCAATATGTTGCCCTGAAAATAACCTGCAGAAATGTATTAGATTTAGAATTATTGAATACCATATCGTTTCTATTCAACCACATAGCCCAACATAAAGCAGCAGCTCCTACAAATATTTGATTTCTAAGTTTTGGCCGAATGGCATTCAACCAAGAATCAAACATGTTCGCAAAGCTAGAAGGGGGCTGAATTCCAAAGGTGATAAAAACGGTATTGAGAGACCATGTGGAGGTCATCCCATGTGTATGATGAGTAATTGACATAGGTTTAGCTAAGTCGAGTTTGGTTTGGGTGGTTTAGACCTTGACGTTGCGTGGTGCAACGGGCTCGGTCGGACTTTTGGTCAAACTTGGTCGTATGGGATTAGGTTGCATATTCTGATGATTCGACAGGTTTGGACTTCGTTATGGTAAGTATGATGGTATTTATGCTTTGATGTATCGAGCGGTGCTATTTGACGTGTTTCTTGTCTGTGTGACTGCAGGACGTTGAGACGGAGTCGTGGCGAGACACGGAGGACTGGACTAGGCGCAGGTGGCGCTGAGATCGAAATGATCGGGAGGTGTCGAAGTCGACGTGGACTCGAGGTGGTTGCGAGGCGTGCGAGACAAGGAGCGCGGAAGCTTCCCGGAAGGTGCAGAGGGGCGAATCGGGAATTTCGCAAGACTGCACAAGCGGGAGCGGGCTCCGTTGGAAATAGCGGGCGTAACGGGGCGGAGACCCGTTAGCCATGGGCTATAAATAGGTGGAGAGGGCTGCATGCCCACTTGAGCACTTGAGGAGAATTAGGGTTTGCTAGAGTCAAAAGAGGCTTTGAGAGTTTGTTTTGGCTTTAGGCTTTAGTGGGTGAGAGTGGTTGGAGAGGCAGAGTTGTGCTCCCTCTGTCCCCTTCGATGGTTTTTAGATAGAACAGAGTGTTCTTCTTCCTTCCTAAGCATTCATGGTTGAGGTATTGGGAGAGAGAGGAGAGGATTGAGTGGAGAGTCATGTAATCTTTCATCTTGTTCTAATGTCCATGCGTATCGTGACTCCTTGTATTTCCTTTTGATACAATGAATGAAATCTGAAGTTTTTATTCGCTATATGCTCTGCTCTTCGATGTCTCTCTCTGGTGATTTGTGAGTTTTTGAGTTTCTTGTTAGTTCTTGCTATGGAGGTGTAAAATGGGTTGCTTGATGATGGGATGTTGGTTTTAGACCTTTAGGTCAGGTTCCCCTAAGAGCAAATCAAGAGTAATCTCAGATTTTCAGATTTCTCCTCCTCTGTTCATGTTGTGCAGTTCTAGGGTTTTGATGTAAATTTGGATTCCCTTTGAGAGAAGGCCTGATTTTTTGTCTGAGTAATCCTCTTGCTATTGCTAACATATTTGCAAAATCTTATTAGCAAAGGATTTGAGACCATGGAGTAATTTGGATTTTATGAGCCCTCTGAAACTTTTCAATTTTTCTAGGGTTTGGAGTAATTCCTTGATTTTGTCCATGGCTTGAGCTAATTTCTGGTCTGCGAGGTCCCTTTGCTATTGCTAATATATCCCCGGAGTTTCGTGTGCAAAGAATCAAGGGTTTGAGAGAAACTTGAGTTTTTGGCTCAGCTCTTGCAAGTTTTCAGATTTTTGCTATAATCTGAAATTCTTGATTCTAGGGTTGATTTCTTTGTTCTCTAGATCCTCCTTGCTATTGTATGTATTGGTGATGTCTTGGGCCAAAAAGAATGGAAGAATTTCATCTTTCTCATGTTTTTTTTTCGAAGATCTGAATATGTACTGCTTGCTGATTTCAGACTGCATTTTCAGCACTTGTTAGATGCTATTTTCAGCATCTCTTCATTGCTGTTTTCAGTACTTATTAGCTGTTGTTTTCAGCATCACTTCATTGCTGTTTTCAGCATTTGTTAGCTGCTGTTTTCAGCATTTGTGCAGTGCAGTTTTCAGCAAATAGCAGTGCAGTTTTCAGCCAAGTTTGAGCTCAGTTTTCAGCAGTTTCAGGCAGCAGTTTTCAGCAAGTTTCAGCTCAGTTTTCAGCAGTTTCAGGCAGCAGTTTTCAGCAGTTTCAGGGAGCAAAAATCAGCAAAACCTCTCAGTCTTTTCTCTTCATTTGTCTCTTGTTTTTAGCAGCATAAATAGTCATTTTAGTGCCTATTGTAGCAGTAGTTTTGCAGCAAAGAGAGTCTCTCTTTTGGGACTTTTTCAGCTTCAGTTTTCAGCAGCGAAGAATTCTTTTCCTTGGTTGGTTAGTGAAGTCTTATTCTGAAATTTTTGCCGGTCTAAGCCTTGCATCTTTCGTGAGTATCTTTGGTCATCGGCAAGATTATTTTTAGCTTTCAACAAGCGAATGTCTTCTGTCTTCATAGCTTCCATAGCTATTAGAAAAGAAGCATAAGTGCAGATACTTGAGGGACGAATTTAATTTTTAGAAAGCGACATTCACCCCCCCTCTGTTGCCATTTCGGTCCATCAGGTATTCCAAATAAATCTTGCAAAGTGGCAATCACAGAAAAGATGTTGTATCGTCTCCATAGAGCTACAAAAACAACAAATGGTGCTACCTTGCCAATTCCTTTTTGCTAGATTATCCTTTGTGAGAGTAACCCCCTTTTGAAGGTACCAAAGGAAGATCTTAATTTTCAGAGGTATCTTAATGTTCCAAAGAGGGGTCTTTTGGGGA
Organism: Dendrocalamus sinicus; assembly: GCA_036346575.1. Taxonomy (NCBI): domain Eukaryota; kingdom Viridiplantae; phylum Streptophyta; class Magnoliopsida; order Poales; family Poaceae; genus Dendrocalamus; species Dendrocalamus sinicus. The sequence goes on along the minus strand of CM070651.1, from coordinate 13,137,845 downwards.
ACTACCCCTTCTTGTATCACATACATATAAAAAGAACGAACCGAAAAAGTACCCTTGTTACACAAATCCCAAATAAACGAGTCCTCTCCACTTGTAAGGTTTACTGAAAATATTTTGGTCACCAAATCAAGCCAATCATCTAGATTAGAGCCAACCAAGGCCCTCCTAAAGGACACATTAAGAGGTATAGAGCTTAAGATATGTGATACTGTGGTGTCTTTTCTCCTCACAATTCTATAGAGTGCGGGATATGCAACACTAAAGGGTTTGTCACCTATCCAAGTGTCCTCCCAAAATCTAGTTTGGGACCCATCACGAACACGAAAGTGACCACATGCAAGGAATTGATCCTTGACCTTCATAAGGCCAGACCAAAAATGTGAATCCCCCGGTTGTTTTGTAACTTGGGTAAGAGTTTTGTTGGACAAGTACTTCCTTTTAATAAGGCTTTGCCAAACACCCTTTTCGTTAATAAGTTTAAACAACCATTTGCTCAAAAGGCATTTATTTTGGATATCCAAATTTTGGATCCCCAATCCTCCAAATTCTTTAGGCCTACAAAGAATACTCCACTTAGTGAGTCTATATTTCTTTTTATGTTCATCACATTGCCAAAAGAATCTGGAACGGTAATAGTCTAGCTTTTTTAACACACCTCTGGGGACTTCGAAGAAGGAGAGCATGTACATGGCTAGACTAGTTAGAACTGAATTAATCAATACTAGTCTCCCTCCTACTGACAAGAGTTTACCTTTCCAACTACTCAGCTTTTTCTGAAACTTTTCCTCTATGACCAACCAATCCTTGTTCGAAAGCTTGCGATGATGCATGGGAATACCTAAGTATCTAAATGGGAAACCCCCCGTGCCACAACCAAAAAGTTGCGCATAATCATGCTCACACTCCTTGGCCTTGCCATAGCAAAATAACTCGCTCTTATGGAAATTGATTTTTAACCCTGATAATTGCTCAAAGGTACTTAAGACTAGCTTAAGGTCTTTGGCCTGGAGTATATCATGATCCAAGAAGAGGATAGTGTCATCCGCGTACTGTAAGATTGAAAGACCATCATCGACAAGGTGAGGAACAACTCCACTAAACTTTGCATTAGCCTTGGCTCTCTCAATTAAGATGGCTAACATATCAGCCACTAAGTTAAAAAGAATTGGTGACAAGGGATCTCTTTGCCGAAGTCCTTTCTTAGTCTGAAAAAAACGGCCAACTTCATCATTAACTTTAATGGCAACACTGCCACCCTTAACAATTTGTTCTATCCAATTGCACCATACAGAAGAAAAGCCCTTCATTCTTAAAGTTTGCTGAAGGAAGGACCAATTAACCTTGTCATATGCTTTCTCAAAGTCTAGCTTCAATATAACCCCATCTAATTTCTTCCTATGCATCTCATGAATAGTCTCATGTAAAATGACAACGCCTTCCAAAATGTTCCTACCGGACATGAAAGCGGTTTGTGAAGGTTTTATGACTTTTTGAGCTACTAGAGCTATTCTATTTGTCATTACCTTTGTAAAAATTTTGAAACTAACATTCAATAGGAAAATTGGCCTAAACTGTTGTATCCGTTTTGCCTCTTTTTCTTTTGGTAATAATGTAATTATTCCAAAATTGAGGCTGTATAGTGTCAATTTACCCTTGTGGAATTCAGCAAAGAGAGCCATGAAGTCAGTCTTAATAATATCCCAAAAGGCTTGATAGAACTCAGCCAGAAAACCGTCTGGGCCTGGCGCCTTATTATGCTCCATTTGGAAAATGGCAGCTTTGACCTCCTCCTCCAAGAATTCCATGGTTAATAAATCATTTTCCAAATCGGAAACCTGCGAGATATCATCCCTCATAGATTCCATCATGGAAAAATTATTACGATCTGAAGCTCCAAAGAGGTCCTTATAATAATTGGTGATAAATCTTTTAAGATTGTCATCCCCTTCTATAACTCCCTCTTCTTGCTCAAGTTTGAAAATTCTAGTTTTCCTGTGTTTACCGCTTGCTACCAAATGAAAATACTTAGTATTACAATCGCCAAATAACAACTTAGTTGTCTTGGCTCTTTGATACCATTTGAGTTCCTCTTCCCTTAAAAGGGAGACTAATCTCTCTTTTAAGCAGTGTTTCAAATCAAGCTCCATAGGGCTTAGAATTTGAGTTTCTGCTTTCTTATCAAGCTCATCTGTTTTCTTAAACAACTCTTCCTTCTCCTTTTTATAAGTACCACTCACATTCTTAGCCCAACCTCTTAGGAATTGTCTAAGACGTTGAATTTTAAGTTGCCATTTTCGTAGTGGTATTTTCCCCCTTTTCTCTTTGTTCCACACATCAGCTACCAACTCCGAGAAACCATCCCGCAACAACCATCCGAGTTCGAATTTGAACATAGATTGTTTTTTAATATGGGTACCATCACCCATATTAAGCAGCAATGGGGTATGATCTGAAATTTCCCTATTTAATGCTTGAACATTTGCTAGCGGAAATTTAACCTCCCACTCTGTACTTACCAAAATCCTATCAAGTGTCTCAAAAGTTGGTATATCCCTAGAGTTTGCCCAAGTAAACTTCCTATTCGAAAGTTCAAGCTCCCTTAAGTCTAAGCCATCAACAACGGCATTGAATAAAAAGGGCCATTTATCATCATATTTATCATTGTTTTTCTCTTTTGGGCTCCTAATTATGTTGAAATCACCACCGATAAGAATCGGATGTGTTTCTTTAGAACATGTTTGAACCAACTCCGCGAGAAAAGCTTATAATAAGTGAAAGGAAGAGTACCAATTTGGCAACCAAAGGTATTTGCCAGGGTAGACATTTTGTCATCATAAACATTAATGGTCACTATAAATGACTTCTTCTAGTTGAATTTTAGTCCCACGCAGGAAGCGAGTGTATTCAAGAGACCCTTCGAATAAAATAATTGTCTTGCATCAGCTTCCATAATGACAAAGGTAGCATCCACGTATTGTACTACAGGAAAATCCCGATCGATTGTCAAAGCGATCGCTATATGGAGGAGATTCCTTTTTGGTTTTTCATTTATAATGTTCCGTAGGAGATCCGTTGCAAGAATGAAGATAAGTGGCTGTCAATTATATGTCCTAGAGATGATAATAAAGATGATTATATCATTTTTATATTTATAATTTTTTAAATAATATGTTATTTTGTCTCTTAAGTAAATATCTTTCATATTAATTAACAAATATATGACTTATTCGTGAAACTCTTTACTCATGTTTTGATGTTATTCTAAATTATCCTTGATCTTATATCATTATGTGAGACGATTATGATTTACAGATTAGCGCATGTATTTTTTTACAGAAGCTATAGGAGAGACTCCTACTGCGCCATATTAGATAAATAATAATGTATAAGAAAAACACAAGAAGGAAAAAAGAGAAAGGGAAGGATCACGAAAACAAAAACAAAATCAAAGAGCGTTTATCCGGGTATTAAGCATAGAGTGAAGTAATGGCTAGACTCTAAAAAGTAGCAAAGATGCCTCCAATTTGAGCTGAAGCAACTAATCTGTGAGACCGTGACGCTGTTGTTGAAAGATAAGCTCATTTCTAACTTTCCAAATTATCCAAGCTGCCAGTATGAACTTCTTGAATAACCGCCCTGTGAAGACTGATTTTGTATTTAGGACTCTTGTTGAGCCATCTAGGTCAGTGTCTCATTGAAACCCAATCGCATTCCAGCATTGTAATGAGGAGCATTCGAAGAAAAGATGGTTGATGGTCTCAACAATTTGGTCATCGCAGAGGACACAATATATATCACCATCAGTGTTGAAAATTTTCCATCTTAGTATATCTTTCATGTTGAGTCTTTCTTTTAGAAGAAGCCACGCAAACATCTTTTGATTCATAAAGCATCTATTCTTCCATATGAACAGGAAGACCATTGAGGTGTTGAGTTGCTTAAACTGGTGCGTGTACCATTTTTCAGAAGAGACATGTGAGATCCCCCAAATGTAAGTCCATTGGTCGGATGCATTTTGGTTGATCACCACTTGATCCATAAGATACAGAAGTTAGAGATATTCTTGATAGGCTTGTTGTGAAAGGGCTAGTTGGAATATGCTGTGGTGCTCATCTAGTTGCATGTAGTTTTTAACTAAAATGTCTTGATCCAAAGCAAAAGAGTACAAATTAGGGAATTTTGAGCAAAGAAGGTTTCCGTTCCAACAATCATTCTAGAATAGAATATCCTGGCCATTTCCCAACTGTCTGATTGCAATGCCCCTAAACTGGCTGATGCTTTTCATGATGTCTCTCCACCAGAATGAACCATAGGTGCTAGCTGCATGAGGAACCTAGTCTGAGTAGTATTTGCACTAGATCAGGCTAACCCAGGGAAGCTCAATTCTTCCATAGAACTTGTGTAAATGTTTCAAAAGCAAACCCTCATTAAGAACCTGAAGGTTAAGGACTCCCAATCCTCCTTTATTCTTGGGTTTGTAGACTTTCTCCCATGCTGCTAGTGAATTGCAACGTACTTGCATGTCTCTGGAACCTCTCCAAAGATAGTGTTGTTGAGCCTTATATAAGTATTTATCACCTTCTTGGGCAATAGAAGCATGCACATGTGGTAAATGGATTGTAGGGAGAGGACTGCATTGACAATTATTAATCTTCCTCCATAGGACAATAAGTTGGATGTACTGGCTAGACGTTTTTCGACCCTATCTATTAGAGGTAAGAAATCCTTGACTTTTGGTCTTGTCATCCCCATCGAAAGTCCAAGTATGTAAAAGGCATAGTGTCAGCAACTCCAGGACCCTCTGTGTAAATCGCACTATCCCAGGAAAAGCTAGTGCACACAGGGTTAACAGGGATGCATATCTCACATAACAACCACACTTTATTATATAGCAAGGTATGTGCCTTATGGCCAAAGTTACAATAACAGCATAAAGCCAAAACAAAAAGTAGACAGCGAAAGATAGATAAAGTAGCAGCCCATCCAGCCTTCCCACAGGCGAATGACTATAAAACATGGCCTACTCGTTGCAATCCTCACCGTAGTCATCGAAGGCTTCCTCTGGTAAAATGATAAATTGAGCAACGTGAGCACATAAAGTACTCCAAAAGTTACACCAGGAGTTTAACAGAGTAATGCATGCATAAGGAGTATTAAAGGAAGGCATAATATGGTTAATTTGCATAAAAGGCAACATTGGAGTAAATATCATAAAGTATGAACAAAAACTGAATTTGATACAATAAATAGAAACAAGGTTCTAACAAAATAATATCATTAGTGCAGGCTGTTGACAAAAGGAATAACAGCTCACAAGTAGCGTTCTATGACTTTAAACTTAAGCTATGGCTCCTATGGGCTAGAACTACTACCAGACATCTGGACTCTATGCTTCTTTGGGGGGTGGTCCTGTAACAGAAGAGCCCTCGTCTTCTGCCTGGTACTTGGCCAACTCCTCCTCTGTAGCCTGACGTCTCTGCGCCACGGAGCTCAACTCCTCTAAGGTGGCTTGGTACACATAGTCCAAGGACTTGGTATACTACACCTGATGAACGAACCGTGGGTTACTCTCAAATTTTGTGGAGGAGAAGGTGCTGCTGGAGCTGGCAGGAAACCAGCTGGGGTAGTATCGAAAGGCGGTGCGTTGAAGCTCTTGAGCATAGATGTCCCTCAGCTAGTGAATTGCTTCACGGGCTGCGTCTTGGATGCCATTGAAGAAGGTGTCCCGGGGTAAAGGGGCGTCGAAGGTGTGGAATGCTGCATCATCTCCAATGTTGGCATAGATTAGCACTTCTACCCTCCAACGTTCTTGATCTCCATAAGTGCTCAAATACCCCTGGTATATAGGGCGTGCCTAAAATCCCAACTCTCGGAGAAGGTTCTAGAGACAGTCAGCTAGGTGTCTGGCCAGGGTTATGTGGGTGAATTGGGTTGGACGTTCAGCCATCTACAATTTTGATAAAGGAAAGGAGTTAGTAAATAATTTTTTATGACAGAATATAGTTGAGTGAAAGAGTGAAAAAGATTAGATTCGGAAATTTTAAAAATATAAATATGTATATACTTTTAAAATATATCCTTAAGGTTTGCCTATTCTATTCTATCTGTGGTCACGTCTTAGGGTCAATATGCTCTAATACCATCTCTGTCGGATCCTGGAGCAGCAACTCCAGGACCCTCTGTGTAAATCGCACTATCCAAGGAAAAGCTAGTACACACAGGGTTAACAGGGATGCATATCTCACATAACAACCACACTTTATTATATAGCAAGGTATGGGCCTTATGGCCAACGTTTACAATAACAACATAAAGCTAAAACAAAAAGTAGACAGCGGAAGATAAATAAAGTAGCAGCCCATCCAGCCTTCCCATAGGTGAATGACTGTAAGACGTGGCCTACTCGTTGCAATCCTCACCGTAGTCATCGAAGGATTCCTCTAGAAAGATGATAAATTCAGCAACGTGAGCACATAAAGTACTCCGCAAGTTACACCAAGAATTTAATAGAGTAATGCATGCATAAGGAGTATCAAAGGAAGGCATAATATGGTTAATTTGCATAAAAGGCAACATTGGAGTAAATATCATAAAGTATGAACAAAAGTTGAATTTGATACAATAAATAGAAACAAGGTTCTAACAAAATAATATCATTAGTGCAGGCTTCAACCAAACACTAATCTATCCACGGGTATCCTACCCGGACCATCCTTCCAAAAGATATCCAAATTTTCCATAAACCAGATTTTATTAAACCAAAGTCTAATCTATGAAAAACCTTACTCAGCATGTCCTTGACCATGGGCACGGTTATCCAGGATAGTTTGTTACTTTGCAGAGGTGTACAACGTTACCCACAAGATATGCCCTCTTGTTTTACCACGCGGTTAGCACACTGCCTTAGGTGTGTGGCTGGGAGTTTATGACAAAGCCTTTACAATGTTCCGTTGTCAACTAGATCACGCCGCCACTAAGGTTTCACCACAACATGAATCCACATGTTGGAGCCCCCTTTTGTGCCATGTGAGACTTATCACAGCCTGCGCCACGCTCACATTCAGCCTATGGCGAGATCAAGTTAGAATTTCACAAATTATTCGGCTAGGTCTGTCCCATACCAGACTTATGGTAGTATGGTTTGACTTTGTAAAAGTAGCTCACAAACCGGTCCTTAACTTGACTTAGGCCTAACCACATACCCCTTGTGCTTGACAATCGACATTGAGTTAACAATGCATGCCAGCAAGCACCCACCACCATACCAATGCCTAAGTCTAAACCAAGTTTTTATATTTTGTTTAAAAAATATTACATAGATATTCTTGACTCACCAAAGTCAAGAATACACTTTAAAAGTTTATCATTTCATGTGAAAAGTTATCCCAACCTACAATTATTCTATGCATGGCTAAGCAATTATATAAAATTTTCTAGTTAATACTAATGTACTAACTAGGTTTTTATGTAGGGTGAAAAGGTATAATGGTGTTCAATGTCAAATTTTCCTATACAAAGGATTTAGGCATAACTAGAATTTAAACTGAATTTAAACTAGATTGAATTAAAGTACGTATGCATAATAATTTAAAAACAACATAAATAATTTAAACTAGTGGGAACAACATGATCAAGGGTATAACTTGCCTTGCTCAGGGTCCTGGTTCGAGTCATCGAAGTCGTGCTCTCTGAGATCGTCGAACCCTACGCGCAAAAAACCAAAACAAATAAATTCAAATAAAATTAAAAAAATTCAAAAAGAGCCTAGAAATGGGTAGTTTAGGATTTTAGAAGAATTTACAAATTTGAACAGGTCAAATTGGAGTTAAAATGAAGAAATACGGGCTTCCGAAAGTTTAAAAAGAGAGAATAGAAAAGGTTGATTTTCTGGAATTATTTTTGTATTGAAAAAGATATTTATGACATCAGCAGGGAAATTAATTTTTGGCTGAATTATTTTCGTATGGGAAAAGATGACGTGGCAGTGCTGGCTACGTGGCCGTCGTGGCATGCCACTGGGCTGCCATGCGGCCGCCACGTGGATCGAGGATGGTGACGTGGCCGGGCCGGTGCGGCGGCGCACGGAGGCCGCGAGCTCGCCGGAGCTCCGGCGCTCGGCGGCAGCCAGCGAGGGGTGGAGGGGGAGAGGAGGTAGCGGGGGTTCGGTTCCTACCCAGCGCCGGACTTGGGGATGGCCGGTGGACGGTCGGCGATGGGAGAGAAGCAGAGGCAATGGTGGCTCTCGGGGGCGGCGGTGCTCCGGTGGTTAAGGCGCTCTGCCAAGGAGGGGAGAAGAGAGAGCGGAGAGGGGCGGTGCGGGAAATGGGGCTCTCCGGGGGGTTATAGGGGAGGAGGGCGGCGTGGCTCATTGATCTTCCCGGGGAAGAACCGGTTCACCGGTGCGAACGCGAGCGGGGGAGGGACCATTAATGGCCGGTGGGGGGAAACCCGAGGTGGCATTTTTGGAAAGAGGAACGACCGAAAGCGGAGCTCAGTGCGGCAGCAAAATTGCAAATTTAATCATGCCCAAAGTCTTCTCTTTTGGTTTCTAGGAGGCAGACGACTGAGCAGGCATTGTTCAAGATCTTATCTCGGATAGACTTCCATTTTTTAGGGTAGTTTAGAACCCTGATGTTCCAGCATAAGATCTTCCAACTTCTAAAGTTTTGCGATGGATTCATTGATAAATAGCAATAGAAAGAAACTTGATAGATAGCATAGCAATACTATTCCAGATTTGAAGTAGCGAAAAACCAAAACAACACTATGGCAGGTTCGACAAAACAGTAACTATGTGACAAGGTAGTAGTAAGACAAAAGTACAACCTACCTATCTAAACCCTGTACCGTCCAACCATTTTACCCTTTAAGTCCTTTTGTTCATTTTGACGTGGCGTAGAGAAGCTCTCATCTGTCAACTCCCTAGGGGGATGCGACCGTAGGTTGCCCCCATTCTCTCATGAGAGGAATGGGGGGTTTGGTCATATCCAAGGCCTTTCCTGAGATGTGTAGAGCCACACCTGCCTGCTCATGAAGTTGATCCAGTGAAATTTTTTCTAGGTTGGTAACTACCGATGATGATGACTGCTCAAGTTGTGAAACCTACACCAAGCTTGGCAGTATGTTGGACTTGTGTCTTTTAGAGTGTGTGATCTCTAACAGCTCAAAGGCTGCTATTTGCTTATTCAATCTTGGGCTTCTGTGTAGGTTGTGAACCATGAGGGGAGTGGATTTCTTGCAACCCGACCTAGTCTTGGCTTCGGAGGAGCTGGGATTGGGTGAATCATCATCTGGCTAGTCATGTATTTCCTCAATATGGACCGAAGAAGGACCATGATGAGTGGGTCTCTACGAGAAGTCAACAGTAAATAGGCCTTCTAAGGCAGAGGTGGATGTTGACTGCAGTACAGAATTTGCAAGGTGTGTGCCTTCAGCGGGTATCCAATGGCACTAAACCTCCAGATTAAAAGCTAGGCCCCATGATCTCTTCAAAGCAGATCCTTGAGACAACAAGATAAGCTGGTGAGGGGGGATTGGCCAACCCAAGGAAGGGGAGGGTAGCCTGGAGAAGATCAGGCTGGTGCAACTCCGAAAACCCACAACTACCTAATGAATAAACTACAGAAATGCTAGGCTTGATTGATTAACCAAGGGGGTCAAGTACATATGGGAGGCATCAATTTGAGCTTGTGCGGAGACCTCTTGTAGTTGCTATGTTTCCAAGTCTGACGGTTCTACAAAGGCAATAGGATTTGAAGGTACTGATGCAGACTCCTGGGCTTGTAAGCCTTGATCAATTGGGAGGTGATCCCATTCTACTGGAGCTTGTTGTTGTGGTTCCCATTGATTCTTTTGTGGGAGGGCTAGAGGTTCATGATGTGGGGGTGGAGATTCATTATGTGGGTTGTTAGCTTCATCAGGCTGTGGATTGATTAGGTTTTCTAGGAGATCCTCATCCCTTGGTCCAGCATCTAAAGTCTGAATTAAGCACAAAAACTTGGACAATCTAAGATTCACAAACACCCCCCAAATCATTGCTTTTCTTCAAAACTAGATTCCTGGGGACTGCCTCAACTGAAGAGTTAAGAACTTTTACTAGGACTCTACCCTGATCTTGTCTCACGAGTGCCACTACAAAGCTTGCCGAAAGAGGAAACCGCATGGGCAATGGAGTGGTGATTTAAAAGGTCCAACGGAAACCCCAGAAACATGATCCAACCCACTTGAGTAAAATTAGTCCCTCTCCAGTTTAAGGCTTCATTGTGTCTAAGGAATCTAACTTCATGCTGATCGTCCAAGTGATAGGGGTTTCCAAAAATTAATAGGGAATTAAGCTAAAAGATACCAACACCAAGCGCATGTGGGAAGCATCTTGCCACATTAATTTCTAGGGCACCTTGAATGAAGTCCCTAATATCCATCACTACTTCTATTATCTCTTGTTCTTGGGGAGGCGGGATCATGGTTGCAATGGCATAGTCCTCATGCTAAGGTTGTGGAGGCTCCTGCAGCACCAAATCTGCTCATGACAACCAGAGTTGACCCCCATCTTCAATGAAAGGCTCGCCGAAAGGAACCAGCTTGGATTATGAATTTGGAAGTTGGCATCGTAGGAGGGGAAAGGGAGCCAGAGCAGTTCTTGTAGGGGATTTGCGGACGGTTGAGATGTGGCAGGGAGAAGCCAGGGGAGATGAACCGACAGGAGCTTTGGGAGGCGTGCCTGTTCCCCAAACCAAGCCATGAGTGTTCCTGCCTCTCTGTTGGGCCAACAACTCATTGTTTAGGCACTAGGCAAGAACCCACTTCTTAATAGCCGGTAACATTGAGGGTAAGCAAACCGAGGCTTTGTGGCCATAATTAGAACAACCTCAATAGCGAATCTGGCTATAACAAGGCACCACTGAGTGACCCAGATGCAAACACTGAGAACAAGAAATTGCCTTGAAGTCACTGATGTCAAAAGTAGGCACAGACTGCAATGGTTCCTCCCATTGAAATTTTTAACTATTCGCTTGGGTAGGAGAGGATGAGTGGAGCAAGAACCAATTACCCTCCTGGAAAAGGCTTTGAAATCGGACAGGGAAGGAATTTGCACCAGAATTGAGCCAATTTTGACTGAGCAAGGATCTTCAAAGAAGTGAGCCATCAGCTTTTCAGCAAACGAGACTCTCTTTTGAACTTTGGAACAACTCTATGAGTAGTTCTTTTTGCGGGATGACAAAATCGTCCACTCATTGTGATGCTTCAATAACCACCGATGATATTCTTTCTGGAAATCTGCTTCTCCATCCCTCTAGATATGGAAGTGAATAGAGAAGTGCTTAGTGGAATTGCTCTTAAGGCGACAAATTAGCAGTCGAACTTTCTTGGACATGACTGAGAAACGAAATCCAAAATCATAAGCCCTTTTAACCTGAAATCCTTGTTTCTCACCTCCTAGGCATCATTGAATCACTTTACCAACTGATTATTCAGAAAGACGAAAGGTGAAGTGTGAGAAAGTATCCAGCATCAGAAAACCAGAGCTTGCAGGCAAGGAAGGATGAACCTCGGAACCATACCTCGAACCAACGTGTTCCTGAAATCTCTTACCCAGGGAGAAGACCCAGTCCGAGCAGAGTTCAATAGCCATGAATGAAAATCCCTGGGAAGCCTTGAGGGGTGGTGGGCGGCCCGAAAGCTAGTAGGGGAGGGAGACCACAGGGCTAGAGAGATCACCATGGGAGTTGCCAGAGCAAGCCCGAGAGAGCTTCACCATGTTTTCATTGTGTTTCAGCTTGATCAGCATATGTATTGATTGATGATCATGTTTTATGAATCGATATGGGTATATCAAATCAATACTATGGACATATGTTAGAGAACGTGGTGTTAGATTGACCTACTATGAGACACTACGGGAATTATTATGCTCTTAAGTGTCATCAGTTGGTCTCAGACAGAGTGTATATAGGATCCTTAGACCTGAAATCATCATAGTTTCCTACATGTATAATAGTTTACTTAGGGGTTGTTGGAATATGGGTAGGTTACACTATCGCAAATTAAAATTTTCTACAGTGTAAACTAGGAAGCCATGCGAATAAGAGATCAGCGTGCTAGCACGTCCAGGGATGGAACGCCATGCGTTGGTGTACAAGCACCAGCGTACACGACAGAGGTTATGAGAAGTGGTGACTAAAGTTTCAATGGGTGTGTCTCGGGATACCACCCTCAGCCCCAGCACCTCTCTTTATATAGCCTCTAATCGGATCCTTAGGTGATACGATAAGACATCGTATCCAAATTCAGAAAACCTCAGGTTGGATCTCTTTATCCAATACAAGTAGAGATCATATCCCACTCAGAGAATCGAATCTCCAGCAAGATCCTTATTGTTCTGACCCATTAAGTCTGTGACCCTGTAAGTTCATGTATATTTGGTCATGGGCCGAAAACTTCTCTCCAATTCATAAGTTAGTAGCGGTCCCTAACAGGACATAACGACTCCCAAATATATATTAAGATCATATTGGACAAACCTATATAGTACTTATGTACAGATCCTTTTGCCATATGATACCAAATCGAACACAATACGAGAAGCATGCCATCCTATGATAGATTGATCTTTCACTCGAACTTGTAGTGGATTACTCACTTGTGATTGACTCTTCAACCACCTTCGGCACCGCCACGCACTTTCTTAATCTAACCATATTGATCCCTTTGCCATATGATACCAAATCGAACTCAATACGAGAAGTATGCCATCCTATAATTGCTTGATCTTTCACTTGAACCTGTAGTAGATTACTCACTTATGATTGACTTTTGAACCACCTTCGGCATCGCCATGCACTTTCTTAATATAAGCATATTATGGGGGGCCAGAGATATCTCTCCCATTATATTGGAGGGGCAAATTCTATCTTGATTGCTCAAATTCCTTTGTATGTTTCATAGTAAATCCAAAAGCTACCTTTATGGCTACCTAGTCATGGAGAAGTGTTTGGAATAAATATTATTGCTTGTTTGGTATGATATTTGATAAAATGTCCTTGATCGTGCTGTTGGATTAAAAAAATATGATTTGTGACTGCATAATAATATTTTGATTATCTTGGACTCTGCTATGGGGAGCTACGGAACATTGCTATCAATTCCGCTTTGGGGAATCGCAGAACAATGTTAAGGGTTTCACTTTAGGGATCACGATCAGTGTTGAGAGCTTTGCTTAGATAGATGCACTCATTTTGGATTCATTTTGAAAGTTTTTGGAAATCAGAATTAGATATTGGATATTTGGTAATTATGTAGGGAAAATAAGATTGTTGGTAGGAACCTGATATATGGGCTTAATGTTTGACATATGTTACCCTGTTCTTTTCAACTTATAATTTCTCCTGAACAAACAAATGGGATGACTTCTTCATCACCTTTTTGATGCGCCTTATTAGGACAACCTTTTCTAATGGCTTATTGGCTTATCAATATTCAGTTTGTTCGCACAAGCGCTTATGATATGTCAAAAGGCCATAAGCCACAACCATATGTCACAGCTAAAAAGAACACACCCGTTAATTTGGTTTGACATGATTAATTATTAATATTTGGTAGCATGCTCATAAATTAATGTCATCCTGGGTAATTTTAATAAAATCCTTGCCATGTACATATGCATGTTTAGAGATCGAGTTTTTGCATTACAATTATCCACTTTTTAGAATAATAATTGTAAAATGGTTTTTCTATAAGTGTTGTATTATTATTTGACAAATTTTTTTATTTTCCATGTTAGGCCTTATGCTCCATGATTTTTATATTGTGCCTAGTGTGACAATACATGGACATCTGGCTAAAACAACAGCACATTAACAACCACAGAACAACATAGAATGTAACTAAATGTATATGTGTTGACACTACAACAAGAACTAGCCTTCAGCAATGCATACCTAGCAATAGCAAATAAAAGCATTGCGGACTGAGCAAGCATTGAACCTCCTCCAGATCTAAGTCACATATAAACAAGTCTTGATGTGGTCTTTGTAACTTCCGCTTCCTCTGGTTCATTCCTCAAGTATTGCCCTACATCCACCGCCTGTTCATTCCTCAAGTAACTTCCACTTATCTTCTATTTATTGCTGAACATATCATGAGACTGGTGAGTAGTGACAGTAGAGAGCAAAGAGAGACAAAGCTTGTTGCCTGTGTGGTGAAGAAATGAGGAGAGGAGGGGATTTTTCTAGCAATGGAGGTGGAGCATTGCATTTGCCCATTGTCTCTGTCTCACCGCATTGCACTAACTGTTGCAAAATATCTACAGCTCAGCCTCATGTCCATCAACTCCCACTCCACCCATTGCCTTCGCAGAGCAAGGTAGCAATAGCACAATAGTTCTAACACTTATTGCCATGGCACCGTTTGCTTGCCATGCTACGACAACCTTGGGTAGCAAGCCGTGAAGTCAGGATTAAAATAGAGGGTGGCCTCAGCCTCAAAAGACTAAGCTAAATTGATGTAAATATACGATTTTACTTTTGTGCAATCCAAATTCATATATAAATAGAAAAGATGCAAAGCAAAAAAGGAGAGAATGGGAGAAACAGCAAGGCCCGCATAAAATAGCATGCAGCCAGTGCAGACTTTGTGACTAACCACTGCAATCATACCGCCTTCCAGTCTAATGGTAACTGCCCAGTGGTCAAACCGATTTGCCTAAAAATTTCTAAAACCGATCTAGATAAAAAATAATTTTTATAAAATCAAATATCCATCCCACAAATTTATAATGGTTCGTGACAACACTATCGTGAACCTTCTCATGTGGTCCTTCTTCGGTATGCGAAATCGCCAAAATGAATAAACACACGTTGTTCCAATAGCACAAGGCATGGTGGTGTCTATCTCATCGTCGTCTCGATATCACCTTTAGCTTCTGCCACCTTCACCTACTTTCTAGACTCCTCCCCACTCCTCGACCGAACAATCCACCTATCTCCTTTATAAACTCCCCCACTGCGTCTCGATCTTTGATCACATGGGTAGCAAGAGCTCAGCAGCTACAGCCACAAGTTAATTTAGTATAGCTCAATCAACTAACTGGAGAAACTTGCCATCAGTAGGCAAGAACAAGGCAAGATGATGCACATGCATGTGACGCACTAGGGCGAGGAGGGCAAGAAGGTGGTGGAGAAGGTGCCCGTCCAGGAGATGCGGTGCCTAGACACAGCCAAGCACTTCAAGCATAAGTTGAAGGAGCAGGGCCTGCACCACTTCAAGCGCCACCTCGCCAACAGGCCCCACGGCATCAGCGTGCCACCGCCCAAGTCCAGTCGCGGTGGCAAGTAAACTTGGGAGGGCCCCAGCGACCTCATCGAGAGTGAGCTTGAGCCCGTCTCGCCAATCATTGACCGTAACGATCCCAACTATGAGGAGAAGGGTGGCGACAGAGGTGATGATGAGACGTGGAGGTGCTTGTGGTTGTGGAAGCAGAGGTCAGCTCCGACCACTTGATAGTAGGCTAGAGCTTGATAAAGCCCACTGCCAGTAGCTCTACCTGCCCTGATCCCTACTCCCCTCCCTTTCCCAGCACACAATACAAGCGCGACATGGTCCCTCCAGATGATCCAATTCCCTCCCAACTCGAATTCCCAAACCAAGGACTCCCAACTCCCTCTCCATATCCATCTCTCCCACCATGGCGCTGCCACCCACGTCTATGGCTCTGCCTCCCCCCCGGCTCTTCTCCCTCTCTAGAGGCCCACCACCCCCATCGGCACCTCTACCGAGCAGATCATGGCATTTCTCATAGAGGTGAGGGCATCCCGATTGGGGTGGGTATAGTGGAAGATGTACCAATTAACATAGCCAACATCGAATACCTATTGATTTTATTGCACTTGATATGCCTGAGGATACTTCGCTTTCTATTATTCTTGGAAGACTTTTCCTTAACATTGCAGGTGCAAACATCGACGGTCCAAATGGAAAAGTTACCTTTTGTGTTAAAGGTGAGGAACATACTAAATATTTTTACTAATATAACATGGGAGTTTATCCATTCACCTCCCTCCCACGCCCCTCCCACAATGTCGTATGAGGCCAGTGTGAACGATGCACAGATCATATTAGGAGTTACGCTGGTTGCATTTGTAGTTCCTATTCTTCTTTGTTTCTTCTCTCTCTCCTCTCGCCTCTCCGCATAATGTCTCATTGTCTCTTCTCTCAATGTCACTGGTGAGCAGATCTAGACCACATCGATCGCCGTCTTGCTCCACCACCAAATCACCGCTACCAACTCCATTAGCTCCAAGGCTTTCCTCATCACGGATATGCGCCACGATGCTCTTCTCTGCCTCCCATGCCCGGTCCTCACAGAGAATCAGGTAGCCACACCGCCGGACACAAATCTGATGAGCTCCGCCATGTAGACCCCTTCGTGCGTCAATCTGTTCTGTCGTTGGTCCTTGCCGCCAAGGCGAGCCGCGCAGCATCTTCTCTACTTCGACACTGACACCGGTGACCACATCTTCACTGATGGCCACATGCCCTACCTCAGTGTCTTCCTTGACCTTTCCTTCTCCAACCCAATGACCACCTATTCTTGGGTAATTGTTGCGTAGTTCCGTGCTTACATTGGGTGCTGCCATAAAGTTAAATTTTATTTTCTTCGAGGAATTCATTTGTGTTGCTTTTTAGATAAAGGCCGGTGATTTTCACATAGAGGAGGCGGGATTCTTGGAGTTTTGCATGATTTAGCTTTGGGGCAAAGGTGATACCTTTTGGGGGTGTAGAATAAAGTTTGGATTTTTCTTATGTTGGGAGCTTTGGGGACATTGTCAGCAATAACTGTTGCTTTGTGTTAAAGTTGGGATTTGGCAGGCACTCATGGATGTTTATTTCTATTGTTTGATGTGTGTTTTGATCAATTTGGCCAAGTTATACTATTGTTTGGGTTGGTTTATGATCATGAAAGGACTATTGGATGGTATCCATGGCATCATGAGCTGTGAATGTATTTTGAATAAAGGATATGAGTTGTCCTAGATTAGAAATGTGGGAATTCCAATCTTACCCTACAAATGCATTTGGTGTAGAGTTTGTCCATCACAGTTGCCATAGCTAATTGCCTCATTAGTTTTCAATTTGTGCTAATGCTAAATTGAGTAGTTGACATCCTGAGAAATTGTTATCATTTTTTGCCATATCTCACTTGAGTCTTTTTTGTAGTGTGATTAGAATTACATTGTTATGCGTAGGCAATTTAAAATTCAATTATTTGTGAGTTAATATTTTTTTGTATCTGTAGTTAGTGGGCACAGATGAGGTGACTAAATGTGTGGGTGTTGTAATTCGCAACAAGACTGGAATGTAAGTAAAATAGAAGTGAGCATTTTATTTGATCCTGTAAGACTTTGGTTTCTTGTGAAATTCAAAACTCTTCTCTTTTTTCCCCAACTAATAGAAAAATAAAGACATCTAATGATGATTCCGATCTTCCATTAATCAATTTCAGGACCTCCATTAGTCATATGGACTTTCCAAGAATTGTAGAGGGAGGGCTCAAACAGATGTTAGAATTACTTGGCGATGAAAATGCACCATTTGATGTTTGTATCATTACCTGCATTTCCCACCTAAAATATACAATAAGCACTGTTGGGAACATTCTTACTAGCTAGCATATAACTGTAGGTTCTCCTAATCGGTGGCTTTCAATGATGCTTCTACAAAGGTTATATTCAAAACTTACTGAGTCGTTAATTTCCTTGAGCTTTTCTATGTGGTTAATCAAAAGTTATGTGGTTCTGACCTATTATTTGTATAATGCTTCAACACTATAACTTTGAAGGTATCGAGAAGATTTCATGAACTGCCAACTGACATTTGTATGTTCTATACAATTGCCTCAATTTGGGACTACTTTTCACTTCTGTAGTTGGTATAGACAGAAATTATTCAGGCATCTAACAATACTTTTAAACCATTGATTTCAAAATATTCCACCTGAGAGGATTTTTTTCTCGCATATAAACCTACATGTTGTCTTTAGGTTCAAACCTCATCTGGAATTGTTGTGTGGCCGGTTGCGAAAGAGAGAAGAGAGGACATGAAGCTGGCTGGTGGGCCCCACTATATATTTCTCATTTTATTTCATGTTATTTTATTTGTTTGATGATTTTGCTAACTGGCTAACATGTCATCCCAAAACCAGCTCACGTGTCAAAAAACCACTACCACATTGATGCCACATCAGGTAAAACCAACTTCAATTAGTCTCAAGGGGGTAAAATAAACAGTATTGATAGTTAGCGTTCATAAAACATCTGGTTTTGCATTTCCAGGTTGCAAATTAGATAATGGCAAGAGTTTAGGGGGGATACACTTATTCCTGAAGATTTAGTGTCCTTGAACATTGAGCTATTATTTTAGTAGCATTACATGGTTGCTTTTGGTCCAATTTATTCTTCAAAATTCACTAGGTGAGGTAGTTTTGAGTACTATTACCTATTATTAAGAGCATGCATTATTATAATTAGAAATACTTGTGCCTCTATACCTTTCTGGTTAATTAATTATGGAATAATTCTATTTTATCCCTTTCAACTCTTGCGACAATGAAAGCCATAAGCTACAAGCTTAAGCTCTTTGGAGCGGGTCCTAAATATGTCATTGTATGGTTTATGACCATATTTGATGATATGTATCTTTCTCTTTGGGAGTCCGTTACAACGCGTGGACATCTTACTAGTTTTCTTAAAAGCGGGGGAGTATCAACCTTCTGATAAATATGTTGCTCTGGCCAAACAAGTTATGACTATATACACCATGGGCGGACCCAGCCCAATTCATGGGTATTCAACTGAATACCCAAAATTTTTGGCCAAAAAAACCCATTATATACAGGATATAATACATGTGTATACTAGTAGTTTGGCTAAATTCGTTCTGTTCACACCCAGTTAGCCCAAATTGACGCTAGATCCTTTTGACCCATTTCCCCTCTCATCGACACTGGCCCAGACCCACTGTCATCCTGTTCATACCCAATTGTGAGACCGTGTCTCACTCAATCTCTCCTCTCTTCATCTAGCGTCTAATCGTCTCTCCATCTCTCGGCACTCAGCTAGCGCCTAGCAGCGGTGGGTGTCTGTGCCCCTAGTTCTGGTCTTCTAGAGGTGGCATAGGTGGCAAGGAGGGCTGGAGGCTGCGTAGGTGGCAGGAGCGCTGGAGGCCGAAGTGGCCATCGGCCAAGTAGGCACTACCGCACTACAGGCCTGCAGCACTAGGGCAGGTTCGTCCTTTCCGACCCGGCGACCCCCATGCTATAGAATCTAGATACGTAGATGGTAGATCTGCTCTACTTGTGTGCCCCTAGAGTTTGTAGTTTTGTACTTCCGAGTTAAGTGGATGATAGATCTATGGATGACTGAATGGATATCGATTTAGCATATGTTTCTTTTTTGTTTCACTTTCGGTGCTTACATCTTATTTAGATGTGGTGGATTACTAGATTTGGCTCAGTTATCTTTAAATTAGTGGTTATGCCTTATGAATTGAAATCCATGTTCTCCACATCTTTAAGTCTGAGTAGCTTATATCTATATGCCAAGTTTTTCAGAGGTGTGAGTTATTGAGCTTCATGTCATGCCTTTATCTAAACACTTTGCTGTGAATTTGTGAAATAAGATTCTTAGCAGCAGACAAATTATTGCTTATAAATTATTGAAATACATATTCTCCACCTCTTACCTGTGATTCTATGAACAAATAGCAAGTATTTCACAAGTGTGAACAAATCGTTTCAAGTCGATTTTCACTATCCTAATGTGAATAGTAAATATAGAGTTTCAGAAAAGACAATAGGGGCTAAGTGGAATTGCATATTAGTGGAACTAATTGTAATCTTTCAATCGGTTCCAAGGCACAAAGAATCGTCAATTAATTTCTGATTTTTTAATTATTTTTTTTGTTTCTTTATATTATTTGAGACGTTGTCTTTAGTATGAATATTTGTACTTTAATTTTCGCTATTATGGATTTTTATGTTTTTTGTTGGATAATATTTTTGTAACTTTGAATATCTATTTTAAAATTTCTAGGTCCGCCGCTGATACACACTGTTCTAATAGGGAAGGCTAAATTCAAAGAGAAGGCGTAACTAGGTAAAAGGTCGAGTCGTGGCGACCTCAAAACCAGTGCTTAATGGGAGGCAACTCAGTTTTCTTTCTATCTTTACTGTTCGTTTTGAGTCACTACTTTCTTTTTAGTTTTGTAGTTTTTCCTTGCTTGAATAAAAAGTGTGTCCGAGTACTAAGTTTCCTAGCATTGAATTATTTAGATTTGTGTGTCCAACATTTTTGCAAATAAACCTTAGAACCTTGATGTCCGTGATGAATAGAGCACACATTGTAAAATATTTAGTCATTTGGGGTATTATTGAAGCAATACGACCTGACGTACGATCCACTAGCCTGTACTGGTTGGCCCATGCATACCGGTTACTGTTCACCGAAGAAAAATGTGAGTTGAGACCAGGCAGTTTTTTGACCTGCTGTATGGTTGATTGGCCCGTACCGGTCACCGCTGGTGGTTACTATAGCGATCAGTGAGTATTAGCGTTTAGAGACCAAGCCGTTTTCAACCTAGCATACGATCGACTAGGCTGTACTAGTCGCCCGTACAGTCGCATCACGTGCGAGAAAATCCCAAGAGGTTTTCGTTCTCGGGTACGGCCTAGCCACCCATCCTAGGTTATAAAATCAGTTTTAAATTTTATATCAGGACGTCCGGTAGAATGGTAGCACCGATTTTTAAAAATTTTGGTATTTTTTGGACTAAAATATTTAAATAAAATTTAATCAAAACCGATGTAAATCGGATAAACATCATAATAAATCGGATGCACTTGAAGTAAAACGAAATATTTAAAACTAATTTATACTCTAACCAGAAATATCCAATAAAACCAATTTTCATAACCTTTGGCCGTACCGCTAGCCCATATCACCTCCAGTCGCCATAAGACAAATCCACACCCCCCAACTTGAGTCCATTTTTCTCATCCAAAACCGTAATTTCTCTCTAGCACCCCCAAACCGAAAACCCTAGCCCCGAAATTCGAATCCTCTCCGTCTTTCTTCTATTCTTCAATCAAAACCTTTTCTACGGTGAGTTGCAAGCCCCCTCCCCCATCATCAGCCTTTATTTGGGTCGATTTGGCGGTAGTTTGGGCACGCTGTCAAGATTCTGGGAACTAATCTAGTATTGCAATACGATTGTAGCCCAATTACTTCGATTCGATTCTTTTGTGGTGCCTTTCTATTGATGTAGGAAGGGTCGCCCATCAAGAACTTGAAATGGAACGAAATAACTCACTCGTTCCCATGGCATGATGGCAAGTCGTAAGAACATCTTCAAGCACAAATGAGATGGTTCGAGTTCATAACGGCCAAACATCAAGAAGACACTAAAAAGCAAAGGGTCAATCTTTTCCCGGACAATAGGGAACATCGTGATGTGCCTTATTTGTCTCCGTGAGATGAAACCTACTTGTTGGCATGATGTTTCTTGATGAACTACGAACTTCTTAATGATTTCAATTACTTAGTTTCTAAAGCCGGCATGGAACATTTTGCTATGTTTCACTCTAGTATTATGCCACTTTAACCGGTGAGTTTCTTGCCCCGTTCTATGATTCTATTGGTGAAAACGAGGGTGGAGCTTCCAATTTAATTCAATTTGAAATGAAGGGTGAACACAGATCTTTATATTTGGAGGAATTATGTTGTATATTTCAATTTCGTAACTGTGGGGGTAGAGTTCCTCATGTTGAAATTTTGCGTCGCCAAGGAAATACTTGGGTTAACATTGCAAATTCCAATGATATTAATTTAGGAAGAAAGCTTCATTGATTCAAATGACTGCTATTCGTTATCTTTGGTACAGGTGATGTTGGTGCTATGACTATTTCTCATATGCTTGCTGTAAATTGTGCTTTATTTTCAAATGAGGATGGCAATGAATATAGGCTAACTTAGGAGATCTCATAGTCTATCATTTCCGCCAACAATCTAGAGCCACTGTTCATAGTGTGATAGTTATTGGTGGCATTGTTACTGTAATTGCATATGCATTAGGAGTATACCTCACTCATAATGTTGATGATACCTAGAGAGGCCTATTTTGATTGATGATAACATGCTTAGTAACATGCGCATGATTTATCCTGATGCTAATGAGCCGGGTAGGCCCATCAAATATTGCTCTGCTCTTGGTCAACAGAACAGGAGAGAGAAAATACCCTTCCCATAACATTTTTTTTGTGCGGGAACCACCATTTAGTGCGATGATAGAGTTATGGATATATGACTCCAACAAAGTTCAAATCCCGGTGCCCGTTTTCATGCACACGTGAGTGTTTCTTAGTAAGAACTTTGTAAAGTCCACTTTTGATCTCTTAACTTATGCCTCAAGTCTAATATATACCCTCAACTATCAAACCATTCACTTTATACCCATCGACTATCGAAACCAGATCAAATCACACCCTTGCCCTAAACCACCCCGGTTTCGAATAATGTGGTTGTCGTAGGGGTGGCCCCCACCTAAACCCAGCCAGTCTGCTAAGAGATTGTAAGGTCCAAAATGGGATGTGTGTAATGACACAAGTACCCCTGCGGGGGGATACATAAGTGTAAGGATATACTTGTAAAATACTCACCATGTGAATATATATATGGCTGCCTCGGGCATGGGTAAGGGCAAGCATTGTTCATCTGTCATCCCCACTACCACACTCTCACTTTACTGTTTGGTCTGTAACCACAACAGTTGGCGCCGTCCGTGGAGAAGACTGAGCAAGCTCTAAGATCTGAAGAAGGATGGGACCAAAGAAAGCTTCATCATCGGCAGCAAAGAAGAAGAGGAGTACGACGGAGGCGCTCATCAACGCCAGGGCTTCAACATCAGCTGCGGGTGCGGATGGCAACGCCAGCGCTGCGGTTGCAGACGTCGACACTCGTGGCACGACGGTCGACCCCATCGCTGGAGCGGCGGTCGGCACTGGCAGTACCGATCGGGTTGTTGGGAGGAGTGACGCCGATGCCCGCGCTGGCACGGCCACTGCCTCCACACCCGGCATGGGAGCGGCATGTGGCCCCGGCGGCAACGTCGGCAGTGTCGGCCTTGTCACCGACTCCAGAGTCCACCGCACCGGCGCGCCGAGTCGCTCCGGAGTGCAAGCCGTGGTCGTTGCCAACCCGACGGTGCATGCTGGCGCTTAGGCCGGTGCAACCATGTTGACGGTGGTGGAGAACGCCCTACAGACGGCTCTCGGCACGCTACAACGGGAGCTGGCGGACCTCCGCGGAGCCGTGCGGGAGATACAAGAGGCTCAGAGCCAAAAAAATCCCGCTGACAGCAGCGGCGGAGCCTACGCCAGAGCGAGCGGACAGTCGCAACACCCCTATATCCAGTCGCGTCCTGCTTCGGCATGTGGATCCGGAGTCCCCCCACTCCGCGGGCCTGCAGCAATTGGCGTGGCCGGAAGACTTCAAGTTCCCCACCACCATCGAGCCGTACAAAGGTGACACGGACCCCCGGGAGTTCGTGCGCATGTACGAGTGTAGGACCGAAATGGCAATAGAGGGGGGTGAATGGTGCCTTTAAAACTCCCCCTGTATTCTCACAAACTTTCTGCTTCGATAGCGATAGAAACTATGAGGTTAGGAAATTGGATGCTCTCAGGAAGCCAAAAGTTTGAAGAATAGCCGGATGAAAGCAGAGCAAAGAAACTCACTGTAAGCAGAATGTGACCGAGTGAATAGACTGTCCAATGTCAAGGATTCGATCACCAACACGTGGTCGATCGAACCGTCGGCCTATAGACAACTTGGCGCAGAACTAAAACAAACCGACTCAGAAGACAAGGCTGAAATGGACAGATCGAACGATCGATAAAATCAGCGCACTTGATTGCTAAGACAAAAATCCACACACTTGAAAACCTGTCACTGCGGATAACAAATCAGAGCAGTGAAACCAGATCGGAAACAGCCACTAACACAATTTTTTAGACCGGTCTGACCGGTGGTGAGATCCCGGTCAAACCGCCAAGATGCTGTTGGTCCGACTAGTAATAGCACCGTGACTCTTGATCGGAAGAAGAGAAGTTGCACTTGGACTCTTAAAACCGAAGACTGTAGAAACTGGACAGCGGACAGAAACTAAAAGCAGGGGAACAAAAATGAACAAAGAAAAAGAACAGAGAAACTGCAGAAATCAGAGAAACGGCCAAAAGTTAGCAGCCCTTCTCTGATTGAAAAACAGGTCTTAAGTTTACTCTCGGCTGGCACTTTTGTCGGCACAGTAAGAAAGAACAGGACTTCAATTTCAGTCTCGGCTGTTCAAAGAGCAGGACTGAAAACAGCAGCAAGATTGCGACAACAGAAGGTTCTGACAAAACTACCAAGAACAGCCTGCTGAAACGAAAATGATGGCTGATATTTTCTCTGGTGGCCAGTGCTTCTTTGGGAAAGCTAACAGAAAGAAGAAGCAAAAAGGAGAAAAGCAACAAAAAAAAGAAAAGGAAAAAGAAAACCGAAAGAAGATGCAGTCAGGAGTACAGAAATGTGTCCAACGATTGCTGCCCTTTTTGATCTAGAAAACTGGACTTTACCCCATATTTCAGACTTGGCTGAAGCAGAGATAACAAAGAGCTTGAAGTCTGAACTGAAGAACTGGAAGCTGAATAAGAAAACAACAGAATCCAAATGGCTTGAGATTTTTAACTCTTTTCAACAAAAACTTCTTGAATACTACAAGGAATAGCCTTTAGGTCGAGAAAACACAGAGTTGCACTAAAATGAGGCCTAGAAAACTGAAGCTTAGGAATCCTCTGCATACCGAAATATTAAACCCTAGCAAAAGCAAAAACAGAGGAAATTTTCAACAAATGAACTCTTGAAGAGAAGGCTGCAATTAAGAGTATGCTCTCAGGGATTTGCTAGCCAAATGTCTTTGAATATAATCCTAGTTCAGAGCAAAGAAATCGAGACTCCTTGAATCAAGAATTTAAATCAAAAGACAAGGAACAGAGAACCTGCCATACCCTTGACACATAAAGAATTAAACTGAAAAGAACAGAAACAAGAACAAGTAATCACATCAACAAAACACAGTTCTCATAGATTGAGACAAAGACATACATGATTACAGAAAGTTTCTCTACAGCCATCTCAACCCCGATTTCTCATCCAGGGGCAATTCACACCCAAAGAGGGAAAAGCAAGAACACACAGACAATGAAAACAGAAACCCCTGCTGCTGCCCAGCCAACTACTCTCACTGAAGAAAGGGCTTCACGTAGGAGGAGGGAAAGAAAACAAAAACCCTAACTCTCTCAAGCCTACCCCTCTCCTTTTATAGGCTCTACTAACGGGTTTACAACTCACTTTTACCCGTTATCTGCAACTACTCTGCGCTTTACCCGTTGTCTCGAACCGAACCCGCTTCCTCAAGCCTGAGTCAATTTTACTGAATTGCCCCTCACGCTCCTTCCCGGAAGCTTCCTCATTTCTTGCTGTCCACGCCTTGCAACCACTTCGAGTCCTCGCCGTCTTTGGCACATCCCGACCGCTCCGACCTCAGCATCACCTACACCTAGTCCGGTCATACCGTGCCTCGCTACGACTCCGCCTCAAAGTCCTGCAGCCATCATAGACAAGAAAACACATCACATAGCACCGCTCGAGATACAGATAACACAAAGTTGTATTAGAAGTAAATACTCACACCCAAAATAGCCTAACGACCGGTCGAAAAGAAAACATGTGTCCTAAGCATGTCCGACCGCGTTCGACCAGGTCCGACCATAGTCGACTACACCATGCAACGACTTGGCTCGAACCACTCAAACCAAACTCAAATTTTCCAGAACACGTGTCAATTACTCATCACACACACGGGGTCACCTTCACATGATCTCTCAATTTTCCCCTTGATGAGTATATTGACAAACACAGAAAAAGCATAAACTTGAGTTTGTTTGAAAAAGAGAGTCAAACATGGTCTAAAAGAAAGGCAAAGAGGAATCAAGACCATGTTGACAAAAGAGAACACTGGAGCAAAAATAGAAAGAGCAAATTATTCTCCAAAGCTCCAGAAAGTTCCCAAATGGCTTTTTCTCCGCTATTCTCCCCCTTTTGGCAATAAAATCATCAAGATGCAAGGAAAAGAATAGAACATGAGTATGGATGAAATGCCTGAATTTTATTTATTTGAAGCATAATGAGCCGTGAAGATTATCCAAAATGACCATATGAGTATTACACCAAGCCATAACACATAAGAATGCTATCAAGATCATGACAGGATATGTATAATCAAGCTAAACCAAATAAGTCATAATCTGAGAATTAATCGAATTTCTTAGCATGTCACGTTATCCATGATTATAGTCTAGCTAAAGGTATCAAAGGATGATGCAAGCCATGTCAATATTCTAAGTGGAACCAAGAAGCTAGTATTGAGTCAATTTAGAGTGCTACAAGTTCAAGAATGGGACATTTGTTCACGTACTTGTAAGTTTTGTAATTATAGCAAATTGAGCACATTTGACATGATTTTTCTTTTAGAAGCTCATGGTTGTTTCCAACCAAGATTTTTGTTTAGTCATGTGCTAGATCTCAAGCCTTATGCGACCACTCCAAGCGAGAAGCTTAAGAAGATGATCTTGGTCAACAAAACTCCCACTGAGTTCATACCTAGTGCAATGGCAAATAGTCTCATGAGAAAGAATTAGTGAGATCAGTTTTTTCGCACAAAAGAGATCTTTTTGCTTTTGCTGAAATAAGTACAAGAACAAAAAGTTAATGAAAAACTCATGCTTCATAAAGGAACTAACATATCTCAATCTAAAACTCAATAGAGATTCAAGACTCAACTCAGCCTATTTGACATGGCATGAATCATAAACGGATAACTAAAGACAGACTAGTCTCAAGAGCTAACATGACATGATTTAATTCAAGTTGTGCATTTTTAATCAACTTATCATTGCAAAGACTGAACTACACATAGGAAGTCATGATAAATCTAACAAGTAAGCACAGATCATGGCAAGGTGTAATGCGTTGTAAACATGTCATCAACGGATAATAATCAAGGCTCTATGTAGTTATATTACAATGCAAAAATGTTGAAATGAAATGCAACAAAATCCAGCTACCCCTCAACATGTGATGTACTTTTAGTTCAAGTTGAGTTATGCCACCATTAAGATCTAGAAACTCCCAAACGAACTCCCCCTGAACCAAAGCAATAAAACAAGAAGTTGGCAATGAAATCAGAAAAGGCAGTCCTTAAAGCATAGACAAGATATAGATGATACTATGACCTAGACTGACTCTCATCTACCCCATATGACACTAGGACTATCAGCTGGTCATCTAACATACTAAGGAGCAAACACGTTCTCTGTCTACCCAAGGGTGGCCCAACCCTTGCTAGAACCTATAAGAAGTGAGTGAGCTCAACCTAGTGAGAAGAGAAACAGCTAATAAGCAGCATCCTAGAATCACAAGATGAGAGGAAGAATTCTAAACAACTAGACGAGAGAAACACTCTAATCTATGTTAGGTGGACTAACCCAATGCACCCGCATGCAATGCAACAGAAAGGAGTAAGGGCATAATAAACAAGATAAAGCATGAAGCACAAAACTCCCCCTCACAACAATCCATAAGGACAAACCACCCCAAGCTCTCCCCGCAAGGCTGAAAACCTAGAGCTATCCAAGGCTTGGTAAAGATATCAGCCAACTGGTGGTCACTCTCCACAAACTGGAGCACTATGTCACTACCCTTCTCCACATGGTCTCTAAGGAAGTGATATCCGGTATCAATGTGCTTGGTCCGGAGTGCTGCACTGGGTTCTTGGCAATATTGATGGCAGAAGTGTTATCACAAAAGAGTGGAACACTGTCTATAACTAACCTAAAGTCGCACACAGTCGAAGCCATCCAAAGTACCTGGCTGCAGCAACTGACTGCAGCAACGTACTCGGCCTCTGCGGTGGATTGTGCAACACCGGACTGCTTCCTAGAAGACCAAGAAACAAGAGAAGTGCCAATGAATTGGCAGGTGCCAGGAGTGCTCTTCTGAAGGATCGAAAATGACAACAGAGGGGGGTAATGGTGCCTTTAAAACTTGCCCCTAGTATCCACACAATTTTCTTCTCCGATAGCTATAGAAGCTATGAAGCAAGAAGTTCGCTCACTAGAAGCCGAGAACCATTTTGCTGATTGACCAAAGATACTCACAGAAGAGGCAAACCAACATAAGCGAGCATACTGAAAAATTTGTTTGAGACAAAGAACTTGATCTCCAAATTTAAATGATCTAGAACACACTACAGAGTGACTGAAATTTGGCAAAACAGTGAATACTTTGCTAAAAGACAAAGAAGACACTACTGCAAAGCTAGCCGAAACCCAATAGAAGGACAAAAAGAAATCAGAGGAAAAACAGGAAACTAGACCTCTGCTCAAAACAGAGAAGACCATCTACAAAATGAACTTGACAAAAGACTGAAATGTTCAGCTGAAAGCAGAACATATGCAGACCAATTTGAAGACAAGTGTTGCGGCTGCACTTAACTAAAAACTGTAAGAATTGCTCAAAACTGAAGCTGATTTGAGGCTGAAAACAAACTATTCGGTAGGATTAAAACAGAGATGAAGTAATTCAGAAAGCAGCAACTGAAACTCAGTGAAGAGCAGCAGGGAACACAGACCTGAAAAAATAGAAAAACACTCTGCTGCTGAATGCTGCTACTGGCCGAAAAGATGGACTGCACAGGAACTAAATGCAGTAGCTGCAGCAGGGAAGAGAGAAGAGCAGTTCGGCTGAAATGCATTTGGTTAAGCAGAGGACTCAAAAACCGACAACAGGAGTTGTTGTTGATTTCAGTTTTTTGATTTTTAAATGCAGATTAAAATAGACAGCATTCTGATCTCTGAATTTGCTGCTGGCCGAAAAACTCAAAAACTGATTACTGCAGATGGAGGATTGCTTGCTGCCGACTGAACAAAGCAATGCCCAGTATTTTCATACGGCTGCCAAAAATCATGAAATTCTTTGATTTAAGTTGCTCTTCTCCTAACAAAAAAGAGAGACTACAAACCAAATAGCAAGAGGACCTCAGGGGAAAAGGAAATGCGGACTTAGAATAAATATAAAGAGAGATTACTGTTTTTGCCAAATGAAACAGCAGGAAGGGATAAAAACTAAATAGCTCATCCAACTCAAATCCTTTGCTCAAGAAACTTTGAAATCAGAATGGAGATGTTCTCTCAACTAGAAATCACAACCCACAACAGTTCTCATCAAGAGTATCAAGCAAACCATACTTCCCCTGACATCTAACCCTAGAAAATTGCAACAGAGGAAATGCAGCCCATGAATGAAAATGAGAGATTTTTGATTCTATCATTTGGCTCTTTGGGAATTAATTGACCAGATGGTCTTGAGACTAGATCCCATCACAGAGCCAGAAATCAAAAAACTATTCTCTCAAGAGCTCACCTCAAATAAAATTGAAGCAGAAAGATGACAGAACTAAAAACCATTACGGAGAGGGAGAGACAAGACTAAAACTCTCAGGTAACTTCATTTCCATGAATGATTACAAGAGATAAATGATTACATCTGCCCCATACACAATTGGAAATAGCAAGAACACTCACTACATGCTTGCTCACTTGAGAAGCACACACACGCAGAGAACACACAGAGCACACACACTCCCTCTGCTCAGCTCAAGCTCATTTCTTATCTTGCTCTGCCTCCACCTCTCCACATATGAAGGCAAGACCTCACCCACAAGTGGCAAAATAAGAAATGTCATACATACCTCACTTTCCACCTCTCAACCACATGAGGCAAGAAAGTCAAACCACAAAAGAGAGGGAACCAGGATGGAGGGAAAAACACCCATTTCACTCCAAAACCCTAACCTCTCTACTCTCATCCACTAACGGGTCTCCAACCCATTATCCTCAACCAAATCCGCTTCCGTTTTGCAGCCTCGCGCATTTCACCGAAATGCCCCTGCCGCAACTTCCTGGAAGCTTCCTGTCGTTGCACGATTGCACCCGGCATCCTGACCGTCTGGACCTCAGCTCCTGCCTAAGCCTAGTCCCGATCCTCCTCGCCATCGCCCGTCGTGTCCATCACCGGTAGCTCCAGCTCTGGTTCCTCGTCTCCCGACTCGCAACCACCTCAGCAGACTCGATCATCTATGACGTCTCCGACCATCTGGACCTCGATACCTTCTGTGCCTAGTCCCGGTTCTCCACGCCTCACCATGACCTAGCTCCGAAGTCCTGCAGTCACACAGACAAGCAAACCGTCACATAGCACCGCACGAAACAGTATAAACAACATTAGCATTAACAACAGGTACTCAAGCATGAAATACCCAATCGACCAATCGAGAAGGAAAACAAGTGTCCTAAGCACTCCCGACGGCGATCGACCAAGTCCAACCGAACCGGACCGCGCCATGCACCGACTATGCGCGAACCGACCAAACCAAACTCAAACTTTCCCGAAATTGAGTATCACAAACATGGGGACACCTCCACATGGTCTATCATATTCCTATCTATCCTACAGCCAGCAAAGTTTGTGTCCAAATAGGCTCTGAGGGAAAGACAGGATGAAGAAGAGTATCAGATACCATAGTCTATGGTAGCTCGAAGGTACCGAAGGATGCGCTTCACCGCCTGGCGGTGAGATACACGAGGAGAAGCCTGAAATCGAGCACATAGACACACAGAGAAGTGTATATCCGGTCTCGAGGTAGTGAAGTACAAGAGGGAGCCAATCATGCTGCGATACTCCTTCTGATCAACTGGCTCACCGTCCGCATCTGGGTCGAGTGAAGCTGATGAAGCCATAGGAGTGGAAACCGGCTTACCATCACTCATATCAAAGCGTTTCAGGAGGTCTCGAGTGTACTTGCCCTGATGTAAGAAGGTACCCTCCCGAGTCTACTTGATCTGAAAGCCAAGAAAGAAGCTCAACTCGCCCATCATGCTCATCTCAAACTCTAAGCTCATGACATCGGAGAAATGAGAGACAAGAGCATGAGAGGAGCCACAAAAGATGATATCATCCACATAGATCTGGACGAGTAGAAGGTCATTACCATGCCTGCGAATGAACAAGGTCTTATCTACCTTACCTATCTCAAACCCATGACTCAACAGATAGGACTTAAGCCTCTCATACCAAGCTCTAGGGGCTTGCTTAAGTCCATACAAGGCTTTGGAAAGCTTATAGACATGGTTTGTGTATTTGGGGTTCTCGAAACCTGGAGGTTGCCTGACATATACTTCTTCCTCAATAAACCCATTGAGGAAGGCACTCTTGACATCCATCTGGTAAAGCTTGAAGCCCTTAGATGCCGCGAATGCAAGCAAGATCCTAATGGCCTCTAGCCTAGCTACAGGGGCAAAGGTCTCCTCAAAATCTAGACCCTCAACCTGGGAGAATCCCTGAGCTCCTAACCTAGCCTTGTTTCGAATGACTACCCCATCCTCACTCTACTTGTTTTTTAATACTCACTTAGTACCAATGACATTATGACCTCTAGGGGGCTCAACAAGTGACCAAACCTTGTTTCTCTCAAAGTTCTCTAACTCCTCATGGATGATATTGACCCAAGACTCATCAGAAAGAGTATGACTAACATCCTTGGGCTCAAAAGAGGCAACAAAGGCAGAGTGGAGACAGAAGTGAGACATGTCGGATTTTCAGCGTGTGACGCGCTCAAAAAGATCTTCTATAATCTGCTCTGAAGGATGGTCTTTTTGGATATGACAGGGAGGTCCTGGATGAGAAGAAGTGGCATCTACCTCATGAGCTGACAAGGTAGTAGCAAAGCCACTAGCTCCTGAAGATGTGGAAGAAATGGGCTGATCTCCTCGAGGTGCGGTGGTAGAAGCAGGCACCTCAAGGGGAGGAGGAACTGGATCAGGTAAGTCACCTTCATCCCCATCCTCCTCATCATCCACAAAGATGGGCTCAGACTGCTCTACAAAACCTGAGATATCAGGCATAGTCCTCGGACTGGCCTCATTGAAAGTCACCTCACAGGTTTCTACCATTTTGCTAGACTCGCAGTTCCAGACCATATACGCCCGCGATGAAGTCGAGTAGCCCAGAAAAATCCAATCACAAAATCGTGACTCAAACTTATCTAGGTTCCTAGACTTTAGAATGAAGCACTTGCAACCAAACACGCGAAAATGAGAGACACTGAGCTTTCGCCCGTATCTCAACTCATAAGAAGTGCGATGCAAGTGTGCCCTCAGAAAAACTCTGTTTGATACATGGCACGCGGTGGCAATCGCCTCAGCCCAAAACTTCCTAGGTGTAGAGTACTCATCAAGCATCGTCCTGGCCATCTCGACCAAGGTACGGTTCTTCCTCCACGACGCCATTTTGCTGAGGGACGTGCGAAGAAGAGAATTGGTGCTCTACACCTGTCTCATCGCAAAACCTCTCAAAGTAGGAATTCTTGAACTCCGTACCATTGTCACTGCGGATCGCTCGTAAGGCACCCGGGAGCTCAATAGAAAGCCTACTAAACAAACCCTGAAAATGGGTAAATGTCTCATGCTTCGAGGCTAAGAAAAACACCCAAGAGTACCTCGAGAAGTCATCGACCATGACAAGAACATACCACTTCCCTCCTGCTGACTACACTCGAGCTGGACCAACCGTGTCTATGTGGAGCAGCTGTCCTGGTGCATCGGTCATAGTCACTGTGAAAGAGAGAGGTGCAAGAAGAGCAGGGGGAAGAGGAGACAGCAGTAGGAGAAGAAGAAGAGCCAATTGCAGAAGAAGGAATGGCATGTGCACGCACAGCCGCCTCAACTTTGAGGTCTTCGCAAGAAACAGGAGGGACAGTGCTACTTCTAGAAGTTTGGTCCTCGTGCCTAAGTGTCTCTACCACTTCCTTGGGCTTCTCCCCCACCGAAGCAATCACATCACAATCAGTTGGTGGCTTCACTAGAAGGTCCTTAGTTAGCTTCACATATTTTTCATTCAAAGCAATCAAATCAGATTTTAGTTTTTCATAATTATTGCATGGTGAGCTAACAGGGTCCTTAGAAGCATATTGAGCCATTTTCTTGTTATGATCAACCATTTCTTGAAATTGCTTGGAAACAGACTCAAGCTCAAAGGTTAATTTGGGACCGTTAGTACACGAAACAATAGGCTCAAGCAAGGAAACATGCAACTCAAAAATTTTATGATATGCCCTTTTTAAGTTCATTTTCAAGTTATTATAATTTTTACAAGTCTCAGGCAGATCAAGAAGCATAGTGTAAAGACCTCTAAAAGCATTGTCCTTATCCTCACATGAGGTGCAAGAAGTAGTCTCAACAGTAGTAGATGAAAGAGCAGCTACCCTACTCATCTCTAACTCAACAAGCAGACTAACATTCTCCATCTTAATCATGTCAAGCTCAGTAGTCACACTATCATGAGAGGTCCTTAGTTTCTCCATATCACTAAGCAGAGAAGAACACATGTGACGGGAGGGAGCAGATATAAGTGAAGTAAGTTCTCATGACAGTCTATCTACTTCCTTCTCAAGATCCACAACCCTAGCTCTAGATCTAGCATAAAATTTTCCTAGCTTCAGAAATGCATCATTAAGCTGGTCATATGAGGGACATACCTCATCGGAGTCGCTGTAGAGCTCACTGTCACTGACATCGCCCTCATGGGCCATGAAGCACATGCCGATGAAGTCGTCGCCGTCCTTGGGATCTTGATCATCCTTGCCGTCGTCATCACTCCACCCCTCCATGTCGCTGAAGTCAATGTCGTCGAAGGTGGTGAGGACGCGGTGGAATAGCTTCTTGGCTTTGCTAAGGTTGCAGAACTTTTTCTTGCCTTGGACATGAGCTGGGGACTTTTTGTTGCGGTTCTTGTCGATGTAGTCGTTCTTGCTCACACCGCCGTAGTCGCCCTTGCCCTTCTCCAGCTTGGGGCAATTCGCCCGAATGTGGTTGGGGCTCTTTCTGTCCCTCACTCTCTTGTATGCATGGGAGAACTTTCTAGTTAGAAGGGCTAATTGATCATCGGTTACTTCACAAAGAGCAGCTAGGGAGAAACCAGTAGCATTATCAGAGAAAACACCAGAAGCAGGACTGGGATCGGTGACTAAGGCCATCGACTGCGACTTCGACCTACGAGAGACTATGTTAATCTCGTGAGCCTTGAGGCGTGAGTACAACGCATCAAGAGTCAGGGTTGAGAGATCGGTCGTGTCCTTGATGGTGGTCACCTTCATCTCCCAAACACGCAAATCCAGAGCCGCAAGCATCTGTCGAGCGTTGTCTGAGTCGGGATATGTGAGACCGGCCGCTCGGAGGTTGCTCAAGATCTTGTGGAATCTCGCAAAGCACTCATCGAGGGACTCTCCAGCGAGCATTTCAAACTTGTTGTAATCTCGCTTGAACTGGTCCTGTTGTACCATCTTAATCTGAGTGGTTCCCTCATAGTAAGCATCGAGGGTCACCCAGATGTCATAGGCCGACGTTAGATGAGAGATGCGATCGAACTCGCTTCGGCTCAAACCTTGGATTATGATGTTCCTTGGCTTAGCATTTGCCTCAACATCAGCCATGTTTCCAGCATTGATGTTCTCATCAGCAGGAACAACATAGTGCGTTTTCAACTTCCGTCATATTGCATAGCCCTGAGCCTGTATATAGGTCTCCATCCGACTCTTCTAGAAGGGATAATCGATCCCATCGAAGATCGGAGGCTTGGTGGAATACTTGTCCATTGCCATGGCTCAAGAGACCGGTTAAGATCTACGAGGAAGAGCTAACCGGCTCTGATACCAATTGTAGGACCGAAATGGCAACAGAGGGGGTGAATGGTGCCTTTAAAACTCCCCCTGTATTCTCACAAACTTTCTGCTTCGATAGCTATAGAAACTATGAGGCGAGGAAAATGGATGCTCTCAAGAAGCCAAAAGTTTGAAGAACAGCCGGATGAAAACAGAGCAAAGAAACTCACTGTAAGCAGAATGCAACCGAGTGAATAGACTGTCCAATGTCAAGGATTCGATCACTAACACGTGGTCGATCGAACCGTCGGCCTGTAGACAACTTGGCGCAGAACTGAAACAAACCGACTCAGAAGACAAGGTTGAAATGGACAGATCGAACGATCGATAAAATCAGCGCGCTTGATTGCTAAGACAAAAATCCTCACACTTGAAAACCTGTCACTGCAGATAACAAATCAAAGCAGTGAAACCAGATCGGAAACAACCACTAACACAATTTTTTAGGCCGGTCTGACCGCTGGTGAGATCCCGGTCAGACCGCCAAGATGCTGTTGGTCGGACTAGTAATAGCACCGTGACTCTTGATCGGAAGAAGGGAAGTTGCAGTTTGACTCTTAAAATCGAAGACTGTAGAAACTGGACAGCGGACAAAAACTGAAAACAGGGGAACAAAACTGAACAAAGAAAAAGAACAGAGAAACTGCAGAAACTAGAGAAACGGCCAAAAGTTAGCTGCCCTTCTCTGATTGAAAACTAGGTCTTAAGTTTACTCTCGGCTGGCACTTTTGTCGGCATAGTAAGAAAGAACAGGACTTCAATTTCAATCTCGGCTGTTCAAAGAGCAGGACTGAAAACGGCAGCAAGATTGTCGACAACAGAAGGTTCTAACGAAACTACCGAGAACAGCCTGCAGAAACGAAAATGATGGCTGATCTCTTCACGGGTGGCCAGTGCTTCTTTGGCAAAGCTAACAGAAAGAAAAAGCAAAAAGGAGAAAAGCAAGAAGAAAAGAAAAGGAAAAAGAAAACCAATAGGAGATGTAGTCAGGAGTACAGAAATGTGTCCAACCGATTGCTGCCCTTTTTGATCAAGAAAACTAGACTTTACCCTATATTTCAGACTTGGCTGAAGCAGAGATAACAAAGAGCCTGAAGTCTGAACCGAAGAACTAGAAGCTGAATAAGAAAAAAAACAGAATCCAAATGGCTTGAGATTTTTAACTCTTTTCAACAAGAACTTCTTGAATACTATAGGGAATAGCCTTTAGGTCGAGAAAACACAGAGTTACACTAAAATGAGGCCTAGAAAACAGAAGCTCAGGAATCCTCTGCATACCGAAATAGTACACCCTAGCAAAAGCAAAAACAAAGGAAATTTTCAACAAATGAACTCTTGAAGAGAAGGCTGCAATTAAGAGTATGCTCTTAGGGATTTGCTACCCAAATGGCTTTGAGTATAATCCTAGTTCAAAGAAAAGAAATCGAGACTCCTTGAATCAAGAATTTAAATCAAAAGACAAGGAACAGAGAACCTGTCATACCCTTGACACATAAAGAACTAAACTGAAAAGAACAGAAACAAGAACAAGTAATCACATCAGCAAAACACAGTTCTCATAGATTGAGATAGAGACATACATGATTATAGAAAGTTTCTCTATAGCCATCTCAACCCCGATGTCTCATCCAGGGGCAACTCACACCTAAAGAGGGAAAAGAAAGAACACACAGACAATGAAAACAGAAACCCCTGCTGCTGCCCAGCCAACTACTCTTACTGAAGAAAGAGCTTCACGCAGGAGGAGGGAAAGAAAACAAAAACCCTAACTCAAGCCTACCCCTCTCCTTTTATAGCCTCTACTAACGGGTTTACAACTCACTTTTACCCGTTAGCTGCAACTACTCTGCGCTTTACCCGTTGTCTCGATCCGAACCCGCTTCCTCAAGCCTATGTCAATTTTACCGAATTGCTCCTCGCGCTCTTTGGCACATCCCGACCACTCCGATTTCAGCACCACCTGCGCCTAGTCCGGTCATCCCGTGCCTCGCCAGGGCTCCGCCTCAAAGTCCTGCAGCCATCACAGACAAGAAAACACATCACATAGCATCGCTCGAGATACAGATAACACAAAGTTGTATTAGAAGTAAATACTCACACCCAAAATAACCCAACGACCGGTCAAAAAGAAAACAAGCATCCTAAGCACGTTCGACCGCGTTCGACCAGGTCCGACCATAGTCGACAACACCATGCAACGACTTGGCTCGAACCACTCAAACCAAACTCAAACTTTCCAGAACACGTGTCAATTACTCATCACGCACACGGGGTCACCTCCACATGGTCTCTCAATCTCCCCCTTGATGTGTATATTGACAAACACAGAAAAAGCATAAAGTTGAGTTTGTTTGAAAAAGAGAGTCAAACATGGTCTAAAAGAAAGGCAAAGAGGAATCAAGACCATGTTGACAAAAGACAACACTGGAGCAAAAACAGAAAGAGCAAATTGTTCTCCAAAGCTCCAGAAAGTTCCCAAATGGCTTTTTCTCCGCTATTCTCCCCTTTTGGCAATAAAACCATCAAGATGCAAGGAAAAGAATAGAACATGAGTATGGATGGAATGCCTAAATTTTATTCATTTGAAGCATAATGAGCCATGAAGATTATCCAAAATGACCATATGAATATTACACCAAGTCATAACACATAAGAATGCTATCAAGATCATGACAGGATATGTATAATCAAGCTAAACCAAATAAGTCATAATCTAAGAATTAATCGAATTTCTTAGCATGTCACGTTATCCATGATTATAGTCTAGCTAAAGGTGTCAAAGGATGATGCAAGCCATGTCAATATTCTTAGTGGAACCAAGAAGCTAGTATTGAGTCAATTTAGAGTGCTACAAGTTCAAGAATGGGACATTTGTTCAAGTACTTGTAAGTTTTGTAATTATAGCAAATTGAGCACATTTGACAAGATTTTTCTTTTAGAAGCTCATGGTTGTTTCCAACCAAAATTTTTTGTTTAGTCATGTGCTAGATCTCAAGCCTTATGCGACCACTCCAAGCGAGAAGCTTAAGAAGATGATCTTGGTCAACCAAAACTCCCCCTGAGTTCATGCCTAGTGCAATGGCAAGCAGTCTCATGAGAAAGAATTGATTAGATCAATTTTTTCGCACAAAAGAGATCTTTTTGCTTTTGCTGAAATTAGTACAAGAACAAAGAGTTAATGAAAAACTCATGCTTCATAAAGAAATTAGCATAGCTCAATCTAAAACTCAATAGAGATTTAAGACTCAACTCAGCCTATTTGACATGACATGAATCATAAACGGATAACTAAAGACAAACTAGTCTTAAGAGCTAACATGACATGATTTAATTCTAATTGTGCATTTTTAATCAACTTATCACGGCAAAGACTGAACTACATATAGGAAGTCATGATAAATCTAGCAAGTAAGCACAGATCATGGCAAGATGTAATGCGTTGTAAACGTGTCATAAATGGATAATAATCAAGGCTCTATGTAGTTATATTACAATGCAAAAATGTTGAAATGAAATGCAAGAAAATCTAGCCCCCCCCTCAACATGTGATGTACTTTTAGTTCAAGTTGAGTTATGCCACCATTAAGATCTAGAAACTCCCAAATGAACTCTCCCTGAACCAAAGCAATAAAACCAGAAGCTGGCAATCAAATCAGAAAAGACAGTCCTTAAAGCATAGACAAGATATAGATGATACTATGACTCAGACTGACTCTCATCTACCCCATATGATACTAGGACTATCAGCTGGTCATCTAACATACTAAGGAGCAAACACGT
Source organism: Dendrocalamus sinicus (assembly GCA_036346575.1). Lineage (NCBI taxonomy): Eukaryota > Viridiplantae > Streptophyta > Magnoliopsida > Poales > Poaceae > Dendrocalamus > Dendrocalamus sinicus. The sequence continues at coordinate 13,099,142 of CM070651.1, read as the reverse complement.
TCCCTGTCTACCCAAGGGTGGCCCAACTCTTGCTAGAACCTATAAGAAGTAAGTGAGCTTAACCTAGTGAGAAGAGAAACAGCTAATAAGCAGCATCCTAGAATCACAAGATGAGAGAAAAAAGTCTAAACAACTAGACGAGAGAAACATTCTAATCTATGCTACGAGTACTAACCCAAATGCACTCGCATGCAATGCAACAGAAAGGAGTAAGAGCATAATAAACAGGATAAATCATGAAGCGTAAAACTCCCCCTCACAACAGTTCATAAGGACAACCACCCCAAGCTCTCCCCGTAAGGCTGAAAACCTAGAGCTATCCAAAGGCTTGGTAAAGATATCAGCCAACTGGTGGTCACTCTCCACAAACTGGAGCACTATATCACCCTTCTCTAAGGAAGTGATATCTGATATCAATATGCTTGGTCCAGGATCCAGGGCCTCCGCCCAGGGCCGTTGGCCGAGTACAATGTGCGCAAGCCAATCAAGACGGCCACTAAGCTCTTCGACAAGATGGAAGAGTGCGCGAGGGCGGAGGAGGACGCCCGGTGGCGCAAAGGCGACGACTCCGACACTAATCAAGCAGAGGACTCGTCGAAAAGCGCCGCCAAGTGCAAGCAGGAGTCCTCAAAGGACGTCTCCGAGCATAAGGACACCTCCAATTGTAAGCAGCATTCGTGGAGTGACAAGCCCAAGCGCAACCAACGTAGATCCCAGATGGCCCGCTATGTCTTCGACATCGAAGGTGGCTCTGAGGACAGCGTCCCCACCGGTCACAGACGAGGTCGCAAAGATTGGGGGCGAGGGCGCGGCAGGGGTCATGACATATAGACCCCGTGCAGAGCTAGAGCGCCAGGACTACAGCATGTGGTGTGAGGTGCATGGCCGTGGTGATCACTTCATGCGGATGTGCACCACCATAGCGGTGCTTCGTCAGAGCGTCACCAGGGATAGAGCCCTGGAAGTGGGGCCACCAGTGGTGGCCCACGTGCAGTAGCCTCAAGATGGCCCCCTGCGGATACAGGCCCCGGAGGGAGCCCAACGTCGGATCATAAATGTCATCTCCAGGGGTTCTTCGCTAGAGTTCTCCTCGGCATGGCAGCAGAAGGCTTATGCGCATAGGCTGCACCATGTGGCGGTGTACCTGGCACAGGAGCCGCCAGCCTAGGCGCAGCACGACATCACATTCACGCCTACCGATGCAAAGGGCATGGATTTCCCTTACCAGGATCCCCTAGTCATCCAGGCCACCATCGCAGGCTGCGATGTCAAGCGGGTCCTGGTCGACGGAGGCAGCTCCATCGATATCCTGTTCATTGCAGCCTTCGACCAGATGGGGATCCCCAGAAGCCGCTTAGGCCCCTCGGGAATCCCGCTGCAGGGATTCGAAGGGCAGCAGCTGAAAGCTTTGGGCCAGATACAGCTACAAGTCTCTTTCGGCCATGGTGACAACACGAGGAGCGAAGACGTCACCTTCGACGTTGTTGACATCCCGTACCCCTACAACGCCATATTGGGACGCTCGACCCTCAACTCCTTCGGAGCGGTCCCGCACCATGGCTTCCTATGCATGAAGCTTCCAGGCCCGCAGGGTGTCATCACCACCTTCGGCGATCAGGACATCGCCGAGTGCATAGAGCTTGGCGCCCAGGGCCCACACCGGAAGGTGCACGTGCCCACCGACACTCCCAAGGTAGATACGCCATCCGCCGCAGGGTGGATGCCCAAGCCCCGGCCGGACGGCACAATCAAGAGGGTGCCCCTGCACGCCGAAGGACAATGCGTGTCCATTGGCGAAGGCCTTCCCTCGGAAGTTGAGCAAGATCTACTCCGGCTGCTTTGGGACAACGCGGACATCTTCGCGTGGTCCCCAGACGACATCAAGGGCGTAGACCATGCCCTCATCGAACATACTTTAGCGGTTCACCCCGACGCCAAGCCGATTAGGCAAAGGCTCCGGCGAATGTCAATTGAGCGACAGCAAGCGGCCAAGGCAGAGGTAGCGAAGCTTGTCTAAGTCGGAGTCATCCGCGAGGTCCAGCACCCGGACTGGTTCACTAACCCAGTGTTGGTGAAGAAGGCCAGTGGAGCCTAGCGTACTTGTATTGATTTCACAGCACTCAACAAGGCGTGTTCGAAGGATAACTACCCGTTGCCGCACATAGATCAACTTGTGGATGCCACGGCAGGGTGCAAACTTATGAGTTTCCTCAATGCATATTCGGGCTACCACCAGATCCACATGGCCAAGGACGACGAGGACAAGACAAGCTTCATCATGCTAGTAGGGACATACTGCTTTGTCAGGATGTCCTTCGGCCTGAAGAACGCAGGTGCCACCTTCACTCACCTAGTCGCGCTCGCACTGGCCTCCTACTCGGGAGGAATGTCGAAGCTTATGTCGACGACGTTGTCGTGAAGACTAAGCAGCTCACCTCCCACAGTCAAGATCTTCAAGAGACCTTCGACAACCTCAAGCGAGTGGGCATCAAGCTCAACCCAGACAAGTGCGTCTTCGGCGTGCAAGCTAGCAAGCTCCTGGGTTTCCTGGTGTCCAAGCACGGCATCTAGGCGAACCTGGACAAGGTCGATGCGATCCTCGCCATGGAGCCGCCCAAGACGACGAGGGAGGTCTAGAGGCTTACGGAGGGCGCATGGCCGCGTTGAGCCACTTTCTGTCCAGGGCGGTTGAGCGGGGCCTGCCATTCTTTAAGGCTCTTCGTGGTTGCAACGGATTTCACTAGGACGATGACTGTGCAAAGGCTTTCGACGACCTCAAGAAGCACCTCGCTAGCCTTTCCACCTTAGTCGCCCCAGCACCAGAGGCTCCTGTCTTTCTCTACCTTGCCGCCATAGCGACAGTGGTCAGCGCAGTCCTCATCCTCGAGGAAGGTGCCCTTCAGCGACCCATGTACTTCGTCTCTAAGGCCCTTCAAGGCGCCAAGACACGGTGCACCGAACACAAGAAGCTGGCCTACTGTTGATTATTGCCTCGAGGAAACTCCGGCACTTTTCCTTGCTCACCCCATCCCTGTGCCATCCTCGTTCCCTCTGGCGGAGATGCTGCACAATAAGGAGTCCACGGGACGTATTGGCAAGTGGGCGACCGAGCTTGCACCGTTCTCCTTGACGTACGCCTCGCAAACGGCAATAAAATCTCAAGTCCTCACGGACTTCCTTGCGGAGTGGACTCTGACGGCTCAACACGTGCAACAACCAGAGGTCCAGGTGTGGACACTCAACACCGACGGGGCTTACGGCGCTCTGGGCGCTGTGGTCACTACGCCGAAGGGTCACCGCCTGCTCCACGAACAACACGGCTGAGTACGAGGTGTTGCTCTTGGCGCTCGTAGGGTCCTTGTCCTCACCGACTCGCGTCTGGTCGCGGGACACGTCGACAAATCCTACCAAGCCAAGGACCCCGAGTTGGCCAAGTATCTAGCGGTGGTGAGGGCGAAGGAGCACTACTTCTTCGGTGTCACGGTCAAGGCCATCCCTCACACAGATAATGAACAAGCCGACGTCCTCGCAAAGGTCGCCAGCCAGCAGCTCCCCCTCCCTAAGGGAGCATTCTACGAGGTCTTGCCTACGGAAGCCATCGCTCAAGACAACCGAGACACGGCCCTCGTCCATCAAATTGCCCAGCAGGGTGACTGGCGGGAGCCCATCTACGGCTTTTTGCAAGGCATAGCAGAGCCAGACGACCCTCTTGAGCTCCAATGTTTGCAGCACCACACCATATCCTTCCAGGTGATCGACGGTGTCCTCTACAAGAAGGGAGTTTGCGCCCCATTTTTACGATGCCTCTCGCATGACGAGGGTAAGCACCTCCTCGCGGAGATTCACATCGGGCTCTGTGGCTCGCATTCAGACAGGGCTTCTATTGGCCAACCACCATTACAGATGCACAAGACCTCGTGCGCCGGTGTCAAGGTTGCCAGTGGATGGGGCGAGTCATCCGCAGACCTCCGGCGAGCTTGCAACCCATCCCGCCGGTGTGGCCGTTGGCACGCTGGGGCATTGACGTCGTTGGACCACTCCCGCGCGCCCCGGGTGACCTTCGGTTTGTTGTGGTTGCCCTGGAGTACTTCTCTAGATGGCCCGAAGCGATAGCATTGGCTAAGGTCACCTTAGCTGTGCAACATTTTCTCTAGCAAAACGTCATTTGCCGCTTCAGAGTCCCGAGGGAGGTCACTGTCAACAACAGCTTGAAGTTCGACTTCGCACCGTTCAAAGCCTCCTGCGACCGCATAGCATCACACTTCGATACGCTTCCCTCGGGCACCCGCAATCCAACGGAGCAGTCCAGCGGGTGAATGAGAGCATCTCCACCGGAGTCAAGAAGCGCGTCGTCGGGTTGCCGAAGGGCAAGTGGCTAGATAAGCTCCATAGCATGCTCTGGTCCCTTCTCACGACGGTGACGCGCCCGATGGGGTTCACACTGTTCAAGCTCCTTTTCAGCGATGAAGTAGTCATGCCTGAAGAAATCAAGGTCGGCTCAAGGAGGGTCCTAGTCCAGGCCCCAGCGGAAGAGAGTGAGTTGTCTCTCGATCTTCTCGACGGGGATCGGGTGAGCGCCACCCAACATATCGTGAAGTACGCATGCCAGGTGGCACGCGCGCACGACCGCACCATATACTCACGTGAATTTTAGTCGGGAGACCTTGTCCTCAAAATGGTGCTTCACGCGGTGACGGTCAGCAAGCTGGAGTCCAAGTAGGAGGGCCCCTACATCGTCGCGGTGGCTTTGCAGCGCGGTGCATATCATCTCGCAACGTTGGAAGGCCAGTCTCTCCGCCACACATGGAATGCAGACAGGCTACGACGATATTATGTATGAGGCCGAAGGGATGCCCACAGCATGGCAGCACCCTGACCCTTGTAATCGCTCACCCAAACAAACGGGAGATCAATAAAGCCCATCATTTGAGAAACTAGTCTCATTCTGTGTAAAGACGCATGGAGGCGAGCCTCCGCGTGGACTCTACAGAGTATAAATAAGACACGCGGAGGTGAGCCTCCGCGTGCACTATACGGGGTATAAATTAGATGCGTGGAGGCAAGCATCCGCGCGCACTCTACGAAGTATAAATAAGACGCGTGGAGGCAAGCCTTCGCGCGCACTCTACGGAGTATAAATTTGACGCGCGGAGCCAAACCTCTGCGTGCACTCTTCAGAGTAGAAATAAGAACAAAATCGCGTGGCCAGTTGCTAGCTCTGCTGCCGCCACTTCGAAAGGTTGGGGATGGAGCGCTCGAGCATCTACTTCGGCTAGTCGCCAGCTCCACTATCGCCACTTCGAAAGGTTGGGGATGGAGCACTCAAGCGTCTACTTCGGCTAGCCACCAGCTCCGCTGCTGCCACTTCGAAAGGTTGGGGATGGAGCGCTTGAGCGTCTACTTAGGCTAGTCGCCAGCTCCGCTCCCGCCACTTTGAAAGGTTGGGGACGGAGCGCGTGAGTGTCTACTTCAGCTAGTCACCAGCTCCACTGCCGCCACTTCGAAAGGTTGGGGACGGAGCGCTCGGGCGTCTACTTCGGCTAGTCGCCAGCTCCGCTGCCACCACTTTGAAAGGTTGGGGACGGAGCACTCGGGTGTCTACTTCGACTAGCCGCTAGCTCCGCTGCCGCCACTTCGAAAGGTTGGGGACGGAGCACTCTGACGTCTACTTCATCTAGCCGCCAGCTCTGCTGCTGCCACTTCGAAAGGTTGGGGCGGAGCACTCGAGCGTCTACTTCATTGTGAGGTCTGTGCCTACGTGGCAGGGTCATTGGCCCTTCGTTCCTACCCTAGCTCATGCGTATCACGTACAGTGTGCTGAGGGCAAAGCCAGCAGAGGCCGCTTCGTGCCCAAAGTCCTACATGTTGGTCGAAGACAAGTGCAATTGCAACAACAACAAGGACGCGTACTCACTTCAACCAAGGTTTTTATTGCACTTATAAAATAATGATTACAGGGATGTTCGGTTAGTACATTGGGGAAGAACAACATTTACAAATGCCTTCGGGCGGTCAGGGTCACTCCTCGCCCGGCTCTTCTACCTTAACGTGCCCTCATGCCGATGTCTCCCCCTCCGACCTCCGAGCTCCCCAGAACTGCAACGCTCCTCTGCCCACCCCCAATGTCGAAGGTGTCGCCAGACCATAAGGTCCAAAACTAGCAGGCGCCCTCTGTCAAGCACCTGCCCGTAGTAGAATAGCACACATGATCAAAACACTTGGGCAATTTTCTCATTTCATTGATAAAAGAAGGGGCCAAGGGGCGCCAGTTTACATGGTAATGGATACAACACACACCTACACCTCTACACCCCTAAGTCTTCGGCATCACACCTGTGGGTCGACGCCTTGCCCCGCGCCAGTGGCGCCATCTTCGTCACGCCGCGGGACTTCGTCGAGCCATGCACCGAAGTCCCCTTCGTCGTGCAGTGTCTTGCGCAACGCCACCTTCACCGCGGCCTCCCCGATGTAGTCCCGGATCCGGTGGTGGAAGGCCTGGTCGGTATGGTGGATGGTGTGCATGGTGCCAGACATGACCCCAGCTCCTGCTGGCATCTCCAGCCGGGGGTTCGCCAGCTCGCCCACATGGTGGCAGCCCCGGTGGTGCAGGAGGGCGAAGGAAATCCATGACATCACCACGGAGCAGTGGGTGCCGAAGGACCTAGTGGCGTTGAGGGCGAGGCCAGACGCTTCCCCGATGCACCGAAGCATCCGTGGCAGGTCCTCGGGGCCAGAGCTGCACGGCGGCACGACCACAGACAGGTCTTCCAGGGCGCCCTCGAGAGCCTCCATCGTGTCCCACGAGGCCACCGAAGCGTCGCCCAGGGTCTGGTCCTTCTCCGCAAGTGACGCAGTTAGTTGGGCCTTCTCCCCCTCCAGCGCTGCAATCTACTGGAGTAGCCCGTCGCGTTCGGCGACGGCCGCTCGCTTCGCTTCCTCCACGAGCTCTCGGGCCTCTGCGATGGCATGCGCCCCCTCCGTCTCAAGGAGTTGGATGCGATCGTCCTTGGAGACGTTCGCCTCTTCGACTGCACAATGGCGGTCCTCCAACGCCCTTCGCTCATGCGCGCGAACCGCCTGCAGGGTGTGAGCAACGGCGAGGGCCTACACAACACAAGTGTCACTTCGGTCCTCAAACGTAAGCGTACGTACAAATTAATGCCACCAACAATTACCCGTATCTTCGAGGACTCAAGAACCCCCTCCGGCAGCTCCGAGCCACACGACGTAAGTGCCCGCCGGTCCAGCCTGGTGTCCACGCAGTCGGCGGTCGCCTGCAGAGCTCACAGCACCTCCAGCCCAGGGACAAAATCGGAGACGGTCAGAAGCCAAGTCTCTGAGCCGATGACCTCCATGGCGGTGGGGGTGACGTAACATCCGAGACAGGTGCGTCGAAGATCACGCGCCCACTGCCGTCGGTAGACCCTTGTCCGCGCCCTGGAGACCTTGTCTCAGTTGATGTCGATGAGGGGATCAACGAGCAGATTGGGGAAAGCTTCGCAAAGTCGTGGGGGGTAGAAAGAGTTTTGCCTACCTTCAGTATGGACTGGTGAAGTCCTTTCCGCCTCGAACTGAACCGCAGGGGCGCCACCTGTGTCTGGGGCAGCGGGGTCTTCTTCGGGCCGGACACACCCCCAACCCCAATCGCCACCGCAAATCCCTCCTTTGCCTTGGACAGCGACTGCGTCCGAGGGCGCTTCGCTCTCAGGGACTTGGGCGATGCGTCCTCGGCTTCTGCGGCCGGCGCGGGCGAGGAGGCTTCGCCCTCCTGGATGTCCGCACCTCACCCCTTCGTTGCGCCGCCCAAGGTCTCCTCGCTGGGAGCTGGGTGCTCCATCTCCGCCTGCAGGACCGAGTTGGCGTATTCTGCCAAGTCAGAGCGGGTGACCGCTGTGCCTTCGATTCTGATATGATGTGCGGGAGGAGCGATCGGCGGACAAGATATGGGAGCGGGGACTGGACCCTCCGCCACGGGGGGAAGCCTCCCCCTTGTCATCGCCGTCATGGAGGTGAGCTCAGCCTCTAGTCGGAGTGGCGCACTCTGGCACAGGAATGCCGAGAGCTTCGCACACCCTGTTTATCGGCCCCAACTTCGAAGACTTAAAATAATTGTTGGCAAATTCTCCCATATTTACCCATAGAATGCCAAGATTTAAATCAAAAGTTAGCTCATATTTATTTAAAACTTTCTCAAAATAACTAGAGCATCAGTAATCTTTTTCTTAGTATCCCAGTTAATCTCTCCCATCCATCCGTAGGTCTAGCCTAATCCATGAAATTTTGTTAATAAATGTAGATTAATTAAAGGGGCTATTGAATTAAAAATCGAGCCTTGGTGCCTTGCAATCAACTATGTCTAGCCATACTCCAATCTAAAGCGGAATGTTCTTGTAAATATCCCTTCGATGTCAATCTCTCTTTTTATCCTTCCCGGCGAAGTTACTCCGTCACTTCGCTTCCACACAAAAAATCGTTTGACTCCGTCTCTATCATGCAACTCGCTACATACCCTTAATCATAGCAAAATATAAATAAACTAAATTAAACTTAATTGGACTTTTGCTGGATTTGTTGATTTGTCAGTCATTAGTCATGTAATTAGTCACTGGAGCCACGAAGAGACGACAAGCTCGAGTAGGATCAAGACTTGGAAAGAGACGAAGATCAATAATCCATATAATCAACTGAGAAGGCTTTGAGTAAGATCAAGGCCATGGTAAACCAAGCAAGGAAAGTCATCACTTTGATCATATTGATCCTATATTTTATGCAAAATTATGTTCCTTTAAATTATCAAATTGCATGCTTATTTTATTATGCAAATGTATGTCAAAGCTTAAGGTAGTTACGTGCCTATTTTATGTTTTAAATAATATGCCTCTCCTTGACACTTGAATCACCTGACCATTGTCACCCTAGATGTTAATGATAACTTTACTAGCTATAAATCATATTAAAATGCCATGCTAATCTTGTCAAGTCCAGGGCACTAGTGGCCCTGATTATCAATCTTTAAATATGAAAACTGGTCTTGGGACAGTCACAGAATGTAAGTGACTGATAATTTGCAACAACTAAATTTATGCTTCTCAAAACCCTAAAAACCTGCTATACCTGTCTGGGCGGATGGTAAGAGTTGTAGGTATGGATGTAACACGAGGATCTGTGGTTTGTGGAATGAACCGCCCGGACAAATTAAGGACTAAATCATATGATGACCTCTCCGTGTACAACAGTGCAACCACAAGCTGGCAAAATGTAGGTTTGGCTGAATAATTTACTAGACCCTCTAGTCATCTCACGGAGGACGGGTGTAGGTGGGTAATTAAAAAACCTGCATTGAATGGGACACCAAATAGAGGTGACGTTGCCAAGGCTAGCGTTTGTGGAAAGTCGAGTCCGACTGCGCTAACCTATGATGAACATCCCGCACAACCTATCGAAGCAACCCATAGGTGTGAGATGCTAAAGGGTGAGGTATTGTAAAGACCTCATGATAATCTCTCGATTTGCGCGACCAAGGAATCATGTAGACCCATCGAGATGATTGTCTCTTGTGGGTAAAGATGTGCAGTCTCTACAGAGTATACAACTGTTCGAACAGCCGTGCCCACAGTCAAGGGCGGACATGGGACCTTCCTCGAGTTAGTTCTATTTCAAAACTTTTGAAGGTGGGAAGAAAACTAACAGGTGGATGTAAACCTGACTTTGAAATTTTTCCTGGAGGGATGTACTCCAACGTTGATAATGAGGTGGAAGTAACCTAATGATCAAAAGCTAGCATAGGTGAATGGAACCATGTAATCAGTGGATGGAACCTACACTGCTATAAATACTGCACAATTCCAAACTCTTTAAAGCATGTTTATAAAACGCCAAGTCATAAGAAATTTTAATTATGATTATTGCAAATGTCACTTTAAGCAAATAAAAGAACCTCAAGCCACACTTGACAGCTTTGCATCTATTATTATTTGCATTCTGTGTGGTGGCTAACTGAGTACCATTGTACTCACTGTTGCTCAATTACCATTATTCAGTCAATAAGAAAGAGAAGATCAAGCCATACGTTGTCTTAAGGGGATTGAAAGAGCAGGAAGATGAAGAGGCCAAGAACTAGGTCGTGAACGCCAGTTGGCCGCTTGTGGGCAAGTCTTGAGGTCCCACTTGAGTGAAGTTTTCACTGCTGCATTTTATTGATTTTGGCCTGATCGACCCATGAATAAGTTGTTATTGTATTATCTACGCTTTCGTATGATATGTTTTTGATATACAGTAAGGTATATGTGAGTACTATCTACTGATCCAGGGAATAGGCAAGGAAGAAACAATGTGGCCGTGGCATTGACGACGCTGGATGCAGACAGCATGTTGAACAACTCTGATTCGGACACCTCTCGATGGTGCCATCGCAGCTCATTCTCTTGAGATGGCACACATCAGCTGGACAGCAGATGAGAGTGGGAGCGAGGCAGTGGTCCTTGGTTTGGCAAGGTGGCATCAAGGCTTAGCAAGGAACGGAGCAGCTGGCGACCAGGCCGAGCCGAGTGGCCAATGAAGTAGCAGGCCGTAAGCATGGTGTGGGAGGCCAGGTCGCTGGGAACATCCGACAACGGCAGAGTCAAGCAGCCAAGGGGAGCAGTGGGGTAATGCCCGATGAGTGGCCAAGGGAGAGAGAGAGAGAAAGGGTAGGAGGCATTCAAAGGAAGAAGACATTAATTGTGGATGTGTGATTTTGATTTGATCCAACGACTAGGATGTGCTAATGGAGCGCACTCCTGTGTGTGCATGCACCTATGGTGTGTGTGCGTGATAATGTATGCATGTGTGTCTATCTTGTAATCGCAAAAAAACTTTATTTTGTTCAGGTCATGACAGCAGGCACATCATTTTTACTTCAACTTGTAATCATATTAAATCAATTTCTTCCCTATCCAACCTAAGGTTTGTAGGCTAAATACAATAGTCTAAAAGAAAAATGTAGAATAAAATACAGAATGAATAATATCGGGGCTATATCTGCTCTGATTGTATCCCTAGTAGCAACTGCATGTCCTAGTCTGGCCCAATCACAATTCCACATGATGATGGTACCTTGACCAAGGTCGGCACCATCGTGACACTGCCATAGCTTCCCTGAGGATCGGGGCTAGATCTTGGCCACCTAAACCTATTAGAGATTTTTTTTGTTCACGGGGCTCGAGAGGGTAATTGTAGGATCGTATGGCACAATCAAAGGGGGTGAATAATTGTCTCTGCTTTTTATTATTTGAAACCAAAGCACAATGCAGAGAAACAAAAACAAAGGAATCTAGATCATGAATGGAAGTACCGACCGCAGCAGCGTGCTAGTACGTGGTGTAAGCCTCTATCGCTCCGTCGCCCAACTGCACATCATGACCAGATGTTATGACCACTCATCCCAAACAATAGCCCTGACCACTCACTTACGACCGCATGCTTCTAATTGCTTGCTCCAGCTGCTCGCTTACGATCGCTTGCCTACGAATACTCGGATCAACTACTGACTTGCTCCGATCGCTTGGCGTGATCTCGGATTAGTCACCTGATTGTTCCGATCACTCTACAGGATCTCAGATCGATTGCATGCTTGTTCTAATCTCTCTGCATGACAACGCTGCACGTTGACATATCCTCCTTCCACCTGACGTCTCCAGTCATTTGACCACCGCCCGAACGAGTACACACCAAAGACAACGCAGAGCGTGGAAAACAGAGAGAAATGGTGATGCTTTGGAAAGCACCGGAGATGAAAGAATCTGATCTATTATTTCATCAGCAAGTTCTTGGCTACAAAGCACCTCACGGCACCCCTAAAAACCTTCTCCACGAAAGCCCTAAAAACCCGTACGCTAACCTACAGCTTCCCCTGCTTTTATAGGCCAGCGCACAAAGTCGTGTTATATCCAAACACTTCAAACTGTGTCCTGTTCCACCTGGACACGAAATCTATCTCTTCCTCAAACCAAGGGACTTGAAACCCTTCCTAACACGGGTTTTAACCAACTCATGCAGATCATGAACTCCATTCACAACTCCATACGACACCCACAACAAAGCCTCCAAGATATCCCTTCCTGTACCTTCATCATGCACCATCACCCGTGCTCTTGCGTGAGCCCGATCACCTCGCGTGGCCACCAAACCGTTTGGACCTCAGATTACCCCCTCCTAGTCCCGGTCTTCCTCATAACCGACCGTAATCGTCTCCACGCCTCCACGCAGCATCCACCTTTGACCTCCATGTGCTTCCAACATGGTCGTAAGATTGTCTGTGTTCTGATGCCGTGGTCATAAGAATGTCTAAAGAGCTATGGTCTGTCATGGTCGTAAGAGTGTCTGAAGACTATAATCACTCGTAACTGAGCAGAACCACTCAAAAGCAAAGTCTTCACCTGCATACGACCGAATCTTTCACAAACGCAAACTCAAAAGGAAACCAAATGTCAATTATTCATCATATCTTTATTTACGACCATCCACATGGTCTAACAATCTCCCCCTTGATGAATACATTGACAACACTTTGAAAAATTCTCAAGAGATTTGCGTTTTGAAAGAGAAGCAAAAATTTTCCAATTTAATCTCCCCAAATATCTCTCCCCCTGACTTCAATTTCTCCCCATCTGGCAATGTAATCATCAAGAAAGCTTACAGAGAGAGAACAGTTCTAAGAGTAAAGATCAAGGAGCTTTGAAGATTATACAAGTCAATTTGTATTTAATATTTTGTCCAAGCCGTCTGTGTGAGTAGAGCTTCCTAGATCATATAAAGTCATATATCATATAGCTAGATCAAAAACTAGTCTTTTAGCACAAATAGACAATTTAGATCAATGACAGGCATCTCATCAATGCTAGACCAATTATAAAGAGAACAACGAGATAGAACAACAAAAAATCAAAGCCTAAAATTGAGTAAACATTAAATCTAAACGAACTAGCAGTCTCATAAACAATCTATTGCTTCGCACAATATTTTTACGCATGTGGCATGTTTGTAGCATACTTCTTTTCATAATGCTATCTTTGTAGCAAACTTCCTTCTAAATGGTGGCATGCTTGAAGCATACATCTTTTCAATCTTCTTTTTCTCAATTCTCACTTGATACCACATATATGATACCACTTGAAGAATTTCTCCTTTTTATATAAATAACATGCCAACTTGAGTGAGCATAAAAAGATTATGATATGAAACATAAAAATCTCAAGGCCAAGATTTAAAATAAGATTCATAATTAAGCTAGTCCTCTTAGCTGAACATCACAAAATACTATCAATAATCACTCTAGTCAAAGACTTATGCCAAGTCATGTTTTAATTCAAGTGGTAGATTAATTAAAACTAGTTGTGGTCTAAGCTACACAACATATGAGTAAACATGATAAAGCAAGCTCTACTACTCACTTGATTTCAATGACTCATCTTGATGAATTATATGACAGGTATAATAACCAAAGCTCCTGACATCACTTCAAGACGACAAATTCCCCCTCAAAACAATCCCATCTCACTTAGAAAAAGATCAAATTGAGAAGAAGCAGGAAGCTTTGAGAGAGATCAAGAAAACCAGAAAGAAGTTCAGAGACCACTTGTAAAATATCATTACCTCTCCACATGGTCTAACCTGAAGGTAAAGTCTCATGGAAACTCCCAAAAAAAGCTGAAGAACCATCTAGTGTTCCAATCATGCAATGATGCAAAAGACTGGAACTAAATCAGGTGCCTGTTCTCTACCCCTTGTTCCCTGGTCTTAAATCATTGTAGATGTCTGATGTGACGATGACCCGATCTTCTGAGAGGTACCGATAAGTCGATTGTGGAGATCTCGACGTTGATGATCCAAAGGCTCCGACCAAAACAGATCGAACCCCTCGCAATCACTACACCACTGCTTCGTTGGTTATCAACCGTGCCGAACACGGTTGACCTCGCCAAGAAGGCTATCTCCTGCAAGCGAATCGAGAACACAAGCAAGAGAGTTCAAGATGCAATCTGAAATATTGCAAATAAAGATTAAGTTCACAAGTTGGAGTTCCTCAACCGAACATGCGGCGAAACTGCTAAGCAGAATAAACTCTTAAGAAAAACCCCAAGAAAACTAAAGGGGTGCGGCCTCCTTAAATAGGGGAGGGGAAAGTCGCACTTATCTAATGACAAGGGATATGGTACTATTTGCGGTTACTGTTCATGCGGCCATGGTACTCTTCATGTGAACAGTACCGGCCCAAATAGCCCAAGTTACAAGGCTCTCGGCCCACTTTGACTTGGACTGAAAAAGTGACGTGACTTGTTTCGTAGTTTTTGATCTACTCGGATGGAGTTTGGAGGTGAGACTAGATCCATCTGAAAGTAGACTCCAAGAGCTTTCCAACGAGTACTCACGGGCCCTGAGAAGCCTTCTGGATCAAAAGTTATGGCCATTTGAAATTGGCCTGTCAGGCTGAATCCGAATTGATCTGGAGGCCGAATTGGATTCCAAAACCTGTCCAACTTGAACTCTTGCTTCAATTGGTTCCAAAGTGATGTGGTGCTACAAATATATATATTTTCATCATTAGGTAGCATCATATTCTCATTTAAAATGTGTTGAAGTTGAGAAACGAATTCACCTTTAGTTCAATCTTGATATTGACCGCTATGGTCGTATGTGTTGGTGGCGTGGTCACATCATCCTCCCCTTCTTGACAGAAAACCGTCCTCGATTTTAACATAGGTGTAGCATCACGTATTGCATGATCTTGATCATAAATCTTGGTACATGATAACAAACGCAACAAACTCTCATTATGTAATATCATAAGTTCTTTATCAAATAAAGTAAAATCTCTTTGAAACGTGCTCACCTCATAATTTAAGTGATGTGTAGGAGCTCTTATAATTGGAACAACAAGTATAGCAAATATGGTTGTATCCATAGGGTACATGTTCTTATCATCCTCCCCTTCTTGCAAACAAAGCCGTCCTCGGCTTTTGATAAGCTGAAAAAATGGTAACAAAGAAGCCAAGGTGTATGCATGGTATATGTATATGTCATCCGTTTTAACCGTTCTTCGTTGTTGCACAATTAATGTTATAAAACAGCAATGATCATAAAAACTCGTTGTATTATTAACCCAAGAGTAATCATATATGTTAATGAGCAATTCAAAATTTCTCACACAGTAATTATTGCAACTGGTTTTGCAAATGTAAGTGAAACATTTATGCAATTCAAATCTTTGAATTTGTAAACTTGTAGTGGTGGCACATATGGGCAAAACTACAACTTTTGGAATCAAGCAAAGTTCATCTATATAATCATATATCAATCGAACAATAGCAAATTCATCTAGTAAGAGTGAAGAGCTTTGTATATTCTACCATAATTCATCATCTTTATTCAGATTGTCCATACTAGATAGTGCAAAAAGCGATGAACACATAGGAATTGGATGAGTACTAAATTTTACTTCCCTCTCACATTGAACATGATTCACCATACAAGAATTGTTGTCCCAAACAGCAAGTTTCAATTCATCCACGTGATCGCAAGTTATGCATATTCGATATACAAGAAATTGATTTTTCACACCATAATCTCCAATCAAATTAAACTTATATCCAGGGGTGTTAGGTACTAAATAAGAATTTCGAACATGCAAGTTCAAAAACTTTCTCCATAGCATGTGACAATTTCATAGGTAGATCCAACATGATGTAACACAATGACTTAGCAGGAGAAATTATAGTCAAAACTTCTTTATGTGTTATTAATTCGACATGTGCAAAATTATGAGAATTTAGATCAGCACATGGTTCATTTAAGTCAACACAAGGAACATCAGAAGATTGCACTACAGTAGGATATACTCACAAGATTGCTCTATGTCTTGTTGTAGCACCAAATCAATACCGTGAGCGATGATAGCACCATGTTCTTTACCTTTTTGGCTCTCCTCAGATGATGTAAGTGCATCCGTCTCCTTATCTTCATTCTCAACCAATGGGATCAGTGATTCAATCAGCTCATGCTCCTCTTCGGCATGGTTCTCAACTACCGCAAGTTGTTAGTCACGAGAAAGGGCACAAACACAGGTTTGTTCTCATGATCATCACCATTGCTGCAAGGTTAGCTGTAAGAGCATATTCATCCTCAACATCACTAGCACTTACATAACCACCATCTTCATCGCAATGTCGCCGTGACTTGGGCAATCTCTCATGACGTGGTCCATCCCTTTACAACGGTGACACACAATGCCCGTCGTACGGCCCATGGAAGCAACCGATGAAGAGCTCTTTGTTGGTACTTGCACACTAGTAGATTTGCTCATCTCGGATGCGCGTGATGGTGGCGGAGGTTCTGCTGAACGCGCCCTACTCACAGAGGGGGCAGCAGCTCGACAAACAGGAGGTGGGGCTGTCTTGGCTTGCCTAGACGTCGATTTTGATGTAGACATACTTTTAAAGTTGCTCCTTGTCCTTTGTTGCCTACCCTGCAATTCTTTTTCTGCCAAACAAGCAAGCTGGAACAATCTATTGATATCGTTATACTCTTTGTAATCAATTATGTCCTGAATTTCACGCCTTAAGCCCCCATAAAAACGATCCATCTTAGCCTCCTCATCTTCTACAACATTACAACGCAACATGCCTATTTGTAGTTCTTGATAATATTCCTCGACGGATTTATTACCTTGGTCTAAGCGCTACAATTTCTTATGCATTTCATGTTTAAAAGCAGGAGGAACAAATCTAGCACGCATAGCTACCTTCAATTTATCCCATGTTTTAGGTGCTAAAGCAGAATTAACTACATGAGTCCACCAAATGATAGCACGATCTTTAAATTCACTAGTAGCTTGTCTGACTCTATGCACTTCAGGAACTAGATGGGCATTAAATTTTTGTTCAACTGTCATCTCCCAATCTAGATAAGTTTCAGCATCATAAGTACCCGCAAAAGATGGTATGGTAAATTTGACTTTAGCAAATGGGTCATCATTAGCACGAGCATTGTGGTGCTGAAAATTAGTACCTCCCATACCGTGACGGTTTTGATGTAGGCGGTGTCGTGCATCTTGGGCAGCAAATGCAGCTCCGGCGTCACAGTTTTGTCTCTCATTATCATCTTGGCCTGCATAGTGATCATACTCGCGTCCATTGTTTGGCGGCCGATTCACCATTCTTTCAAGGTGTGTAGTGAGTGCTGCAATACTCTCATTGATGGAATTGATGGAGCGCTACAATTTATCCGTCGAAGCTTGAAGCTTCCTATCGATGCGTGGTTCATCCAAGAGCTTCACGAACTTTCCCTTTAAAACACACTCTTGATCATCAGACGACTCACCTGTCATGGTTAGTAGAAAACAAAAGACAACACAAAGGTATTATCCCTATCAACTACTAGGTGGTGGAAGGTGGAATCACACTCAAGCGTCTTACCACACTCTTACAAGTGTTCTTACCAATGCAGCAGGTGGTACAACTGGTGGCTGGTTCGTGATACCATGTTGAGCGTGGGTACGATTGCAAGAGGGAACCTATTCTGATCAAGAGTATGTGGAGCTTGGAAGGCACAATACGTAGCAATGGAGAACAATCAATTAATTTCAGAAATTGCATAGAATTGAATTATAGTTCGTATCTAGCATTTAGCCTATGTTGCTGATCAACCAAGAATGGAAGTAGGCTAAAAACAAGTGTATAGCAATGTGTAGGAGTGGTAAATAAAAGATAATTCAATCCAATGCAATCTGGAATTGGAGAACACAAGCATTAACCCAAAACTGAATATTTCTGTCCACTGGACAGTACGTCGGTATTTTGGCCGTAACATTTTGTCAGATGCCTCTTTTTCACTGATTCTTTTTTTCTCTATTTTTTGACGGCTTTTTCTACAGATTTTCTTTTGGGGTCAACTTCTGAAACCTGACACAGAAATTCGCACAAAAAACACAACTGCTGACTATTGCAGATTCAAAACAGATAATTGGGTCAACTTTCACCGCACATATCTATTAAATGCCTTGCTGGAATGATGTGAAATTTTACAGATAGATGGATAATAAAATTTTGAATCTAATGGCGGTGGTCTCACTCAAAAATAATCTCGGAATCAAACGTTATGACGTTTTTGGTGGCGGCTGCAGAGAAAGGAAAAATCAGCCGAATGTGGAAATTAGGGTTTGGGGTGGGGAATTTTTATTTTGTTTGGATTTTTAATGGAACAAGGATATGACCAGCAACTAGACAATGCTAATATGGACACAAATTCAATTTAGCAAACCAAAACTAACAGATTGAAAGGCACAACGGGGTTTGGACAGCGGAATTAACTCTTTTTGTGGGGCAATTTTTTTCTGGACTATAGGAAATAAAAATCAATCTACTAACTAGGGATACAAGAATTACCTCATGGGCAACCGTTGCTCTGATACCAACTGATGTGACGATGGCCCGATCTTCCGAGAGGTACCGATAAGTCGATTGTGGAGATCTCAATATTGATGATCCAAAGGCTCCGACCAAAACAGATCGAACCCCTCGCAATCACTACACCACTGCTCCGTTGGTTATCAACCGTGCCGAACACGGTTGACCTCGTCAAGAAGGCTATCTCCTGCAAGCGAATCGAGAACACAAGCAAGAGAATTCAAGATGCAATCTGACATATTGCGAATAAACATTAAGTTAACAAGTTGGGGTTCCTCAACCGAACATACGGCGAAACTGCTAAGCAGAATAAACACTTAAGAAAAACCCCAGGAAAACTAAAAGCGTGCGGCCTCCTTAAATAGGGGAGGGGAAAGCCGCACTTATCTAATGACAAGGGATATGGTACTATTCGCGGTTACTATTCAGGCGGCCGTGGTACTGTTCACGTGAACAGTACCAGCCCAAATAGCCCAAGTTACAAGGCCCTCGGCCCACTTTGACTTGGACTGAAAAAGTGATGTGACTTGTTTTGCAGTGTTTGATCTGCTCGGATGGAGTTTGGAAGTGAGACCAGATCCATCTGAAAGTAGACTCCATGTGCTTTCCAACAAGTACTCACGGGTCCTGAGAAGCCTTCTAGATCAAAAGTTATGGCCGTTTGAAATTGGCCTGTTAGGCTGAATCCGAATTGATCTGGAGGCCGAATTGGATTCCAAAACCTGTCCAACTTGAACCCTTGCTTCAATTGGTTCCAAAGTGATGTGGTGCTACAAATATATATATTTTCATCATTAGGTAGCATCATATTCTCATTTAAAATGTGTTGAAGTTGAGAAACGAATTCTCCTTTAGTTCAATCTTGATATTGATCGCTATGGTCGTATGTGTTGGTGGCGTGGTCACATCATCCTCCCCTTCTTGACAGAAAACCGTCCTCAGTTTTAACATAGGTGTAGCATCACGTATTGCATGATCTTGATCATAAATCTTGGTATATGATAACAAACGCAATAAACTCTCATTATGTAATATCATAAGTTCTTTATCAAATAAAGTAAAATCTCTTTGAAACGAGCTCACCTCATAACTTAAGTGATGTGTAGGAGCTCTTATAATTGGAACAACAAGTATAACAAATATAGTTGTATCCATAGGGTACATGTTCTTATCAATGTCGGTCTCACAGCACTAGGGTTAGTCAAGTAAGCTTTAGGAATCTAATACTGTGATACTTAATGAAAAGGGTCAACAACAGGTAATGATAAAAATTTAAGTGAAGATTCAGCCTTTGTCAACTTTTGGTCATAAAGCCTCTATGTAGCTGGTTGAATCCCATCTGAGCGCCTCTGGACAACTGGTCGAATCCCTGGTCCGACCACGTTGTAACGACCGTGTACAACCAGACGAAACTCTGGTCCGACCACGTTGTAACGACCACGAGAAGACGTTGATCTAAACTCTGGTCTGATCACTCTGTTATGACCACAGTGACCTGCTGACCAACACCTCTTTTCGACCATGCTAGTCTGACCTTGAAGGACAACTAGTCGATACCCTGGTCTAGTCGTGGAACGTCTGGCCATGGGACTTATGTTCGACCATGCTAGTCCGACCATGAAGAGCGACTGGTCGAAACCCTGGTCTGATCGTGGGATGTCTGACCACGGAGCGCCCGACAACGCGTCTGACTGGTCTGATCGTGGGACATCTGACCACGGAGCGCTTGGCAACGCTTCTGACTGGTCTAATCGTGGGACGTTCGACCACGCGGTAATCTGAATGCTTCGGCAAGACTAGTCTAACCACCGACCGACCATTACGACCAAATTCAGTAGCTGAAGTTCCCGAGACTGCAGAGAACACGTTGGAGGATGCAGGACGGCAGTTGGAACTTGCACAGCCTTAGCTTGGGAATGTTTTTTCAACCTGTTTTTCTTCTCCATCTTTGCTTTCCGAAAACAGAATTGAACCACATGACCATCTCTACCACAGTGAGTGCATTTATACTTATCAATTGACTTCACAATACCCACTTTGGTAGATAATTCCTTTGTAACACCAGTAGGTTTAAATTTAATCTATTTAGGTTCAGCTTCTACTTCTAATTTCCCAGGTTCAAGAAGCTTAACAACTTTAGGAGGATTATGTTTGGCATGCTCAATGAAATTAAATTCTAGACCGTGTTTCTTTACACTTGTTTTTTATTGATCTAGAATCATGTTCAAATTCTTTTTACCAAATGAGAACCTCTCTAAAATGTCTTTTAGATACTCATTCTCTTTAGCCAATGTAGGACAGGTTGTGCATTTAACAAAATCATTTGCAAGGCCTTTAGAAGCAGTAGACTAAGCTAATTTTTCCTTTTCAGCAAAATCGTTGAGTTGTCTAGTTAAGGCTTCTATTTCAATGTCAAACTTAGGACAATTTGAGCAAGAAAGAGTCTCATGATATAGCATTTGTTGGATTGACTCCTGAGATGAATTAAGCCTAGCCTAAAGCAAATCACACTTACAGCAAGCCTTAGATTGGGCAGAAGAAGTAGACTTAAGCTTTTCAACTTCATTATTCGCAAGTTTTAACTTTTTATCACAAGAGTCATGTGTCAATTTTAACTTATCAAGTTTAGCAGTTACATCACTAAGTTGAGCCGATTTTGATGTATTAATTGTTCTAGCTATCTCTAACTCAAAATGTAAAACTTGGCAAGCCTCACAAGATTCATCATCAGGAATAGAAGCTCTAAGTCTATTAATTTTAGAATTTAAGCTCCCAACCACAAAATCATGATTTTTAATTTTCTTTTTATACTTTTTGAGCTCCTCTGTTAGTCTGAGTACAAAACAAAATAAATCAGTATAAGAAGATTTTACCTCAACAAAATCACTGTAAAGATCATCATCATTGAGCTCCTCACTGTTGGCCATAAAACACATCCCGATGAAGTCCTCCTCTTTTGCCTTCTTGCCTTTATCCTTACCGTCACTCACAGAGTCAACATCACTCAAATTAATCTCCTCAAGTGCTGCAAGTACTTTGTTGACTGCCCTACGATAGTTGCACTTCTTGCTTCGGTCAATCTTGAATTGAGTGCAACAAGTTAGAGCCTTATCATCCTTAACCTCCTTGCTCCTTAGTTTGGGACAGTCCATCTTAATGTGACCTGGCTCGCCACACTCATAGCATATGATCGGACCTGACACTCCACCACGCTTCCTCATCCTCATATTGTTGAGTGCTTTGTATGCTCGTGAGGAGATCAACACTAAGTCCTCTTCAGGGAGCTGCTCGAACTGTTCTTCTAAAAAAGAAGACAAGGCAAACAAAGAAACACAAGACAAAGCATTTGATGAAGCAGCCTGCACGGGGTTAGTCACAAGTTCTAAAAGTGAAGATTTATAAATCTTAGATGGCAAAGCTTCCATTTCATAGGTTTTCAATCTAGAATAAAGATTATCCATGGTTAAAGTATGTAGATCGACAGTTTGATTAATAGTTGTGACAACCATTAACCACTCAGAACTTAAAGATCTCAAAATTTTAGTTGCATTATCTTCATCAGCGGGAATAACACCAACACTGTGTAGATCACTCAATATTTTCTCAAAACGAGCAAAGAGATCATCAATGGATTCACTAGGCTTCATAACGAAATCAGAATATTCTTTTTAATAAAGATTTTTATGCACTTTCTTGATTTTAGTGGTTCCTTCATTATAATTACAAAGAGTTTTCCAAATTAAATGAGCAGAATTAATATGAGCTACACGATCAAACGCTTTGCGAGAAATCTCTTGAAATAACAAGTTACGAGCTTGAGCATTTAAATTAACATCTGCTTTATTTAAATTAGTAACGTAGCAGGAACCTCATATGGTGTAGCAATTTTATTCCAAACATCACTACCTTGAGCCTCAATGTAAGCTTGCATCCGACACTTCCAAAAGGTGAAATCAGTACCATCGAGCATGGGGGACGATTCACATACATCTCTGACACCATAGCAACCTGCTCTGATACCACTTGTAAGATCGTATGGCACAATCAAAGGGGGTGAATGATTGTCTCCGCTTTTTATCACCTGAAACCAAAGCATAACGCAGAGAAACGGAAACAAAGCAATCTGGATCACGAACGGAAGTACCAACCGCAGCAGCGTGCTAGTACGTGGTCGTAAGCCTCTATCGCTCTATCAGCCGACTGCACATCATGACCAGACGTTACGACCACTCATCCTGAACAATAGCCCCGACTACTCTCTTACGACCGCGTGCTTCTGATTGCTCGCTCCAGTTGCTCGTTTATGACCGCTTGCCTACGAATACTCGGATCAACTGCCGACTTGCTTTGCTTGCTCGGCACAATCTCGGATTAGTCGCCTTATTGTTCTGATCACTCTACAGGATCTCAGATCGATCGCCTGCTTGTTCTGATCTCTCTACATGACAACACCGCATGTGGTCGTATCCTCCTTTCGCCCGACGTCTCCAGTCGTTCGACCACCACCCGAACGAGTACACACTGAAGACAACACAAAGCTCGGAAAATAGAGGAAAAACGTCGATGCTCTGGAAATCACGAGAGATGAAAGAATCTAATCTATTATTTCATCAGCAAGTTCTTGGCTACAAAGCGCCTCATGGCACCCTTAAAAACCTTATCCACGAAAGCCCTAAAAACTTTTACGCATCTACAACTTCCCTTGCTTTTATAGGCCAGCGCACAAAGTCGTGTTACATCCAAACACGTTAAACCGTGTCCTGTTCTACCTGGACATGAAATCTATCTCTTCCTCAAACCAAGAGACTCAAAACCCTTCCTAACAAGGGTTTTAACCAACTCGTACAGATCATGGACTCCATCCACAACTCCATACAACACCCATGACAAAGCCTCCAGGATATCCCTTCTTGTACCTTCATCGTGCACTATCATCGCGTGCTCTTGCGTGAGCCCAATCACCTCACATGACCACCTGACCGCCTGGACCTCAGATTACCCCCTCCTTGTCCTGGTCTTCCTCGTCACCAACCGTAATCGTCTCCACGCCTCCACGCAGCATCCACCTTTGACCTCCATGTGCTTCCAGCATAAGCTCGACCACCTCGTGTGACATCCCGACAGCCTAAACCTCATATTAACCCCTCCTAGTCTCAGTCCTCCTTGTCACCGACCATGGCCGCCTCCATGCCCACCTGCACATGCAAAGACCAAAGAAACCATCTCCCCAACTTGACCGTAATCATCACACATTAGCAAAACACATCCTTGTCTATCCCTAGACAAGAACCACATCCTCTATGACCATCCCCCAAGTCGTTTACGACCACACCAGAACGCTTACGACCATCGCTAACTGGAACAATCCTTCAGACCACACACTACGACCGCTATCGCAGAGTATTTGTAACCCACAAGTACTTTGAAACCACTCGCACTGCTACTGATGACTATAGAGTACCAACTATCAAGTATCGCCAGCCGTAGCACATACTCGAAACCTACAAGTACAGACAACATTCCAACACCCGACCACTTGCCATGGTCACGAGACCACTTCTACCAAGTACCGAGTCCTCCGACTACGAGTACATCAAGCAACAACCATCCATCAACAACCACCACTCACCGACCAGACAACCACTGGCCCAATCCGAGTACTCAACGTACTCAACGATCACATGAGTGAAGCACTCGTATCGACCATGAAGGTCTATGAGTACCAACCGAGAAGCCTACAGCAATCGATCGCTAATCCTTTGACTACCGCAGGCAGAACAGCAAACTATAAAAGTCTACGAGTATCAACAAGACAGCTAGGACTACGACCAAGAAGTCAGTCTGCAAAACCTACGACCATGAATGTAGTCTGCAAAACCTACGACCATGTAGGTAGTCTGCAAAATCTACGACCATGAACGTAGTCTACACAACCTACGACCATGAACATAGTCTGCAAAACTTACGACTATGTAGGTAGTCTGCAAAATCTACGATCATGAACGTAGTTTGCACAACCTACGACCATGAACGTAGTCTGCAAAACTTACGACCATCGACCGCAAAGCCCTCGACTAACGACCAGTAAAGTCTACGACTATCGAGTACTGTAGCTACGACCATGAAAGAGTATTGTAGCTACGATTACCTGCCTTGGTCATAAAACCAAAGTCGTACTGCCGTGGTCGAAAAGTCGAAGTCGTACTACCATGATCGAAGCCAGACGTGGTCGTAGCATCATTAGTCGTAAGCTGAACGTGATCGTAGCATGCCGTGGTCGTAAGGCGGACGTGGTCGAAAACTGCCGCAGTCGTAAGCTGAACGTGGTTGTAGCATGTCGTGATCGTAAGCTGAACGTGGTCGACAGCTGCTTTGGTCGTAGCCGTGTTCAAGCCATGGTCATAAGATTATCTGTGTTCTGATGCCGTGGTAGTAAGAATGTCTCAAGAGCTGTGGTCTGTCGTGGTCGTAAGAATGTCTAAAGACTATAATCACTCGTAACTAAGCAGAACCTCTCAAAAGCATAGTCTTCCACTGCATACAACTATGTCTTTCACAAACGCAAACTTCAAAGGAAACTAATTGTCAATTATTCATCATATCTTTATTTACAACCATCCACATGGTCTAACAGTTATGCATTAAAATCCCAATGAAATTACCCAAACAAACCCTTTATCGTACCCGGGTGGATGGCATGTTACATAAGCAGTCATTATGTGACCAGTTTGTGAAATGTGACTGATTGGCAGTTTGGCACACCTAAATAGTTTTAGCATATACAGAGAAGTGGCTCCGGGACGACAACCAGCTTGATCACCGAATGAACAGAGAAGATGAGCTTGGCAATCTTAAATTTGCCTACTTAAGACACATATTATAGGCTAGTAATTATGCCAACAAAGCTGTTGATAGTCTAATGGATACAAGCCTTGCAACCTAGCCTTATTCTAATTTGTTGCTAGCATCAGTCCCACTTACTGGGCATGCAGTCTTACAGAAATGCAATGGGAAAAACATAGTGAAATTAGAATCATCAGTGTATTATGCCCTGTAGTGTTCTGCGCTCAAGTCACCCCATCTGACGTTGTACTTTGCTGCAAGGTAATGGGCGCCTACAGGTCCACGGCTTCCGTAAGGGTATAGCTCGGGGGCAATCCGCTTCTCTTCCAATTCCTTCAGAAGGGGTGTGAAGAGCTCCCATGCGGCATCCAACTCATCAGAGCGGATGAAAAGCCTTCGCTCTCCTTCTATAGCATCAAGCAAGAGCCTCTCGTAAGCATCTGGTATCTCCTTCGAGTACCTAAGGCAAGTTCATATAACACTTTAAGAGATAATGAAGTGTACCAAGATAAAGCAAGCACTTCAGACAAACTGACTGCAGAGTTATCTGCAAAATATGAGCACGATTTGATGAACTGATTAGCTAATACACTATTATGCCTAAGTGAGATTGCAGACAGAAGCATCCTAGGCCAAAAATGAAGTAACAATTCAAACAGCATAATAGGACTATAAACATATTATAAGATAAAGCAGAAGATAGACCTTAACTTTCCAGTTTATTACTAGGACTTTAACTACTAAGAGCCTATTTGGCCTACCATAGTAACAAACTTAATAACAAATTCGATAGGAAACCATACGCCCCTCGTTTTTGTCCTCCAACTTGGTGGATTATTTTCAACCAAACAAGAGAAAATAGACTGTTTCAAGCATAACAACAATGTCATCTGAGATTTGGAGTTAACAGCAGTTCTTTGGGAAATGCATTAGAAATCTTTAGCTTAATTTGCAACACCCAGTTCTACCACGATTACAAATGGTTGGTGCATCCAATTCTTAACTACATATGATATATTTGTGATTCTTCCAACATATGCATTTATATGGTTCAGGACCATAGCTGATTTTCGTCCCTTATTTTTATGCTCCATAGAAATAGTCCAAAACACAGCATGCTGTCACTAAAATGCCACTTTTCAAATATTATGAACATGTGACTGCAAATTGGCACTCCAATCACTACTGTGCAAATCAACCAAACAAGTGTCATCCTAAGTACCCAAACTGTACGAGCATCGTACCAAATCCCGCATCTCCAAGGAAAAATATTGCAAAAAATTGCTGGAAAAATCAAAATATTGTTTACACTTCAAAGCATCAGCACTAAGGACCTCATTCCAATGGACAAAGCAGAAAGCCTTTCCATAATGTTGCAATCTGGATTCACAATAATAAATACCTTAAATCGTTATCAGTTACCACATACCAGACATAACTGATTACATTAAGGACTTAAAGAGGAAAATTTGCACCGACAAAGAAGAGTTAAAATAATTTTTGGATCGATTTACTCCTTTTAATTAAGACGTTTATCTTGTTCATGGAGTTAGATCAAGCAGTTTGTACGGTTTCTCCAAAAAGCTTTGAGCTATTGGATGTGTATTAACTATTAAAAATGACTCACAAGACTGACTGAAAAAAGCCTATGCATGGGCCAAAAGGACATATATGTTGATATGTTCCCACTCATAGTTACAACTACTAAGACAACCTAAAGCCCTAAACAAACAAACAAAACAAAGAAGCAAACAGCCAGACACTAGAGCTCCTAATTTTGTCTAATTACTTATCTTAATGTGAGGAAAGAAGCATTTTGGGTACAATATCAAAACTAATACCTCAATTCTTCAAAATAAATAAACCCCTCTGGGTACAAATGTAAAATTGCTGCAAAAATAATCTTACCTTGCTGCATAGTGAAGATTCAAATTACTTCTATCAAGTCTCATACTGAGACCAGGAATCTTGTTGTTAATCTTTAGGTAGATAGCTTCATCAGGTTGGACACGTATCACAAGCTCATTAGTGGCCCTATCAAGATCAGTCCCAAAACTCCCCTTGTAGAGGTTACCAGGAACATGTCGGAACTGTACTCTAATCTCAGCCCTGAAATTTGTTTATTTTTCATGTTGGAACACGAGTCAGGATATTTGGCATACAAAAGTAACCCCAAAAAAGAGATTTTCAGAAGAAATAATTTTGTGTTATGTACCCACAATTAATATTAGGAAATATACTCCAATCTACTTATTGTTTTTATCATAAAAGTAGATTAAAAAACACTAAAAAAAGGCACAAACAAAGAAAGAAGAAACAAAAATGCCTTCAGGATAGTAGTTTGAACATTCTCACCAGACCCTTGGTATATGAGCTAAAGTGTGTTATGAATATTGTGCATGTATTCATAAGGCCCAAAGGGCAATATATATAGAGGTACAAGAGGGATATACAGAAGGAGTACAAGGCATATTAGGAAACAAATAACAGACCTAATCTATTTCCTATTCTATCCTTAACACCCCCTCCTCAAACTCATGGTGGATCACACACACTGAGTTTGGAGAAAAAATACAAATGTTATGCCCTAGTCTGTGGTTTCGTGAAGAAATCAGCAATCTGTAACTCTGAGGACACAAACTGAAGAGCAAGTACACCCTCCTGCACTTGGGAGCGAGTGTATGAAGCATCCACACCAATGTGCTTGGTGAGCTCATGCTTCACTGGATCACGAGCAATACTGATAGCGCCTGTACTGTCAGTCATAAGAGTAGTAGGTCCCCTCACAGGTGCACCAAAGTCTACAAGCATCTCAACCAAGTAATCTCTGTTGTCACAGCTGCCATAGCTCTCAACTCAGCCTCTGCACTCGAACGGAAAATTGCAGTCTGCTTCTTTGTCTTCCAGGCAATCAAGGAGGAGCCAAGAAAAACACAGTAAGCAGAAAGAGAACGACGATCAGAAGGATCACTAGCCCAGGTCGCATCAGAGTACGCCTGAAGCTGAAGTGAGGTGGAGCTAGGGAAAAACAAGCGACGAGAGATGGTCCCACGTAAGTAGCGAAGAACACGAAGATGACTGTAGTGAAGATGAGTAGGACAAGCCATGAACTGACTCAAGATATGGACAGCATGAGCAATATCAGGACGAGTGCTCACAAGATATACCAAATCGCCAACAAGATGGCGATCTGAGTAGGATCCTCAAGAGGATCACCATCGTGAGCACTGAGTCAAGAGAGAGCTCTATAGGAGTCTCGGCGGTGCGAGTATCGACGAACTGCACCGATCAAGAAGATCCTGGACATACTGCTTGGGAAAGGTAGTAACCCTCGAGCGTGATGAAACCTCAATCCCAAGAAAGTATGTAAGCAAGCCAAGATCAGTCATCAGAAACTGCTCACTGAGATGCTTCTTCACATATGCGATGAACGAGGGATCGTCACCAGTAATGAGCATATCATCTACATATAGAAGAAGCAGTGTCCTACTCGAGGTGAGACATGGATAAATAGAGCGAGATCATGGGCACCGACGGTGAAACCGGCAAATGATGATCACCGAGGTAAAACGCGCAAACCGAGCACGAGGGCCTGTTTGAGACCATAAAGAGCACGGCGAAGACGGCAGGACATGACCACCGGAGCAGAATACCCGAGTGGTGGCTGCATGTAAACCTCCTCATGCAAGACACCATTAAGAAATGCATTCTTAACATCCAGCTGAGAGAGACCACCGGCGAACAGAAGCAACCGCAACAAGAGTGCGAACAGTGATCATATGAGCAACAGGAGCAAATGTCTCATCATAATCTCGACCATACTCCTGCTGAAAACCACGAGCCACAAGACGAGCTTTGTAGCGCTCAATGGTACCATCAGACCTGGTTTTAATCTTGTACACCACTTGCACGTGATAGGACGAGCGTGCACAGGTGTCGGGACAATATCCCAAGTCTCCGTACGACGAAGCGCATCAAGCTCCTCTGCCATAGCGAGCTGCCACTCAGAATGAGAAGCAACCTCACGACAAGAACTAGGCTCAGTGATAGAAAGAGCATGAGCTGGCGAAGCAAAACCAAGACGAGCAGGAGGCCGAATGGTTGCCCGTCACGAAGGGCGTAACGAGGAGCATCATCGGATGAATCGGGCGTCGGTGTCGGCAAGAGACCGGAGAGGATCGGTGAAGGACGAGGACGTGCGAGTAGTGCACCCGAGAAACGAGACGGTGGTGCCATAGGAGCGGGAGGCGGTCTTTGCGGGAGGCACGGAGGTGAAGGTACCGAAGGCGGGAAAGGGAGAAATGGGTGAGGAGTCGGGAGAGACAACCAGAGATCGTCTCGATGGTGGAAGCGGTGTGAGGAGCCGAATCCGATAGAAGAAAGGTCGAGATTCGTCAAAGACAACATCTCGTGAGATCCTAATCCGTCGAGTAGAATGATCATAGCAACGATAACCCTTATGCTCGAATCGTACCCAAGAAACACACACTGATCGATCGGGTGTCGGTTTAGTGTGCTCACGAGGCGGCGACAAGACAAAGCAGTGCGACCAAAAACACGAAGATGATCGTCTTCGGGGCTCTAGAGTAAAGACGCTCTATAGGGTGACATCCTTAAGAGCGATGGAAGGTGCATATTAATGAGATATGCACGGTAGAAACGACCTCGACCAGGCGTGGGGAACGTGAGAAGCAAGAAGGGTGCGAGCAGTCTCAATCAGATGACGATGCTTGCGTTCAGCAACCCCATTCTGAGCATGGGCACCAGGACAAGAAGACTGATAAAGAGTGCCTGCTCGAAAAGAAATTGTGCGAACGCACTAGAACAATACTCGCCACAGAATCACGGCAAAAAAAGTGCGAATAGATGACTCAAATCGAGTACGAACCATCATGGCAAAGCTACGATAGATCGCAAGAAACCACCACGATTAGACATAGGGAAAAGCCAAGTAAAGCGGAATAGTCATCAATGAAAATAACATAGAATTTATGCCCGCCTTTGGAGAGAATAGCGCGAGTCCCCATACATCCGAATGAACTAAATCAAAAGGACGAAGACAATGACTCACTAGAATGATAAGGAAGTTGTAGCCGCTGCCTAGCTTACAACCTCGACAAAACATGGGCGTGTCAACGATAACACGTCCAAGGACACCTGACGAACTAACGACGAAAGACGAGACCCACACAGTGACCTAGCGATGATGCCACTGCGCAAAAACTCCGGAGGTGGTGGCGGCGGTGGCGATGGAGGTAGACGTGGCGGGAGGCGTGGTAGGAGCAATCGAAGTGGACGGAAAATGAAGACGGTCGAGAATGTAGAGACCACGACGATCCCTACGGCGCGGCGGTCCCAAGTATCGTCCTGTGCGCCGATCTGAACAAAGCAGTGTGAGAGTCAAAACCAACCCTACAACCAAGGTCGGTGAGTCAGTCCCACTAAAAGAAGCCGCATGGTTAGTTGGGAACATGAGAAACAATGGAGCAGAAAAATCGGTGGTCAAAAGAGTGCCTGACAACTAACAGACAAAGAAGTACCATCCGCGATGCATGCAGAGATAGGAAGGCGGGAGGTCCCATTGAAATGAAAGATGTGGAATCCGGTGTCATGTGGAAAGAGGCACTGAATCTAGAACCCAAGAGGTACTGGGAGACGCGTCGAGCTAGACGCGTAACCCACCGAGCCGTGAGAGAGGCTGCTGAAGAGCTCGCGGAGCCGCCAACAGAGTCACCTTGCTGAGATCCTGATGAGATGGTCTGTCCTCCTGTTAAGGAAGGGCCTCCCTGCCCCCCTGGATCGTCCAACCCCATGCGCCTTATTCCGCTTTTTTCGCACCGCACAACTCTGGTAGTCATGCCCGAAGTTCTTGCAGTAGTTGCATTGAACTCCAGTTGGTGCAAAAGCAGGAGCGGAAACAGGCACCTAGGAAGGAGCTGTAGTCGTAGTAGGAACCGTCGGCGTAGTCGAAGGAGCGACAAGCACGATTGGAACGGATCGCGCAAATAGTCCGAGGCTCCTCGGCCGAAGTGTCGAAAGGGCCTCGATAACGATCGGTCGTGGCGGCGGCTCGATGAGTTGAGCTCGGCGAGCTCAATCTCTGGGCAAAGACGGCAGACGAAATCATAAAGACGGAGGCAGTCATGATCCGCCTTCTGAACTTTGTGGCACTCCTGGCACAGTGGAGAAGCTAGCTCATCTAGCTATCGCCAGATACTAGCCAGGGCTCGGAAGAAGTCGTCGACGGAAGAATCTCCCTGGCGAAGCATCTCCAATTCACGCTGAAGCGAAAAGAACTGAGCATCACTGCTCTGTTGGTATAGCTCACGCAAGTACTCCCATATCTGTCGAGTAGACCGCAAACCAACAATATCTGGTTGAATGGAGTCGTCGGCGCTGACCACAAGGATGGCACGAACACGGGCCTCATCAGCACACCAGCGCTCGAAAGCATCAATGGCATACTGAAAAGCCTCATCAGCAGCGTCAGCAGCAGCATCAGCCTCTGCCTTCTTCTTAGCAGCTTCATCTGCCCCAGGAGGTGCATAGTAGGCTGCCTAGGGGGAGGCTGAACCGGCGGTGGCGGAGAAGGACGAGCACCGGTAACATGTCCCCAAAGGCGGAGGCCATCGAGTGTGATCTCCATGAGGGAAAACCATAACCTGTAGTTCGTTCCATGAAGCTTTGTTCCCGAGAATGGGATCGCAGCAGACGGAACAGAAGCCATCGGTAGGCGGCGCTGGACAGCGCGGCGACCAAGGCAACGAAGTCTAACAAGCGACGCTGGATGGCGCGGCGGTTAGAACAACATTTTTTTTTGCTTTCCTTTTTTTTTGCTTTTTTTTACTAACTATAAAAGGAAAAATTGAGCCGCTGAGAAGCTACTCCACTTCACTGAAGCACACCTGCTTCTCGGGCTCAGGCGGCGGCGGCGGCTGCGCAGCGGCGGCGGCGTCCAAGCACCTGCGGCGGCGACGCAGCGGCGGCCAGCGAAAGGCAACGTCCGCGCGAGCAACGACACGGCCGGAGATAATGGATCGGATCGCGAGCAATGGATCGGCGGCAGCGGCTACACGGCGATCGTCGGATCAGCGTCGAATCGGCAAGAATGGCGATGCGGGCAAAAGGGCCCGGGCGGCGGCACGAGCAGAGAAAGCCCGAGCGGCGGTGGCACGGAGGCAGCGGAAGAATCTAGGTCAGAGCCCTAACCCTAACCTAGGCTCTGATACCATGTTATGAATATTGTGCATGTATTCATAAGGCCCAAAAGGCAATATATAGAGAGGTACAAGGGGGATATACAGAAGGAGTACAAGGCATATTAGGAAACAAATAACAGACCTAATCTATTTCCTATTCTATCCTTAACAAAGTGATCATGTGGTAAGGTGTTGGCACTCACTAGAAAGTGTTGGTATCATATGGCAAGGATAACTATTTTCATGGACATGTACCGTTTCATATGCAAATCTTTCCCAGCATTCAAAAGAAAGAGAACTCATAACTATTTCCATGGACACGTACCGTTTAGTATGCAAAGCTTTCCCAGACTTCATAAGAAAGGGAACTCCATCCCATCTAGCGTTATTTATGAAAAGTGCAGCTGCAGCAAATGTTGGAGTCAGACTATCCTTGGGCACTGTCTTATCATCAGTGTATCCAGGGTATGTAGTACCACCCTTTGTGTGACTTTTATACTGTCCTATTACCACATCTTCCAGTTGCAAGGGCTTCATGGAGCGCAAAACTTTAACCTAGAAAAATATATGGAAGTAGTATAACATGATCAATGAATGGCAATTTAAGAATGTGCATTTGATTTGTAACATAATAATAAGATTGGTGTATAACATAGATAAAAATCGTTTTGAATGGCACAGGCACAAACCTACTTCCGTAACCTAATATCTGTTAAATCCTATGTTTACGATTACTGAAGGAACAGGCACAAACCTTCTCATTTCTTATGTCCTCTGCTTCCAAGCTAATAGGAGTTTCCATTGCAAATAGGGCTAGTATCTGAAGAAGATGATTCTGCATTATGTCCCGGATAATACCATAACTATCAAAGTACCTGAGTAATTCAACAATAAAGTAAGCGACTATCCTAGGGAACTAACATGGTATCACAAAAGAAATAACAAAATCATACCCTCCTCGTCCTTCAGTGCCAAAGTCTTCTGAGAATATCAGTTGTACATTCCTTATATATTGCCTTGACCACAGAGGCTCAAAAACAAGATTGGAGAAGCGAAGGACCGACAAGTTCTCCACCAGTTCCTTTCCTAAGTAATGGTCAATCCTGAATAAAAAATAGAAAGGAACACAGCATTCATAAGTATCTCACTCTATGAAAAGAATTATCATGCATCTCATGCTCTTGAATTTCTTATGAATCACTAGCCGAATGCCTATGCGTTGCAACAGATCTCAAATAATTGATACCGCAAATAAATCCAAAAGAAATTTAATATGTTGCATTTTATTGCAATCTATAGTGTATCTAGTAGTAATCCCCTCTCCTTGCAATCCCACCACCGAAAACAGAAAAGAGAGAAAAGAACAATGAAAAATCAATTCAGTGAACCCATACCCATATTTTTGTTTTTAATTAAAATCAATGACATCATCCCAATTCTCCATAATGTAAGGCTCGATTCAAGCTTCAGTTAATAAATAATCATCTGCGAAATATAGCCATCAACTGACCATATCATATACAAAAAATAAATTTCCCCGCAACAACCTTCCTAAATCAGTATTATCGCCTCTATATTAATTCAATACATGTATTGTCATTGAAAGGTTAAGAGCACGTCTTTGACCTCGACCGGAACTTGATAGTTGATACTCAAGTATCTTCAAAGTTGCTGCACAACATCTTCTATAGATTAAAAAAACTCAATGGATAGAACGCACGACCACCCCCCTCGTTCTCCGCCTACCTCCAACCCCTCCTTCCTACCCGTTGATCTTCAGATCTGGTCCCCCTACCCATCCTCCGGCATCCAGCGACCTTGCCAGCAGGAGAGGGGAGGGGGATCCAAACTTATCTGAAATGGATCCAATGTAATTTTTCTTTACTTCCAGATTATCTTTGTAATCTTGGGGACCATGTACTGTTGTTTAGTCTAATATAAATCTGGGATGTTGAACCTTCAAAAAAACATCTTCTATTGATGCGAGCGAGACAGGACTCGATAGTGAGTGAGATGTGGCTGACCGCTGACCTATTGGGCCCATATGTCGGCGTGGGAGGAAGGGGACAGACCTTAGAAATTTAGTGTGCTCACAAAAATTCTAAGATTTATAGTATTTTCTCTTTTTTCCATTTTTCTTTTTTTTCTTTCCCTTTCCTTTCTTCTTTTTTTCTTCCCCTTTCTTTCTTTCTTTTCTCCACCCAACTCCTTCCTCTCTCTTTCTCCTGTGCAGCTGACCTGCCTCCTCTCCGCCTGCACGGCCGCTGCCGCCGCCATCACCGAGCATCCGCAGGGGCTGGTGTTGCCCCTGGCCAGATCTGGATCTCCCAAGTGAGCTCCTCCAGCACCATCTCTCCTAAGGCCGCCGCCCCATGCGCCACCATCGCTGAGCTTCGGCAGCCAGCCAGCGTTGCCCCCATCCAGATCTGGGTCTCCTAGGTGAGCTCCAACACCACCTTTCCCTCTCCTCTCTAGAGCAAGAATTCTAGCAGAACTTTACCTCTTGTGTTCGTGCTTGTGCTTTGGTGAGGGGAGGCGGCGATGAGGGGACTCATTTGGAAAAAAGACCTGCGATGCGAGCAAGACGGGACTCAGAGCGAGTGGGATGTTGCTGCCCTCTTGGGCCCACATGTCAGAATGGGAGGAAGGGGAAGGGCAGACAGTACCACCACCACCAACTGCCTCTTTTATAATAGTAAAGATATTGCCTCTTTTCCCTTTTTCAATTGGAAGATTGATTTGACATTTACAGGATAAGGGAATGAAAATTATATGTTAAGTTAGCAATGCCAGAAAACAAAATCTACCAATTCTCCCAATTTCAATAGATGCTTGTATCACCTGAAGATTTGGTCCTCTACCAGGTACTGCTTCAGACCTCTTGTTAATGCTGCAGAAGACTCTAAGTCCCGGCCAAAGGGTTTCTCAACAATTACCCTTGTCCAGCCACTGGCAGATGATGCTGAATTGCTTGCACACTTTACGACATCCAGGAATATATTAGGAGGTATTGACAAGTAGAAAAGACGGTTAGGAACTCTGGAACCCTGCAGATAGAAAACAGGAGTTTGATTAGATTATCCTTGATTTTTTGGAATGAAAATAGATTTAGTGGTATCAGAATTTGCACACTATTTTAGTTGTTTACAAGAAACAGGTTCTAAACTTGTAACACAATAGATGCTACATTGTTTGATCAAAATTTTCCATCTCACTCTGTACATTCAATGTGCCAAAAGCTTACTGTACAGACCTTCTCAAGGGACAAGTGCATGTAGAGTTTTGAGAGACTACAGTTTCAGCTCGATGGAAACACAGAATTATAAAAGAACGGTCAGGAAACTATATGTTTAAGTACTGCAGTTTTGAGATTGATACAAAATGAGATGTAAAACGAAATGATGCTGATCAAGAAAAATAGCAAGCTTACGTCACTGAAAAACCAGGTTATATGAAGAATTCATCCAAACAAATAGAAGTATGGTAACCTCATGGTTGAAGTAAAATCAATGGCTCATTCTTGTTTTGACTTGAAGTGCATACACAAACCTCATGTTGTTTTAGTTTCTTGTCTAGCTCCATGAAATGTTCCTCTGAATCATATTGGCCTGAATGATAGAAGCATCTTTTCAGAAACTCTTCCATTTTCTCACTACAGTTTTCCCTGGAAAGAAAGAATAGGTTCAAGCACCACCGAGAAAAATGCATGCCTGTACAAAGTTTCATTTACTTAAGAATAGTCAGAAGTTATGGTTACAAGTCTTCCCCAGTTAAGTACCTTTTATCTATTCTGCAAGTCAGTGTTTTGCTGACCATGTTTCTCAATTCAGCATCTGTCATCTTGCTCCGTGCGTATCCAAAGATGGTGAAATGCTACAGAAGAAAAATACTTTAGTTTAGATTTAACAAGAGTTGCTGCAAAGTTCATCACAAGTTGGAGAAAAATATACACAAACCTTTGGAAGACAATCTTCATAGTAGAGAGCAAAAAGGGCAGGAAATATCTTCTTCTTGGCAAGGTCACCCGATGCTCCGACTACAGTGATGCTAACAGTAGACTCATCATTTTTTAATAGAGCACTCAAGTCTTCAAATTCATCCAGAGTGATTTCTGA
Source organism: Dendrocalamus sinicus (assembly GCA_036346575.1). Classification (NCBI taxonomy): domain Eukaryota; kingdom Viridiplantae; phylum Streptophyta; class Magnoliopsida; order Poales; family Poaceae; genus Dendrocalamus; species Dendrocalamus sinicus. The sequence continues at coordinate 13,062,545 of CM070651.1, read as the reverse complement.
AGGTGTGACATTTTCCACATTTGATGGAGCAGCAGGTGTGACAGCATTCTCCACACTAACATCCATGGGACCTTTCAAGATAAGTAAAAAGAGTCATTGTGTATCATAATTAACTAACAAGGAGTCTTATCACATGAAACACTCACTATGCATTGGATGTTTTAGTTGAATTTAAAAGAGGAGTAAGTCCATATAACACCATAAATTTTGCTTGAAAGTCCGTCCAGCACTTCGAACTATGAAACCACACATTTGACCCCCGAACTTTGCAATCCAATTCAAATAACATTCTGACCATGGTTATTAAGGCGTCGCCTAAGCGGTAAGGCGGTAGAGGGGTGGCAAGGCGTCGCCCCGCCTTGCATGCATGCCTAAGGCGGCGGTTAAACTAGAGAGAGAGCAGGCAGCTAGGCAGGAAGAAGGCGGGAAGAAGGCGGCGGAAGAGGTGGGCTAGGTTTACCTCACGTCCTCGCGCCGCCTTGGCTTCCAGGGCGCTGTCGAGCCGCCTCCGCCTCCAGGGCGCCGTCGAGCCGCCGACGCCGCCGTTCACCCTCCACCTTGCCGGATCTGGCCGCCCGCAACATTACAAGGAGGAGTGAGGGAGGCAGCTGCTGGGAGTGAGGGAGGAGGGAGGAATGAGAGTGGCGGTGGCTGGGAGTGAGGGAGGAGGGAGGCGGCGGCTGGGAGTGAGGGAGGAGGGAGGCGGCGGCTAGGAGTGAGGGAGGAGGGTGGCGGCGGCGGGAGGAGGAGGAGGAGGAGGAGGCCGCGGTGGGAGTGAGGAGGAGGAGGCGCGGCCGGGGTGAGGAGGAGGAGGAGGCGGCGGCCGGGGGTGAGGGAGGAGGGAGTGAGGCGGCGATGGCTTCGAATGAGGGAGGAGGCGGCGATGGCTTCGAATGAGGGAGGCGGCGGCGGATGGGAGTGAGGGGTATTAGGGTTAGGCTAGGGTTAAAGGGTGGGGTATTTTTACAACTGAGTCCCCAGATGTTTACGCAATTACAATTAAGTCCTTATAGGTCCTTTGCCTCTTCAGATTTATTCTGATTTAGTCCTCCAGAACTCCGTTTTCTTCGCCTTATGATGTATGTAAGGCGTCGCCTCGCCTCACGCCTTACCGCTTAAAAGGTGTGAGGGGGGTGGGTCGCCTTACCGCCTTAATAACCTTGATTCTGACTCGGTTTCGCATGGTGATATTACCCGTATGGTGTGATGAGTGGACAATTTTACCACCAAAGATGACATGTTGGTCAAATTGGGTCTATGACATGTGGGGACTACAAGGGCTTCTCCCCCACCGAGCTCCTAGTCGTTCTTCCATAGCCACCATCCCCTATAGTTCCCTCCCTCTTTGTTTCGATTTGGGTGAGAACACCCTGTGGGTTCCACCTATCATTCACCTAAATTTGACCAACATGTCATTCTATATGATAAAACCGTCCATTCATCGCACCACGTGACAATATCACTATCCAAAATCGGGTCAGGGTATTATTTGAACTGGATCGCAAAGTTCAGAGCGTCAAATATCCGGTTTCATAGTTTGTGGTGCTGGACGGACTTTCAAGTAAAGTTCGGGATGCTAATATGAACTTTTTCCTTTAAAAGAAGGCAATAGATATTTACTTTGGGGTTTTACGAACTGCAAAAACAAAGCACTTCTATCAGGGTGATGCATTAGTTGTAATGTATGAAATTAGTATTGGAAAGATACAAAAAATCAGCACAATAGTAATGACAGCAATATATGAATCATTTCCAATTCTCAAATTTGAAAACACACAAAAGAACAGCTCCACTATTATATTCAATTGTCTATGGCATTATCACCTACCTTTTACTGAATACATAAATTAACAGACAATCAACTAGTCATTGGTGTTAGTGGCTTTACAAGGTGCTTGATTGTTAGTCGCTGGACTCTTGCTCTTGGTGATAGCAAGATCCTTACTCTCATGGAGAGAATGACACTAGGAGATGGGGCAAGTTTTCTTGTTTATTGCTCACACAATGCCATGCCAACCTGAGGGGTTGGAGATACATATTTATAGGCTGCTAGTCAGCCAAGCATATGCCAAGATGCTATCCTGGACTAGTCCAAGATACTGTCCTAAAGCTAGTCTAAGATGCTAAAGCAAAAAGCTGCTAAAGCGAAAAGCAAGTCCTAGATGCTAAAGCGAAAAGCAAGTCCTAGATGCTAAAGCAAAAGCAAGTCCTAGATGCTAAAGCAAAAGCAAGTCCTAGATGCTAAAGCAAAAAACAAAAGCACCATATACACCATGTGCAGACAACACAAAGACTTATCTATCATTCTCCCCCTAAGTCTTGTGCGTCGTCTTGTGGGAGAGTTGAACCATCCTGATCTTGGAGCAGAGCTCAAGGAACTTGATCCTTCCAAGAGGCTTGGTGAGCAGATCCGCAAGCTGATCCGTGGTGTTGATGTAGCTTGCCTTGATGCTTCCTTCATCCAGCGACCTCGGATGAAATGGTACTTCACCCGGATGTGCTTGCTCGTTCATGGAAAACGGGTTCTTTGCGAGGCTAGAGCGGACTTGTTGTCCACCCTGAGCTCCACTGCTTCAGTGTCCCTGCCGAGGAGATCACCAAGCAGTCGAGCGAGCCAGAGTGCCTGAGTCGAAGCGGTGGAAGCCGCTATGTACTCGGCCTCACACCGACAGGCCACCACCGCCGCTTGATCGACTACCGATGAACGAGGCACTTGCCGAGGAAGAAGAGAATCCCGCTTGTGCTCTTGCCGGTGTCGATGTCGCCCGCGTGGTCACCGCCGCCGCATTCGACGGCGTGCCGCGCCAGACACCTCGGGTAATGGAGGCCGTGGTCAAGGGTCCCCGCAACGTAGCGGATGATCCTCTTCACGACCGCCGATGCTCGTCGTCGGTCGTTGCATGAACCGACTAACGTGCCGACGAGAATGCCAAGTCCGGCCGTGTGTGGCGAGGTAGCGAAGGCTCCCACAAGACGTCGATGCTGCGTGGCGTCCACCTCCGTCGTCTTTGTCGCGGCTCGGCTTCATCCTCTCTCCATCGGAGTGAGAGTGGGTTGCGCCGGTGAGCCCGGCTAGCTCAACGACGCGCTTGGCGTAGGCGGTCTATCGAAGTGTGATCCCGGAATCATCCTAGTGCACCTCGATCCCTAAGTAGAAGGAGAGGGGCCCCAGGTCACTCATCTAGAAGGTGGCCTTCATCTCTTCCTTGAATGCCGCCACCTCCGCATCCTTGGTGCCGGTGATCACCAAGTCGTCGACGTAGACACCCACCGCCAGGCATTTTCTCCATCGCCCGCCGGTAGATGGCCGCCTCGTGCGGACTTTGCTCAAGCCCATCCCTTTCGGGCGTGGAGTCCAACTTGGCGTTCCACGCCCTCGGTGCGCCGCAAGCCATGAGGGCCTTGCGCAGCGAGCACCTGCCTCCTTGCCGGGATCGCAAATCCGGCGGTGATGCACGAGACCTCCTCCTTCAAGTCGCCGTTAAGAAATGTCGACTTGACATCCATGTGATGAACACGCCACCTTTCTGGGCAGCTAGCGCAGGAGGAGTCGCGACGGACTCCATCCGTGCGACGCGCGGCGGCGTCATCGGTCGACCCTCCCGCCGCGCGAGCCTCGTGCCACCAAGCGAGCCTTGTGCTTGACGATGGCGCCGGCCATCCCGCTTCGCCTGAACACCCACTTAAGGGTGATCGCGCGGTGGCCGGCGGAAGATCCGCCACCTCCACGTCGGTTCGCTCGACGACGTCCATCTCTCGCTTCATCGCGACACGCCACGCCGCGTCTCCTCCGCCTCGGCGAAGGAGCGGGCTCGCCGTCGTCGCATGCCGTGCGGCTCGCCGCAGCCGCGCGCTGCGCCGATCCGAGGATGGGCGGCTCGCGAGATGTTGTCCATGGTACGATAAGCGCAGAGGCTCGCTGCCGTGGTAGGCGTCGACGCGGTCCTCGTCGTGGGACAATGAGTAGCGAACTCCACCAAGCGCCGCCATCGTGGACCGGCCGTTGGGGCCGATTCCGGTGGTGTGGCGCCGGCGGGAGAGTGGTGGCCGGTGGTGAAGGGTGGGCGAGCGCGGTGCGAAGGTGGTGGAGCACTCACCGGGCCGTGGCGAGCAAGGTGTCGAGGTGGGCGAGCTCGGTGAAGACGAGCCGCTAGCTCCCGCTCTCTCGAAGTGGGCGTGAGTCGACAACAAAGTCCCCGAGTCGAGGCGAACCGCCGCCCACCGCCTTGTCCCGTCGCCCGCCGCCGTCGAACACGGCGTCACGCGAGATGCGGGCGCTGCCGTGTGACGAGATCGAGGATGCGGTAGGCCTTCGAGCCTCCGCGTGGCCGGCGAACACTCGAGTGCTCGCCGCCGAGCTTGCCGATGTGGCCAAGCTCCTTGGCGAACGCGAGGGAGCCAAGACCCGCAAGTGGGAGACCGCCGGCTTGCGCCCGTGCCAAGCCTCGTGCGGCGTCCCGCCGTCGGCGCCTTGGTAGGCGAGTGGTTGAGGATGTAGACGGCCGTCACCACCGCTCTCCCGTAAGACACCGCATCCCCTCGCGAGGAGGGCCCGAGCCATCCCCACAACCGCCGTCGTTGCGCTGCCGACGACGCCGTTCTCTCGCGGTCAGACGGCGCGGGTAGTAGTGGCGCTGAATGCCTCATCGCATCGACGACGACGCGGTGCCGTGAATTCGCCGCCGTTGTCTGTGCGCAAAGACGCGCGCTGCGGCGCCGCTCGCCTCGCGGCGACTGCGTGTGCTGATGGCGTCCGCAGCCTCTCCCTTGCCGCCGAGGACCATCACCCACATGTAGCGGGAGAGGTCGTCGACGGCGGCAGGAAGTAGCGTCGTCTCCCGGTGTGGCGGTGTCACCGCCACACAAGTCCCGTGCACGAGCTCGAGCCTCTCCTTGGCTCGAAACTCGCTTCTTTGGGAAAGGAGTCGCCTCGCCGTCAACACGCAGACGCCGCAAAACGCTCCACATGGTCAAAACACGGCAGCCTCGCACCATTTCCATGGCACCGAGCCGCCGTGGCCTCGGCCGAAGGTGCCCAAAGCGCTCGTGCCATCGCCACGCCTCGTCGTCCCGACGAGCGAGAAGACAGGGGTTGTGCCACCGCGTGAAGAGTGTAGAGTCGATTTGCGCCTCGTTACCTTGGCAAGAAGGCGGCGTCGAAGATCCCAAATCGCGGCACCGTGCTCGATCTCGACACGCGAGCCGTTCTCATCCACCGCCCCAAGGCGATGATGGAGTTCGCAGATCGGGGATGTAGTAGACGCCGGTGGCGGCCGGTGCTCGCCGATCTTGGCGGCGAAGACGACAGAGCCGACGCCTTGATCTCCACGGCGGAGGCATCGCCGAACAGACGGTGCCTCGAACGCTGAGTCGAGCTCGAGAAGAACTCCCGCCGCCGGTCATGTGGTGGGTGGCGCGGTGTCAAGGCACCACCCGTCGGTCTTGTCATTGCGGAATCGCCGCCGAGGAGGCGTGTGCTTTGGCTCGTCAAGGTGGAGGAGAGCCATCGCGCGGGGTGCGGGGTAGTGGTCGATGCTCGCATGAGCAATGAACAGACCGGTGCTCCTCCTCCTCGCTTGCGCGACGTGGGCTGGCCGCGTCGTGGCCGACAATCCTTGGCCCAATGACCAAGCTTGCGCAGCTTGTGGCAAGAGTCGCCTCGTGTCGGCTTTGCTTGCCAAATCGCCGCCTGGCGCCTCGCGCCCTCTGGCGTCTTTGCGCGCTTGCCGCGCTTGCCATGCTTGCGGCCGCTGTCGTGGAAGAAGGCTCCTTCTTCTCGTCACCTTGGCCGGCAGCCCACCGCTCCCGAGTGAGGAGGAGCTTCCGCCAATGATAACGAGTCCCGAGAGGCTCGTGGCTCATCGATGTCGGCGACCTTGAGGCGACCGCGCCTCTCGATGGTCATCGTGGAAAGGTCCAGCAGAGACCCGATCGAGCGAGCCATCCGCTTGTACTTCTCGGGGCGCAGCGGAAGAGCTTCTCCACGCTCTCTCTCGCCGTAGGTGTCGCCACCGAATCGCACCAACTTCGCAATGCAGTGTTGAGACGAGAGCAAAGTCATCAACGTCTTCACCGGCTTGAAGGCGTGTTCTCCCACTCGTGCGTAGTGCCCGCAATGTAGACTTGCGGCGCGGTCGGCCGCCGATGCGTCTTTGCGGCGATGGCGTCCCAAGCCTCTTTGGCGATCCGCTTGTTGGTAGCGAAATCGCATCTCGGCAGATCGCTGCGGCGATGAGAGCATCCAGCGCCGCCGATCCCGGTCGTGTCGACGCCGCCGTCTCGGATCGCATCCCACATATGCCGCACTGAGCTTTACCTCATCACCGCAGCCCACTCGACGTAGTTGGTCTTGGTGAGGTAGGCCACCCGCCGCCGGCCGACGCCCTCGACGATACCGGTACTCGTGGTGACCACGATCAACCGGAGAAAGTCGTGTTGCTGTGAGGCGCGCTCTCCGTCGACCAGACGCCGCCGCCGCCGCGTGCGTCCTCCAGAGCGCCACCACCGTGCGCCTCCTTCAGAGCGCCGCCGCGCGTCGCGCCTGTCTGGCGCCGCGCTCGTGGCGTCGCGGCGCCATTGCGTCGTTCGCCTTGCGCCGCCTCCTCTCCAGCCGGTGAGGTCGCGTCGCCTGCTGCCATCAACAGAGCCGAGTTGCTTTGTTCTTTGCAGCAGCTTTGACCTCTGCTGCCGCCGCGACGCGCCATCTGCCGCCACCGCCGCTTCCGCCTCGCTCGCCGCTGCTGCCGCCTCCGCCGCCGCCTTTGACGCCCTTTCCGCGCCGCCGCCGCTCGCCGCCGCTTCGCTTGCGCTGCTCTGCTGTGGCGAGCTTCGGCCGTCTGCGACGCCTCGTGCTCGACGCGATCGAAGGCCGAGATCGCCTGCGGACATGACGCGCTCACTCGGGGCATTGCGTGGAGAGAGGCGCTTCGACGAGCCGCTACCCGTCTCGGAGAGGAGTGAGTGGGGGCACCGAGCCGCTGCTGCTTTGCTGGTGGGCCTGTTTGTGAGACCGAGAAGGAGATGAGCGGAGATGCTCGGGCTACAGGATACTAAGGCTCTGATACCACTTGTTAGTCGCTGGACTCTTGCTCTTGGTGATAGCAAGATCCTTACTCTCATGGAGAGGATGACACTAGGAGATGGGGCAAGTTTTCTTGTTTATTGCTCACACAATGCCATGCCAACTGAGGGTTGGAGATACATATTTATAGGTCGCTAGTCAGCCAAGCATATGCCAAGATGCTATCCTGGACTAGTCCAAGATGCTGTCCTAAAGCTAGTCTAAGATGCTAAAGCAAAAAGCTGCTAAAGCGAAAAGCAAGTCCTAGATGCTAAAGCGAAAAGCAAGTCCTAGATGCTAAAGCAAAAAAACAAAAGCACCATATACACCATGTGCAGACAACACAAAGACTTATCTATCATTGGTCTTCTCAAACAGGGTCTTTTCATGAAAGGTTACAATTTCTTTGATATAAGTTCAGTTTCAACTGATAAAAACAGAAAAAAGCTAATACAATCCTAGGCTCTAATTTATGATTGACAAAATTAGACAGCAATGTTAATATCCAGGCTATTGTGGCATTGTGACATTTCTGGTGCTTGGACATTCATATATTTTACTACAAGACAAATTCGCTATTACAGCTACGACTATAGTTGAAATGGTGGTCAGGTATATTTGTTTAAAGTGAAAACAGTCGCCTTTTTTTGTTTTGTTGATGCGAGTTTTAGGGTGTTTTAGATAATAATAAGTAACCATAATAGAATCAACCTTTTTAAGTAAAACCGTGATATATTTCCTTGTTCAAAATCATTAAAAACATGACACAGGATAGATTTGGCAATAGCTTTTTTCTTCCGAGTGACACCACGGTAATTATAATTCAAAACACTAATCGTGTCCATTTTGCCCCCAATGCATTCTATTCTCAATATGTCAATTTGGATCACACTTTCACAATTCTTAGGCATATAGGCCTAAATAAGTCAAAATCGTGCAAGTAAAGACTACTTGAGGAATAATTCTAATTAAACAAAAAGCACAAGCAAATGGAACATAACTGACTCGAAGAAAATGCTGGGGATCGGTATGAATGATAGATATCGAATTTACTTGCTCCAAATTTACCAAAGCCAGTAAGCAATTTCAATTTCTTCGACCTATTTCATTTCATATAGTAAGTTGGTAACTGTCCAACACAAAGGTAGGATTCAGAATGGCGGTAAGGTATTAGATTGCACACCCTCAACGAGGAAGCAATGCATAAAAGACGATCCAGTTCAAGCATCCAGCACTAACAGGCGCATCGGGTGACTATGTTCAATTGTACCCCAGACATATATGTCTGCAATTCCAATGGAAGAAACCCCTGACCTCACCTCAAGAAAACAAAAGATAGCACACGCACAAGGTCTCTCCTCAATTTCTGCCGAAAATAAACAAACAAATAAAAAGCAGAAAGAAAAGAACATTTTTTTTTTACTTTGGCAGAAGCCAAAAGCCCTAAAGAAGGGGGCCAAAAACACGAACAAGTACAGAAGTGAGCCCACCTCCCTTCGCGGCGACGGCGTCGATGCGACACCCGGCGGCGGCCGACCTCCCGAAGCTGCATCTGGCGAAGGAGAGCGCGGCCGCGGAAGGCGGCGGAGCGGCGACGCGGCGGACGGCGGCGACGCCCGCGGGGCACCTCATGCAGGACAGCGCCATGGCCTCCCCTTCCTCGCTGGCTCGCTGCTTCCTCCGGAGGAGACGAGGTAGGCTGGCGACAGGAAAGATGCGGGGAGAGCAGAAGAGACTCCGGAGGAGAGGAAGGTTTTATCGGTGGTATCGAAGCGGAAGAGGGGCTCTTGACATCGCCGAAGGACAAGGTTGGAACGGGGAAATACAGTACGAGAAAATGGTGCTGCTTCGCTGCCTCTTGTGGGGCCTTGGCGGCTGCTGCGGCCGGTGGGTCGGTCTGCGCGGCCCGGCCGACCTCGGGAAGTGCTGGCTCGGCGCCGGCGCCGGCGCGGATTTCTTGGTTTTGGGTGTGGGGGATGGTACGTGCGGGCGGTTGTGTTTGGGGTTGAAGCGGCACTTGGTGGCTGATGGGTTGCACCGCTGGGGTGGTCTGACAATTTTGGATCGATGTGCCGTCAAGAGGTTTTGGCCCTTTGGGCGTGCCTCGTGTGTGTTGGGCAGCGCGTGATTCACAGCGTCCTACTCGCTACTACTACTGCTACTCGATCAATGTTCATGATTAAAACCTATGCGAAATCCCGCTAAAACTTCTATTATCTGTTTACTCTGTATGCAACCAAAAAAAATTTCTAACTTGAGCTACTAATCTCGTGAGAAGTGCCAAAGATTAGTTATATAATAATTATAATGGCTAATAAGATTTGTTGTTAAAAATAATTTCATAATACTACAACGTTTTAAATAATGTATTGCTACCAAAAGCAATTGTCAAAGTTATACACCGAAGATCTTGCAATGTCCAAGATAACAAGCATTTAGCCAATAGAGGAGCTAGTTTCTATTTTTTTTTTCTTTAATATATCGGTGTTATGCTTGCTCTGTTGTACCACCATCTGCCCCGGCTCTTGTAACAACCTGAAATTTTGCAACTTTCTAAAACCAAACCATCAAAAATCACTCCTTGAAATTTTTTAGATTCATTCTGCCACTTCATTGGTTTTTCCTGGATTTACAAAACTCCTACAATTTTATTTGACTTATTTCTTTTGATGGAAATGCATTTCTAAAACCCCTCAAAATAAAAAAAAAACCCAAATAGCATACCCTCAAATTTAGAAAAAAAAAAACTTGGTTAACCAACCCAAAATCCAATTGGGCCATCCCAAACAAATCTGACCACACTAACAGCATTGATGTATGCAACCTACCAAAAACTCCCTAAGCCTTCACTCTCGCTGGAACACCACCGGAACACTACCGCCATGGCCAAGCTCCGCCCTGAGCTCTTGTTCATCATGGATAGCCCACGTCAAAGCACTCCGACCTCAACAAACCACCAAAATGGAATCCTTAAACCTTGTAGATGCTCACCATGCCGTTCTTTTGCCAAAAACTGGCTGCCGTCTCCATGAACCACTTCAACCACCCTGAACCAACCTAAACCAGCCCGGTCTACACCAGTTGACCAGTTCAGCTCGAAACCAACCGATTATGGTCCATAATCCATAGGTTCTATATAGTATACTCACATTGATCCCAATAACGTAAGTTCTTCCCATTGTTCATGTCAACTTAGCACTCCCCTAGATCAAATCCTATTTGTTAGGGTTCCAACAAATCCCTGACAAGACCACTACCCATTGAAATGCATTTTTTATTTTGTTTGAGTTTATTGTCAGGACCCAGATTCTACAGTCCGGATTCCTATGTGATTCCACCACACTATTCCCTGAATCAGTAGATAGTGCTCACAGCTTACAGTTTCGAATATCAAAGTACATATCATGCGGAAGCGTAAATATAATAGTAGACTTACTCATGGGCCGGTTAGGCCAAAATCAATAAATTGCAACAGCGGAAGAACGAAGCACACAAGTGGGACCTTCAGAACTTGCCCACAGGCAGCCAACTGGAGGTTCGCGACCTAGCCCTTGACATCTTTATCTTCTCTGCCATCATGTCCAATCGTGTTCTTTGGCGGAGTGACTGATTCTGATTCGAATTTGTTGTGAAAGCGAGTGTGAGCACAAACCACCGTGCTCCGCGAACCAATACACAGAATGCAAATAAATAGTATGCATGGCTTATCAAATGAGAGGCTCGGGTTATTTTATTTGCCAAAATCGCATTTTGGTAGCATTATTATTATTTAATCATAGTGTTATCGTTGCTACCTAAACTCCACACAACAATTGCCATAATTGACTTAATCCACCAAAAATGCACATTCTTTATTGACTGCCGTCTAAGACTCCAAACAGCGAGTGACATCATTTGATTAGTCCACCGATCTTACTCTTTCTATTTTGATTGCTATCTAAGGTTCTAAACGGTGAGCGACATCATTTAATTAATCCACCGAACACCTACTTTCTATATTCAGTGCTGTCAAAAACTCCAAACAGCGAATATCATCAATTATACAATCCACCAATCAATTGCTGCCTAAATCCCCAAACAGCAAGTATCATAATTTTATATAATCCACCGATCAATTGCTGCCTAAAACTCCAAACAGTTAGTGACATCATTTATCTAATATCATTTAATTAATCCACCAATATCTTTTGTATTCTCAATTCCTAACAATCCAATCCTTTGTTATTGATCCACAACCATAATATGTTCTTCTAATAATCAACCCTATTTTCCATTGTCTATTTCTAACTAATTCACTAGTACACCTCTATCAAAAATATCAATGATCAAGTCTACGACTCACTAGTATACATCCACCGAGAGTACACTTTATCAAGATTGTAACCCAATAATTGTTATTATTCCTCCAATATTCACAGAAATTCAATTTATCCATCTAGTATTTGATCCAACCTATTAATCCCATTATCGCCTACATCTTCCAAGCATTTATATTAGTTATCAGTGTTGTAATCCAGCAATTACCTTTGCACTCCCTAATTCTCCGAAAATCATTTAAATCATCTTTCTAGCCTATATATTCATTTAGGCTCCACCAATTTATTTCTCCCAAAATCCGCACTATCATTTTCACCTTTATGATTGACATGGATCCACCAACAACTTTATACGGTTAACACAATCAACCATCTACTTTTCTTATGACTCTATCTAATCTTCCTAACATTTTACTTTGTGAGATGTATCATCATTATTCAGAAATATAATACATAGAAATTTCCTGGGACCTAGTAGTTTTGAACAAAAACATAATGTGTAAGGGAATGCAATAATAATAGCGATCCAGATTCCATCCACCGTTACATGGCATCCGCACCATATATCATCTTTCAGCGTTATAGCCGCTTAACTTACCACTGGGACGATACCCAGGACAATTCAAATCAGGGCTTTCCACTGCCCTCCACTTTTTCCATTCCCACCCACAAAGTTTTTGAAATAGAACTATATCTGGTTAAGTTCTCATGTCCACCCTTGACCGTGGGCACGGCTATTCGAATAGTTTTGACTCTGCAGAGTTTGTACACTTTTACCACGAGAGACAATCAACTCGTTCCCCACATGATTCCTTGGTCATGTGGTTGAGCAGACCATCACAGTGACTTTTCGAAGTATCTAATCCCTTTTGTCATCTCACTTTATGGGAAACTGCCCACTTGCGGTGGGTCCCATCTATGCACGGGATATTTCCCACATTTACTAACGCAGCCGGGCTCCACTTCCCGCAACGCTTAGAACAGCTGGGAAACTTCACTCTCCACTTGGTATCCCTTTAGGCCTCCCATTGCCCTTGCGTATCCACTTCCATCCACTACCGGTGAGATGAGTCCGGGGGTTTTGATAAATTTACTTAGTCAAGTTGTACTTTACAGACTTGTGGTTGTACTGTTTTACACAGGAGGTCATGACAAGATTCAGTTCTTAGTGGTATCTGGGCGGTCTACCACTACCCACTTTGTGCTTCCACTGCACCACATACACACACACCATCGAACCATCCGCCCAGATATTTAAGCAAGTTGGGGTTTTTGGGATCATAAAATAATCATGTCCAATATATATCAGTCATTCCCACCATGACTGTCCAAACTAGTTTCTCACGATTAAAAATGACAATGATGTTTGGGGCATTTCATTGCCCCTGATTATCTAGATAGTACTAAGCATGGTGTATAATTACGGACATACTTTTGGAAAGTTACCATTATAATTTTACTAAGGCGACAAGGTTCACATATTCAAGTATTCCAAAGGAGGTGTAATATTATTCAAGGCAAACAATGAGCATATAACTAGAATCTTTAAATTAAACATGTATTTGCATATAAAATAACAGCATACAATTTAATAATTTAAACCAAAGTAATTTACAGAAAATGTAGGTTCAACATGATCAAAGTATTGACTCGCCTGGCGCGGTTTACCGTGGTCTTGAGCTCACACAATGCTTCCTCTTGAGCTTCTGGTCTCTATCTTCACTTCGAGCTTAATCTCGCTGTGTCCATTGAATCTTCACGACTTCCAATTTCTAATTACGCGACAACGACTGAATCCAAATGAAAGCAAATAACTCAAAGATCCAAGTAAATCCGAATAAACTCAACTTTTGTTTTATTATGAGTTAAGGGGTGATTTGAGGCAAGGCCGGTGGTAGAAAATGATGACTCGATCTTTTATTAACAATTTCTTTTATTATTTTTATATTTATCAAGGAAGTTCCATGAGTTTGGATGGACCTATGAATAGGTATTATTTTGTCGAGCGTTACTTTTCAGGGCATTTTGGCTTACCGAATTAATTTTAGAATCTAGGTGTATAGCATTTTATGGGGTGACATTTTATGTAGCCTCAGTTTTCACTAAGCCTATTTCAACTTGAATTAGGATTCAGTTGTATGGGCCATATCTTGTTATTTCATGCTCATCATTATTATTTATTAAATTTAGTATTAAGATTTAATTAATGGTACCATTATTTTATCTATGCTTTAGTTACTATTATACTCAAGTTTATTTCTAATCTTAGTTTAACTTAGCAATCTGAGCAATGCTTGATATGTATCATTTTATGTGACCCTAATTACTCGTGTTATTGGTTACATGCTCAATTTAGAGTATTTATATGTCTGTGAGATTATTCTGAATCTTGATGACCTAGGGCTATTATATTAAAGTATGTCACCGCGGTTTGTTTATTGATGGCATGATAACTATTGGGCATGCATGCTTACATGTTAATTAGGGGCCAGCTTTATTAAATATAGACGTTTATCCAAAACCACTTCTCCTCATTAATGCCTTTAATAAATAATTAGATTTACAATCTAAATACTAAAGTCACACTAACTATTTATCAGGACAACTAATTCGGATTTAATTCATACATAAACTTTCTAAGCCCTATTTAAATTTTATTAGCCTCCACATATTATCCCTAATTTTCCTCTAATTTAGGATTAAATTTAAAATAAATGCTAAAGACATCCTAATCATACGTACATGATAATACTAATCCATGAGTAGACATTTATTAAACTCATGTATATCCTAATAAATTTTGTGCCATCTATGGTTGTATATTTTTAATTAGAATTAACTTTGGGTTCTAAGCTAAACTATAGGTTATTCATGTTTTTAATTGGTAATTAAACCTCAATTAACTATTTAAACTATTTCAGTTGTCCATATAGTAAATAATCAAATATTGAATGTTAAGTACCCTATTGTACATCCTTATTAAATTTAATACATTCCCTAAATTGTTCCCCAAATTTTCTCTTAATTTTTCCTAGTAAAAAATGAACGGAGGAAAGTCAAAATAAAAGGGGACGAAAATGGGTGTCGCTCAGGATCGAACTCGGGACTTAGGGTAAAGGGAATTAATGCGCGCGCTGCTAACCAATTGTCCAAACGGTGTTTCTTGTCTCTCTGAGGAAAATGAAAACTGATAACGTGATGGGGCTGAGGACTTCACAAAAAACCACCGGCCGAAACAGAGGAGGTGGGGGCGCACGCCCGGCGGCGGGAGCTCCGGCGAGGGGAGCGCCAGAGAGGGAGGGTAGGCCGGCAAAATGGGTTCCCGGAGTGCTGTGGAAGCCGGTGGGGGAGGCGGTGCGGCCCGGGATGGCGCAGGTCGGCGGGGGCGGCTACTCGAGGAGCGGCGGCGACGAGGTGGAAACGGGGACGACGGCGCCGGAGTGGGAGGGAAAGGAAAGTGGCCGGGGCATGAGCAGGAGAGGGGCTGGGGAAACCTTACCAAGCTGCCTGTAAAGCCGGAGACGCAACGGTGGAGGGCGGCGGCGATGACTTGTGGCGGCGCAATGGGGGTCACCGTGGCTGGCGCGCTACGGTGAAGGGGAGGGCAGGGCAGTGCTCGAGGAAGGGCCGTGGAGGCTAGGTGATGCTCCCGGCGAATGGAATTGGGTCGGCGTTCCCTAAGTTAGCCACGGCGGCGGTAATGGCGGCGACGGCCGACAATGGGGAAAAGTGGCCGTGCAACGAGCTTCGGCGCGGCATTTTCCAATTGATTCGGTCGGGAAGTAGCTGGGGGGTGGTGGCACGGTATGATGCACTTGAATTGATGGGGGAGGCACCGGGGCACCGGATTGGAGATAGTGGCGACGGCCTGCGCACGGTGGAGGAAGTAGAGGAAACAGGGGGAAGAGGAGGGCTGCACGGGGAAAATGGGGGATGGCGGACGCCGCTTATAGCCACTGAGGGGGCGGAGAAGGCGCGGTGGCAGGTGGAGATTGCGCTGAGGCGGCAGAGCATGGGTGACTCGGCCGCACAGTGCGCGTGGGCGCGGGGCTCGGCACGAGGCGATGTGCGACGTGCGGCGACATGGCAGAGGAGCCAGTGGGCGGCGGCGGAAAGTTTGTAGGCGACGGGCACGCGAATGGGACGTGACGGGACGAGACGGGCGGCGTGATGATGAGCAGCGAGCTCTGGCGGAGGTGGGAGAATGGGCGCCGACGTGGAGGAAACTCAGCCAAAGAAGGAAGAGGGGAGGAGGAAAAAGAAAGGAGAAGGCGCGCGCAGGAGTCGGTCCACATGGAAGTGAAAGAGAATAAGGAAAGGAAAAGGAGACTAAAGCATTATTTGGAAATTCTTTTTTTTAACTTTAAGTTTTTATTTCACTTTGGGTTGAATAAATTTTTGGGTATTCAATTTTTGGGCTCTCCATTTCTTTTAATATCTTTTTTTATTTACTTGTTGTGTATTTTTATGTTTATAGCATTGGTATTTTATTCATTTTTGCTAGCTCACAAGATTTTCATATTCATATTCCTTTACTACTAAAGTTGTCCTTGCATGTGCACAATTTTGTAGGTATATCCAAATATTTCTATGTATATGTGTGTGTGTATTTGGGGTTACATTCTATGCATCCACTCTTGTTATTATTTACCCTTTTATGGCATTATTAATATTGGTTTTATTTTTCGTCCTTTCTTCAATTCTCGGAAACCTCAACCAAAAATTTAAGAAGCATCATAAAAATCCAAACTCAAATAAAGTATATTGCAAAAATAATTCAAAATCTTCACATTTTTCAAATTTAAATTTTCAGGATGTTACATTTATGTGGTTTTATTATTTATTTGGTTTTTTCTTCTCGCGTTAGAACATGTCACTACTGGACTCAAAGCATGAGAAAACAAAAGTGATTGAAGCCAGAGTATAAGGATTAAGAGAAAGAACAGGGACATACAGAAATGGACTAGACATTGAAGTGGAAAAGTGGTACAACTACATCGAACCGAAAGGCAAGCCATGTTCTTGATCATAGTGATCCTAATAGAATAGTAATTTCTAGCTAATGAAGATGCATAACTCACTTTCATTTATAGTATTTTGCAATAACATGATGAATAGATATTCCCATTGATTCACGTTACTAAAGCCTTCCTCGACATCGATGATATCCTATTAAACCTTGATCAACCTAGTATAGGAGGTATAGTATACACAAAACACTAGATAGGTTATAACAATATGCACATACTCACTTGGTTATTAAATGGCAGATCATCAGATAGCAATGGTTTATGCTGTGAATTAAACTGTTTTCGCTATCAGTAAGATGGCTTTGCCCCCTCACCTGAAGCATATAAGGACGAAACCCCCTTGTACCATGTAAGTGACATAGTTTATGCTCAACCACACTATCAATTTATCAAACTTGGTTGTTTGTGCTCTAGTTGATTGAACTTCTACAATTTGGACTCTACCATCACATCCCCCCTCTCTCACTTCACACCTCGGAATGCATTGTTCTTATAAAGAGAAAGGCACTTTCAAATCTTCTTAACCCGAAATGAAATGGCTAAGGAGAGGAAGGTTCCTTTTGGTGGATACCCCCGGGAAGAGATCCAGTGGAGACGGGGTGGGCCTGTAGCTCAGAGGATTAGAGCATGTGGCTAAGAACCATAGTGTCAGGGGGTTCCAATCCCTTCTCGCCCACAGCCTTCCAATGGGGGAAAGGCCTTTACTTTCTCCCTGAGGGTAGGAAAATCATGATCAAGATAGCAGATGTAAAGATATTGAACTTGGATATGCTCTTTCCTTTTGTTGAAGTGGAATCATAGAATAGAATGTGATACGATAAGATAGAATGCAATAGAAACAAGCAAGGATAGCGAACTAGCCCCTGTATCAGCCTCTAAATAGTATGTTGTGCCACTAGCCCCTGTCGACATGTTGTTTTAGTGTATCAGCCTATGAGCAACCCCAACTCTAGACAGGTGGGAGTGGATGGACCCTTCTAATATTGCCTATCTAGTTCTCACAATGGTAAGTCATTATTGAGACAGCCGGGTGCAAAACGCCCTAGAGCTACGATGGACCAACTATTGATATGACTTTAACATATGTTAGCACTCATTTATATGCTTTACTTGCCCAATATTATTATTATTTTCCTCGATATTTGTGCTTAATTGTGCCACTTATCAATTAACCTCAAAAATAATCTCGGAATCAAAAGTTATGACATTTTTGTGGCGGCTGCAGAGAAAGGAAAAATCAGCCGAAATTGGAATTAGGGTTTGTGATAGGGAATTTTTTTGTTTGGATTTTTATGGAATCAAGGATATGACCAGCAACTAGACAAAGCTAAAACGGACACAAATTCAATTTAGCAAACCAAAACTAACAGATTGAAAGGCACAACGGGGTTTGGGCAATGAAATTAACTCTTTTTGTGGGGCAATTTTTCGGACTATGGGAAATAAAAATCAATCTACTAACTAGGGATACAAAGAATTCCTACCGGTCAATGAAACTCGATACCAACCGATGAGGCGATGGGGTCCCGATCTTCCGATAGGATGATAACTATCGATTTCGGTGGAGATGACTCTTGCGATCCGACTACAACCGTGCGAGAGCGTCACTTGCGCCTTAGCAATCGCTGAACCAACCCCAAAATGTTATCAACCGTGCCAAGAACACGGTTGACGACCACGAAGGTCTATTCCTGCATGCAACCGAAGAACACGCAAGAACAAGGATAGTGAGCAACCTAAAACTTGCTAGATATAAAAGTCGCACAAGGATAGTTGAGGTTACGTAACACGAATCTGTTGGTCTAGCCGACACAAGAGAACGTGGAGTTTGCACAAGGGCTAAACTGATCTAAACAAAACCTAAGTCCTAGAAACGGAGGCGGCGGCTCCTATATAGTGAAAACAACCAGGGGAGGCGTCCCAAAGGGTACACCCTAGGGTTACAAGGCCCATGGGCCCAAGTGGAGGTGGCGCAGCACCCTTTTGACTCGGACTCAGAAACCTACGTGGATTGTTTTCATGATTCCGGCCGGCTCGGATGGAATTTGAAGATGAGGTTGGATCCATTGGAAAGTAGACTTGATAAGCTTTCCATGAAGTACAAGAACGTCCCAAACGGAGTCCATATGAGGAAGTTATGTCCGTTTAAACTTGCACCATTGCAGCAGTCCGAATCCGATTCCAGTACGTGACCAACGTGGACTCTTTTGATGATTGCGGCCGGCTCGGATAGCATTTGAAGTTGAGGTTAGATCTGTTGGAAATTATACTTCATAAGCTTTCCATGAAGTACAAGAACGTCCCAAACGGAGTCCGTATGAGGAAGTTATGCCCGTTTGAACTTGGTACCATCGCAGCAGTCCGAGTCTGATTCCAAAACGTGTCCAACTCGAATTCGTGCTTGACTTGGTCCCAAAGTGACGTGGTGACCTCCCTTATTCCTTCGCATGTCCAGGACTCCATGTCCCTTTCCTTCATCCTTTCCCAAGTTCCTAAGCACAATTAAATCACTTGCATTAGGTAGCGGTTTATTCTTAGTAACATATGAAGGCTGAAGAAACGAATTCACCTTTAGTTCAATCTTGATATTGGGCGCTATTATCGTATGTGTTTGTGGCGTGGTCACATCATCCTCCCTTCTTGATAGAAAACCATCCTCGATTTTAGCATATGTGTAGCCTCACGTATTGCATGATCTTCATCATAAATGTCGGTACATAATAACAAACGCAACAAACTCTCATTATGTAATTCGAACAACAAGTATAGCAAATATGATTATATCCATAGGGTACATGTTCTTATCATTCTCCCCTTCTTGAAAGTAAAGCCGTCCTCGGCTTTTGATAAGCTGAAAGTATGGTAACAGAGAAGCCAAGGTGTATGCATGGTATATGTATATGTCATCCGTTTTAACAGTTCTTCGTTGTTGCACAATTAATGTTATAAAACAACAGTGATCATAAAAGCTCATTATATTATTAACCCAAAAGTAATCATATATGTTAATGAGCAAATCAAAATTTCTCACACATCAATTATTGCAACTTGTTTTGCAAATGTAAGTGAAGCATCTATGCAATTCAAATCTTTGAAGTTGTATACTTGTAGTGGTGGCACATATGGGTAAAGCTACAACTTTTGGAATCAAGCAAAGTTCTTTGATATAATCAGATTTCAATTGAGCAATAGCAAATTCATCTAGTAAGGGTGAAAAGATTTGCAAGTTCTTCCATACATCAATTTCATTATTCAAATTGTCAATGTTAGATGGTTCAAAAATAGATGAACACATAGGTATTGGATGAGTACTAAATTTTACTTCCTTCTCATATTGAACAAGATTCAACACACAAGAATTGTTGTCCAATACAGCAAGCTTCAATTCATCCATGTGATCATAAGTTATGCATATTCGATATACAAAAATTGATTTTCTACACCATAATCTCCAATCAAATTAAACTTATATCCAAGGGTGTAGGCACTAAACAAGAATTTCGAACATGCAAGTTCAGAAACTTTCTCCATAGCACAATCCAAACTAACGGCCTCATTAAGCTTGATATAGCACAATGCATCAGTGGGGATATTCTATCAAATACTTCCTTATGTGTAATTAATTCGACAAGTGCAAAATTGTGAGAATTTAGATCAGCACATGGTTCGTTCAAGTCAACACAAGGAATATCAAAAGATTGCACTACAGCGGTATATACTCACAAGGTTGATCTATGTCTTGTTGTAGCACCAAATCAGTACCTTTGTCATTATCGTCCTCATTAGATCTGTATTTACCTCAAACTTCTCCTCTAATGGCATAAGATGCACGGATCATCCTTCACCTCTTCAAGTATCTCGGTGGTATCTGTAGATGGAGTAGAAACCAAAACAATATCAACATTTTCAATTACCTCAGATTCCACCTCGCTTGTGACCGTGAGTGCTGGAGGTACAAAACGATGTCGCTATTTCTTTTTCATCTCCTCCCATGTGTATATATAGTGGAACTCGAGATTCGACCACCAATGTTGAACATCACCAATCAGCGTCGTCCTTGCCATGCTCATCTTCTCATAAGGATCAAGATCTTGTCTTTCAAAGTAGCTATCCATCATAGTAACCCACAAGAAGTAGTTCGACGACGTACTCTCAGCGGTGAGTGGTAAGATATATACCGGTAATTATTTCCCTTCAAGTTCAAATCTGCCCGCGATGACATCATAATCTACCAATTTTCTCAAGCCTGTCATTGTTAGTAGAAAACAAGGAAACAAATCACAAGTAAATGTTCCTATCAACTACTAGGATATGGAGGCTCAAATCAAGTCACGCATCTCTCAAGCTCTTACCAAATTCTTACAAGTTCTTACCAAAACAAACAGGTGGTGCAACCGGTGGCTAGTTCGTGATAAATCTGACTCAAGTGATGAGTAAAGCGATTGTAAGGTACAACGAGACCTGTTCGGTTAGTAGAAAAGTGGAGCTTGAATAGGCTATGTATTTTGTAGCAAAGGAAAGCAATCAATTAATTTCAGAAATTGCACAGAATTGAATTATAGTTCGTATCTAGCACTTAGCCTATGTTGCTGATCAACCAAAGATGGAAGAAGGCTAAAATAAGTGTATGGCAATGTATGGGAGTGGTAAATACAAGATAATTCAATTGAATGCAATCTGGAATTGAAGGGCACAAGGATTGACCCAAAACTTAGAAACTGAAGATTTCTGTCCACTGGACAGCAAGTCGGTATTTCGGCCGTAACTTTTTGTCAATTGCATTTTTTTCAATGATTCTTTTTTTATCCGTTTCCTGACGGCTTTTTCTACAACTTTTGTTTTGGGGCCAAGTTCTGGAAACCGACCGCAAAATTCGCACAAAAGTCACAAGTGCCGGCTGTTGCAGATTCAATCTGGATTTTTAGGTGAACTTGCACCGCATATATCTCTTAACTGCCTTGCTGGAATGACGTGACATTTTACAGATAGATGGACAATAAAGTTTTGAATCTAATGGCGGTGGTCTCACTCAAAAATAATCTCGGAATCAAAAGTTATGACGTTTTTGGTGGCGGCTGCAGAGAAAGGAAAAATCAGCCGAAATTGGAATTAGGGTTTGTGATAGGGGAATTTTTTTGTTTGGATTTTTTTTATGGAATCAAGGATATGACCAGCAACTAGACAAAGCTAAAACGGACACAAATTCAATTTAGCAAACCAAAACTAACAGATTGAAAGGCACAACGGGGTTTGGACAGCGGAAATTAACTCTTTTTGTGGGGCAATTTTTCTGGACTATGGGAAATAAAAATCAATCTACTAACTAGGGATACAAAGAATTCCTACCGGTCAACTGAAGCTCTGATACCAACTGATGAGGCGATGGGGTCCCGATCTTCCGATAGGATGATAACTATCGATTTCGTGGAGATGACTCTTGCGATCCGACTACAACCGTACGAGACGTCACTTGCGCCTTAGCAATCGCTAAACCAACTCCAAGATGTTATCAACCGTGCCAAGAACACGGTTGACCTGACCACGAAGGTCTATTCCTACATGCAACCGAAGAACACGCAAGAACAAGGATAGTGAGCAACCTGAAACTTGCTAGATATAAAAGTCGCACAAGGATAGTTGAGGTTCTGTAACACGAATCTGTTGGTCTAGCCGACACAAGAGAACGTGGAGTTTGCACAAAGGGCTAAACTGATCTAAACAAAACCTAAGTCTTAGAAACGGAGGCGGCGGCTCCTATATAGTGAAAACAACTAGGGGAGGCGTCCCAAAGGGTACACCCTAGGGTTACAAGGCCCATGGGCCCAAGTGGAGGTGGTGCAGCACCCTTTTGAGTCGGACTCAGAAACCTACGTGGATTATTTTGATGATTTCGGCCGGCTCGGATGGAATTTTAAGATGAGGTTGGATCCATTGGAAAGTAGACTTGATAAGCTTTTCAAGAAGTACAAGAACGTCCCAAACGGAGTCCGTATGAGGAAGTTATATCCGTTTAAACTTGCACCATTGTAGCAGTCCGAATCCGATTCTAGTACGTGACCAATATGGACTTTTTTGATGATTGCGGCCGGCTCGGATAGAATTTGAAGATGAGGTTGGATCCGTTGGAAAGTAGACTTCATAAGTTTCCATGAAGTACAAGAACGTCCCAAACGGAGTACGTATGAGGAAGTTATGCCCATTTGAACTTGGTACCATCGCAGCAGTCTGAGTCTGATTCCAAAACGTGTCCAACTCGAATTCGTGCTTGACTTGGTCCCAAAGTGATGTGGTGACCTCCCTTATTCCTTCGCATGTCCAGGACTCCATGTCCCTTTCCTTCATCCTTTCCCAAGTTCCTAAGCACAATTAAATCACTTGCATTAGGTAGCGGTTTATTCTTAGTAACATATGAAGGCTGAAGAAACGAATTCACCTTTAGTTCAATCTTGATATTGGGCGCTATTGTCGTATGTGTTTGTGGCGTGGTCACATAAAAAAGGCACTTTCAAATCTTCTTAACCCGAAATGAAATGGCTAAGGAGAGGAAGGTTCCTTTTGGTGGGTACCCCCGGGAAGAGATCCCGTGGAGACGGGGTGGGCCTTTAGCTCAGAGGATTGGAGCATGTGGCTAAGAACCATAGTGTCAGGGGGTTCCAATCCCTTCTCGCCCACAGCCTTCCAATGGGGGAAAGGCCTTTACTTTCTCCCTGAGGGTAGGAAAATCATGATCAAGATAGCAGATGTAAAGATATTGAACTTGGATATGCTCTTTCCTTTTGTTGAAGTGGAATCATAGAATAGAATGTGATACGATAAGATAGAATGCAATAGAAACAAGCAAGGATAGCGAACTAGCCCTTGTATCAGCCTCTAAATAGTATGTTGTGCCACTAGCCCCTGTCGACATGTTGTTTTAGTGTATCAGCCTATGAGCAACCCCAACTCTAGACAGGTGGGAGTGGATGGACCCTTCTAATATTGCCTATCTAGTTCTCACAATGGTAAGTCATTATTGAGACAGCCGGGTGCAACACGCCCTAGAGCTACGATGGACCAACTATTGATATGACTTTAACATATGTTAGCACTCATTTATATGCTTTACTTGCCCAATATTATTATTATTTTCCTCGATATTTGTGCTTAATTGTGCCACTTATCAATTAACCCTAACAAAATCTAGAGATATGTTGTACTCTATCTGTTTCGCAGGAATTTGGCTCAAAAGAGTCGGTAAAGAGCTTCCTTTGGAAATGTGCAAAAATGAATTCATCAAATGTCAAATTGAAGGTTACTATGACTTCCACCTCATCAAGATGATCAAAATTCATGTATTATTTGCCCAAATCAAAGGTAAATTGCAAAAGTTATGAATCCTGGAAGCTGTCAAAGAGCCGGGCTACCAGGACTGCACCTAGCTTGTGCCGCCCAGTGCACAGAGAGCGCTACTTAGTGCTTAGACCCTAATAATCCTATTTTGATGTTTTTTACAAGTTGAGGACACCACTCCCCCAAGCCTATATAAGCCTACCAAGACCCCTTGAGGAAGACCACCCTAGAAAATCAAGTTTACATCCTAAGAGTCAAGTTTCGAAGTCAAGAAGTCACTAAAATTGCCTATTAGGGTTTAACCAAGTAAAGAGGAGAAGTTGTCGCTAGGGATCTTGCGATGTAATCGACACTGGTATTATCTATGATGTGTATGGTACTTTTTTTCTTTGATCAATCTATTTGATATGGTGTTGATTTCTAGAATCAATTTGTTAGTTGCTAGAATGAAACATGGTGTTTAGATTTAGTCAACTGATTTATACCAAATAGTGCAGAACTTGCTATGCTTAGATTAACCTTATCATTGATTGTGGATAGATCGTGTCAAAAACTTACATATGGGAGGAGTACATATTCAAAGCAGCATTACACCTTGTTATCCCAACTCAACCAAGTTGTGGGTATCGGGCAAGTACCGTTGGGCAGATGCTACAGAGTAATAAAGTATTCAAATATATTGTGCTTCTTATAAATAAAGCAATGTCTATGGGTGATTCTAGTATGTTGGCATAAGTAATATCTGAATTACTATTATTGAGCATACTTGCTAAATTTTCTTGCCATATACTCTTGAAATGCTCGTTTTACAAGTTATTATATGCTATTATTTATCAACTACTGGTAAAGAAGAGGAAACCATAAAACCCAACCTTTGTTGTATACTCGTACATTTATAATTCATCTCCTACATTGGCTTTCTGAGTAACAAAAGTACTCACTCTTGCCTATGTCAACTTCAAACTACGAGGCGATTCAAGGAGATGAATACATTGAAGAGGATTACTACAATCCGTTAGATGATGTTGATGTCTACATGTTCTAGGTCTCAATCGAGCTTAGACTATGTCTGTGGAAGTCTTCTGGTGGATTTTCTGCTTATATAATATTTGGCTAGATGGCCCTTTTAATTAAAACTTGGTATGTATGACGTATTCTGAACTTATGCAATAAGTATACTATTTAATTGAAGTTCATGCTCATGTGTCACTGTGCATAACTGAAATCCTAGACAGATGTAAGAATATGGGATACTTGGTTAGATTTATGTTTTGAGTTGAGAAATAGATACTAGAAAATCACTATGATTTTGGTGGCCATTGTTGGTGTGTGTGTTCTTGAGATTTCATTGAGGAATTGCTCTTGGCGTGTTGAACCCAATTGTGGTGTTGGGTTTCGTTCGTTGGAACTTCGTTCTGCTACCCTTTGTTCATGTGCTGTGGTGTGCGTGTGATAAGGCTTATCACGAAGGCATTGCTGTTCTTGTGGTGCACAACTTCCCTAAGGCAAGGAGAAGGCGACTAGTGACGTGTACCATGAAAGATTAGGGCTAAACAACACGTTCTTGCTAGCTTGTTAGTTGTATTCATGTCAGTAAGAGTTGCAGCAAATCTTTCTTGACATAAGATGACATGAGTAGAGGCAAGTGAGATGTTCTATTGGAAGACAACGAGTGGGGCCAACATGGAATGGCTTGGCCCTGCTCAACTTGGCTTTTTCTGGTGGCTTATGGTTTTTTCATTGTAGTTGGCTTATTTTGCACTGTAGCTGCTAGTAGCTTTTTTTGGCATAATTAAATTTAAAAAAATTAAAATGGAAAAAATAGGTTAACCCATCATAGATAATGCAAAGGAATACAGGAAAAAAGGAAAGGCAAAAAAGCCCAAAAAAGTTAGAAAACGATAAAATTAAGGAATAGTGAACTAGAATCCAAAACTTAGAAGCTAAAGCCGAAACGAGCGGGAAGGCAAACAAGTCTTGGAGTTTTGCCAAGAGCAGCCACGAGCGGTAGACATGTGGGAGTTATTTTTGACCTAGAGCTCAATATATTAGAAAAAGGGTTTTTTTAGTTTTCCCCTAAAATATTAGTTATATTATTTTCAGCTTATAGCTTATACTTTCTCTTGAATAAGCAAACGAGATAGCTTCTTTGTCGTCTTTTTAAAGTAGCTTATCGAGACAACCTTTTTGAAGTGATTTATCGGCTTATCAGCATTCGGTTCATTCACACAAGCGCTCGCGCTAGGGAGCTATCAACCGTAATCGAAAATAACACACCCATTATATTCCCTCCAATTCTTCTTATAAGTCATTTCAGACTTATACACATAGATGAGATGACCATATTGCCCTCCAACCATTTTCAAGCTCATCAACTTTTTTCTTTTAGATGCCAACAACATTAAACTTTCTCTCTAATTCTCACCTTGCAACTATGTGGAGAAGTGAGACACGAGAGAAGTGGCTGATTTATTGTTAAGGATAGCATTATTTAGGAAAGGAATAATGGGGTAAAGAAGGAAAAATGTTTAGAAATTATTGAATGACTATCTTTGAAGAAGGGTTGAGAAGGCTAAGGGCTGTTTAGTTAGTGTCCTAGGTTGCATGCCTCACAAAAGGTGGTGCCTAGAGGTAACTTGAAAATCAGATAATTTTTCTAGGTAGGCAACCTAAGGATATGGTGTTTGATTGGGAACCTAGCCTGAGAAAACCCTAAAAATTTTAAAAAAATCCATGCATGGTGGAGCAGTGGTAGAGCCGAGCAAGCGACCTCGGCTGTAGGAGCCAAGCGAGCAATAGTGGCAGTGACAAATCCAGGTGAGGACAAGACGGTGGTGATGGCCATGCATTGTAGTGGCGACAGCAAATCCAGATGAGGAGAGGCTCCGTGGTGGAGGAGGTGGTTGCAGGAGCCGAGCGACTGACCTCGGCGGTGGGAGGTGCACGAGCAATCGCAACGGTGGTGGAGCTGGGCAAGAAGGAGACAGTGCAGTGAAATTAATGTGGTAAGTGTGATTAGCAAGACATTGTGCTGCTGCGTGGAGTCCATGCCTTTAAACTCCTGACCTCACCTTGATGAGCTTGGACATGATTCTTTTCATCACTATTGCTGCCCTGGTAGGCTCTTGGACATTAATCACACCTGACAACTCATTGATAGTCAGCTGCTCCTTTATATGTCTACGAGTAGTCACAAAGTCACACCAGACTTGAATCCTCTTAGATAGAAGACAATTGTACTGATTAAGATCATGTATATGGAGTTGAAACTCATGAAGTTGTTCCACCACCGACCGTCCCCCTACTATCTTGTCATTCAAATAATTAGTAGTGGTAAAAGATTTATTACCATTGTCCCCTTCATAAATATTTATCATCAAGTACATGGAGATTGGCATTTTTAAAATTCACGTATACATCAAAAAGCCAGTTAGATATGACAGGCAACAAGCAAGCTAAAATTGAGTGGTTTGCATCCTCCTAATGCGACATAGCCGTGGATTCCAAAGGGAATGCTCGAGGATCCAAATGATCCAAAATAATTTAAGGTTAGTTAAACATATCTTAGTTTTCATTTGTCGTCATTTAAAGCTCGCACTGTCAAAAACTTTCAGTTGGATGAAGTCTAAGGATGAAGCCAATCTTATTCCTTCCATCTCTCTTACATGTGGGTTCTATTCATTTTCTCTTTTTTCCCTTTAAACATAAATTAAAAAATTCCAAATTGCTCTCGTATCTCTACTACTTAAAAATATGAGTTAGTGGTCGTCAGTGCATTCTCCTTCCTCTATTCTCAACCGTCCGATCTGAACACAGAAATCTTAACCATCTATCTAACATCCCCTCCTCCCTCTCACATCTAACTGCCCCTCCTCTCCACTTCCACCAGTAGTTACCATCTCCCACGTTCTCCCCTCCAACGCCTAACAGAGGAAGTTTGGGCCAGGAATGCCATCTTCTTCATGGCGCGGGGGACGTCCTCCGCTGTACTTGTCGCATGCCATTGTCACTCTGAAGGGCAGACGCTCATATTTCAAACGTCTATTGAGTAGTTGAGGTGCTATTGGTTCCACCTTTTAAATCGCTTATAGTCTTACCTACAAGGCATCCATTTTTTAGGGCCTGTTTGAAATGAAAAGGAAATTTTTTCCCACTTAGCTAGGTATGATCTTATATTCGGATTCTTCAAAAGAGTGGAGGAAAGGAAATTTTCTGTAAGATTTTTAGGGTGATTCGTAAAATCCAAACACGTAGCTTTTTAGGAAGATGAGTTCTCTTTTGTAATAAAATTCTATAAGACTCATCCAAAATGCTTGATCAACCACGCATAGTTCCTCAAATATAAAATTAGAACACTAAGAAACGTAATAAAATAGTTGTCAAGTATGAGAGAATTAAATTAAAGGTAATAGGGGACTAATGTATATTTAGCCATGTAAGACGCTGGATATGTATGGTCTGATGCCAACCAAAAGCTGCTTGGCATGCATGTTTCTATTTGTTTTTGACTATTCGTAACCATAATGCTAGGAAGAGGATATCTTCTTTGCACATTTGAAAAACTGGGTTTGCTTATATTCCCCCACACACAACTTGGTTAGCTTCTGTTGTTGCAAATGATGCACATGATTAAGAGAAAAATGGAGTCCCATAGCCTTACTCAGAAAATATGGAGGCATTTATGCATATGCCTTGCACATACACTAAACATTGAGTCTTGTGTGCAGTGTGAATGTTCGACGATGATCGAATGGGCTCAATATACTGGAGGAGTGTGGAGTTAGGCAAGTATTCAAACCACAAGTGTATGGTTTTATGTTAGAATTATAAGGCCAGAGTGCACATGCAATGGCGCAGGCCCTTTTGAGGGCTCTAGATTTGTGACAGTGGAGCTCATCATAAAGAATCGCCAAATCCGTGAGTTTGTCATTGATGGTTGCCCTTTTCGTTTGGGATTGATTTCAGTTCCTAAAGAATATGCTGTTTGAACGTAGGGTAAAGGACGCTATATAAATGTCATTTTGGACATCAATACAGCCTCCAAAATACAACTTTAGCCACATAATTCTATTGTAACAATACTAGCTGAATGCTCGTACGTTGCTACGGATTTTAAAATTTTATCATACTATAAGTTCTAAAACTCATGAATGGTAAAAAATTTTAGAACATATATACAAACATGTTCAAATTTTTTTAAAAATTCATAGCAATATATACCCCGAAAGGCTGAAACAGCTTAAAATCGGCGGGAGTAGCAAGTTCGCACCGGCCGACCCCGTCGCCGCCGTACACCTTCCACCGCTGCCACTGCCACGTTCTTCCAATCTGCGGCTGCATCCCATCGCTCGCCACGCACACTCCCGACCAGCGCCGCGCGCCTACCGTCCCCATCGCCCCAATCGACCTCCCTCGCCTCCTCTCCGCTCACCGCCGCTAGGCAAGCAGTTACCACGCTCCTCGCGGCCACCTCCCACGATTGATTCTGCTTTACTTGCTAAACTACCTGTTCTTAACTGCAAGTTGCAGCGAAATCGATCGCATAGTTGCGGTCCAATCGTTTTTCCTATCATTTCTTAGATAGGTGGATTGTTGAACGCTGCTTTGTGGCTGTGCATGCCAAATTTAACCATTTCGGGCTTGGCAACGAGTGAGTGCATAGGATGCTGTTTTCAAGTTGTACATGGTTGCCAGACCATAGAGGCAAGCTCTCTGGTTCGAGGGGTAATAAAATTACGAGATTTGTGCAGACAAAAAAGCTAGCTGATTAAGATGGACTACCATTTACCGTAATGGGATATATTAATTTGTTGTTCCTTGATGTAAAATTACTATATTTTGTTGAATAGAGAAGAAGGCAAGCGGATTGAAATGAAGCTGTAAGAGAAATTAGTTCTTTAAGAGTGCATAGAAAAACTAGTCCTGATGGGAAGAATTTATTTTCCCTTTGTTTAGCTCATTTCTGTCTAGGTATAATTTTTTTGCATGTATTTAGATCCCTTAGCTTAGGTTCTAATTTGCAGCAGTGTACCTGATTTTATCTTGCTATCTATGCAGCGTTTTTACACCTCGTTTTTGGTACTTGAAGGACATTTCAGTTGAGATGCTTATGAGGGGGTCTGGTGTAATACCCCAATTATGCATAAGGGGAAAATGATAGCGTTTAAGAGCGTAGTTTGCCGTCAGACCCATCGACTTTTAGAGTGTCGATTTAGTGTCGCTCACAGAGGTTCCCAGACCATCCCAGGACGGTCGGCACCGTCTAGAGAGCCGTATAATTAGCGCTCTCAGAGGTTCCCGGACCGCCTAGGGACAGTCGACACCGTCTCGCGTTTCGGGTGTTCATCATCCGGCAAATTTCTATCTTAACTTTTTACCGACTTACCGCCGCAGTAGAAACCCCAAAATCCCTTGGACCATATTGCCCTTGGGCAGTCAATCATATGAGAGAGGAATAGGAGGGCGCTGCGGTCATTTCATAAATGCAAAGGGCAGCCCCCAACCGTGCCCATATATGCTAGTACCATGCAGCCAAACCCATTTTTCCCATCTCATACTCTCTCCAAGGTAAGAGTAAAGCCACTCCATCTCCTCCACACCGCCGAGCCAAGAAGCCAAAACACAAGCACATCTCCAAGCACTCCACGAGGAAGAAGAAGCCCAGAGGAGGAAGGGCAAGGGAGCGGCCGGCCATGGCGGCTAGGGGAAGAACCACCCGGACTTCCCAACCTCGTACACGCCCATCCTTTCTCTAGCTCGGCAATCGAGTAAGCCTCACCTTCCATCCATAGGAGCAAATCAACGAGTAGTAGTAGGGGGCAGCGCCCAGCGCCCTACCGCCACAGCGCGCGCAAGGGGAGGGCACGGGTCCGGCCCGGGCCCGAGGCGCAGTAGAGGGGGAACGCGGGGAGGAGCAGGGGGGCCGGTGGAGGAGCTGCCGGTGGTGAGCCGGGGCCGGCGACACCAAGCCAAGCACGCGCGCGCGCGCGCCAGGGGCCTCCCGGTGAGCACGCGAGAGGAGGCGGGGGGTCGGCAGAGCCGGCGGCGGCGGGCCAAGGGCCGGCACTCAGTGAGTGCTGCCGCGCTGTCCGGTCGGTTAGAGTGGAGAGAGAGAGAGAGTTTGGGAGAGAACCGAGTTTGGGGCGCAATGGAGCGAACCTGGAGGCCGTCCGCCCGCCACGTGCAAAGAGAGCAAGGGGGCCGGCGGCCGCATGGCGCACCCACCCGCCCATGCGCACGCCGCCGGGACCAGTGGGGAGAGAGGAGAGAGGCCCTTGCAGCCGATTGGAGTAGGAGGGAGAGAGGATGTGCCTGGGAGGAGTGGTGGCCGTTCGGCCAAAAGAATAGGGAGGAGAGAGATTAGGTAGGTGAAGAAGAAAAGAAAGCGAAAATAGGAAAGAAAGAAAAGGTGATAGCACTAGCCGATCTTTCGATGAGAGTGGTAGATCGATTGGGAAAGAGATGACGTTGCCGCACAACCATCCAGGGCGTTGCGCCTTAGCGCCACCAACTCAGAGATTGTTCGTGACCTTGTCGGCGCGATCAACCTAACCACGAGGTTCTTCTTCCTGCAAGCAATCGAAGAACAAGCAAGGGATGAGAGAGAGAGAATTGCTTGCAACGATTGGAGTAGGAGGAGAGAGATGTGCACAGGGAGGAGTGGTGGCGTTCGGCCAAAAGAATAGGGCAGGAGAGAGATTAGGTAGGTGAAGAAGAAAAGAAAGGAAAGGTGGAGGGTCGGCCAAAACACAGGAAAGCCGAATAGGAAATTACAAAAGGAAAGAAAGAAGAAAATTTGGAGGTGAGAAAAAGTAGACTTCAAGAGGTACTCATGGGCCCCGAAAACCTTCTGGAAAAAGAAAAGAAAAGAGGAGAAAACTCGAAAGGACTTGGTTTGCGCTTGACGGTTCCAAATGGGTTCTTCCCCATGGTTCCTAAGGACAATTAAATCATCACAAGAATTAAGTAGTATTCCATTCTTTGAAACATTTGTCCTTAGGAACTCAAAACCGTCATTGCGATTTTGATATGGAGTCGGCATGGTTGTATGCATGGAAAGGATGTCCTCATCAAAAGGAAAGATCGGAAAGGATGGGTTCGAGCTTAGGGCGATTTCGTTGTTCTACGAGCTTTAAGCTCTAGATCTTTGTTTTGCCGTTGAGTCGGGTTGATATGTACGCAGGTGGAGGTCCCGGGTCGGAGCTGTCCACGCGTCATTCCCGAGGCTAACCAGGCAAGTGCATTGTAAAGCGGTGAATTCGGGTAGTGATTTTGGTTAAATTGAAAGATGATGCATGGCTTACCATGTTGGGGTAAGTCAAATATTTCCGGATAATGCATATTCACCATGTTGAGGTAAGATAAATATTTCCGGATAATTCATGTTTACCATGTTGGGGTAAGTTAAAGAGTTTCGGAATGCATATTGAGAAACGAGGAAGGATGAGACATGTCATGATGATATGCGTAGTCGGAGAACTTGCGTTGCATGCATGTCATAAAAAGAGATAGTGTTGGTCCACGTTGAGTGGACGCTCCACGGGAGTGGAGTTTGAGGTCCCCGTATGATAGTTACGGGCTACTGAGGTCCCCGTATGAAACAGGACGGGCTTGAGGTCCCCGCATGAAACAGGGCGGGCCTGGGTGAGCATCGACGGGTGCACACTCTGCTATACCGGTATAGGCTAAAGAGTTGAAAGGAAGTGCTTGTGCATATGCATGATGAATAGATCATTGAAACGTAAAGTGGTTAAAGGGAAAAGAGGTTAACTGGAAAAGTGGTTAATAAGAATGGAATGATTATGGTCTAATGAATGAACCTGTTATTTGCTGTTTTGCTTTGTACTTGCTGAGTCGGTGGACTCACCTTTGCTTCGTTGTTGTTTTTAGGTGACCGTTGAGGATGTCAAGCGTGGGCGGGAGTAGCACATGAAATAACGGCACGAACTAGCAGCACTTTTGTATCACCTTTTGTCAGTGTACTTTAGCTTTGTTAGGCTAGAGTAATCACTAAAAATGCTATGTTGTATCTGAACACAGCAAAATGAATAAATTTACTGTTGGTTTAAATTCTTCCAGTGATAATGAATTGGTAAGAGTATGCAGAAGTGGTAGCATCTTAGCCCAGAGAGTGGGCGGGGTGCTGCATCTGGCCTGATGCCACCGAAGGAGTGCACAGTTTTTTCATTCACTCCAACAGGTTGGTTTCTACATCCTCTTCCAAAGGAGCTGCAATACAAGAAGATTGGAGAAGATGCTTAAGGAAGTGGTGCGTATGTTGCTGCCCGCTATGGTGTGAGGTGAGCGCAGGGCACTACAAGGCATACAAGGTAGATGATTTCTACACTCTTTACTCTGTTTTTGAGTTGCATCTATGCTAGATTGCATACCATAATAGTCGGCATATGGGTTGATGCTGTAAATAGACAAGAATAAGAGCAGTTGTTGGGGTCGGACAGCTAATATCCATCAGACTACCGACTTTGTAGGATAGTTACAATTGACAACAAAAATTATTATGAGAAGCTAAGTATTGTTTGGGGTGTTCACCTTCCTCTAGAAGTTGGCTTTGTAAAGCTGGCAGAGAAGAGCTTTAGTTTCTTAGGACCTGGACTTAGGCTTACAAATAAGCAGCTTATTGCTGGCTTTTGAAATAAGCGGCTTATAAGCAGGTTAGCTTTGAAGCCAAGGCAAGATGTTTGTTAGTTTAAAGTAGGCTTTAGTTTTCCTGAGAAGCACAACAAGTCACACCTTGTTTGGGGAGCTTATGTTTTCAATTGCCCTACTTCACTAGATAGTCAGAACTCAGAAATCAACTAGCACCACATATAATAGTTACATGGTTACCTATGACAGATCATTTAGATGTAAATCTTACACAACTCAATCTCTGCAGCCGAGTCCCATGAACTAAGAGAACATTTGACCAGGCTCAGGCTTCTGGCTTCTCGGCCAGAGAAGGAGCAACTTGGATGGACACTGTAACTCCATATGTGGGCTTCAATGGAGTTGTGAACAAGGTAGAGCCCATTATAGTTGAACAGCATAATCGTTTCCTCCCAAGCTGCTTAAATTAGATCATTGCCCCTCATCAAAATGCCATCTCTGTTATCAGATTGCCATAATCACAAGGTTTCAACAAAAGCTTCTTTGATGGCAACAATTTTCGCGCAAACCTCTCGCATGCCTGGTCTATCTTTCGGTGATTCCATGGAACACATAAGGCCAATTTCAACCAATGGTATGATATAGTTTTGCATGCGTAGAGAAACAATCACCGGGTCCTCCTCATATGGCATATGAGGATCTAAAACCTCACCAATTCTATCGGGGAATGCCAAGTCCACATACTTTTGGAGGCTAAGGCCGTCACAAAATAGTGCATCAGTCGGTCTCTTTGCTGTGAGCATTTCTAGTAGAAGCACACCGAAACTATAGATGTCACCACCAGTTGAGATTTTGCATCCCATCCCATATTCTGTAAAACAGGAGCAATGCACATAAATTCTTGGGAAACTAATAAAGATCTAACTTAAACTCAGTGGTCCTTTCAAAGAAAAAGAAGTATAACTCACCAGGTGCAATGTATCCAATGGTTCCTCCCACACCAACCAAGCCTTCTGGTCTGCTAAGGCTTGAGAGAAACTTTGCCGACCCAAAGTCACCAACACGTGAGGTCATGTCGTAGTCCAAAAGAACATTGCTTGGCTTCAAATCACAGTGAATCAAAGGTGGTATCAATTGGTTGTGCAGATAGTCAAGAGCATGAGCCACATCTGCTGCAATACTTATCCTCTGACCTAAGCTTAGCGCCCTCATTGGGCTGCCTTGGCGTAGCCTTGGGTGTACCCACATGTCCAGGCTACCATTTGCCATGAACTCGTATACTACAGCCTTGAATTCATTGTTCTCAAAATCTACTGTTGAGCACAAGGTGATTGCTTGAACCAGATTTCGATGGCGGGTATGTTTTAACACTTCACACTCTGTGAAAAAGCTATTGTGTGAACCTTGCTCGTTAAGATGAAATACTTTGATGGCAACTAGATCTGTGTCGAACTGGAACCGACCAATGTATACAGATGACATATGACTTGAGCTGATCCTGTTGACCGGAGAGAGCCAATTGGTGGCTTTAAGAATGTCTCCATATGACACCTTCTTCATTGTTTCCCTGTAGTTTTGAGATGGTTGGGCTGGGCTTCCCTTCATAACAGTCACAACAACACATAAAAATGAGAATAAAGCAATAGTAACTGGTGGAATTACTATCAGCAGCAATCGTGCATTGCTCCTCCTTTTAGTTACTGAGGTGGTGGGGCAAATCGGCAATGCAAATATCGCAACAATTTCACATAACCCTGCATTGCCTTCCAGGATTACTGCATTTGAATTTCGAAATATACCACCAGTTGGAATTGGTCCTTCAAATTTGTTGTATGATATATTAAGATGATCTAAGCTGCTGAAGTTCTCAAACATTTCTGGAACTTGTCCAGAAAAATTGTTTTCAGATAGATCTATCTGCTGTATGGACTTCAGTGCACTGAAAGAATGCGGAATAGTCCCACTAAACATGTTGCCTTCCATATGAAGGGATAACAGTTGAACACACAGACCAAGTGCAGAAGGAATTTCACCAGATAATTTGTTGTTGGAAACATTTAGTAGGACAAGATTGATCAATGCACCAACTTGTTGTGGTATCAGCCCAGTAAGGTGGTTGTTTGACAAGTCCAAACCCAAAGAAAGGGAAGAAATACTGAGGAGTTCACTTGGTATGGATCCGTCAAGGCTGTTGAATGATAAGTTTACCATAAGTAGTTTCTTGCATTGCCCTATACTTGCTGGAATGTTTCCAGACAAGTAGTTGTGATCAAGATGAAGCTGGCTGAGTTGAAGAAGATCACCAATTGCAGATGAGATTTGACCTGACAATTTGTTCCTGGATAGGTCTAGGACAAACAGGTTGCGCAAGTTCCAAATAGTCGAAGGAATAAGTCCTGAGAGCATGTTCTGATCCATGTCAAGCAAAACGAGATTTACACAGTTGCCTATCTCAGCTGGTATGATTCCTGAAATTTGGTTGCCTCCGAAGTTTAACCATTCCAACGTTGTTGAAAGATTACCAACTGATTTTGGCAGACTTCCAGTCAGGTTATTCCCATCCATCAACAATCTTAACAGGCCACTGCAATTTCTCAGAGAAGAAAGGAATGCCCAGTCTCTGGCCTCTAGCGTGTTACTTCCTAGAATCAGTTGATTCAAATAGCTCAAAGATCCTAGAGATGGCACTGAACCGCTCAAGTGGTTGCCTGAAAGATCAAGCACTTGAAGCTTTGATGCATTAGCCAGTGATGTTGGGATCAATCCATTAAATCTATTGCCACGCATGATCAATGTTTGGAGATTTGGAAGTGAGCGGCCAATTTCTGTAGGTATCTGCCCAACAATCCTGTTGTTACCTAAGCCAAAGAATCTGAGTGATGAGACATTGTACAGCTTGGCTGGGACATACCCCCGCAATCTGTTGTTACCTAGATATATAATATTTAGGTTCGGGATTTGACCCAAAGTTTCTGGAATTGATCCTTCTAAGTTGTTTTGTGCTAGCAGTATGAAACTCAAGGATGAAACGTTTCCTAAAGATGGTGGTATACTTCCAAGGAGGAGGTTTCCAGTAAGACCAAGAAATCGCAGAGCTTCCATCTTTTGTATCGGTGGGATTACCCCAGAGAGAGCATTCCATTGGAGATCAACTTTGATAAGTTTGGATGAGTTATTGAACAGATTAGCCGGGATCGCTCCAGATAAGTTGTTACGTGAGAGGATTATCCTGCGGAGTGATGAACTACTTGCAAAGGAATCAGGGATAACTCCACTAAGAGAATTGTTTGCAAGATTGACATATCTAAGAGACGCCGCAGTACCCAATGACACAGGGACGTTACCTGCAAGGTTGTTGCCGGCAAGCGTCAG
The DNA here is from genome assembly GCA_036346575.1 of Dendrocalamus sinicus. NCBI lineage: Eukaryota > Viridiplantae > Streptophyta > Magnoliopsida > Poales > Poaceae > Dendrocalamus > Dendrocalamus sinicus. The sequence goes on along the minus strand of CM070651.1, from coordinate 13,025,832 downwards.
AGTTTGGAGGCCCGGAAGCGCGCCCAGTTCCTCAGGTATAACTCCAGAAAAACCATTGCGTGAAAGGTCTAGTTGCACCAAAGAAGAAAGGTTCGCCATGCAAGGACGCAATTCCCCACCGAGCCCCACAGAACTGAGGTTCAAGGAGACGACATGGGACGGGAGCGTCCTGCCGCAGGTGACCCCTTGCCAGCGGCAGAAGTTGAGTGAGGCGTTCCATGAGTTGAGGACGCCAATGGAGTCGGTTCTGATGCCGTTCTTGAAGCAGAGAAGGGCTTCCAGGTCAGTCTCCGATCTGTTGTGGGGTTGTGCTAATGAGGGTATTATTGTGTTGGAGGACACAAAGATGAAGAGACCACAGAGAAGAAAGAGTGCATGGTGAGGAGGAGCAGACGGATATTTGGAGCCAAGAACAGCAGGAGCCATGTCTCTGTTCTAATGGAGTGCTTTTGTTTGAAGATTTTTGCATGTGTTTTTAGATATATGATAAAGTTTGAGAAGTAGAGGAGTTGAAACTTCTGCTTGACTTCAGTGCCGTCTTGTTTTGGCTTGCCTGTGTTCTACGCGCTTAGTCCTCGTCCCTCTGGTTTGGCTGTCCAAGACGAATGGGAAAAGTCTAACAGAGCAGAACTTGTGAGAGGGATGTGAGAAGAAAACGTGCGCATATTGTACTCCAGCAATTTAGTCCAATGCTCGTCTGGTTGTGCTGTCTATTACTCTTGCCCCCCAGAGATTCGTCTAATGTGGTGACCGGTTCGGCTGAAAAGCTCGTAGCTTATGGCTGAAAACATCATGCATCTACTGAAAAAGATCAGAATCGACAGAGACTTATTTAGCATAATTAAATTTAAAAAATTTAAAAATAAAAAAATTATGTTAGCCCATTACGTATAATACAAACAAATACGGGAAAAAAAGAACCGGCAAAAAAGTTCAACAAAAAGCCAAAAGTTCAGAAAAAGACGAAACTTATAAATAGTGAAAAATAAGTCAGAAGCCGAAGCCGAGTTGATCAGAGCCTAAAAAAATTAGTCTAAAGTGTGTGTGTATGTATTTTGAAGGAACGGAGACAAGTTGACTCTAGTTGATTAGTTTAACTCATTTTACAAATCTAGATTTGCCAAGTTAGGATAACAAAAAAGTACCATCCAGAAACGAACAATAAGTATTATATGCGGTATGATTTAGGATGTAGTATAAAGTTGTAAGTTCAAGCACACTGTTAACTCTGCATATGGTACCAAGGCACTCGTCAAGAATAATGTCTGGACATGCCAAGGACTTCTCTGTCCATACTGTCGCACATGAGGAAATTTCTTGGTTCACGACATTTTCCAGTTAAGACCCACCCATCCCCGGAAGGGACTCCTTGGAGGTCTGTCCCCATTCGTCTCCATGGGGATGCACTTGGATAGTCTACACGTGGCGATCTTCAGATGTTGAGAGAGCGTTATGGAGCAAGCCAAAGAAGCCTGGCAAGAGTATGAAAATAACGCCATTGAAACTACAAGATGGCTTGATTTATTATTAACACATGGTAACACATCTTGACCAACATGCTGCCAACAGTTGAGACTTCTAATTTACTGTTAAAAGCAGAAAAAAGGGAATAGAAAGGAACATTGTCGAAAAGAACAAGATATACTCATAGAACAGGATACAACATTGTCCAAAAGAACAGGGAATGTACAAAAAAACAACATTGTCCAACAGAAAGCAACATTGTCCAAAAGAACAACATATACTGACAGAGCAAGAAACATCATTGACCAACATACTGCCAATAGTTGAGACTTTCAATTACAGGGAATGGTGCTTCTCAACTCCAGTTGATACAACATTGTCCAAAAGAACTAGATAAACTCACAGAAACAAACCTACAGGATGCATCATGAATTACACAAAGTTTCAGTTTACTGCTTTAACCTACTAGTACTTGTATAATACATGTCATAATACAGTTGTGATGTGGCTGGAATGAATGATTTCAGTGATCATCACCAAGCTAATGGTGGTTATACCTCAGACCTACTGTTTGCGGTACTGGTGTCCCATCATGTGCACCACGATCTGCAATAGCTTCCCAATCTGCATGCACCACAGGAAGAATGTAGCATCTCAGTTTTGTCTGAGCTGTTTCCAAGATAATAGATGGCACACAGTCTAAAATAATACCATACTCTTCATCTTCATTCTTATCAGTATTAGTTGAGACTTTTGAGTCCTTCGATTACTTCGAACCAATAGCACCCTCTTGTGATGAAGATTTCTCCGCCATCCCATGATCCCTTCAATACATTATTACAAACAAAACAGAAGTTAGGCGGGTAGCCCAAACAGGAGAGCAATTGCAGTTAAATTTTTTCAAAGTATGTGCCAATTTTTTGTGAGTCATGCTCTAATATTTAAGGAATCAAATATACAAAGAGAACTAAACCAAATATCGGAAAAATCAGCACTTCTTATCCCAGTCGGAATACAATACTACACAATAATCCTAATCGCCAACCAGACAACCAGAAATAGAGACTTCTCCATAATCTCAAGATTCCATCAACCAACATCATAATCAACAAGCTATGCATTGAGAAGTTTTGACTGCTAAAGGCAAGAACAACCAACATCATAATCAGTAACTACAGATTCAATTAAAGGCAAGAACAAGAAAGGGAGGCAAGAATAAGAAAGGGAGGCATACCCTAAGGCCCTGGGGACTAGGGTGCGGAAGCAGAGGACGTCGGCGGCCGGCGGATGCAGCCCTCCCACGGAGAGGTCGGCAGCCGGTGGATGGAGACCTCCCGCTCCGAGGACGGCGGCCGGCGGATGGAGACCTCCCGCTCCGAGGACGGCGGCCGGCTGATGGAGACCTCCCGCGGCGAGGACGGTCAGCGGTGGAGGGAATCCTTGCACGGTGTCTGGCAGGTCGACGCCGCGATCTGCGGTCGATAGGGGGCCACCATCAGGCGCTGGTTCATGGACATCAGGAGGCTGGTGGGAGTAGCGTAGAAGCCTTGGGGGAAAGGGGGGAGAGGGGAATTCAGGAGGGAGGCCTCAGCCTTGGCTTGCGGATTGTGCGCCACGTGTAGACTATCTAAACGTGTCTCCATGGAGGCGAATGGGGATAGAACCAAGAGAAGTCCCTTCCCCATCCCCGTTAGAAAACTTCTTCCACACCAGTTATCTGACACATCTGAAAGAGATGCATGGCAAGAAAAAAAATATGTTCAAGTTTTTTTCCATGGCATAATACTTAGAGCAAGGCTAATAATATAGCTTTCAGCTGGCTGTATGGATACTTACAGCCCACTTATCAGCTCATTCATATAGTAGTTTCAGCCAGCTGAAGGCTGTATGACTCACCCCTTTCTCTCACAAAGTTTCTTAGTTCTTGTGCTTCAGCTGGCTGTAAACTTACAGCCCACCTCTCTTCTCTCTCCTCTCTCTCCTCCACCTCAGCATACAGTCTGCTAATAGCCTCTTATTATACTTGCTCTTACGGTGCCAGTCTTGCTTCCACTTTGCAGGAAGGAAGAAGCGATAGCATTGATTTTGTTGTGCCTCTTACATGTCATTGCAAAATGCTTGGCAATGGTACTTCGGAGTTTGGAGGAAGGCGGGAATTTGCATAGAAACCCCACACAATAGTATGGACTCTATACCATTTTATTGGCTGCATATGGCCAGGGGTGTCTTCTTTTTGTCTTATGCTTAGCTTTAGTTTCTATTTCTACGTGCGTTTTTTCAAGACGGGGTTTATAGGTAAATTGTAGTATAAACTATATCAAGTTTAATTGCACCGGCCAAAATCGTATACGACTATTTCTCTCTACGTACTGCCTCTCACGAATATACCAGAATTCAAAAATTATAACCATAAGTTATAAGCCTCAGTCCAAAAAAACTCACCCTTATTATACTTGCTCTTACGGTGCCAGTCTTGCTTCCACTTTGCAGGAAGGAAGAAGCGATAGCATTGATTTTGTTGTGCCTCTTACATGTCATTGCAAAATGCTTGGCAATGGTACTTCGGAGTTTGGAGGAAGGCGGGAATTTGCATAGAAACCCCACACAATAGTATGGACTCTATACCATTTTATTGGCTGCATATGGCCAGGGGTGTCTTCTTTTTGTCTTATGCTTAGCTTTAGTTTCTATTTCTACGTGCGTTTTTTCAAGACGGGTTTATAGGTAAATTGTAGTATAAACTATATCAAGTTTAATTGCACCGGCCAAAATCGTATACGACTATTTCTCTCTACGTACTGCCTCTCACGAATATACCAGAATTCAAAAATTATAACCATAAGTTATAAGCCTCAGTCCAAAAAAACTCACCCCTGAAGTGGTGATATGGAAGATGTTTGTACATGCTATCAAATATGCTTTTCTTGAGTCCTCGTGATTAATTTTAGCTACTAACTGTGTAACTATGGGAAGGATCAACCTAGCTACCATGTAGCTCATATTTGTTAAGGTGGCATAAAACAAACTTATTTGAGTAAATGAGTTTGCAAAAGAGAGAAGAATAGGAAGGATTTGCGGTAAAAATGCTCACCATTCAAAATCCAGTTGGAATAGTTGGCTATACTTATTCGAAAAGAGAGTACGTAATCGGGCCCACTGAGCTTCTTTACCAAATCATCTGTTCTAATCCAGTTAGTCGATTTATGAGATGTCGAAATCCTGAAAAAATAACACTAGTCAGATCTTTTCTGCTGAAATGCCAGAACAATTAGCTTCATTTCCCCCTTGTGCCCTCAAAACTGGACGCAACAGTAATTACTATCCTTCCTGTTCCTGCACATCAGTACATGCTCCGAAGTCACACCCCGGTGACCTTCTCATTATCAGATCGCCAGCCACTGGTTGCAGCAGTGCATGAACTTGATTCCGAGTTCCTACTAATTGAAGGCCTTAGAACGTGGTCACGCAGTCGATCGCAAGGTTTGTTGACACTCAGATCCTCTGCTGCTAATTAATCTCAAGGCTGATCTGTGAAATATGTCTTTTTTCCTTAACTGGGCAGTGAAATATGTTTCAAGATAAAGAAATACGATCGGATATCGAACTTTCTGAATTCAACTAGCCAACTATTCAAACTTGAATTTCAGTTGTAACTGTCCTCACTGCAAATCACATCTCTGCCCTTAATCTATTTCGCAAACCATTCTTTCAGAAAATAGACAGGCTACGAGGTACTAGTTCGATGCACATCTTAGTTACAAATTTACATTCTTAACACTAACAGTAATGAATCACTAAACATATCCAAGTAGCAGTGTAGCACGCTCTAAAAGAGTTCAAATATTAGTCACGAGATTCCAGAAAAGCTTCTTAGATGGAAAATAGTTTTGCACAAACATCTTGCATTCAAATAGGTCTGCCCTTCGGAGATTTCATGGAACATGATAGGCCAAGTGCAACCAACGGGATAATATAGGTCTGCATCCGCACTGCTGCACACCCTTGGTGCTCCTCATGCGCCATATGGGGATCTGTAATCTCTGCAACTCGATCTGGGAACATGGAGGCAATCAGGCAACGAACCTACGGAGGCTAAGTTCATCGACAAACATATCAACAGCTGGCCGCCTTCATGTAAGCATCTCTAGAAGCAGCACTCCAAGACTATAAACATCACCTCCTGCTGAGATCTCACAGGCCATCCTGTACTCTTGCAAAAGTGCAGCAAAGGACTAAATAGGCAATAGAGGGAGTGAGTGATACCGTCTAAATTTTTTCTTCAATTATTTTTGATACTTGACAAGTAACTACAGAGTTACCAAGCATAACATCAATAGCCAAAATCCTGAAGCAAAACTCTCAAGAAAACACCCTCTGAAAAACACCAAACCTAAAGCTGTGAAGGTTTGCACAGACCTTGCTTAAGGTCTCAGAAACCTATTCCATCAATAGATTATAGAAATCTATGTCAAAATTTAAACCTTTTTCAGATTAAAGCAAAATTGCATCAAAATCGAGCAAAATACGAAAACGGTGAATATGACTTGCTCGTGAGCAGAAGATGGCCAAGGTAGCTCTAACTATATTTCCACATATCATAGCAAGTAAGAACACCGAATAAATCAAGCCAAAAACCCTTAGAGTGTTGGAGTTGGTGAATTAATCCTGCGCTTGAAGAAATTTACTACCCTGTTTGCAGTTTTCAGTTTTAAGTATTGCAGTTTTCAGTTTCTAAAGCTTTGCAGTTTTCAGTTTTTAAGTATTGCAGTTTTCAGTTTCTAAAGTTTGCAGTTTTCAGTTTCTAAGTCTTGCAGTTTTCAGATTGTAATCTCTATAAATAGTTGAGTAAAGCATCAGAAAAAGCTGTGTGAGCAGCACCAAACACTTGAGTTGCTCTCCTAAGCGTGGCTGTTTTTTTTGACTGAGTCATACTGTTCTTGAGTTCGTGAGTGAGATTGAGTGTAGACTCCGACTACTTCCAATTCCGAGTGGTTGGTTTTGTGTGCGATTGTGTGATTTGCGAGTGAGTTCGCCGGGGCATGGCTGATAACTGGTATCAGAGCACAATGTCAGCTCCTGCACGCGGCGCGTCACGAACTCCTCCTAGGCGCGGCCGTGCTCGATCACCCTCCACTCCCCCGCGTCGACCGTGGCACCATGATGCCGATGGCCGCGAGGTCATTGTTCGGGAGGTGATCAGGGAAGCCGGTGGTCCAGTGACCTACCCCATGCTCACGCGCACAAATTACACCGATTGGGCGGTGTTGATGCGAGTAAACCTGTAGGCGCAAGGCCTGTGAGACGCTGTGTCAACTGGCAACGCTTCATACCACACCGACCGCCAGGCCCTCTCCGCCATCCTCCGCGCTGTGCCACCGGAGATGTTCCGGTCGATCGCCAGGATACCTCGAAAGAGGCATGGGACGCCCTCCAGACCAAGCGTTTGGGGGTCGATCGCGTTCGCGAGGTGAAGGCCCAGAAGCTGCGACAAGAGTTCGAGGCACTAAGATTCAAGGATGGCGAATCAATCGAAGACTTCGAGCTCCAGATGCAGGGGCTGGTGAGCGATCTCAGCCTCCTCGGTGACATGATCCCAGAGAAGAAGATGGTTCGCAAGTTCCTGCGTGTCGTCCCTAAGAGGTACCGCCAGATCGCTGTCTCGATTGAGACATTGGTTGATTTGAGCACCTTAACAGTCGAGGATCTCTCCGGCGCTGCTGGCCGTCGAGGATCGGTACGACTTCGACAACGAGGAATCCGGTGGCCTACTCCTCACAGAGGAGGAGTGGGTGGCGTGTACTAAGAAGCACACCGGGCAAAGTCCAACGGCCAACGGCAACGGGGTGAGCGGGAGTGGTGGCGCCGCTCAACGCGGGCGTCAGTGCAGCCACGGCCACGGGAACGCGCGCGAAGGCAGCAATTGTGGCACCAAGGCAGGGCAGCCCCAGGCTGCGAGCCGTGACATCAAAAAAGACCAGTGTCGCTATTGTGGCAAATTGGGCCACTGGGCCAAAGACTGTCGCAAGGCCAAGCGTGACAGGGAAAACTTGGCACATGCAAATTTGTTGCAGGTAGAAGAGGGACATCCTGACGGAAATGAAGCCACACTTTTGTTGGCCCAAGCCCACACCTTCACCGCCAGCGCCGAAGAGTTAACCGGCGGGAGCGAGGTGATTCTGAACGAGCAGCGCGTGGTGGTGACACTCGGTGACCCGGGCGACCCGATCGACCCTGCCTGGATTCTCGACACGGCTGCATCAAACCACATGATGAGGTCACGCGAAGCCTTCACCGAGCTCGACACCAACATCCGTGGCTCCGTCAAATTTGGTGATGGCTCCGGGGTGCGGATTGAGGGGCGCGGCACCGTGCTCCTCTCATGCAAGACCGGCGAACACCGAGCTCTCACCGGAGTCTACTACATCCCTCGCCTGTGCTCGAACATCATCAGCCTCGGCCAACTTGATGAGTTTGGCTGCAAGATCAGGATCGAGAACAGGGTGTTAACCCTTCGGGACCCGGCGCGCCGGCTGCTGGCGCGAGTCCGGCGTGACGCAACCCGGTTTTATGTGCTCAACGTCAACATTGCACAGCTGGTTTGCTTCGCGCTCAAGAGCGGAGATGAAGCCTGGTTGTGGCATGCCAGGTTTGGCCACCTTAATCTAGAGTCTTTGCGCATGCTCGGTCACTGCAACATGGTGCGCGGGCTCCCTGTGATCGACCACGTTGACCAAATCTGCGACGGCTGCCTGGTGGGGAAGCAACTCGAGCATCTTTCCCACATGAAGCCAAGTACCGTGCGGAGGGACGCCTTGACCTTGTTCATGGCGACCTCTGCGGGCCGATCTCTCCAGCGACACACGGCAGTAAGAAGTATTTCCTCCTTCTCATTGATGACCTCTCCAGGTACATGTGGCTGATCCTACTGGCCAGCAAAAGTGACGCGCCGGCAGTGATCAAACACTTCAAGGCTGGGGTAGAGGTGGAGACCGGCTGCAAACTGCACGTGCTGAGGACTGATCGCGGTGGTGAATTCACCTCCGTGGAGTTCGGCCTCTATTGCGCCGAGCAGGGGATCGGGTGCCACCTCACCGCGCCCTACTCACCGCAACAAAACGGCGTCGTGGAACGCCACAACCGGACAGTGGTGGCTATGGCACGGTGCATGATGAAGGCGAAGGACATGCCCGACGAGTTACGGGAAGCGATGGCAGCGGCGGTCTACATCCTCAACCGATCATTTATAATGACCAGTGTTTTTATTAAAATAAAATAAATAAAGAAATAAATAACAATAAATAAAAATTAAAATTTAATCTAAAATAAGTGTTTTGGCTGCCTAAAGTTTAAATTTGGAGTTGCCTTGAATTTCTGTTTTTGAAAAAGCTGGATTTGAAAAGTATTTTCAGAAAATCCTAAAATTATTATTAAAATGATATTTTGATTTTCTATAAAAATCCTAGTTCAAAATAATTATTTGGAGTTATTTGGCTTTTATTTGGGTTCCTAGATTTTCTGGAGTTTAAAAATGTAATTTTGAAATTAAAAAGTATTTTCAGGATGAAAATTAAATACCAAAATTAGTTGGAAGTATTTTTACTAAGTCCAAAATGTCACCAGAAGCTTCTGTGAATGTTCCTGGAATTTTTGGATGTTATTTGTTATTTTTTTGAGGCCAATTGAATTTTCTGGGCTTTTCTGAAAATCCTAAATCAATTTTCAAAAAAATAAATTCCAACCCCTCCCCTCTGGCCGCCACGTGGACGGCCGGATTCCTCCCACGCCAGCCGCCCGGATCCGCCTACCCCGCTCCCCCGCTCGCCACGCGAGCGGCCCAGATGGCCCGCACCCCGCCCCTCGCTCCCATCCCACCGTCTGCCTCGCCTAACCCCGCTGCCGCCCGATCCGCCCTTGGCCACGCGGCCAAATCCGCGCCGCCCGCGTCCTCTGCTCCCCTCCCTCTCTCTGCGCCTCCGGTCCCACCTGTCGGCGCGCCTTTCCCCGCCTCCGTCTCTCTGCCCGCGGGCTCCGGCAGTCAGTCGCCCCGCCTCCTCTTTCGCTGCACCGCGGGGCCCGCCTGTCAGCTTCGTCCCCGTCCCCGCGCCATCTCCCTCCTCCCGCCCACCTTCTTCCTCCTCCGCGCACTGGCCGCCACTGCCGTCTCCACCCTAGCCGGCTTTCCCCGCTCTCCCGCGCGCGGCCCACCTCCCTTTCTTCCCCCACAAGTCGCGCACCCGCCTTCTTCCCCAATCCCCGCGCCATATCCCCCTAATTCCGCCGTAAACACCGCCGCCCCGCGCCGTCTCCGGCGAGAAATCCGCTCGCCTCCGCCCTCCTGACCCCTATAAAAACCCTCCCCCGGCCTCCCCTCACTCCGCCCCACCTCCCTCCGCTCCCCCTTCCTCTCGCCGCTCCACCGCGCGCGCGCGCCGCCCGAGCGCCGCGGCCTCTTCCGGCCGCCTCCGTGGCCCGAGCCTACCCGGATTCCCGCGGCTTCCACTCCCTCTGCGCCGCTGCCGCCGCCGCGCCCGCCCGCACCGCCGCCGCCGCCGCCGTGTGCTCCTCCGGCCGGCTGCTGGCGCCACGTGGCAGCCCACATGGCGCCACGTTCCCCACCACCTCAGGGCATTCCGCCCCGTCAGCGCCACGTGCGCAAGACCCCGCCACCCGTGCCACCTCACCCCTCCGTCTCCTCCGTGGGCTCGGTCCATGGACCCGGCCCCACCTGTCAGTCGAGTTTACCCCATGCTGACGTCAGCCTGGCGCAATAAACCCAATTTTCAGTTCAAAAATAACTCGGCCGAAAAAGGAAATTCCTCGCTGACGTCATAATCCCAGATTTTCCTATAGGAAAATAATTCCAGTAAATCCTTTTTTCCTTTTTCTCTCTTTTCAAACTTCCCGGAGCCCGTTCTCCTTCGTCCTAACTCCGTTTTGGCCCATTCAAATTTCTAAATTCATCAAAAATTTCCCTCTATCCATTTCTGGTCTCAATTCAAATATTTGAAGTCAATTTGTATTTAGTTTGAATTTATTTGAATTTGGTGGGTTATTTTCACGTGTAGACTTCGACGATTCGGGAAATTTCAACGACGAAGATTCAAACCAAGTTGAAGAGCAAGGCAAGTCACACTCCTTGACCATGTTGATCCCAGATTGCAAATGAAATTATGTTGATTTAAATTATATTGCATGCATACTTTTATTCAATATATTTCAATTCAGTTTTAACTTTAGTTAATACCTGTTTGTTAATACCTCCTTTGACATTGCAAATCCTTATACCTTGTCACCTTAGAATCAAACTCTAGTTAGTACACTAGTATTGGCTAGAGAATTTTAAATCAAATGCTTAGCCCTGCTTAAAC